>OV702291.1:203523803-204723803 GCA_916181665.1 Avena sativa
GTTGCTCGCTCTACCAAAGGGCACTATTAAATCTTGGGAGGAATGTACTAATTTGTTTATGACTAAATCCCCCCCCCCCGCCGCCGCCAGCTAAGACTATGCAGCTAAGATCCAACATTACAAGTTTTAGACAAGAAGACCGTGAGCCACAACCACTTGCACGGGAAAGGATGAAATAAGCCATAATAAACTGTCCTAATCATGGGATGGACGAGTGGCTTAAATTATATTTAATTTATAATGGTCTTAACCCAATGTCTAAGTCTATGCTAGATACTGTAGCATGAGGAATGATCATGGGAAAGCATGTGAGTGTTGCAAAGAAGTTACTTGATGATATGGAAAATAATCATGCCCAATGGCATGTGGAAACAACCTCGAAGAGAGTAAGTTCAATTACCGAGGTAAACAATGAGGAGATTACATCTAAGGTAGATGAGTTGCTTAGCTTAGTAAAGGGTAAGGAAGATACCCAAGTTAATGCTATCACTACCAATATTAATGAAGTTAATTTTATAGCTCGCACTCCTTTTAGTATTGCATGGAAAAATAATTATGCTTATAATGTTCAAAAATATCATGCTAATCCTGCAGGACCTCCTTATAATAATTATGATAATACTAATGGAGCAAATCATGGCAATCTCCTGTTTGATAAAACCGTTAGAACATTTATACAAGCTCAAACCGAGAAAAATAATACGCTTATTAAGATTATGGAGAACCGTGAAAGTAGTATAGGAAGATTATCTAACCAGACCGTTGCAAGTAGAAATGATGTGCATGCTCTACAGGAACGAACAAAGACCATGGAGGCTCAACTGGGTAAGGTAGCCGAAAGCCAAGCTCTCATACTAGCAAAGTTTGCTAGAAAACCCGAGCCAAATCCGGTAGAAGACCTCAAAATGATGAGGGTGGTAATCAATGATGAAAAACCTGAAGAACTAGAAAATAGCAACGCACCGACACCGAAATATATCGTGGAAGATCTATTGAAGATGATCACCGTTTAAAATCCAGGTATAGAACAAGGTAATCATGCTATATACCAACAATTTATACAACAAGTAGCATCTAAGGTTCATGATTTAGAGATGGAGTATAAAAGACTAGTTGATAAGCTTCTAGCTAAGCTAGATGACATATTTGAGCCCACTATTAAAATTAAGTTGGGAGTTAATGAGATATCCGCACTTTGTGATCTTGGTGCAAGCGTCTCAACGATTTCCAAAAGCCTATTCGATAATTTAAACTTGGGGCCATTTGTTACAACTGAATTCAGACTCCATCTAGCCGATTCAACTTATAAACAAGCTGTTGGGATCAAAGAAAATATAGTTGTTGAAATTAAAGGTAGTCCCGCTCTTATTGGTCTTGTTATTGTGGACATGCCGGAAGATCCCATAGCACCTATAATTCTAGGTAGGCCAGTCCTAAGTACTATTAAAGCTTTGATTAATTTATATAAAGGTAATGTGATAATAGGGCTACCATCTAGAGATCCTTTTATAGTCCACTTTCCTAGGAAAAAGAAGGCCAAGCCTAATGATGATGATGGTGTAATTACTTTAAAAGCCAACTATTTCAGAGTGGGAGTTCCACTTCTTAAACCTAAGTGATTGCCATCAGGGTCAAGCTAATTAACCTTAACTAGAAGCGCTTCATGGGAGGCAACCCATGTGAAATAAAATTTTCTTTATGTATTAGTTTTTGTTGTGTTAGTTTTATTTTTTTAATAAAGAGTGTTCAAGAAGACCTTTGGAGAGAGGAGAATAAATAAGGTAATCCTCTATATTTTATTTTACTAACACATGGTCTAAGAATTATTACTAGATCTTTACTTAGTATATTTGCTGTTATTTTGTCCTTTGATAAGATGTGCAAAGGAACATGAAGCTTCTAATCAAAAAAATTGAGTTTTGTAGGTCACAGTGTTCTTAACGACCACTGGTACGGTCAGAAGGGACTGTACCATGCGCCTGTACCACATCAAGCCGAAGGGAGATAGAAATTCTAATTTTTTCCGCAGGTATCAGTGTCAATAACGATCACTGGTACGGTCGGACGTGACCGTACCGCGCGCCCGTACCGTACCCTCGAGCAAAACATTAGATTTCAAGCAAAGGTATCGAACCGATAACGACCAGCCGTATGGGCGCACGCGCCCGTACCGAGTGCACCGCCTAGGAGAAGCTGTCGCCCCCAAGGTAAGTCACCCGGTACGGGCGGGCTCCGGCCGTACCGCCCGCCCATACCAAGTACGCGGCCGCCATATTCAGCCCAAGGAGGTAACCTAAAAATCCCTAAAATCAATCTTTCTCTTTCTTCTTCCTCCAAACTCTAAACCACCTCCATTGGATCTTCAAATTTACTTAATCTTTCTTCGATTCCTCGCACTTATTTGATCTAAGGTATGATTCTCCTCCGATCCTCAACTTATTTGTGCAAAAGCTTCACTCATTCTTTCATCATTGTCAATCTAGACTTAGGTCTTGTTCTTGATTCAATCTTGATATTGAGCATGCTTAGCATTGTTTTTAGAGAAGTTTCTTTTGTAGTTAGTGTAGAGAATCACTTATGCTATGTTTCTATTGGACCAAAAAATATTAGCAAATTTTATTTACTTTGTCTTATTTTTATTTATTAGATGAACACGAGGAGCCGTACGTGTGAGATGGATGCGGAATCCTCCGCACCACTCGTTGAGACGTTGACCCCCAAGTCACTTGGCATCGAGTTCACCGAGGAGTTTCAACTGAACTGATGGGGGAATACCAATCGGGGTCTACCCATGAAGCAGAGTCGCCAGCTTGATTGAGCTGACTGAAGCCTGCCAGAGGGCGGATCGACTCGCCAAATACAGCGACTGGCGTATAATGGACCCAGACCCTCGCCGAATGGAGGCCCAAGATAGCGACTGCAGTATGTAGCCCATGAGAACACTTGTAAACCCTAACTGGCTACATATATAAAGCTACTAGGGGCACCCCCACGGGATACATCATATTAGATCTAGTATCTCCCTCCGTCTCTGGCGACTCCATTGTAAACCAATCTATGAACATATACTAGATTGATAGCAGGATGTAGCGATCCTCCACCGAGGGGACGTGAACCTGGGTACATCATGTGCTAATATCGCCCCCGGATTCTCCTACGCCGTCTTGCCTCCTCTACGTAAGCTACCCCGTAGCATCTGCCGTGATCAATACCATGACAGTTGGCATCCACCGTGGGACAAGCGGTGCATGGAGGTGATGATCCTGGCGGGATCCCTTGTCGTTAACGACAGCCAGATCGCATCTGACGTGATGTTCAAGAACCGCTATCTCGGTCAAAGGTCCGAGGATGATCAGTCTCATCCATCCGCCGCTAGGCGCAGCAGAGCCGTATTGTTTCCCTGTCATATGGTATGAACGCGCGGTCGTTTCCACAACAGAGTGGTACCTGTCATCCACTTCATTGTACAGGGCGGATTGGCACATGATGTCATTTGTATATTTTGTTTCTTTGTCTCCTGTCTCGATTTGTGAATTGTAGGTACCCAAGATCCCATAGATTGATAAAGTCTTGAGGTGAGATACTTGGCTAGCGGCGATCTCATAGGATCCTTAGTGATAGAAAGTGTAGTACGACCTTCGCTTAGCAACCCATTTGTGAAAACAATAACATCACTACTTAAAGCTTTGATCTGTGTTTTATACTTAATAATCGTTTGTAACCCGTGGCTTCGGTGTGCACTCGGTTGGATTAAAAGTCTATTGCTATGACCACTGCATCACAGGGGCTATAGAATATTAGGATGTGTTACCCACAAGAGATTGTCTCTGTTTAAACATTATACATAACTATGCTTATTATTATCTTTTATCCCATATGATATGCAGCTGCAGGTGGATCTTCAACCCTGACCTATTTCCATCCATTGATTCAACCATGATAAAGTAAACTAGATTGATCCGGTAAACTAAGGTAAAACGAACAAACAAAGTCTTGTAGACGTGTCCTTTTTTATTTCCTTTTAGCATTGCTTTCCGAGGTTCGATTAAACCTAGGTCTTCTAGGTAAATAGCTATTTATACTACATCCGTGAATCCGGATCGAGGGTATCAATCATCAAGAATGACTAAGAAATATTTAAAGGTAGAAATACTCAAGACCGGAGATATCCAAAGATCACAGTGAATTAACTCAAAAGGACGAGTAGTTCTCGTCGTGGAAGAAGAAAAAGGAAAATGTACATGGCGTCCAAGTTGACATACATGACAAAAAGTACTATGAGAGATTTGTTTATTAGAAAACAAAGAAATATGTTGCGAAATACGACGATAAGCGTTGTGACCGTGATGACTGATGACCCACAAGTATAGGGGGTGTATCGCAGTATTTTCGATAAATAAGAGTGTCGAACCCAACGAGGAGCAGAAGGTGCTGGCTAGTGGTATGGATCAGGAATTCTCTGCAAATACTTAGTAGACGGATTTTTAGGGGTTTTCGATAAAGCAAGTAAACAAAGTACGAGTAAATAAAAGACAGTAGGAATAAATGCAGCAAGTGGCCCAATCCTTTATGCTACAAAGGACAAGCCGTTTGTATTACTTAAGATGATCAAACGTTCTCGAGGACACATGGGAAGACTGTCAAGTGCTTTCGCTTCATATAGTTGATTAATCTTCTTTAGCTTGCTAAGTGTTGTGTGGGTGAACCTGTGCTAATATACCGCCCCATCCAAGAGTAATACATACTTGTGATTATACCCCTTGCAAACATCTGTAAGTACAAGAAAGTAATTAAGGTAGAAACCTAACCACAGCTTTAAACTCTAAGACCCTTACGTCCCTTGTGCAATGGTTTCCTAACGGGGGTTCAGGTTTCTGTCACTCCGGCAACCCCTACGATTAGTAGCCAAATACACAATGCATTCCCCTAGGCCCATATAGGTGAAGTGTCATGTAGTCGATGTTCACATGACACCACTAGAAGAAGTACACCACAACTTAAATAACAATCTATTGAATCTTTCTCAACACAACTCCACTACTAACAACAAGACTTCTCCCATGTCCTCAAGAACAAAATGAACTACTCACAAGACATCATATGGATCATGATCAGAGATGGAATAATGATGTATAACAATCTGAACATAAACAATAATTCAATGGTTCACTCAATAGTATCAACTACAAAGAGTAATCAACACCGGGAAAGTTTCCCCTATGAACTATGCAAGATTCAACCAATTGTTACATCAATATGGAGATGGTGATGAGGGTGCTGATGGTGATGATGGTGGTGATGATGTTGGTGATGATCCGGATGAAGTCCAGCTTGATGGTGGTGTTGATGGCGATGATCTCTCCTCTCCGGGAAGGAATTCCCCTGGCAGAAATCTGTCTGCCGGAGAGATCTTTCTCTCTCGGTGTTTTCCGCCCCGTAGAGGCGGTGGAATCTTTCTGTGTTTGCTCCTCGAGTCTTAGGGTTTCGGGAGGTTGATATACGCCAGAGGGGACAGGCTGGAGTGGGCCAGGGTGGCCACACCACCTCCTGGCGCGGCCTAGGCCTGCCCGCGCCATGGGGTGGTGTGGGCCCTCTGTGGCCCATCTCCACTCCATCTTCTGGCATCCTTAGTCTTCTGGAAAAATAGGATTTTCCGTATATTTTTCCGGATCTTCTGATCTTCGCGAATTTTGCCTCCAAACAGCACCTTTTCCATCAGAATCCTGACTGCAGCGGTCCATGCTCCAAAAGTCATCAACCATGCAAAAATAGATGAAATAACATAAGTATCACCTCTCAATATGAAATATATCAATAAATAATAGTGAATTAAGACATAGAATAGTGATGCAAAATGGACGTATCAACTCCCCCAAGCTTAGACTTCACTTGTCCCCAAGCGAAACTGAGCTCAATAAACATGACCTCGGGTTTATGAAGTGAAGAGTCGATAAAAGAATACGGACAAGAAGCATCACATTCATCAAATACATAGATCATAATAGAAGACAACTCACTATTATATAACTCAACTTGTAATAAGTAAAGGAAACACAATAAAAATACATAAAGTGAATCATAATTGGTAATGGCAAACTTAGCTCTTGGTCGAAGAATAGTTGATAATTTGCTGGAGTTCACAAATAGTTGGTTTTTCAATGATAGCTTTCAAAGTAGTAAACATCAGGATAAAGCAATGTGCAAAAGAAGGAACATAAGAAACATGATTGAATAAATCAACATATGAATGAATGAAACACAACAACTCAAGATACTTGCTGAGATAGAAGGGAGTAGGTTTACTGACTCAACTACAAAGTGAAAGAAAGGCCCTTCAAAGAGAGAAGCAGGGATTGCAAGTCTCATAAAGAGCTCCCAAAAATTATGATACTTACTAGCTTTCAGCTCTCATTGCCCTATCATAGGCATCTTTAGGTGATTAAGGTTAAAGTGATCAAAAATGAGGATATGCACTGACAAGTTGTAAGTTGAGAATCTCATGTCCCTTGAATACGAGGGCCGCTCCTGATGCTACTCAAGTTTAGTCACCGATAAGTTCTTGTCATCGTAAGCATATGTGTATCATAGAGAACCGCCAACGGGGTACCCCTTGCCCGATGATACGGAAGAATCCCCATATCAAAATGACAAGGCAAGCAGACAACAAGTATCTCAGCAATCTTCTTATTTACCATGGGAATATGGTGCTTTTTTTTCTCTTTCCTCTTTTCATAATATCTCTTTTTTTCTTTTCTCTTTTTCTCAATCTCTATCTCTTTTTTTATAAGAATAATGCTTCATAGATACTCGTTATGGTTACGCTGCAGGTTTCCACCATGTCAGCATGGATTAGACCATGCTGCAGGTTTCCACCATGTCAGTGTTTCTCTAACACATACAAATAACTCCATGGACTTACAAGCTCCCCTTTCATTTCACACCGACGACATCCATAGACAAAAGAACATGATATCAACTAGGTACAAAGTACCAGTGCAATGTTGAAAGCGTTCCCCATGACAGCATGGTTCTGCTAATTCACAACTTACAAAGCGCAAGCATATACGCAACATAGGTGAGCACAATGGTTCAAGTTTATTAAATGCAAGAAAGTAAAGTGTGCCATCAAGTTCGTGAGAGCTTTAATCACTAATTTTCACATAACAAGTTTAATTTGGGAGGTAGATAAAACAAGAATTTACTTGGAATAGCAATAATGCTACTAGGTAGGTATGGTGGACACAAATGGCAAAGGTTTTGGTTTAAAGGAGGTGGATGCACGAGAAGAATACCCTCTCAGTACAGGTTTTTGGCTAGCAAGGCTGGGTAGCAAGTACAAGAGTTGAAGGAAACAAACATGCAATCTTCCTTGGAAGCACAAAAGATCTTAACTAGAGAATACTAGACTTATGAGCAAATCAATAAAGAAAGACGATGAAATTATTTTTCTTTAGAGTACTTTTATCTTTTTCATTCAACTCTCAAAAATAGTGTTGCTACTGACCAAGCCAGGTTTGCCAAAACCAACTAAATTAACTCAATGATCCCAAAGTGCTACCAATACTAACAACAAGATCAATCATATAACCACGAATTGAAAGCTAATATAAGCTATGCAAAAGAGTGAATGATAGAACTTCTCATTAATATTCCATAACGGAAACTCACACCAAGGGATACATATCTAACGAGAGAGGGGACACTTCCATAATGCAAACCATACTACAAAATAACTCCTCTATTCATGATATGACTCTACTAAAAAGGTAAAAAGATAGAAGATAGTGATGTGATACCGCGACACTCCCCCAAGCTTGGAACAAACCAAGGGGATGCCAAACCTGATGACGAATTACTCCTTAGGTGGTGGTGGTATCCTCTCGATGAGCTCTCTAATCAGTTTCCCCAAGTCTTCAATCTCGAAAGTGAGAGTACGAATCAACTCCGAGTTGTGCTCAATACGGCTTGTGATCATTTCAGTTTGTGGATCCCAGCTCTTGTGATTCTTTTTCTGTTCTTCCCTCTTGGAGTCGTCTTTTCCTGCATGGTTATGGATGAAGGTATGGAAGGGATTCTTGGTGTGTGGAGGAAGTGACCTTGGAGCCAAACTGTGACGGGGAACTTTCCCCCCAGTCTGCATTCGTGCCGTCCTTCTAACCCTGGCAGGTTTCATCACCACTCCAATGCTTGCAATAGTAGTGCTGGTGTGCGGATGTTAGCCTTGCTCCTCTTCACCTTCACTCTTGATCTCCTTCTCCTTCCCGGGGTCTTGGAGGTCTTCCTCCATGGGCTCCTTCCCTTTATCCTTGGCGGACAACATTGTGCTTCTAAACCTTTAAAGAGTATGTCCTGGCAGAAACAGATCGAAACAAAAACATGACAAAAACACGATATACGAACCTTGGGGGATCCGGGGGTTATATATTACGAAGTTTCATATCAAAAGGAAGGTACTGGGAGAAAACGAGTCGGAGGCGGAGTCCTGGGTGGACTCACCACCTAGTGGCGCGGCCAGGGGTGGGCCCGCGCCACAGGGTGGTGTGAGCCACCCCGGCTCCGTTTCCGTCCCTTTTCACTTCGTAACTTTCCTTATTGACTGAAAACTGCAAAAATATAGTTGGATAGTATTTTCGCGGAACTTTTCTTACTAGAACTTTTACCTATATGAAAATAGACTCTGCAGGTCTCTGAATTTGGTATCTAGTAGATTCTTTCGGAGTCACCACTTGAATAACATCAATATCTTCGTCTTCATACACTTATTACTTGAGTCATAAAACCCTTCTCTTCCTTATTACACCATTATCTCCACTTCCTGGAAATTTCTTTCACACAAAACTTCACACAATTCTCATTAGCAACATTAGTATAAGTGAAGTGATAAAACCTTTTGAATCCAACTTCAACTGAAAACCATCAAAACAAAAGCTACTAAAACAACTCCTTTTGAAAACCCAAAAAGAATTCAAAAAGGAAATCGAATAAAGAAGCAGATGCAAGAGTGGCAAAATCTGTCAAAACAGACCAGTAGGTAAAGATCATTTTTTTCGAAAATCTTCTGTTGCTCAAATCAAAAAGTGCAAAACTAACTAAACTTAAATAACAACCTGGGGCAGAAGCACAAACAATTACAGCTCAATCCGACATATAGAGATCTCTCACGAATTTTTACGGTGAAGCACAAAAAAATCTGTTTCGGGACAGCAACTTCCCCAAATATTACTTCTCTCTCATTAGAGGTTGATCTTGACACAAAAACCAAACAAAACATATAAGGAGCGGTTATTACCGAAGTAATAACTTCCAATACTCAAAGAAACAAAAACAAACTGAAAGCAAAAACAAATTGGGTTGTCTCCCAAAAAGCTCTTTCTTTATAGCCGTTAAGATGGGCATGATAATTTTGAAGAAGCTCTCACAGGGATATGAATTGAAGTGAAAGAGAGCATTAAGAAGCAAAAACACACACACATTTAAGTTCCACTTCCTATGCAAGGGAATTTTGTAAACAAACAAGTTGTTGAAACCGGAGGCAACTTGCATAAGAAGGCAAAAGAAGTGCAATATAAAAACTTTCAGCATAAAATGAGGAAACTTGATATTATTGAGATGCATAAGAACACTTTTCCCTCTCTCATAGTAGCTTTCAGTATCATGCATAAACTTAACAATATAGCTATCACAAGGACCATCATAGCAATGATCACTTATTCTAACAGAAAACACGGGAATACTAGCTCTCATAACACTACTATGTGAAACAATATTAGAGGTATCCTTACAAAGGATAGGGTGTCCCTCTTTTTCATATTTAGTAACAAAGTCTTTCACATTTGCTATTATAGGTTCATCAACCATTTGTTTATCAGGTTCAACAGCTTTATTTGTACTTTCATTAACCATACTAGCTATCATAGAATGTTCCTTCATCCTAACTGGGAAAGGCATTTTCTCAATATAAGGTTCAGGTAAAACATGATTAGTAGTATAAACTTTAGTATTTCTTGCAGGAACACTCTTAGCAATATCTTTATAAGGTTCATGATACTTATTCCACTTCTTTTTAGGCACTTCAATGTAGGAAGCAAAAGCCTTAAAATAAGAAGCAATAGCTTGAGAGTCTAGACCATAAGCGTTTTTAATATTTTGAAAGTCATCAGTTCCCATAAAATATTCAATGCATTCATAATCATAATTTATACCTGACTTTCTACCTTTGTCATTCTCCCATGCTTCAGCATTGTCTTGAATACGGTCCAGAAGATCCCATTTAGCTTCTTCTTCCATACGAGTGAATGATCCAGCACAAGAAGCATCCAATAAATCTTTGTCATGTAGAGGGAGCCTTGCATAAAAGTTATTGATAATAATATTGTTGGGGAGCTCATGAATGGGACATTTGAGCATTAGTAACTTCAATCTCCCCCAAGCTTGAGCTGTACTCTCTCCATCAAGAGGCCAAAAGTTGTATATTTGATTCCGATCTTTATGAATCTCACTAGGAGGATAAAACTTTGAATAAAAGAGAGGCACTATTTCCTCCCATTCTAGAGCTTGACCATTCTTCAGCAGCTTATACCATTCCTCAGATCTTCCTTTTAGTGATAATGAGAATAACTTCTTCTTGACTTGATCTGTAGTAATACCTGCACACTTGAACAACCCACATAATTCGTGTATAAAGAGTAAATGATCACCGGGATGGACAGTTCCATCCCCAACATAGTAGTTATCCATAACACGATCAATAATTCTTGTAGGTATTTTGAAAACATCATTCTCAACAGGTGGTGGCTTATCTACTACCTTAGCAGTGGTAGTAGCATTACCAAATAAGAAACTCAGCGAATTATCCATAACGAAAATAAAGCAACTAACATAAGTAAACAATACTCACAGTAGAAGTTTCCTTTACCAGTTCCACTCTCCAATAGCGCTTCACTCCCCGGCAACGGCGCCAGAAAGTAGTCTTGATGACCCACAAGTATAGGGGGTGTATCGCAGTATTTTCAATAAGTAAGAGTGTCGAACCCAACGAGGAGCAGAAGGTGCTGGCTAGTGGTATGGATCAGGAATTCTCTGCAAATACTTAGCAAATGGATTTTTAGGGGTTTTCGATAAAGCAAGTAAACAAAGTACGATTAAATAAAAGACAGTAGGAATAAATGCAGCAAGTGGCCCAATCCTTTATGCAGCAAAGGACAAGCCGGTTGTATTACTTAAGATGACCAAACGTTCTCGAGGACACATGGGAAGACTGTCAAGTGCTTTCGCTTCATATAGTTGATTAATCTTCTTTAGCTTGCTAAGTGTTGTGTGGGTGAACCTGTGCTAATGTACCGCCCCATCCAAGACTAATACATACTTGTGATTATACCCCTTGCAAACATCTGTAAGTACAAGAAAGAAATTAAGGTAGAAACCTAACCACAACTTTAAACTCTAAGACCCTTACGTCCCTTGTGCAATTGTTTCCTAACAGGGGTTCAGGTTTCTGTCACTCCGGCAACCCCTACGATTAGTAGCCAAATACACAATGCATTCCCCTAGGCCCATATAGGTGAAGTGTCATGTAGTCGACGTTCACATGACACCACTAGAAGAAGTACACCACAACTTAAATAACAATCTATTGAATCTTTCTCAACACAACTCCACTACTAACAACAAGACTTCTCCCATGTCCTCAAGAACAAAACGAACTACTCACAAGACATCATATGGATCATGATCAGAGATGGAATAATGATGTATAACAATCTGAACATAAATAATAATTCAATGGTTCACTCAATAGCATCAACTACAAAGAGTAATCAACACCGGGAAAGTTTCTCCTATGAACTATGCAAGATTCAACCAATTCTTATAGCAATATGGAGATGGTGATGAGGGTGTTGATGGTGATGATGGTGGTGATGATGTTGGTGATGATCCCGATGAAGTCCAGCTTGATGGTGGTGTTGATGGCAACGATCTCCCCTCTCCGGGAAGGAATTCCCCCGGCAGAAATCTGTCTGCCGGAGAGATCTTTCTCTCTCAGTGTTTTCAGCCCCGCAGAGGCAGCGGAATCTTTCTGTGGTCGCTCCCCGAGTCTTAGGGTTTCAAGAGGTTGATATACGCCAGAGGGGAGAGGCTGGAGTGGGCCAGGGTGGCCACACCACCTCCTGGCACGGCCTAGGCCTGCCCGCGCCATGGGGTGGTGTGGGCCTCCTATGGCCCATCTCCACTCCATCTTCTGGCATCCTTAGTCTTCTGGAAAAATAGGATTTTCCGTATATTTTTCCGGATTTTCTGATCTTCGCGAATTTTGCCTCCAAACAGCACCTTTTCCATCAGAATCCTGACTGCAGCGGTCCATGCTCCAAAAGTCATCAACCATGCAAAAATAGATGAAATAACATAAGTATCACCTCTCAATATGAAATATATCAATGAATAATAGTGAATTAAGACATAGAATAGTGATGCAAAATGGACGTACCAATGACCGAGGCGATGATGCCAAATATCATGAGGGTGGTGGTTGTGGTGAGATCACGGGGCGCCGGGTGCTAGAAAGAATAAAGCTTCCCCATACTATTGCATCGAAGAAGCTCACACTGGGAAAGAAGGTCCTGCACGGAAAAACCAAAAGGGTCAAAATCTACGAAGCAATTATTATCAGTAGTGAACTTACGGACGAAGAAAAGTTTTTTAATAATGCGAGGTGTAGAGAACATTGTGAAGATAAAGAGGACGGTTAGATTAAAAAGAAGGAAGAGAGGCATGCCCAGAGGAGGAGACGGGAATGGAGGAGCTGTGTCCAACGGTGACATGACTGTAAACAGGGTGTGGAGAAAGAGAGTGAAGGATACCGGCGTCCCTGGAGAGGTGGACGGTGGTGCCGGTGTCGAAGAACCACTCTGTGGGGGGCGAGGGAGCCCATGTTTGCACCGATGCCGACGGCGTAGCATAGAAGGCGATACTGTACGCGGCAACACCTTGCAGGGCGTTGTACGTGACCGCACCGTAGGGGGCGGCGTGACCGGCGTGGGTAGTAGTCGCGTTGAGGGCGGCGTAGCCGGTGTGGGGAAGGGCCACGTAGGGGGCAGCATGGCCGACGTGGGTAGGATCTGCGTTGGGGACGGCGTAGCCGGCGTGGGGAAGAGCCACGTAGGGGGCGGCGCCAGGAGGAGCGTCGTATGAAGACACGCCGTAGGGGGTGGCGTGGACAACGTGAGGAAGAGTCGTGTAGAGGACGGCGCCAGGCGGAGCACCGCACGAAGAAGAGTATCCATGGTGGGGAGGAGAGAATAGAGGGAGGGGTTTGGCGGCCGCGACCGACTGGGGTTGGAGAGAGGCCGACGGCGGCTAGGGTTGGAGGAGAGGGAGAGGCGGAAGCGGTTTGAGAATGTTTAGGCTGATACCATGTGAGAAAGATAGACTAGGAGAATTGACCACACTTGGGTCTTTCCATTGCATGTGTATTTATACAAGAATTACAATCCTAATCATAAATGGAAAATCACAATAATAAGAACTGTCCATGATTCAGAGGATCAGGGAGTTATGTGAGATATTTCTAACAGTCTTCATCGAAGATAGTCGAATAAAAAGTTGCCTTCTATTTTTATTTAGGGAAGAGCGTATCTTCTTCTTCTTCGTCATTGTCAGTAAATTGCTTAATTTATAAGGTGTTTGTTCACGTCCTTGTTCTTTTTATTGATAAATGTATAATTTGCTATCACAATTAAATTCAGATTATTAACTTTGTTGATAAAATAGGAAGAACATGAACTTTTGTGCTACGCTTTGATCTTTTGGCATTAATATTTAATATGTTTTTAAGTATTGTACGAAAGCACATACTGAAGTTATAATACTAAGTAAAAAATATGAATTCGCTCTATTAGCTATGATTTTTTAAAAACAAATAGAGCCTCTTTTTTGTGGTTCACACCGGGCTCCAAATTTCTGGAGATGGCCCTGCCAAACGCCTCATGTGTCGACAAAGAGAACGCAACCGAGAGAAAGTTTGTGATATAACTAGAGCTACAGCTACTCAGGGAGTTAATTCACACAGCAATACCACGCTTATCATAGGAAACCGAGAAGTCCAAAGGACATGCACACAAAACCAACTCATGAGCATAGACACAACCGAATGCTGAAGCACACACTCAACGCAGAATAAATAATCGCACACACTCAACGCAGGCAGAAGGTAGGAGCACACACTCGGAAACAAACAAACAAACAAAGGGGATAAATATATATCCGCACAAACATAAACAGTCTTTACCGCGGACCATGAATGTTGAGACTTGCAATGGCAGTAGTGGGGAACGACGTCGTCAGGGCTCAGCTTCCGACATAAGGAGAAAGGACAGGAAGGCATGGATTTTCGCGCAATTCTTTCTTGATGCTATCGATGTTGAAGATGCCATTCAGCTGTATCTGTTTCAGGCTTGGGAGCTTGTTGATCCCGTGCATCTCGGCCATGATGCTGGAAGTGGACTTCCAAATAATCTTCTCAAGCTTGGGAGCTGCACTCGGATCAAAATGGACTTTGGAGATGTCTGAGCCCTTGACCACGAGAAGGTGGAGTTGTCTGAATTCTTTGTTCTTGAAAGTAAGGTGGTTTTGCTTGTACGAGTCATGCCGGAGCAGGAGGGTGCGCAAGTTCACAAGCTTACCCAGGAGTTCTATTTCTGTAGCCTTCAAGGAGGTACGACATAGGGTTATCCTGGAGAGCTGGTGAAGCTTTTTGATCCAAGTAGGCAGCCCTGTTATTCTTCCATTGATGTTAAGGACTTGAGGAGATCTAGGATGTGAGATTTCTGTAACATTTGGGTTCATGTCAACTTCAGCCTCTCGGTCCTCTACCGGTTCAATATGGACAGATAGAGAGCATAGGCATTCATCTAGCTTCCCTATCACTCGAAGCAAAACGGTGAGAGTATCATGCTTGTTTCCCGGGACAACTACCACTCCCAATTTCCTCAACTCCTGTAGCTGGCCAATACCCTCAAGCTCCTTGGCATCAGCAGAATCAGAGACTTCAACATGGGATAGTACTTGTATGTTTGTCATGCTTCCAACTCCAGGAGGTATATGAACAGTGAAAAGTGATTCATCATATCCAATATGTTGACCGCCGGCAAGCAGGTGCATCAGCTTTTGGAGCACGTCGGCATTCGCGGGGAATGATTTTATCTTGGTGTCCCTGATGTCAAATGTCTCCAAGTCTTGGAGCTTGCCGATTTCCTTGGGCAGTCCATCAACTCCCGTCTTCCTTAGGCTCAGGTACTTGAGCTGAAATATCTTGTTGCAGATGTGCCTCAGGTTGCGCTTGTTCAGCCCATGACAACCTTCTAGGTCTAGAACTTTGATTAATCCCAGTTGAGAAGATGCATGCAAGGAGTTTAGAAAGATTACTATCTCATTATTCAAGGGAACTTGAAAATCTTTTGAATTCGTGGGAGTGGTACAACTGAGTATTCTCCGGCACATATTGAAATGGGTGGCCTTCTGCCTGCCGGAGAGTTGTTGCAGTTGCATTCTATTGTGGACGGAAAGGCGGTGAGTCAAGTCAGTGGGCAGATCCGTTTTCCCAACGCTGTCCTTATGGGCCATCTTGGTAATAAAGGAAAAGACATAAGGATGTACCGTACAAAACTTGGCTTTTCCTGCAGGGCCAATGTCGCTGAGAAGAACAAGGCCTCGATCAACAAGCGCATTGAATCCACGCTCGGCTTCATCCAATGCACGTCTGCTGGTGATGAGATTTTCAGCAGCCCATCGCCTTAATAGGCTTGCCCTCCTAATCTTGAAATGTTGGGGGAACATGGATAGGTAATGCATGTGGAAAATAATGATCCCTAATATTTCGGTGTATTGATTTGACCCTCGTGGGGGTATATATGGAGTTACAAGGGGTAGGTAGACTTAGAGTACAAGATGATCTTAGAGTCCTAGTCTATCTCATATACGTATATCTATCTATATTCTAACATCTCCCCTCAGTCGGAGCGGGAGTGAAGCGGACGTTTGCGACTGGATTTGAAGTCTTGCGCTTTCGTCGTCTTCATCTCCTTGTCATCATCACCTGCATGGACATGATCATGGCTGACACCTAGGGGCGGTGACTGCGTCCCCTTCTGGTGCCTCTCTTCCCTCCCGCAGTCACAGCAGGAGTGGCATGAACGCAAGTGACGACGCGGACGCTGTTGACTGGAGTTCTGGAGTTGCTGTAGACATTGTTCTTGATGTCGATGTCGAGGTAGCCGATCGTGATGTAGCCGTGGTCGAGGTGGGTGTGGTCGATTTCGTAATCGTCGTATGTTACGCGGCCGCCATTGCCGGAGGCGCAAAAAATTGCGCGTTTTTTTTTGTTGTTGTTGACGAAGCTGCGGTTGTGGACGTTTTGCACCGTATGAAGATACCGTCGGGGCGTCTCTTGGACGCGGTCATAAGTGAGACCACCGGTTTTGCCAGGACCGGAGGAACCCACCAAGCACACACGGTTTTGCCAGAACCATATGCGCGGTCGTAGGGACATCACAATTGTAATGCCGGTTTGTTGATGCAGTCGTCGGGGTCGTGGACACGGCCATGCCGTCGTCGGGTCGTGGACGCGGCCATGCCGTCGTCGTGCCTTGCAGTTGTACTGTCAGAGGGCGTCGTAGTTGTATGTCCATCGCGTGGACGATGTACCGGCGGCGGCGGTGTGTGTTGACGAATATGGTGATGAAGACCACATTGATGTAGACCTTGACGATGATGTTGTCGGCGATGTCGCAGTAGGCATGACGTAGAGCGTCGCTTGAAGGCGTCCCTTGTAGCGACGATGGTGTCGAAGCCTTGATGTCGGAGAAGTCGGCGTAGTCGTGTCCCACACCGGCCTGGCGTGTGGAAGGTGTTGATGTCGCTTCTCTGTGGATCTGCTCGACGAAGATCTTGGTGTAGTCGTAGAGCTTGATATAGGTGTTCGGGTCGGTGTAGTCCGGCTTGATGTAGTGCAGATCTTGATATCGATGTGGTCGTGGAAGTAGTCGCGGAAGTAGTCCCTTGTTCCGATGCGTATGATGGGCTTGATGCAGTGCCGATAGTCGCCCTCCTGTCATCCGAGTTGTGTCGTATGCAGCTAGGTTGATGTTGCCGGATGCAGCTAGTGCATGTAACCACGCATGTATCTGCAATTTTATATGTGAGTCGGCCGGCGTGTACGTCCCGTGGAGCACACGGCTGTGACCGCCATACGGCCATTGCTTGCACCGCGAGCCCCAGATTTGGTAGTGACGTGTGTGGCGGAAGCACGGCCGCGCGCGTGCCCGTGTCCGCTGCGTTGGAGTCGAGGTAGGCCCATTGCTGGAGACACACGGTGGTGTCGTGCCCACCAGATCAGATCGCCATGGAAATCTCTATCAATCTGCACTTGATTTTCACCGGGAGTTGAGGGTCGTATGTGGATTATTTGTGGCTAAAAGAAAATCTAATCTATAGAACTAGAAAATTTCGAATTTGATCTAATCTAATCTAAAGAACCGATATAATCTTTGATTTTGATCGGGCGCCGCGCCCCCGAGGAGTAATCTCTCCGGGGACGGCGCGTTGCGGAAGTGGTGGAAGAACCTAGGATCGGTGCCGTGAGGCTAACCGCTCTGATACCATGTGGAAAATAATGAATTTCTAATATTTCAGTGTGTTATTGATTGACTCTTGTGGAGGTATATATGAAGTTACAAGGGGTAGGTAGACTTGGAGTACAAGATGATCTTAAAATCCTAGTCTATCTCATATACGTATATGTATCTATATTCTAACAATGCAAGCATCTCTTGTACTGAATAGGCAGGTCATCATAGCAGAACCTTATCATCTCCCTGGCATTGCTCACTTCATTGAATTCGTGTAGTCTATGCCGCAATGCAACCAATTCATTCTTGCTTCGGCGAGGATTGGCATAGAGAGCATGGAGAAATAGCCTGGTGGAGAAGGCATCATCGTCCCAGCGACATTTCTTCAGTATTTTCTTCACAGTTCTCTGCAACTCTTTGTCGTTGTGGCCATCAACAAGCAGCCCATTGGCTTTCTTGCTTAAAGCTTCAACATGGGAGTAGAAGTGCACTTTGTAGCGTGATGCTTTGAGCAAAAACAGCCAGCTGGCTATGTACCACCCATGAAAATGAAGTGGCTGCTGTATCACTGGAGTCACTATGATTGTGCTGTTATCATCCAAAGAATTGCGGCGCGGTAGAGCAGATGCAATGTCTTCCCATGGTGCCTTGTCCTCATGATCAGCGAGAACAATCAGGAAACTTGAAACTTGAAGCCTCTCTCGGATCTCTTTCTCCAGCGTTGCATCATCCCATGTGCTCATCGGAGCCTCGAGATGGAGCGCTTGATCATCACCACAAGAGGGGTCCATCACCTTCTGTAGTAAGCACAGGAGCAGAGGGCTTGCACATTTAATTGTTGTGAAATCCTCATTGCATGGTGGTGAAGTTAAAGATCTAAAGACTACCAGAAGGCATGTTGTTGACACTGAAAAGCATGAGTGTACCTGCCTTGAGTGGCAACACACTGGAAAACCTTGTTTACATGTCATAATTTTTTTGGCATCCAAACCCAGGCTGAATATGCACCCATATTTGCATGAATATTACTTAGTTGAAAAATTTAGAGCTGCATATGCACATCCAATTCCTCCACTTACAGATCAGTCTCAGTGGCCTAAAGTGGATATTGAATTCACCTTGTGCGCTCCTTTGACGAGAAGGAAGGCTGGCAGGCCAAAACAGAGTAGATTCAAGGCTTGGTTTGAAAAAGGTAGGAGCAGTAAGAAGGGAAAGAAAAAGAAGGACGACAAGCCAAAGAGGTCCCAAAAAGGTAACAAAAATAGATGCAAGTGTTGTAAAGAACTTGGACACCGCGCTGGATCTACCAAGTGTAGATACACCGAGCCAAAGTCAAAGGGGTAAGTATGTTCAAATTCATCCAAAATCTCTGTTTTTGCACCCACTAACCATATGACATGAATTGTTTTTCAGGAAGAAACGTGTGTTTCAGCCCCTTGTAACTGAACCTCTTTGTCCAGCCAAAAAGGCAAGAATTGGGGGCTGTAGAAAGAAGAGGAGTGTTTACAGTGTGTTCGGCTCTGTCGATGTTGCAGTGGCTGTGCAAACTGAACCTGTTTTGGATGATGTGCATTTTGAACCTGCTTTGGAGGATGTGCAACCTGGAGAATTTATGAGGATGATGCTGCAACCTGATGTTGTTTTGGAGGATGTGCACACTGAAATTCTCCCTCCAAGAAAAGCTATTGTGGGATGGCCAAGTAAAGGTGATGAAAAGAAAACAAAGAGTATGAATGATATTCTTGGTGTAGAGGAAAAAGCAAACAAAAGAAAGCCCAAGCCGAAGAAGAAGAAATCAAAAGTTACTGTGGAATGGCCAAGTGAAGGTGATGAAAAGAAAACAAGAAGCATGAATGATGTTCTTGGTATCGTGTGATGTATTGTTACTGCTACTTTGATTTGATTCTTGAAAACTTGTGTGATTTGTCTCTAATGTAGAACACCTCCCATGGTTGTCCTGATGTCATTTGTGAGACACAACTCATTGTCGTCGAAAACGTGTTATAAATGGCCTCCAAAGCCAGGTGAAACGACCCTATTTCTAAGCAACTTTTTTTTTGACCTAGTCCAAATCAGCCAGATATGTTTCCTTAGCTTATATTCTACCTATATAGTATCACTACGAAGTCACATTATTTTTTTGAATATTTTTCATATTAATAAATTATTTTTAAAAATAATTGCTTTAATACAAAATGATTAAAAAAACAACTTTAAAACATGATATTGCAAAACTAACTTCAGATCCTCCTTCTACAATCCATAATGAAGCTTTGGTGAGATTTTGAGATATCACATTGCATACATGAAAATAGACCCCTTCTCTTCACCTTCAAGCCTCGACGAAATTTTGCGAGATATTGAGATTTCACTTGAAATTCATCTGCAAAGAGTTTGAATGCATCTATACCTTGTTTATCAACTTCAATCAGTAGTATATGACATTAGAAGACAATGTGCACTGGTTTTTCATTTTTTTGTTTTTTTTTCAAATTTTGGTGCTCATTTCAAATTTGGTTTGACCATGATTAAATCAAGTTTTAAACATGAAAATGAAAAACTAAGCCTGGATCCTTCTTAAACTTTTCAATTAGAACCTTTTGTGAGGTTTTCGAAATTTTCATTTTCAAAACCTTTCACCACTTCTCTTCAACCTTAACTTCATACGACAGAGTTCGAGATATCGCATCATATGCATGAACAAAGAGTTTGAATGTATCTATACCTTGTTTATCAACTTCAATCAGTAGTACATGACATTAGAAGACAATATGCATTGGTTTTTCATTTTTTGTTTTTTTTTTCAAATTTTGGTGCTCATTTCAAATTTGGTCAAACCTTAAGTTTGACCATGATTAAATCAAGTTTTAAACATGAAAATGAAAAACTAGGCCTGGATCCTTCTTAAACTTTTCAAAATGAACCTTTTGTGAGGTTTTCGAAATTTTTATTTTTAAAACCTTTCACCACTTCTCTTCAACCTTGACTTCATACGGCAGAGTTTGAGATATCGCATCATATGCATGAACAAAGAGTTTGAATGTATCTATACCTTGTTTATCAACTTCAATCAGTAGTACATGACATTAGAAGACAATGTGCACAGGTTTTTCATTTTTCTATTTTTTTTTGAATTTTTGTTGCTCATTTCAAATTTGGTCAACCCCTAAGTTTGACCAAGTTTAAAACATACTAGTCAAAGTGAAAATGAATTTTTTTTTGTTCCAACTTCATCTTCACTCTAAAATGAAGGTTTTGAAATAAGCAAACTTTTCAAAACACCGTTGACTGCCTCCAAAATGAAGTTGACCATCTTGCTGTACAAGCACCATCGATCTACCTAACAATGAAGTGTCGCCGTCCGATTGCTCTTCCATAAGGAATCAGAGTCAGGGCGATCCGTGGGTGGCCTGGTTCCCCAGTCTAATTGGCTGGCCTTTTTTTCTTGTCGGGGTGAGGATAAGGATGCACGCTATTGACCGCTGGACCGCTGGGCAAACACTTCCACGCGCGGCAGCTCGCAGCCCTCGACCAGGTCGCCACCTTTCGCATGCATGCGTCATGCAGCACGTACCTGCGGCGCAGCCTAGCAATTTAATTCAAAAACAACATCTCAGTGTGGCAGTGAAGCTATTTCTAGCAGCGCCGCAGCCTATGTTCTGATTTAAGCCAATTTAAAATGCACCACACACAGTTTACTCCGCACTGATCTGCTCCAGATTTCAAAAATCATGGCTCGGCCTAGCAATGTGCATGCTTGAATGTACACACACGAAAACACGCTCCACATGCTATCGTGCCGTTTCAATGTGCCGTTTGAACACACTCCACTACTTACTCCAATTTGAAACGGCAATACACTAACCCCAAATCACTACCCCCCACTACTTACTCTTACCCTTGCTCTTCTCCCTCACACGCTCCTCACCTCCACCCCGGCTATATAATGGCACCCCCTCACTCAAACGCACTCAAACCGCCACCGCATCCGTGCCCTAGCCTGCCACCATGGAGTTCCACGGCACCACGTTCCGCCGCCCTCCCACCGTGCCCGAGCGGGAGTTCCCGGCGGGGGTCATCGTCGAGAACGAGCTGCGCGTCTGGGCCATCTCTAGGTGGAGGGGAGCCCGGGAGCTTGCCGAGTTCTTCCTCAACGCCGGCTACCGCCACATCCGCCTCCCTCACGGCGCGCCTCCCATGTTCACGCTCGAGGAGTACCACGACGGCAACAACCACTTCGTCATCGGCTACTACGTGCGCTTCCGCAACCCCTACGACGCTTTCGCCCTCCTCGGGCAGGCGTTCTGGTGTGGGTGTGAGTTCATCTGCTTCACCACCTTCAACATCTTCACGAACTTCCACGACATCTTCCCCTCCGTGGGCAACATGCACGCCCTCCCCTACCCCAACCAGGCCGACGAGCAGTGAGCCACTGCCAAAGGAGGAGCCAAGGAGGTCCCGGAGCCAAGGAGATGTCGTTTATTCTAGTATATTTCCATGTTTGTTTCGGTTTGTTGCATGCTTGGACATATATGCCCCTCTCATTCTAGTTGTGTGCGCTAGGGGATACCCTCTATTTTGGGGTGTCGTGTCACTTGATGGGTTTATGTATGTAAGGGCTACTATCGTCTTATATATAACTATGTGCTTATAGTTCGTGATAATTTTTGTCTATGTAAGGGCTACTATCGTCTTCCAATGAACCTACAAATTAAAAGTCCTTATTAGTGGGTCACACATGTTGGTGAAAGAAAATGAATAAAACTCAACCAAACGTGTGGATTCAAACCCATGACCTTTGATATTGCTAGCATGCCTTAACAGAGGCAAAAAAACTAAAGTACAAATAAAAGATACAAATAAATAATAAAATTAAGATAGGGCAAACACATTTCTCTTTTTACGCAACGGGTCAAATAATAAAAACAAGCATCCTCTTACTATTGGGCTGGAGTGTGCACGCTTTTTTTGGCCGAAACAACACATCATTTGACATTGGGCCTGGCCTTTTTGTAGTTTTTTTCTACAAAAGAACTGAACATTTCTACTGATTTACAAATTTAGCCAAACTAGGATTTGTGATGCATATCTTTCAAGTCTTAGCCATACACTAGCTGCTACACTAATTACACGAATAACATTTTACAATGACCAATGACCAATGCCCAGCAATAGACAACAAACATTTGCAACATTTTAGAAATTGGAAGGAACCAAATGAAATTGCACCTGTCATGCATTACTTCCAAGTCCCATACAGATATTGTCCAAACTAACTGCAACACTACACATTCTTTACTGACTAATGATCAACAAATAAACAACACCAAGAGCAATTGCACATAAATAAAAAATGGCAGACATCAGATTGTCCAGCTTCTTCAGATCGACAAGCTTCTTTAGGTGCTTGTTCATCTTCATCATTTCCTTCACTTCTGCCGCAACCCTATCCGCTTTCCCCGCCGGAGCAACCACCGTGGCTGATCCCAACTGCACGGCCGACGGCGGCGAATCGACCCCCAGAAAGGCGCCCTCCACTTCAATCCTATTGATGTACTCATCAATCCACTCGAAATGGTGGCATTTCCGCAGATCCGGCTAAAAACAGAGCAAAAATTCCCCAAATACGATGAAACCCTAATTCCCAAAATCGGATGAAAACCACAAAATTGACGAAAATAAAATGAAATTGGGAGAGGGGAAACTAAGAACTCGCCTTCCCTAGTTCTGGTTTGCTCTCGCATTTCACAAACTCGCGCCCGGCGTTGCCATTCTCATCGGTCACGGTGGTCAGGCGCTTCAGGGGCGCCGTCCGTGGGCAGTCAGGGCACCGTCCCAGCGGCACTGGACCATAGCGCGGCCACCGGCAGTACGAGGTTGAAGCGGAGGTCGACATCACCGCCGGCGTTGCAGCGCTTAGAGGATCGCCGGAGAAGAAGGGGATGCTCTGTTCTGCAACGGTCGAATAGCTCCGGCGCGGCGCGGGGCTCTTTCTAGCAGCAACCTGTTCTGGGTCCCACGACATGAGGTGGACAAGCAGTGGGTCCCACCATCTGATGTGGGTAAGTTTTGGGTCCCGCTCTGACCATCCAATTTAAACTGATAAGCTGTCTACTGTTGCTTAAGAGATGTGTCGCACTGCAGCTATTTATCTGTCCAGAGATGTCGCATGCTAGCTATTTGCAGCAACAACGTCGCGTTTCGTCCATTTCCGGGGAAAGACGTCGCACAGGGGCTATTCACCCATAGGGCCGGCTTTGATCCAAACCACGCTGCCAAAATGCTGGGCTTGGCGGGAAATTTTGCACACCGCCCTCGCGATCTTCGTGGCTGGGTGTACTGCACTTAGCTCATCGTCTTCTGGACTCAGGACATCAACCGGTGGAGTCACAATGGCGAGTAGTCTCGGGCGTAGTCCATCTTGCGGCAAGCCGTCATGGGAAAGTATATCGCTCAGCCAGGCAAAATATTTGAAAAAATTCTCAGCTCCCTCCTGTATTTTCACTGCCCAGGATGGCAGAAGATGTTTACTTTTTTCAGCAAATCTCATAGCTGCTTCTGGTACTAGTTTTGTGACGTGAATCGTTCCGGCCGTTGCCTTAGCTGCCTTCAATGCCGCTGCTACGGGCAGTACTTCTAGGACACCTTTTAACCAGTTATTGCCTAGCAGTAGTTCTTCAGTAATGTCAGTTTTGAACACTTGTTCCAGCCACTCTGACAGCTGAGCTGAGTACTGCTTTTCCGCCTCTAGGTCGTGAATAACGGCTGGGGCTGGTGGTGGTGGTGGTGGCGCCGGCGGTGGTGTTGGTGATGGTGCTGACCGGGGTGGTGACCGCGGTGGTGGTGGTGGCGGCGGCGGCGGTGGTGGTGACCGGGGTGGTGACTGCGGTGGTGGTGGCGGCGGCGGCGGCGGTGGTGGTGGTGCTGACCGGGGTGGTGACTGCGGTGGTGGTGGCGGCGGCGGCGGCGGCGGTGGTGGTGGTGGTGCTGACCGGGGTGGTGGTGACGGTGGCAAGGGCGGTGGTTCTGGGAAACTTGGTTCTGCATTTGTTTCTTCCTTTTCACTAGTAGCACTCCTACATTGCTGAACGGTTGATTCATCGCCTTGTGACTTATTAGTATTTGCTAGTACAACACTGTCAAGGCGGCGAAATTCTAGTACCTCCTTCATGGCGGCTAATAGTACAAGCACTTCCATCTCCGTAATCTCTGCCCCTTGCTTGCTTATGATGACGTCAGCATCTTCTATGTTCTCTGGGTCTTTGTTGTATATTAGATGTCTTGCTGCCGTGGCCAGCTCCACCTGCAGGTCCGCACTGGTAAACATCTTGCTCAAGAACTCACGGAGGATTTTCATAAGCGGCAATCGAGGGCCAGCGTCATGGTCCCCGCCGCCTCCGGTCAGCCAAGCCATCACCTCCGGCGCGTCGGTGTCCAACAAGCTGACAGCATCAGCGAGAGCACGGCGCCGCACGGCATCATCCTCCTCAGGAGGAGCCTCCTGAGGAAGCTTTGGGGCGCCTTCTCCCACGCCTCCGCTGCCGCCCCGTGTCGGCCCAAGAGCTTGGACGCCGTACCTCTGCCGCCGCTCCCCGACCTCGTGCGCGCGGGACCTGATCTCCCGGATCTGGGTTGCGATGCGGTGGCGGTCGCGCAGCGTCCAGACCGCCTGCGGCACCCGCTGAATGGAGCCCAGGATGCCCGCCGAGGCGCGGCCGGCGCCTACAGTCTGCACGTAGCGGTCGATGCAGCTCTGGGAGTGGTAGGCCACCTCCCGGACCTGCTTCATCCAGGCCCGGACCTGGTTGTTCTGGTCAGCCGGATCGGCCACGTCCAGCAAGAAGCCGTTCATGCTCTCCATCTCGTCCTTGATGAACTGCATGTCCCGCCGGACGCTCCCCAGCCGCTTCGCCTCGTTGCCGATCACCGTGCCGATGGTGCCCAGCACCGAGTCCACCGCGCCCTTGGCCAGTTCGGCCATCTCGATCTCTCTTGGTTTCTTCTCTGCTTCCCTCCTGGATAGTAAGTACTCTACTCCACGTGCGTACTAGTTGGATCAGCTGGCCGTGAAAATGCATGGAAGGCAACTGTGGTCGCTAGGGGATATATATAGCGTGCGTAGAATAACTAAGCGTAGGAGAGGAGGACTCCCTCAAAAAAGAAAAGGAAAGCCTAGGAGGAACGTGAGAATCGGACAAACTTTAGCACGACGAATGGTCTGGCCAAAGTTCCATTCCAAACTTGTGGGAACAGATATGCTCACTACAGGAATATGGACAAATGCCGTGTGTCCAGCCAAAAAGTTTAGCCAAAGTTCCATTCCAAACTTCCATCCCTTAGACAAGTTTAGTTAAAAAGTTATACCTCCTCCGTCCTAAAAATATATAACTTAGCTTTATCTATCTAGATTTGCATGTATCCAGTCCAGACATGTTTTAGTATAAATACGAGGGGTATATTTTTTTCTAAATTTCGTACCTCCTCCGTCCTAAAAATATATAACTTAGCTTTATCTATCTAGATTTGCATGTATCCAGTCCAGACATGTTTTAGTATAAATACGAGGGGTATATTTTTTTCTAAATTTCGTTTAAATAAATGTACAAAATTTATATCGGCTAACGTGCCCCCTCTGTAGTCCCTCCGAGCGACAAATTTGCTAAGTTGCTAGGGGTAGGGCATCTCCATCGGGTCAACCCAACCCATTCGAGCGCGTCTGAATGCATCCACGTGGACGTGAGGAGCGTGCGCGGCCTCCGAGCGGCACGATCCAATCGGACAGACGCGTCCGGCTCGATCCATCCGTGCAACTAATTTGGGCAATGGTTGGGTCGTCCCGGACAGCGCAATGACCGCGCGGGTGTTCGCCTGTCGGCCGCTCGGGGCCCATATGTAAGTGAAACATTAGTAATTAAACTTGCTTTTCATTAGATTAGGCTTTGCCAATTACAAAAAGGCACATTTGAATAAACTAAAAAAAGAACTACTGCTACTATTGCTGGAGGAGGCCGTCTCTATGGCTACTCGCTGCCATTGTCGTGGTCGCCGTTGCCACTGCCGCTGGCACCGTCGATCGCCGCCCTAGCCGACCAGATGGCCTCCTACTGGAGGCGTTCTCGGTAATGGTCGCACGCTCGGCCATGAGCCTCCTTCTTGTCGGCCCCTTCGCGCGGTCCGCCTCCGCCCGGTTGGCCAGGGCCTTCTCCATCTCGGTCGTCCAATGGTCCCTCACCTCCTGGTCGTCTAGCTCCGTCACTGTCGCCGCCCTCGCTGCCAAGGGGGCCACCATCGCCGGAGCTCCGTTGGGGCCGAGGCCCAGAGCCTGCGCGATCTGCAGGGGATGGCGATCGCCTCCTCCCTCGCCCCTCCTCCGCGACCACCTAGTCCACCTCCCCCCCTCCTCCTTGTCGTCGTCCACCTTCGTCTCATCACCGTCGATGAGAGCCCATGCGCTCGCCACCTCGGCGGCCATAGCCACGCGCAGCTCCTCCGCCGCCGCTTCCACCGTACTGTGTGTGGCGGCGGCGTGGCGAAGCTGGCGGATGGCCACCTTGGGCGCCTCCTTGGCCACCTCCTCCAGCATGGTTATGGCCGCCTCATGGCGGATGTCGCGGAGGGCTGCTGATGCGGCCTCCTTGGCCATCGCCTCCTTGGCCATCGCCTCCTTGGCGGCGACGTGGTGAACCTCACGCACTGCCATTGGGCCGCTACTTGTGCGGCCGCCTCCAGCGCCGCCTCAGCCACACGACCTTCCTTCTCGAAGGTCACCACCTCCGCCTCGGCCATGTGCTGGGACAACAACGTGGCCTAGAGGTCGACAACGTCGATGTCGGTGTCCTAGAAGCGGGTGCGGCACAGGTCCCTAATCTTGGTCTAGTTGGCGATCTTGCGGTGAGGCATGGTTGTGGTAGGCACTTTTTCCGGCGGTGGTTGCTCTTGCTTGGGCTTGTTGTCTCAGCCGCGCTGCGGCCGTCTTTTATAGACCGCGACGAAGGCGGGAAACGGCCGAGGAGGCGCGCGCGGGAAACGAAAAGCTACAATGGCGAGAAACGCCGGTCGCGCGGGAAGTCGCCGGCGCCGATAGCCGACGTCGTGTCACCATTAACGTCCCATCGCCGAGGGTGTCAAGCGGTGACAGCGGGGGAGATGGACAAATGGGTCGAACCGTTGGGCGCGGCTGGCCAGACTGGCCGGCCCGCGACCCCAAAGCGACCGCAGCCTGACTCAAACGGACCGTTTCGATCAGCCCGGTGGAGATGCCCTTAGTTATGATTTATTTTCCTTGGCAATTCTTTTTTTTCTTTTCTTTTTTGAAAAAGAAGAATCGTCGATGCTGGGATGCGTGACCCATATCACGTAGCGTGCATACCTCATTCATCACGCTTGGGTGCGTCCTCAGGTCATGTACAATGAAGGGTGCTTAGAGGAATGGTTAAAAAATAAACCAACTTTTTCGATCACTAATGTTTATTTATATAGGAGAGGTGTCTAGTTAAACTAGTGTAAATAAGCACTAGTTATTAAATAAAAACCGGTTGTTTTTGCTAAGCACCTCTGGCGCGATCGGTGTCCTAAATGTAATGTCAATATCTGGATTCCATTCCACTGTTTGTATGCACTGATATTAAATGTGTTAACAATTAGCAAGAATTACCAAAATACCAATGGAACTCCAACACGACAAAAGTTGAAATGTCCAAATGCACCCCAAAGAAACGGTAGATGATAAAAAGTAAAATGAATTGGTAAATCATATGACCATGCCTTCAAAATATATTCAACATAATTCATGAGGTAACAAAAAATACCGAGATAACATCAATGATTAGCTAACTAGCCTTGCCTACGAGGTAAATGTCTCCTCTTTTTCTTGGCTCGAAGCTGTTATGCAATAACAACATTATGAAGTTGTACAAATAGCTCCCGTTCGGCTAACATATCATCAACTCATTGAATCATTCACTCTTGTTACACGATTTGTATTTAATGTTCTTCATTACCAAAAAGTCGCTCTCAACTAATGTCGTTAACAGCGATACTATCAAAGCCAACTCATCAATATGCTTATAGAGCAGTAGGGAGACCAAATGCTTTGGGGTTTTAACCATCTTTCTAGCCGAACTTTAAAAATTGATGACACGTGGCATTTTAGTGTGTAGGTTTGTTAAATGGTGAAAAAAGTTGCGACAACTAATTTGGAACAGGGGAGTATTACCCATACAGACCATTATCCCCCCCACCCCCACAACACATAGAATATTTGTTCTACATTCTTTAGTGCATAATATGCTCCATTTTGGTAGCTAAAATGTACTTCATCTTGTATGACTATGATCTAGGAAAGTTAGCTTAACACATACTCTCTCCTTTTTAAAATATAAGATGTTTTAGCTATTTTATGAAATGCGTGTATTTAGACGTATTTTAATGTGTATGTTCAGAGAAAAATGAGTGAACCTACATGTTGAACGATAGAGAGGGAGAGATTGGCGGATTATGTTGGGTGTATTATTGAGCTCATGGGCGAGTATATATTGGCGTACAGGGATCATATTGGAGTGCAAGACAAGACATGAGATCTATCTCTATCCTAGATTACCTAGCCGTACACGTATACTCTAACATCCCCCGCAGTCGTAGCGGTAGCGTCGTGAACAACTGGAACGTCGTGAACGGTCAGACTGGAGATAAACCGATGTAGCATCCAGCAGGCTGACATTCCCCCGCAGTCGTAGCGGGAACGTCGTGGATGGTGTCGCGTCACGGTTGCTTGGACTGTAGAGGAAGCTAGTGATGCTCAAGCGAGGTGGAAGCCCTTGTGCCGATGTCGAGGGAGACGAGAGCGTGAGGCGGTGCCATGGTCGAGGTAGCCGTGCGATCGGTTGCCATGGTCGATGTCATGGTCGAGGATGTCGGTGTCGAGGTAGCCGCACGTGAAGCCGCATGCGCATAGCGCGCGAGGAGGATGACGGAGACGCGTCGAGGCAGTCGTTGAGGGTGTCGATGCCGAAGTCGATACAGCCCGAGCCGTCGAGGACGAGGTGCGGCCATAGTTTTGCTAGAACTAGGCGCACGTCGGGGATAAACGCACACTCCGGTTTTGCCAGAACCGAGTATGCAAATAAGAACTCGTCGGTGATGCGGTCGAGGTAGTCGTAGAGGGGTCGATACCGAAGAAGACATTGTCGAAGCCGACGAAGATGAGGCGCCAATCCGAGCTTGCCAGACTCAGGAACGCGTCAGGGACGAAGGCACTCCCGGTGTTGCCAGTACCAGGCGTGCGGGACAGGTGTTGGGTCCGAAGCATAGAAAACAAAAAATTTCCTACGATGAGAACTACACGCCAAGATCTATCTACTAGGTACAAAGCAACGGGTGGACATAGATCCAACGAGAACTTACCCTCGAAGACAACGAGTTTTGTAAACGAGTAGGAACTCGTGGTTGATGTAGTCGTACACTTGCCGATCTCAAGATCGTGAGGAAGTCCGAGCGCCGCAACTCAGCAGCGCATCCATACTCACACACACATTCAAGCCACCGAACAACCTCCACCTCCTCTCTCCAGCGATCCAGCGGAAGCAGCAACTCCTTCCAGACGAAATGCCACCGGGAACATGTATCTCGCTAATCCGAGATCATGAGGGAATAATTCTAGAGGGGGAGAGAGATCCTTCACAAGGAGGTGTTAGGAAGAAGGAGGAAGAGAGTGGCCTTTTATAGGAGGAGCGAGGGTGCCCCTCCTTTATGGCCGGCGCATGGGGGGGGTGACTCCTCACCTCCTCCATTCATGTGGTGGTAACCCCTCCACATTAAAATGCCTCTTCACGTTCCCTTTTAAAGTCCCCACTTTAAATGTATTAAAATTCTCCAAGTTTAATGCTCTCTCATTTAATAAAACTCTTTTATTAAATTTATTCAGAATTTTGTTAATTACTTTAATTAACAAACATTCACATATAACCCCTTGCAATATTTCAATATCACATGCAGAACCACTTTCTGCAATTTCACCCAAAACAATTTCCGGTTTCTATCAAAATAATTCCTGCGCTTTGCAATTCTTTCGTCTAAAACATATGTGCTCCAAATCGGTGTCCGGTAACTCTTAAGTGTGTCACCCTACTATTCGCGAATAATGCAGACATGATTGAGACTCCTCTCAGATCAATAATCAGAAGCGGGACCTGGAGATCCATACTGACTCCTGCATATTCAACGATGACTTCTGTGATCGTGAGAACCTTTAATGCTTGTAACTAAATCCCTTTGTCTCGCGATATATTACATGTCCGAGATTCGATCATCGATATCTCCATACCTAGTTTGATCTTGTTGCCGACATGCACTCTTTTCTCGTTCCCGTGATATAACATTCTAGTGATCACATCACTTGCTTGCAAGCTATCTTAATGTGATATCACCGAGAGGGCCCTGAGTATATATATCCGTCATCGGGATTGACAAATTCCACTCTTGATCCATGAGCCTCAACATAACACCTTCGTAGCACTGAACCCATCTTTATAGTCACCCTGTTACGGTGTGACGTTTAATGTTATCAAGATACTCTTCCGGTGTTAGCAATTAAGATGATCTCATGGTCTAAGGATAAATATTACTTCGTATGATGTTATAGCAATATAAACATAATGACTTGATCGTAATGCTATACTTCGGATGAATGTTCATCACATCATTCCACCAATATTGTGATCTCATTATTAACAACATCCAATATCCATGATCAGGAAACCTTGATCATCTTGTTAATCAACGAGCTAGTCTATAAGAGAGACATAACTAGGAACCCTTTTTGTTTATTAAACACACATGTATTGATGTTTCCGATCAATACAATTATAGCATGCAAAATAAACATTTATCATAAACATGGAATAAGATAATAACCACTTTATTATTGCCTCTCGGGTATATTCCCTTCAGTCTCCCACTTGCACTAGAGTCAATAATCTAGTTTGAAAAACTTTGCGTATTGAACACCTATGGCTTTCTGGTGTTGCATATACGCTATTGCTAGTGGTTAACATAATCTCTGGATCTGACAGTTTCAGGTCCGTGTGTATTTGCATGTCTTTGCGTCTCTACGCATCACTCATTCTCAAATTAGATGGCATTGTATAAATTTGGTCCTTTGGTGAGACCTTTAGTTTGTTCCGGTTAAAATATGTTGATATTATTGTCACACTATATATCTTCATAGTATTAGCCCACTTTGAACCACACCTAGTTTGATAACAAACTACTTAACACAAATGCCCTCCTATGCTGCTACTATAGCATTCATATACTTAGCCTTTTTGTTGTAGTATCTGTCACAATGTCTCAACTTTGGAACTCATCCAAATCCATCATGGAACATCCTTTCCATTATATTGTGCCACCCATAGTCTAAATTGAGATAAATTTAATTTGTATCTTGTGACAAAAGTAGTATCAATGTAACACTTTACAATGAACTACCTTTAACTATTTGTCACTGATACATGATATATTCTTAGTTCTTCCAAAGCTCATAAGAATATCTTTACTATTGTCCAATGATCATCTTATGGATCATTCTGGTATGTGCTCATAACATTTAGAGCATAGGACATTCTGGATATATACATATCATGGTATAATCGATCAAAATCTTCATGTGATTTTACTCACCAAGTGTTGGAACACTTGAATCTTGATATAATCCTTTCCATGTAGCAAGAACCTTTCTTGTTGTTTCCATATTGAACCCTTTCAATATCTCATATATGTATGTCTGGCACAACCATATTAGCGCCTCAATCTATCCATATAGATATTGATGCCTAATTTTCCGGTTTTGCCCAAGTCTTTCATCGAAATCTTATTTTAATGAAATTCTTAACTTGTGTCAATACAAGATACATCATTTCCAATCAACAATATATCCTCTACATAATGTATTAGAAATATGTCTCAGTGCTCCCACTTAATTTCTTGCAAATGCAAGCATCTTCATCATCTCCGATGAATTTAAACTCTTTTAACAGTTTCATCATGGTGAAGATTCCAACTCCGCTATGCTTACTTCAACTATTGAAGTTTGCATGCTCTTTTAGCACCCTTTGAATTAACAAAACCCTTCGGACCGTGTCTTGTACACGTCCTAGGTAACCATTCTATTAGAAGAACATTGTTTTGTTTGTTCAACTACCATACATCAAATTATATGTAGTGGTTGCTACATTAATCCGTCAAGACTAAATATCGCTATGAAAGATCAAATCTTGTCATAGTCAACTCCTTGAACATTGTCGTAAACTTCTTTCCGACATGTCGACTATTTCATAGATGTTAAACATCCATGTCTATTTCTTTATAGATCCAAACACAACTGATAGGCTTCATGCCTTTCCGGAGGGTCTTTCAAGTTTAGAAACTTGATTTCTCGTGTATGGATACTATCACGGATTCTATGACTTCTAGTCATTTTATGGAGTCAGGGCCCATCATCGCTTCTTTGCATGTAGTCGGTTCATCATTGTCAAAACAATAACGACTTGCTAATCAAATCTTACTATTTGATTCTTACCGACCCACACGGTTCAATAGGAACTCTAATCTCCGAGACCACACCCTTTGTAATCACGGGAGCCATGAGTATATTGTGGCTGCCACCGGGACACTTTCCGGTGCTGCGCTACTTAGCACATATAGCTAAGGTTCAACAACCTTATCAAAGTTCTATTGTCCTCCCACTTAACTTTTCACGAGAAATTCCTTCTCAAGAAACTTGACGTTCCAAGTAACAAACTCTTTTGTCCTCGGTGTTATGGAGAAATTCCCAACAAATTCTTTGGGATAACCTACAAAGACGTGCTTATCCGACTTTGGTTGTAAACATTTTACTTATGCATAGCATACCAAAATTTAATAAAAGATAATTCGGGTTTTATCCCAAACCATAACTCGTATGGTGTCATTTCAACGGATCACGATGGTGCTCTTTTCAGTGTAAAAGCGGTAGTCTCTAAAGCTTTAATCCTTAAAACATAATGGCAGTTTTATAAATGGCACCTTTGATCTTACCATGTCAAACATGGTTTGATTTCATCTCTCGAATATGCCATACTCCTATGGTTTATCAGGAAAACACAAATCATGGAACAATTCCTCAAGTCTTAGGTGTTTTTGCTAAACATGTAACTCAAATATCTTCCTTTATGATCGAATCATAAACTCTTTATTTTCTTGTTACAATGATTTTCCACTTCATCTTGAAAGTCTTTGAACAATTCTCAAATGTTTCATACTTCTTCCTTATTAAGTAAATATATAGATATATTCACTTAAATTTCTGGAGAAAGCATATGAAGCAAAAGGATCCATCGCATATGGCTACACATAATGGACTATATACATCAACATGCATAATATCCAATAAGTTAGTCATCCGTTCCTCTTTGGCCTATGAACGGAGTTTCAATTATCTCGAGGAAAGTTTCACCAGCGTCAATTGATCAAAATCAAAAGACTCCAAAAATCCATCAACATGGAGTTTCTTCATGGTTTCTTTCCAATATAATTTAAACAGCAATGTCACTTCATAAGTAATGTTTCAATCATTTGTCTTGCGACATTTTAGCAATAGTGTTTATGGATGTGATTTCTCCCACTAGACTTGTAAAAGTTCATCCATCCTTTATGGAATACGGTAATTAATTTGAACAACCATTTTTCTCGTAATACCGGAACAAAATAACAATTATTAAAACAAATCTTGAAGACTAGGTTTGACGACAACAAAAAACACAATAACACTTTATTTGGTTTTGATGAACGTCATCACTTATTCTCTTGCTAGTTACTTAGGCCATTGTAGTTCATGAATTGCGTTGTCCTGTATGACACTTTATACCAACCAATTCGGTATCCAATACCGGTATCCAATACCTCATAACCACATTGTTTAACAAGCAAGGAATACAGCCATAACATGTATATCTTCTATATACCTAAGTTGGACATCTCCAGCCTTTTCTTTTCTGCCAAATATTTTATAGATTCTCTTTCAGCAATTCCTTTTCCTTTTAAAAGAATCTATCAATATCAATAGTGGTGTCATTCACATGACACATAGTACAAAGCATATATAGTCAAATACTAATACCTTTGGACTTGCACTTTGAAGTGGATCTCCATCATTAAATGTTTGGCAATCTTTCAAAAAATCCATTCTTTAGTAATCTTTTAGTGTAGTAAACATTTTACTTACATCTTCTATTCATCCTTATCATGACAACTTTCATGATCAAGTTACTATAGCCTGTAAGGAAGAATCACGAGTATAATGTTAGTTCCCAAATACCTTTTTGGGAGATCCGGATGCCTAGCATCTCCATCCTTCACAAATTCTCATACAATATGAGAACATGTATTTTGCTAAATTATACTCTATCATAATGCAACCAAAAAAATTGTTTCAGATATCACAATATCATTCACACATGATGGTTTCTGAAACAATTTTCAGCTCCTATATAATCTTGATATTAAAACAACTTTTGAATATCAATAATCATGGAGGCAAACATGATACTTTAGATACTAACATTGGAATTCTTACTCTTGATTTAATACTACTTATTAAACTTCATGGAGTAAATAAAGTTTGTTGAAAGTTTGCAATAGGACTTATAAACTTTACATTGACATTCAAAACAATACGATACCAGTTCGTAAAGTAAATATCCAGAATTCTATAGTTCTATTATCTCAATTAAAACTAAGCATAAGGTAGTGAACAGACGCCTATGACTATAACAAATTATGCAAATCCACTTCGATTTAGTTTATGACAAATTTAGTTCGACTAATCCAAATTAGAAATGAACTCCCACTAAAAAATGACATCCCTCGTGGCTTTTTGGTGATTACATGAACCAAATCCACTACACCAAGTCCGATCATCACGTGAGTCAGTGTAGCTTCAAAGGCGAGCATCTATATGGGCATCATATTAACTATATGACTCATGCTTAACCTTTCGGTCCGTGTTCCGAGGCCATGTCTGTACATGCTAGGCTCGCCAAGTAAGAACCTTAGTACTAGCGTGTGTAAAACTGTCTTACACCCGTTGTATGAAAGCGTAGAGTCGAGTACACCCAATCATCACGTGATGTCTCGAAACATGATCCATAGAACGGTGCATACTTAAGGAAGAACACATTTTATCTTGATATCTAAATGAGGGATCATCTTACAATGCTACCAAAAGCGCAAAACTAGCAGTATAAGATGCTAACATCTAATGTGTAAAGTGAGATTATATGGTCCATGCATTTGATCTCTATCATTTGCATCATGGTATGATCTCTATCATTCCTTTGTGTGTAAGGCCAAGGTCTATGGAACTTACACGTTGAGTGTGTTGTAAGAGGATCTATCATACATCTACTTACAACAATACCATATCAAGACACTAGCCCAGCAACGATCTAAACTAGACGCCTCTAATTTATCAATTACAAGTTTTACGTGGCTTAAGGCTTTCGGAGATAGAACCGTTCTTACCTACGAACATAGAACGACAACGAGGATAACCAAGTTATTAGCAACTCGTTGTAAATCAGATATTGACTATAGTAGGAGAGACAGACACCCGCCAGCCACTTATGCAAAACTAGTTGCATGTCAGTCGTGGAACCGGTCTCATGTATGATGACATGTAAGGTTGGTTCGGGCCGCTTCATCCCACTATGCCACCAATATCCAAAATACATGAAAGATGCAATAACATGATCATCATCGCCCACATATAAACATATGTGTACTACCCGTGCAAAGCACCTATGCATAAACCTGGCTCTGATACCACTGTTGGGTCCGCATCATAGAAAACAAAAAATTTCCTACGATGAGAACTACAGGCCAAGATCTATCTACTAAGTACAAAGCAACGGGTGGACATACATCCAATGAGAACTTACCCTCGAAGACAATGAGTTTTGTTAACGAGTAGGAACTCGTGGTTGATGTAGTCGTACACTTGCCGATCTCAAGATCGTGAGGAAGTCCGAGTGCCGCAACTCAACAGCACATCCGTACTCCCACACACGTTCAAGCCACCGAACAACCTCCACCTCCTCGTTCCAGCGATCCAGCGGAAGCAGCAACTCCTTCCAGATGAAATGCCACCGGGAACATGTATCTCGCTAATCCGAGACCATGGGGGAATAATTCTAAAGGGGGAGAGAGATCCTTCATAAGGAGGTGTTAGGAAGAAGGAGGAAGAGGGTGGCCTTTTATAGGAGGAGGGGGTGCCCCTCCTTCATGGCCGGCGCATGGGGGGGTGAATCCTCACATCCCCCATTCATGTGGTGGTAACGCCTCCACATTAAAATGCCTCTTCACATTCCCTTTTAAAGTCCCCACATTAAATGCATTAAAATTCTCCAAGTTTAATGCTCTCTCATTTAATAAAACTCTTTTATTAAATTTATTCATAATTTTGTTAATTACTTTAATTAACAAACATTCACATATAACCCCTTGTAATATTTCAATATCACATGCAGAACCACTTTCTGCAATTTCACCCGAAACAATTTCTGGTTTCTATCGAAATAATTCCTGCGCTTTGCAATTCTTTTGTCTGAAACATATGTGCTCCAAAATGGTGTCTGGTTACTCTTAAGTGTGTCACCCTATGGTTCGCAAATAATGCAGACATGATTGAGACTCCTCTCAGATCAATAATCAGAAGCGGGACCTGGAGATCCATACTGACTCCTGCATATTCAACGATGACTTCTGTGATCGTGAGAACCTTTAAAGCTTGTAACTAAATACCATTGTCTCATGATATATTACATGTCCAAGATTTGATCATCGATATCTCCATACCTAGTTTGATCTCGTTGCCGACATGCACTCTTTTCTCGTTCCTGTGATATAACATTCTAGTGATCACATCACTTGCTTGCAAGCTATCTTAATGTGATATCACCGAGAGGGTCTAGAGTATATCTATCCGTCACCGGGATTGACAAATTCCACTCTTGATCCATGAGCCTCAACATAACACCTTCGTAGCACTGAACCCATCTTTATAGTCACCCTGTTATGGTGTGACGTTTGATGTTATCAAGATACTCTTCTAGTGTTAGCAATTAACATGATCTCATGGTCTAAGGATAAAGATTACTTTGTATGATGTTATAGCAATATAAACATAATGACTTGATCATAATGCTATACTTCGGATGAATGTTCATCACATCATTCCACCAATGTTGTGACCTCATTATTAACAACATCCAATGTCAATGATCAGGAAACCTTGATCATCTTGTTAATCAACGATATAGTCTATAAGAGAGGCATAACTAGGAACCCTTTTTGTTTATTAAACACACATGTATTGATGTTTCCGATCAATACAATTATAGCATGCAAAATAAACATTTATCATAAACATGGAATAAGATAATAACCACTTTATTATTGCCACTCGGGCATATTCCCTTCAGCAGGGACCATCATGAACTTGCCGCCATGTCAGAAAGACTAGCAGAGGAGGCCTCCAGAGCGGTTGCGGCGCGCAGAGCAGCGAAGGGAGAGATGCTGACGCTGTCCACGATTGTTGGAGTAGAGTAGCAGGTGGTGTAGTCGGGGATGAGGCGATGATGTTGGCGGCAAAGTTGTAGTGGGCGAAGACGTAGAAGGCGGCGAAACCAGCAGCAACCTGGGTTAGTCATGCTGGATGCCTAGAGTGGCGATGGGGTAGTCGGCGAGACCTGCGACGGTGAGAGGGCGCCCTGCAGGTTACCTTGTGAAGCGTGGCGGCAGTGCTCGAAGTAGGCGAAGAAGACCCGGCGACGTGACGAAGACCATGTGCAGACGGCGGCGATCCGCACCGTAGGAGATGACGCGGTGAAAGCCGAGGACGTCGATACACGAGGACGGCGAAGTAGACTGCGTGCAGCCACGCAACGACCCGAGGGGGCGGCATAGCTACAGGACGCAAGTCGGTGCACCGGCTGGGAGACCACCAGCAACGTACACGCCAAGGAAGGCGCATTGGAAGCCGGTAGCGTGGACTAAAGGCAGTGGCGCTGTGGCCCGACGAGGTGACACAACGACATCCCGTAGCTCGATCGGTGGTAGGCACGTGCTCAGGGACATGCTTGGCGTAGACATGCGCGGGATCGGTTGATCAGACCGACGATGAACCGTATGCGCCATGGCGTGGACGACGCGTAGAACGGATTCGATGGCGGTGTTGTCGATGAAGTCCCGGACGATGATGACGAAGAGGATCCGAGGGGGGAGGCCACGGTAGCCTTCCGAGGAAGGCGTAGCAGCCGTCTGCGGTGCGCGGCAGCCTGCCGAGGCAGGCGCAGTAGTAGAGGGGGCAGGCGCACGGATGCGATGTAGATCCTCGATGCCGATGGTTGGAGTAGAGGCACGGCGATGACGACGGCGGTGGGCGACTCAATCTGATCTAATATCGGTAAACCAAAAAAGAAAACCGATCAAGAGATCGGAAAAAATAGACTTACAGGGCAGCCGATCACGGATCGGCGGACGAACCCTGCGTACGGGTTGCACGGCCCCCGCGGAGATCATGGAGATCGACCTCCCCGGGGGCGGCGCTGCGCGGAAGCATGTGCGGTGGCTAGCTCGACGCCATGGCGGGCGGCGGCACTAGGGTTTGGTGGCGGGGGAGCCGGTGCACCTAGGGGAGGGGGAGGGGCGGTGGCTAGGGTAGGATAATCGTGGTTAGGCTGATACCATGTTGAACGATAGAGAGGGAGAGAGATTAGCGGAATATTTTGGATGTATTATTGAGCCTCATGGGCGAGTATATATAGACGTACAGGGATCATCTTGGAGTGCAAGACAAGACACGAGATCTATCTCTATCTTAGATTACCTAGCCGTACACGTATACTCTAACACTACACACTAAAACGCATCTAGATACATGTGTTTTAGAAAAAAGGCTAAAACATCTTAAATTTTGGAACAGAGAAAGTATTTATCATACAACACAATGCTGTCATTTTTAAGGTTACACAATGATGTCCTTTTTTAAGATTATTTTCCATGTTGCTTATGTGCTTTTCATATTGTGTTCTTTAGTATTTATTCACGTGCTTGTGAAAAATTGCGTTTTGACTAACAAGTAGGACGTACTATCCATTTTATAATTTTATCTTTACTACTTAAAAAGAACGATTTTTCTCTGTTTCCTCCGGTCACTAGTTTACATCCAACACTTTTTTAAGACCATTTTACCCTTCCACCAAATCACAAAGTTGGAAATAAATTTGTAATCCGCGTACACCACATCACAAGCACCAAAGCATGACCTCCCCTGTCCACATCGCCGCCTACTCCAGCACCCGCCGCCGCACTGGAGGGTTGCGCATCACCGCCTACCCTAGCGCCTGGTGTCGCCACGCTGGAGGGCTGCGCATTGCCGCCTACCTCAGCACGCGCCGTAACGCTGGAGGGCTGGGCATCGCCGCCTACCCCAGCACCTCTCGCTGCTGCATAGGAGGGTTGTGTTGAAAATATAAGAAATAATCCATATGATTAAATCTGAATAATAAACTTATAAAGCATGATCATACAGATAGTATTAAAACTAATCATGTAGATCAACAAAGTAGATGAACAGATTACATCAAAATAAGATAAACCTATCACATCTACACCAAATGCTAGAATAAAGAACTCTAGTAGAATCGGAAATAGAAAGTTCAGAATCACGTACGGTATAGCAGCGGTGGCAGCAGCGTCGTCGACCATGTCATTAATATAGAGGTTGCTGATGTCCGGGAAGAAGTCCACGTCGAGGAAGGAGTCATCCGTGATGACGTCAGTAGTCGCGTGGAAGCGCTCCCCAAAAATCTGATCGCCCCTCACCCATACAGGTTCACAAGTGGCGAGGTTCCGGAGGCCTACTGTCCTGACCTGCGGTGCACACCGCAAGCAGGAATAGGGAAGACAAAGACGGTGGCGCAATAGACTGGAAGGAGACACGTGTGGTAAGCGGTGTCGATTAGGTTTAGCGCAGACGCTTATATAGTGCAGGTCAGGGAGATTGTGGGGCTCAGCCGGCTCGGCAAGATTCCCGCAACCCGCGAAGCACGCGCGTCGTGACAAGGTGAGGCGAGGCGGGTGATACATTGCAAATGTATCTATAATTTTTGATGCTCCATGCTTGGTTTTATCCACTTTCTTGTGTTTTGTCCATACTTTGGAGTACTTTTTATATGATTTCTTCGACTAACCTATTAACAAGAGCCACAGTGTCAGCTGCCTGTTTTGTGCTGTTTTTGGTTCCAGAAAAGTCAAAAAATGAATATTATCGGAATTGGACGGGACAAAAGCCAAAGTGCCTATTTTTCCAGAAGACTCCAAGAGCCAGAATACGAAAGGGATGAGGGCCAGGGGCTGGCCACACCCCCCCAGGCGCGGGTTGGGCCTGGCCGCGCCAGGGCATGGTGTGGTGGCCCCAGGCACCCCCTCGATCTCCCTCTTCGCCTATAAGAAGCCTTCTGACCTAAAAACTTCGGGGGGTTCGACGTTTTTCCAGAAGGAGTTCCGCTCCGCCGCCACCACCAGATTCCATGAAACAGCACCAGAAACTCCGTTCTGGCACCCTGCTGGGACGGGGAATTGGATGAGATCATCGCCATCATCATCACCATCGCTTCTCCATCGACCATCCATGTTTCCCCTATCTATGAGTGAGTAATCCCCTGCAGTAGGCTATGGGGATGATAGAGATTGGATGAGATCGTTCATGTAATGGCATCAGATTGTTAGGGCATGGTGCCTAGTATCTTTTATTAGTGCTTTATGATTTTATTGCGACTTGTTGTGCTTAATGCTTGTCACTAGGGCCCGAGTGCCATGATTTCAGATCTGAACATGTTATTGATTCATTATGATAGTATTGTTTTTGGTCTTATCTGCAAGTTGTATACGCACGTTGTTGTCTGGAACCTATGGCCCCGAAGTGACAGAAATCGGGATAACCGGAAGGGAATGGCTTTGATGTGAGGATCAAATGTGTTCACGAAGTGTTAATTCTTTGCTCCGATGCTCTATTAAAAGGAGCACCTTAATTGCCAGTAGTTCCCTAGAGGCCCCGCTGCAAACGGGCTGGCAGGACAAAAGATGTTGTACAAGTTCTCATTGCGAGCACGTATGACTATATATGGAACACATGCCTAGGATTGTCTAGTACTTGGATGCTTTATCTTATTTATCTGCAATTGCCCTATGTTCTGATTGCTATGTGAATTGTCTTGTCCATGCAATGCCCGTCCATCCATCCCTATGCCTACCGCACTCGAATCCTACGGTTTACTGCTTTTGTTACTATTGTCTTTGCTTTACTATTCCTACTACAAAACTGTTGCTACTGATAAACTGTTGTGAGCAAGATTGTTTCCAGGTGCAGCTGAATTGATAACTCAGTTGTTAAGGCTTATAAATATTCTTTGGCTCCCCTTGTGTCGAATCAATAAATTGGGTTTCACTTCCCTCGAAAATACTGCGATACACCCCCTATACTTGTGGGTCATCAAGACTATTTTCTAGCGCCGTTGCCGGGGAGCATAGCTTTATTTATCAAGTCCACTTGGATTCACTATTGTTCAAGCTAAGTTTATTTTGTCCTTGTTTGCTTGTTTCTTTATCAAAAATACAAAAAAATTAGTTCCTACTCTAGTTGTTATTTTCGTTGATCTGTTATTGTCTTGCTTTGTCATGCTTGTTGTCAATGGTTGGTTTCTTTGAAACTGAAGCTTATTGGCAAGGTGGGTTCACGGAAGATCAAAAATATTATTATAAGGAACACCGCTTGTCACAAAAAGGGAAACACTTATGGGAACAAATTGATAGATTGTATACAATTGCTAGAAACATGTGCTCTATTTATAATGCTACTTATTGTTGTGATGAATCTCGTTGCAGAAAGATGTATAAACACCTCCCTTTTCAATGTGAGTATAATGATAATGATACCATATCTTCCTATGCTAAAGGAATTTATGACTTTTATGATGCGGAACAAATTTAAGAATTTATTGCTTGGAAGGGTGCTTTTGAGCTTGCTAGTTTGCTTGAAAGTATTGATGATTCACCTTACAAATATGAGGTTTATGGTATACTTAAATTTTGCTTTGATAATTACAAGGATGAAAATAGCTATATTCTTGAATATTTTAATAGATGCTTTCCACAAATGGAAGAGACTAATGCCTTGCAGGATCCTATGAAAGAAGAAATTGATGAACCTAAAATCTCATTAGATGAAAAAGAGAAGGAGAGTGATGAACAAAAGGAGGAAGAATGGACTACCTACCCATGCCTACCTTCTAATGAGAGTAACTCTTTATCCCTTAAATTATTTGATTGTCCTCCATGCTTACTAAAGGAGGATGAATGTTATGTTCCCAAGGTTTCTTTTGAAAATGTTTATAATAAAGCTCTAGTGCTTGTAGATCATGAAGAGCATGCTTTATGTGATAGTTATATTGTTGAGTTTATTCATGAGGCTACTAAAAATTATTATGAGAGAGGAAAATATGGTTGTAGAAGTTTTCATGGTATTGAAACACCTCTCTATGTGCTGAAAGTTTTGAAGTTACTCTTGTTTTATTTTCCTATGCTTGTCACTTTGTTCTTTGTGAATTTATTTGCATACAAGATTCCTATGCATAGGAAGTGGGTTAGACTTAAATGTGTTTTGGATTTGCTTCTTGATGCTCTCTTTTACTTCAACTCATATTTCTTATGAGAGCATCCTCTCAAACTTTTTATGCCTGAAGATGATATTATGTCTATTATTCTTGGGAGACCTTTTCTTAAAAACTGCAGGAGATGTTATTAATTGTAATCAAAGGAAGGTGACCTTCAATGTTAATGACAAGGAACATACTGTCTATTTCCCCAAGAAGATTGAAAGGACTTATGGTTTGAATTCAATTGAACATGTTGAGGTCATTCAAGTTGGAGAAATATATTGTCCCATACAAAGAGAAAAATTTAAAACTATTATGATTGGGACCATTGCTATTAAGGTTGAGGTAACATAATCATTAGTGGAATACAAAGTTTTGTATCATATGAAATTGTTTTGGTAACAAGACCTGATCAACCTTGTTAACAAAAGGATTTCATTGAACGAAACAATGTTTTCACCATGATTATCTCTGCTTACTTCTATTCTATCCATTTTAGTTTTTGCTTTTGCCTAACTTAAAGGCGTTAAAGAAAAGTACTTATTGGGAGATAACCCAAAATTTTTAGATGAGTCTTGGAAGTTATTACTTCAGTAATAACCGCTCCTTATCCTTTTTATTTGCTTTTTGTGCCAAGAGTAACCTCTAATGAGAGAGAAGTAATGATTGGGAAAGTTGCTGTCCCGAAACAGATTTTTGTGCTTCACCGTAAAAATTCGTGAGAAAGCTCTGTATGTCGGATTGAGCTGTAATGTTTTGTGCTTCTGCCCCAGGTTGTTATCTAACTTTTGTTAGTTCAACACTTTTTGATTTGAGCAACAGAAGGTCTTCGAAAAAATTCGTATTTACCTGCTGGTCTGTTTTGATAGATTTCTGCCATTTTCTGCATTTGCTTCTTGTTGGTTCCTTTTTGAGTTCTTTTGGGAAATTGAGCTTTTTGAGGGAAGTGCTACAGTATATAGTGTTCTAATGGAATTTTATTTGGTGTTGGAACTGAACCTTAAGACCTTTTATCTTGAATGCACTAATGTTGCTAATAAAGATTGTGTGAAGTTTTGTATGAAGGAAAAATTTCAGGTGTATGGAAGGAATGAGTAATGAGATGAAGGATAGACTAAAGCTCAAGCTTGGGATGCCACGCGTGTCACCCCAATAAATATCTAATATGTACAAGCATCAAACCTTGGGGATGCCCAAGGCATCCCCTTCTTCATCAATAAAAATCCCAGGTTTCTTCCAAACGCTTTATTTTTATTGTTTCATGCACAGTTGTGTTGTTCTTGGAGCGTCTTGTTTTTTGTTTTTCGTTTTGGTTTTTGTTTTCTTGGTTTGCTTATTTTGCTGAATAAATTGGTTGGACCCCCTCTTTCATACATTGGTTTTCAAATAGTTTGGTTTGGATTGGAAAAGAGTAGGAAAGCTCATGCTTAAGGGGTAAAGAGAGCTTGTTTTTGATTGTGGCCTATGCTTTGTCATGTCATGCTTGATATTGTTTTGGCTTTCTGCTTAGTATTCTTTGTTGTAGCATGACTTGTTATAAACAATTGAGATTGCTTAATGTGCCTTGGATGAATCATGCGTTGTTTTAGCATATTAAAGCATAGTATAGTGGTATTCTCCTTTGATGCTTTATTTGGGTTGACTTGGCACATGCTCACACCATATTATGACTATCCCAAGTCACCATAAGCCTTTATAATCCTTTAGTTTTCAACTTGTAGTATCACTTTATGCTTTGATCAATGATGTTTTGTCGCTCTGCATGATTATGGCCATTATTGCTCTCTCGTTTGTCGCTCCCTTACTCTTGCTAGCCTTCACTTTCACTGAGTATTTTACTCATGTTTCCAACTCCCTTAAACCAAATATTGCCAAAGTGTCCACCATACCTACCTATTAGCATCATTTGCTACTTCCGTGCATATTCAATATGCCTTGTTTTCTTCCAAATAAAATGTTTGCTTGTTATGAGAAAGTTAGTTAGTAAAGCTCTCACGAACTTTATGGCACACTTTATTTCCTGCACTTAATAAACCTGAACCATTGTGAACTCTCCATGAAAGTTATATGCTTGCTAATTATAGGCTGGGGATTAGCAGGACCGTGCTGTCACGGGGAACGCTTTTAACACTTGTAAATATATACCCAGTTGATACCTTGCTCTTTTGTTTGCGGATGTCATCGGTGTGAAATAAAAGAGGAGCTTGTAAGTCCATGGAGTTATGTATGTGTGTTAGAGAAACACCTGGGCCGCTGGTCTAATCCATGCTGACATGGTGGAAACCTGCAGCGTAACCATAATGATATCTATGAAGCATTCTTCTTATATAAAAAAAGAGAGATAACTATTGAGAAAAAGAAAAAAAAAGACTTATGAAAAGAGGAAAGAGAGAAAAAAGCACCATTTTCCCATGGTAAATAAGAAGATTGCTGAGATACTCATTGTCTGCTTACCTTGTGATTTTGATATGGGGATTCTTCCGTATCATCGGGCAAGGGGTACCCCGTTGGCGGTTATCTATGATACGCACATACTTACGATGACAAGAACTTACCGGTACCTAAAGTTTAGTAGCATGAGGAGCGGCCCTCGTACTCAAGGGACTTGGGATTTTTAGTTTATAGTCTGTCAAGCATATAACTCAGATTGGACCTCACTTTCACCTTAACCACATTAAAGATGCTTATGACATGGGCAATGAGAGCTCAAAGCTAATGAGTACCATACTTTCAGCATTTGGAAGCCTTTTAAACTATGCAAAACCTTTTCTTTTACTTGTTGAGTCTCCACACATTCTTTGAGCACTTTCTTGAGAGCATAGTGGCCATTCTTAGTTCTATGTGCATTGTCCCAAGACTTGTTGATTGATGCATACCTTGATATTTCTTGTTTTAAACTATTTGTATCTAGTCACTCTTGTAAACTTTGAAGGTGTCCTATGCATTTATGTTTGCTACTCTTTGAGGAACAAGTTGAATGCCACTATGCTATGTTTTCTTTATGTGAAACAAACAAACGTCTTGCAAAGCATTGTTATTCATGAATCTTTTGTTTGTGCCTTTTCATGTTGCATCATAGTTTCTTTGTCTTATTGCTAGAACTTTGTCTTCCATGCTATGATTGAAGTACTATGATCCCAGCTTTGAATGTTTTACAAATACTTTGATCAAGTTTATGATGGTGCATGTCACCTCAAAAATTATTCTTTCTTTTTATCACTTACCTACTCGAGGACGAGCAGGAGTTAAGCTTGGGGATGTTGATACATTGCAAATGTATCTATAATTTTTGATGCTCCATGCTTGGTTTTATCCACTTTCTTGTGTTTTGTCCACACTTTGGAGTACTTTTCATATGATTTCTTGGACTAACCTATTAACAAGAGCCACAGTGCCAGCTGCCTGTTTTCTGCTGTTTTTGGTTCTAGGAAAGTCAGAAAATGAATATTCTCGGAATTGGACGGCACAAAATCCAAAGTGCCTATTTAATGAATATTCTCGGAATTGGACGGGAGAAAATGAATATTCTCGGAATTGGCCGCGCCAGGGCATGGTGTGGTGGCTCCAGGCACCCCCTCGGTCTCCCTCTTCGCCTATAAGAAGCCTTCTGACCTAAAAACTTTGGGGGGTTCGACGTTTTTCCAGAAGGAGTTCTGCTCCGCCGCCACCACCAGATTCCACGAAACAGCACCAGAAACTCCGTTCTGGCACCCTGCCGAGACGGGGAATTGGAAGAGATCGTCGCCATCATCATCACCATCGCTTCTCCATCGACCATCCATGTTTCCCCCATCTATGAGTGAGTAATCCCCTGCAGTAGGCTATGGGGATGATAGGGATTGGATGAGATCGTTCATGTAATGGCATCAGATTGTTAGGGCATGGTGCCTAGTATCTTTTATTAGTTCTTTATGACTTTGTTGCGACTTGTTGTGCTTAATGCTTGTCACTAGGGCCCGAGTGCCATGATTTCAGATCTGAACATGTTATTGAGTCATTATGATAGTATTGTTTTTGGTCTTATTTGCAAGTTGTATACACACGTTGTTGTCTGGAACCTATGGCCCCGAAGTGACAGAAATCGGGATAACCGGAAGGGAATGGCTTTGATGTGAGGATCACATGTGTTCACGGAGTGTTAATGCTTTGCTCCGGTGCTCTATTAAAAGGAGCACCTTAACTGCCAGTAGTTCCCTAGAGGCCCCGCTGCAAACGGGCTAGCAGGACAAAAGATGTTGTGCAAGTTCTCATTGCGAGCACGTATGACTATATATGGAACACATGCCTAGGATTGTCTAGTACTTGGATGCTTTATCTTATTTATCTGCAATTTCCCTATGTTCTGATTGCTATGTGAATTTTCTTGTCCATGCAACGCCCGTCCATCCATCCCTATGCCTACCGCACTCGAATCCCACGGTTTACTGCTTTTGTTACTATTGTCTTTGCTTTACTATTCCTACTACAAAACTATTGCTACTGATAAACTGCTATGAGCAAGATTGTTTCTAGGTGTAGCTGAATTGACAACTCAGTTGTTAAGGCTTATAAATATTCTTTGGCTCCCCTTGTATCGAATCAATAAATTGGGTTTCACTTCCCTCGAAAATACTGCGATACACCCCCTATACTTGTGGGTCATCAGCGAGCGGCGTCAGAGGAGGAGTGCACGAGAGCTACTCTTCTTCTCACACCTTAGTGAGTGGTGGGATAGCCTAGTATATAAGGAGGTGTAACTCTCACTCAACTAGCAATGTGGGACTAAACTTTAGCACCACTAGTACAGCCATATGCTGCCATGCACAAATGGTCCAAAGAGAATTTCAGAATTTGTCTAGTGGGCCAACAGCCCAATACTCACCAAATTCCAACAACCCCCCCCCCCCAAGTCTCATTGGCACATCACCTCACTTACGTTCTAGAATATTGTTTTATATACCGGTGTGTAGTGGAGACTGTTAAGTTGAACTTCCACGTTAAATTTCATGCTACACTAGCTAGCAACTTGAATAGTGGACTATGCCTTGAACTACAAGTTTTCTACACACTAGTTTCACACAAAATCTAGACCGATACAGGGCTGCCGCAGGGCTTCCCCGTGGTTTGGAGTTTATGCGTCATACTCCAGGGCCTTTCATGAGTTTATTAGATAGCACTCAACTCTCACGGACTGCGACTTTTAACAGTCAGACTCATATAGGTGTGTTCCTCAATAGATGTTTTGCAGGACAACATCTGAGCTTAGAAAATCCACTTAGAACACATTAAGATATATATCAACCCATCATGCACAATAAGAGAGTATTGCATCTTTATGGAGATGTAAATACAATATGGGCATACTCTCCTCTCAGCTGATTAACAGCTTGTCTCCCAGCTCTAATTCATGGGATCTCCGATCACATAGAGTGGGTTACCACTGCGAACAACTCATTATATGGGTCACAAACCTATCTCCCTCGATGCATTATCTATCACATTACGTGATAAACCCTTTGTGAAGGGATCTGCCAAGTTCTTAGATGTTTGGATATAATCCAACGCGATAACTCCGTAGTTTCTCAGTTTTCTGACAGATTTCAATCTCCTCTTCACATGCCTTGATGACTTCATATTATCCTTAGAATTGTTTATTTTGATTATCACGGTTCATCGGTATGGCGGGTATTGGTTTTTCAACCACAGGTAAGTCCATCAAAAGCTCACGAAGCCACTCTGCTTCAACAGTGGTTGTTTCTAATGCTGTGAGTTATGCTTCCATAGTTGACCTTGTTAAGATGGTCTGCTTGCAAGACTTCCAGGAAACTGCGCCATCACCAAGTATAAACAAATAACCACTTGTGGCCTTAATCTCATCATCATCAGATATCCAGTTTGAATCACTATAACCCTCGAGTATTCAAGGATACCCAGTATAGTGAATACCATAACTCGTAGTGCCTTTAAAATAGCGTAAAACTCTCTCCAGAGCATGCCAATGGTCATCTCCAGGATTTGACACAAATCGACTCAGTTTGCTTACAACAAAGGAGATGTCAGGCCTCGTAGCGCTGGCTAAATACATGAGCGAGCCAATAATTTGAGAGTATCTCAATTGATCTTTAGCATTCCTTCGATTCTTTCAAAGTAGCACACTCGGATCATAAGGTGTTGGAGAAGACTTGTAGTCGCTATACCCAAAACGAATCAATATCTTTTCCACATAGTGGGACTGAAGCAGTGTAAGACCACCATTGTCATCCTTTAGTAGCTTGATGTTTAAGATTACTTCAGCTACTCCCAAGTCCTTCATCTCAAAGCAGCGAGATAGGAACTCTTTGACCTCTTCAATGACAGTGAGGTTGGTCCCGAATATCATTATGTCATTGACATAGAGACACATGATAACTCCCTCGCCCCACCATGGCGATAATACACACACTTATCAGTCTCGTTTACAACAAAGCCTTCAGCAGTTAAAGTTCTTTCAAACTTCTCGTGCCACTGCTTAGGAGCTTTCTTAAGACCATGTAAAGACTTCTCTAACTTACACACCTTTCCTTCTTGACCATCTACTACAAATCCATCAGGCTGCTCCATATAAATTTCCTCATCTAGCTCTCTATTTAGAAAAGCTGTCTTAACGTCCATTTGATGAACGAGAAGACTATGTGAGGCAGCCAAGGATAGTAGTACTCGAATAGTGGTCAATCCATCTACAGGTGTGTAGGTATCGAAAAAGTCTTCACCTTCTTTCTAGGTATAACCCTTGGTCACAAGACGTGCCTTGTACTTTTAAATAGTACCATAAATTCTAAGCTTTTTCTTGAACACCCACTTACATCCTATAGGTTTGCACCCATAAGGACGATCATTAACCTCCCAAGTTCCATTAGCTAAGATGGAATCCATCTCACTATGGACATCTTATTTCCAGTAGTCAGCATCTTGAGATGCATAGGCTTCTGAAATAGAAGTGGGAGTATCATCCACAAGGTACACAATGAATTCATCACCAAATGACTTTGTAGTCCTTTGTCTCTTTCTCCTTTTAGGAGCTTCATTATCGTCCTCCATAGGATCATCATAGTGTTCTATCGGCATAGCGGGTTCAGGAATTATAACAAATTCCTGACTAGCTGAACTAGTCATCTCCTGATTTGATGAGCTAGACATACCCTTAATGGGAAAAATGTCCTCAAAGAAAGTCGCATCATTTGACTCCATAATCGTACCAACATGCATGTCGGATACCTCAGATTTTACTATCAAAAATCTATAGCCAATGCTATGAAAAGCATATCCCAGAAAAACAAAATCCACGGTTTTTGGTCCAAGCTTTTGCTTCTTGGGTATTGGAATATTGACTTTCGCCAAATATCCCTAATTTTGTAAGTAAGAGAGTTTAAGCCTTTTCTTCTCCCATTCCTCAAATGGAGTCATGGTTTTATCCTTTATGGGAACACGGTTTAGGACATGACATGTAGTCATTAGCGCCTCCCCCCCACCATTCCTTGTAAAGACCCGATGTATTTAACATGGCGTTAACCAAATAAGTTAGAGTGTGATTCTTTCTTTCGTCCACCCCATTTAACTGAGGTGAGTAGGGAGGCATCATCTCATGCATAATACCATGTTCCGTACAGAATAGATCAAATTCATTTGAAAAGTACTCTCCACCATGATCTGACCTTAGCCGCTTGATTTTAACATCAAGTTGGTTTTTTGCTTCATCTTTATAGTTTTTGAAGTAATTCAAAGCTTCATCTTTAGATTTCAGAAGATAAACGTAGAAGTATCTAGTGGAGTCATCAATCAACGTCATAAAGTATCATTTTCCACCTCTTGTCAACACACTATTAATCTCACAAAGATCTAAATGTATAAGTTATAGTGGTGCTAAGTTTCTCGGTTCCGCAGCCGTGTGAGACTCGCGGGGTTGCTTTGCTTGCACACAAACTTGGCACTTAGAACCTTTGATAGTGGTAAATTTTGTAATTAAACTCATATTGGCTAGCCGCGTCATGCAACCAAAGTTAATATGACAAAGTCGTGAATGCCAAATATTGGACTCATTATCATTGCAAACATGATTAATAACTTTAGTACATGAGTCAGACAAAGATAAGCGGAACAGATCGCCACACTCATAACCCTTTCAAACAAATTGTACATACTTAGAAATTACAACTTTATTGGACACAAACACCAACTTAAAACCATCTCGACATAGAAGCGATCCACTGACGAGGTTCTTTTTGATGGAGGGAACGTGCTTCACATTCTTTAGCTATACGATCTTCGCCGAAGTAAACTTCAGGCTTACCGTACCAACACCATGAACAGAAGCACGTGAGCCGTTTCCCATCAGCACGGAGGAAGTCCTTGCGACCTGATAAGAAGAGAACATGGAAATATCAGAACATACATGTGTATTAGCACCTGTGTCAATTCACCATTCAAGAGAGTGACATACTGAAAGGATAGTAGGTAAAATACCGTACACAACGACCTTCATCTCAGTATCGCTAATAACAACATTAGTGATCTTGCCGTTATTCCCATGTTGCCGCTTGTCAAAGTGATTAGGGAAGCTAGGAGCCCAATGATCAGGATCACCACAGACGTGGCAAGAGCCTTTTTTCTTATCATTTTTCCTCTTAAAGTTGGTTGAGTGAGTGACCTTGTTCTTTCCATCAAACTTCCCTTTGCCATCAGATTTGTTCTTATTCTTGAACTTATGGGATTGGAAGTTTTTCTTCTGTACCAAGTTGGCACTAGAAGCTCCCTCAAAACCTCGATCACGTGTGTCCTTTGCTCTCACCTTCTTTTCCACATGAAGAGACCCAATGAGATCCATAACGGAAAACTCTTATCGCTTATGTTTCAGAGAAGTAGCAAAGTTCCTCCACATGGGAGGAAGCTTTGCAATAATGCCTCCGGCCATAGACTTGTCCGGTAAGGTACACTTGAACTGCTCAAGTTTTTTGGCAAGTGATTGTATCTCTTGAGCTTGCTCAACGACAGAGCGCTCATCAACCATCTTGTAGTCATAGACTTGCTCCATGACATACAACTCGGTGCTAGCGTTTGAGACCCCAAACTTGGCCTCGAGCGCATCCCACGCATCTTTGCCATTATCAAATGACATGTATGGGTAAACAATGGTGTCCCCAAGAATACTGAACAGAGCCGCCAGAAACATGGTATCGGCTTTCTTAAAGGCCGCTTCCTGCTCAGCAGAAAGATACCATCAGGTTTTCCAAGAGTGGCGTTATAGCAGTTTAGATTTTTAAACCATAGAATTGCTCTCGCACGCCATCTCTTATAGTGCATACCATCAAACGAAGACGGCCTAGTAGTCGCGGCTACACCAGTGGAATTCAGTTGCATATAATCAGTTTTTTGTATTGTTGAAAATATAAGCTATAATCCATATGATTTAATCCGAATAATAAACTGATAAAGCATGATCATACAGACAGTACGAAAACTAATAATGCAGATCAAGAAAGTAGATGAATAGATTACATCAAAATAAGATAAACCTATCATATCTATACCAAATGCTAGAATAAAGAACTTTAGCAGAATCTGAAATAGAAATTTCAGAATTACGCACAGTACAGCAACCGCGGTGGTGGCAGCATCATCGTCGGCCATGTCATCGATGTAGAGGCTACTGATGTCCGGAAAGAAGTCCTTGTCGGGGAAGGAGTCATCCGTAATGGTGTTAGTAGTCACGCAGAAGCGCTCCCCAAAAACCTGATTGCCCCTCACCCGTAAAGGTTCACAAGAGGCAGGGTTCTAGAGGCCTACTGTCCCGATCTACGGTGCATGCTGCAAGCCAGGATGGGGAAGACAAAGGTGGTGGTGCAATAGACTGGAAGGAGACACGTGTGGTAAGTAGTGTTGATTAGGTGTAGTGCAGACGCTTATATAGCGCAGGCCAGGGAGATCGTGGGGCTCAACCCACGTCCGAGTCGGTAACATCCCACGTCGCGAGGCGGGCGTTGTCGGAGGAGGAGTGCGAGAGAGCTGCTATTCTTCTCACACCTTAGTGAGTGGTGGAACAGCCTAGTATATAAGGAGGTGTAACTCTCACTCAACTAGCAAAGTGATACTAAATTTTAGCACCACTAGCACAGCCATATGCTGCCATGCACAAATGGGCCAAAGAGAAGTTTAGATTTTGCTAATGGGCCAACAGCCTAATACTCACCAAATTCCAACAGGTTGTGCATCGCCGCCTACCCAGCACCCGCCACTGCCATGCTGGAGGGCTGCGCGTCACCTTGATAGGCGCAGGTCCCAGCCGGCAGCACAGCGCTCAGCCACTATGGGCCGTTCGATCGACCTCCAAGAGCAAATCTGGCTCATCCATTCGCGTCTGGACGTTTTTGTCCTTGTGAGCAGTAATTTACGTATCCACTGCACGCACTCTCCTTTTCTACTGACACATGTGTGTGTATCTTCCTAGCTGCGTTCCATTTGCTGAAAATGGTCTAGTCCCACATGTTGACCTCCCATGTAATGTTTAGAGCTGGCCTTTTGCGGGTGCGACTGGTCTGGGCAGGGACATCAATCTTCCCCGCGTGAGGTGAAAAAGACTGAACAAAAATGACACGTCTTGAAACCCTAGGGCCAATCCCCACGATCCTCCTTCCCAATCCCCACTCCCGCCAATGCCGCCCCATCTGCGCGTCTCCCCTATGTTGTGCCACCTCCTCTAGATCGAGCCCGCGCCTCCCTATCTTCTGGCCGAGCTCCTCGCCTTACCGTCTGGGCCACTGGTCCAAATAAGGTCAAGACTTTGTTGGTGTCCATGGCTGCAGCGGTGCGGAAGCCGGTGGTGGTGGCGCTGCACAGCGACCGGCTTCACCACGAGGAGCCTCGGTGGCCGGCCACCATGTCCCATACCTCGCTGACGCCGGTGTCCTTGGGCTATGGACCGGCGGCGACTGCGTCCGGCTGCCGCGGATGGCTCTGCCTCCGGTCGGTCCTCCTCCTGCTCCTCCTCCTTGTTCCTCGCCTCTAGGACGGCCTCCATCCCTCCACCAACACACTCGCCTCCAATTTGAAGAAGCTGCACGGGTTTGCTGATGTGTAGACCGACAGGTTGGGGGAGAGAAGATGCACGGCTTGTCGGACATGGGTAGCGGCGCTCCCTTGCCGGCGACAACGACCAGCACCATTACCACGCCTTGCTCCCTAATTCTAGGGCCTTTCCGCTGCTTGGCAGTCCTGTCCTTGAAGGAGGTATGCCCTAGAGGCAAATAATAAATAGGTTTTTATTGTCATATCTCGATTAGTTTATAATAGTTTCATATTGTGCTATAACTGTGCCAAGTAGAAACATTGGTACAGGTGTGGTATGAAACAACAAAGTCCCTAGTAGCCTCTATTCATACTAGTTCGTTGGTCACGAAGATGATCTGGGTTTCAAGATCATGGGCATTTATGCCAACTGACAACGGGATCATATCGTTGGAGAATGATGTGATTGGACATTCCTCGAAGGATTGCAACACGATCAAGTCATATAGTTCATTGTTGCAATAGCTATACCTAGACTCCTTCTCCTTAGACCGTGATCTCATATTACTCACTATTTCCCGAGGCTGCTTTGACTACATCAACCATCATCTGGTAATACGGTGGCCATAAAGGTGTATGTTGATGACATGTGACTGCAAGACCGAGATTTGTTCACCCACATGACGAGTAAAGATACATATGGCTGGCTTGGTGAGATTACATCCATAAATGTTGCAACATGTGACTAGGTCACGGGGATGTAATATCACGGTAACAAGAAAACATAACTTGTTGTGAACGAGATTGAACAAGGTATGGGATACCAATGATCGGATCTCGGACAAGTTGTATCGAGAAACAAAAGGAAGTGGATGCTACATTTAGCGGTTCAAACAACGTTGTCATCAGGAATGCATAGCGGTCACATGGACATCCCTGGTCCCTCTATTGATCATTGATACAGATCATGTCTAGAGCATTCCCGAGCCGTGAGAGGATACACTTAAGGGTACGATGAGAGCGATCATTCGTAAGATGGAATCATAGTAGAGAAAGAGAAAGTCGGAATCGTTCCGAGGAGAAATCCGAAGCTGTTCGGAGAAAGAATAAAGGACCGGAATCATTTCGGGAAAGATCCGAAGTCGTTCGGAGGAAATCAAAAGGGAACCGAAAGGTATTTCGGGTCAAGACGGATTTTGTAATATGTATTTACATATTAATTAATGTAATTAATATTAAATATAATATTAAAATCTAATTTGAAGGGTTATTCTACTAATGGGCCAAACTTCCTAGTGAATAAAGGCCCATGAGGGAAAACCGAAGGAGGGAAGGGCCAAAGCCCAGACGCCTCAAGGGGGCCCACCCGGCCAGCCTAGGGTTGTGCGTGGGGTGGGGCCCACCCCTGGCCGGCTGGCCCATGAGGCCCATGCGCCTCCCCCTCTCTCCCTTGTTTAGTCCCACATGGGAAACCCAAAGGGGAGGGCACAACATCTCCCCCTATATAAAGGGGTGCCCATGGGTGGGATTGAACACACCCATCAATTGGAGAAGTCCTTTGGTTGACTTCCTCCTTCCCTCTCTCTCTAGCCCTTGTGACCATGGCCCCAAGTTTGGGTTGTGCGATCAAGGCACACCTGCAGCATGCTGTTGCGCTGCAGGGATTCCTAGCCGGATATCAACTTCCGCACTCTCGGCGGGATCGGGGAGCCGGAGGTCTCATCGTGCACCGGATGTGTACGAAGACACGAGGCGCAACACTTGGGGCGCTTGAATGTCGTGAGCCGGAGCTTTTGCATGATGAAGATGAAGAAGGAGCAAGGGGTGACCTGCGAGGAGCTTCACGACCTTGAGGTCGGCTACGAGTACGACTACATCAACCATGTTCCCCGCGGAATGTTAACCGCATACGGTCTACAAGGGTATGTATTCTTGATGACCCACAAGTATAGGGGGTGTATCATGGTATTTTCGATAAGTAAGAGTGTCGAACCCAACAAGGAGCAAAAGGTGCTGGCTAGTGGTATGGATCGGGAATTCTCTGAAATACTTAGCAAACGGATTTTTAGGGGTTTTTGATAAAGCAAGTAAACGAAGTACGAGCAAATAAAAGATAGTAGGAATAAATGCAGCAAGTGGCCCAATCCTTTATGCAGCAAAGGACAAGCCGGTTGTATTACTTAAGATGACCAAACGTTCTCGAGGACACATGGGAAGACTGTCAAGTGCTTTCGCTTCATATAGTTGGTTAATCTTCTTTTGCTTGCTAAGTGTTGTGTGGGTGAACCTGTGCTAATGTACCGACCTTCCTAGGACTAATACATACTTGTGATTATACCCCTTGCAAACATTCGTAAGTACAAGAAAGTAATTAAGGTAGAAACCTAACCACAGCTTTAAACTCTAAGACCCTTACGTCCCTTGTGCAATGGTTTCCTAACGGGGGTTCAGGTTTCTATCACTCCGGCAACCCCTACAATTAGTAGCCAAATACACAATGCATTCCCCTAGGCCCATATAGGTGAAGTGTCATGTAGTCGACGTTCACATGACACCACTAGAAGAAGTACACCACAACTTAAATATCAAACTATTGAATCTTTCTCAACACAATTCCACTACTAACAACATGACTTCTCCCATGTCCTCAAGAACAAAACGAACTACTCACAAGACATCATATGGATCATGATCAGAGATGGAATAATGATGTATAACAATCTAAACATAAACAATAATTCAATGTTCACTCAATAGCATCAACTATAAAGAGTAATCAACACCGGGAAAGTTTCCCCTATGAACTAATGCAAGATTCAACCCAATTGTTACAGCAATATGGAGATGGCGATGATGGTGCTGATGGTGATGATGGTGGTGATGATGATGATGATCCCGATGAAGTCCAGCTTGAGGATGGTGTTGATGGCGACGATCTCCCCTCTCTGGGAAGGAATTCCCCCGGCAGAAATCTGTCTGCCGGAGAGATCTTTCTCTCTCGATGTTTTCCGCCCCGTAGAGGCGGCGGAATCTTTCTGTGGTCGCTCCTCGAGTCTTAGGGTTTTGGGAGGATAATATACGCCAGAGGGGAGTGCCAGGGGTGGACTAGGGCGGCCACACCACCTGGTGGCGCGGCCTGGGCTGGCCGGTGCCAGGGGGTGGTGTGGGCCCCCTGTAGCCCATCTCCAACCCCCTTCTGGCTTCCTTCATCTTCTGGAAAAATAGGATTTTCCGTATATTTTCCTGGATTTTCTGACCTTCGCGAATTTTGCCTCCAAACAGCACATTTTCCATCAGAATCCTGACTGCAGCGGTCCATGCTCCAAAAGTCATCAACCATGCAAAAACAGATGAAATAACATAAGTATCATCTCCTAATATGAAATATATCAATGAATAAATGTGAATTATGTCATAGAATAGTGATGCAAAATGGACGTATCAACTCCCCCCAAGCTTAGACTTCTCTTGTCCCCAAGCGAAACTGAGCTCAATAAACATGGCCTCAGGTTTATGGAGTGAAGAGTCGATAAATGAATATGGACAAGAAGCATCACATTCATCAATACATGGATCATAATAGAAGACAACTCACTATTATATAACTCAACTTGCAATGAGTAAAAGAAACACAATAAAGATACATAAAGTGAATCATAATTGGTAATGGCAAACTTAGCTCTTGGTCGAAGAATAGTTGATAATTTGCTAGAGTTCACAAATAACTGGTTTTCAATGATAGCTTTCAAAGTAGTAAACATCAAGATAAGAGCAATGTGCAAAACAAGGAACATAAGGAACATGATTGAATAAATCATCATATGAATGAATGAAACACAACAACTCAAAATACTTGCTGAGATAGAAGGGAGTAGGTTTACTGACTCAACTAAAAAGTAAAAGAAAGGCCCTTCACAGAGGGAAGCAGGGATTGCAAGTCTCATAAAGATCTCCCAAAAATTATGATACTTACTAGCTTTCAGCTCTCATTGCCCCTATCATAGGCATCTTTAGGTGATTAAGGTTAAAGTGATCAAACATAAGGATATGCATTGACAACTTGTAAATTGAGAATCTCATGTCCCTTGAATATGAGGATCGCTCCTCATGCTACTCAAGTTTAGTCACCGATAAGTTCTTGTCATCGTAAGCATATGTGTATCATAGAGAACCGCCAACGGGGTACCCCTTGCCCGATGATACGGAAGAATCCCCATATCAAAATGACAAGGCAAGTAGACAACAAACATCTCAGCAATCTTCTTATTTACCATGGGAATATGGTGCTTTTTTCTCTATTTCCTCTTTTCATAATCTCTTTTTTCTTTTTCTTTTTTTTCTCAATATCGGACTCTTTTTTTATAAGAAGAATGCTTCATAGATGCTCGTTATGGTTACGCTGCAGGTTTCCACCATGTCAGCATGGATTAGACCAGCGGCCCAGGCGTTTCTCTAACACACATGCATAACTCCATGGACTTACAAGCTCCCCTTTCATTTCACACCAACGGCATCCATAGACAAAAGAACATGATATCAACTAGGTACAAAGTACCAGTGCAATGTTGAAAGCGTTCCCCATGACAACATGGTTCTGCTAATTCACAACTCACAAAGCGCAAGCATATACGCAACATAGGTGAGCACAATGGTTCAAGTTTATTAAATGCAAGAAAGTAAAGTGTGCCATCAAGTTCGTGAGAGCTTTAATCACTAATTTTCACATAACAAGTTTAATTTGGCAGGTAGATAAAACAAGAATTTACTTGGAATAGCAATAATGCTAATAGGTAGGTATGGTGGACACAAATGGCATGGGTTTTGGTTTAAAGGAGTGGATGCACGAGAAGAATTCCCTCTCAGTACAAGTTTTTGGCTAGCAAGGCTAGGTAGCAAGTATAAGAGTTGAAGGAAACAAACAAACATACAAGTGATAAAGACAAACATGCAATCTTCCTTGGAAGCACAAAAGATCTTAACTAGAGAATACTAGACTTATGAGCAAATCAAGAAAGAAAGATGATGAAATTATATTCTTTAGAGTACTTCTATCTTTTTCATTCAACTCTCGAAAATAGTGTTGCTACTAACCGAGCCAGGTTTGCCAAAACCAACTAAATTAACTCAATGATCCCAAAGTGCTACCAATACTAACAACAAGATCAATCATATAACCATGAATTGAAAACTAATATAAGCTATGCAAAAGAGTAAATGATAGAACTTCTCATTAATATTCCATAACGGCAACTCACACAAAGGGATACATATCTAACGAGAGAGGGGACACTTCCATAATGCAAACCATACTACATAATAACTTCTCTATTCATGATATGACTCTACTAAAAAAGGTAAAAAGATAGAAGATAGTGTTGTGATACCGCGGCACTCCCCCAAGCTTGGAACAAGCCAAGGGGATGCAAACCTGATGACGAATTACTCCTTCGGTGGTGGTAGTATCTGGTACATTGCAAATGTATCTATAATTTTTGAGGTTCCATGCTTGGTTTTATCCACTTTCTTGTGTTTTGTTCAAACTTTGGAGTACTTTTCATATGATTTCTTGGACTAACCTATTAACAAGAGCCACAGTGCCAGCTGCCTGTTTTCTGCTGTTTTTGGTTCCAGGAAAGTCAGAAAATGAATATTCTTGGAATTGGATGGGACAAAAGCCAAAGTGCCTATTTTTCCGGAAGGGATCAAGTGCCAGAATACGAGACGGAGAAGGGCCAGGGAGCCACCACATCACCTGGCCGCGCGGCCAGGCCTGGCCCGCGCCAGGGGGTGGTGTGACCGCTCTCGGCACCCCCTCAGCCTCTCCTTCCGCCTATATATTGCCCTCGGGACGAAAACCCTAAGGACCCGATCAAAAATCCACGAAAGAGTCTGTAGCCGCCGTCATCTCCATCCCTAGATCGGGAGGGATCTGAAGCTCTTCCCGGCACCCTGCTGGAGAGGGGAATTCACCCTGGAGGCCTTCTTCATCACCATGCAAGCCTCCGGTGTGATGCGTGAGTAGTTCATCCTTGGACTACGGATCCATGTAGTAGCTAGATGGCTGGTTCTCATCCTTTGTACTTTCATGTTTAGATCTTGTGAGCTCCGTTCATGATCAAGATCATATATTTGTATTCATACATGTTGTGTTTGCGGGGATCCGATGGATATTGAGATACTATTTCAGATTGATTATCGATTCTATCATGTCTTTGTTATTTGTGATCTTGCATGCTTTCCATTGTTAGTAGCTATCTTGGCCAAGTAGATGCTAGCAACTCCAAGAGTTAGTATTTATGCTCGATAGTGGGTTCATGCCTCTGGTAATCTGGGGAAGTGACAGAAATCTCTAAGGTACTAGATGTGTTGTTGCTACTAGGGAGAAAACAACAATCCTTTGTTCATAGAACAATCGTATTGTTTACTTTACATGCAGTTCGTAAAGCAATAATGGGTTGCTTGCAACTTAATACTAGAGGGGGTTCGGATGATAACCTGAAGGTGGATTATTAGTCATAGATGCAGTTAGATGGCGGTCTATGTATTATGTTGTAATGCCCAATCAAGTCTCAAAGGAGTCAAGATGATTAGTATATGCATGTATTGCTTTCTCGGTGTTTGTCAATTGCCCCGCTGTAATTTGTTCACCCAGCATGTTATCTATCTTAAGGAGAGCCACCTCTAGTGAACTATGGATCCCTGTCCTTGTCTTTTACATACAATCTATAAACTGTTTCTGCTTTGTGTTTACTTTCTGCAAACTTTTACTTCTTTCCATTCGATACGTTTAATCCTTTGTTTTCCGCAAAACACGGTGAGATTGACAACCTCATCGCAAGTTGGGGACAAAGTTCTGTGGTTGTGTTATGCAGGTCTCCACGTTGCTACTAGCACCGGTAGTGCGCCCTGCCAAAGCTCAACTAGTAACACCTTTGGGGTGTTTCCTTGCTCCTACTGGTTCGATTAAACCTTGGTTTCATAACTGAGGGAAACTTGCTGCTGTGCTCATCATACCTTCCTCTTGGGGTTCCCAACGAGCTCTACATCATCATCGCACCAGCACTTTTCTGGGCGCCATACACAGAGCCATCAGTATCCTCTCATCTTCGTCTGACTTCCAGGGTAAGGGCTTCCCATAAACAAAGGACATCGTGGTTTCCAGCATCCTGAAACTTGCAGCAGCACTTATGTGTTTAAACCTAACCTCATACTCACAGTTTTGATTTTGAACGTCATAGAACTGTGCTTGCAGTTTGTTGGTTGTTTGGCGGAGTGAGAGGACTTCATTCTTGAGTTTAGCAGTCTCCTTTTGGTGCTCGGCGATGAGTTCAGAACAAATCTTATGGATGATATCCACTTCGCGCTCCGCCATCTTCTTGAACCTAAACACTTCTTGCTCCAGCACTTCCATCCTCTCCTCCAGACTTCCTTCACCTTTAGGGCATCGAACCTCTTTTATCCGGAGTTCCCCATCTTCAAACAACAACTCCTTGGGATGAATCTTCAACTCCCTCATGTATGGGTTGATGATATCCTCTAAGTAATCTTCCTTAGCTGATCCAAAGGAAGATATTGTAGCTCCAAATATGGGACTCTACCTGTCAGAAACAGATCGAAACGAAAACACGACGAAAACACGTTATACGAACCTCGGGCGATCCCGGGGATTATATATGACGAAGTTTCATATCAAAAGGAAGGTACTGGGAGAAAACGGGTCGGAGACGGAGTCTGGGGTGGCCACACCACCTGGTGGCGCGGCCAGGGGTGGGCCCGCGCCACAGGGTGCTGTGATCCACCCTAGCTCCATTTTCGTCCCTTTTTCGCTTTGTAGCTTCCCTTATTGACTGAAAACTGCAAAAATATAGTTGGATAGTATTTTCGTGGAACTTTTCTTACCAGAACTGTTACCTATTTGGAAACGGTCTCTGTAGGTCTATGAATTTGGTCCTTGATAAATTTTTCTAGAGTTATAACTTGAAAGGCATCAACATCTTCATTATAAGAATCCCCAACAATATAGTGTTTGAGTCGTTGCCCATTCACTACTTGTGTGGTATTATCTTTTAAAGAAGAAATTTTTATTGCTCCTGAACGGTATACTTCTTCAATAATGAAGGGTCCTTCCCATTTTGACAGTAGCTTTCCTGCAAAAAATCTGAGACGAGACCTATACAATAGAACTTTCTCACCAACATGAAATTCTCTCTTAAGTATTCGCTTGTCATGCCATCTTTTAACTTTTTCCTTAAAGAGCCTAGCATTTTCATAGGCTTCACTCCTCCATTCATCTAAAGAACTTAAGTCAAATAATCTTTTCTCGCCAGCGAGCTTACAATCTCTATTTAGTTCTTTAACTGCCTAGTAAGCTTTATGTTATAATTGTAAAGGTAGGTGACAAGCTTTCCCATAAACCATTTTATAAGGAGACATCCCCATGGGATTTTTGTAGGCAGTTCTATAAGCCCATAAAGCATCATTCAACTTTTTAGCCCAGTTTTTTCTAGATCTATTAATAGTCTTTTGCAAGATGGATTTAATTTCTCTATTTGATAACTCTACTTGCCCGCTAGTTTGGGGGTGATAGGCTGAAGCAATTCTATGATTAACATCATATTTAGCAACGGTCTTTCTAAAACCACCATGAATGAAATGAGAACCCCCATCAGTCATGAGATACCTAGGCACTCCAAACCTAGGGAAGATAACGTCCTTAAGCATTTTTAGAGAAGTTTCCCCGTCAGCACTCTTCGTAGGAATGGCTTCTACCCACTTAGTAACATAATCAACGGCAACAAGAATATGAGTATAACCTTTCGAGGGAGGGAAACGACCCATAAAGTCAAATCCCCAGCAATCAAAGGGTTCAATAACTAGAGAGTAGTTCATAGGCATTTCATTGCGTCTAGAAATATTACCAACACGTTGACATTCATCACAAGATAAAATAAACTTTCTTGCATCTTTAAAAAGGGTAGGCCAGTAGAAACCTGATTGTAGCACCTTTTGTGCAGTTCTATCCCCTGCATGATGTCCTCCATAAGCACTACCATGACATTTACGCAATATCTCCTTTTGTTCATATTCTGGAACACATCTTCGCATAATACCATCCACTCCTTCTTTGTATAAGTGTGGGTCATCCCAAAAATAATACCTCAAATCATAGAAGAACTTCCTCCTTTACTGAGCTACAAAAGTTGGAGGCAAATACTTGGAGATAATAAAGTTAGCATAATCAGCATACCAAGAGCTCCCTCGCGAGCTTACCCCTACTGTGGCTAACTGCTCATTTGGGAAACTATCATTAATAGGCATAGGGTCAAAAGAGATGTTTTCCAGTCGAGATAAATTATCAGCTACAGGGTTTTCAACACCTTTCCTATCTACTATATGTAGATCAAACTCTCGTAAAAGCAGCACCCATATAATAAGCCTAGGCTTAGCATCCTTCTTCGTCATAAGGTATTTAATAGAAGCATGATCAGTGTGAATGGTGACTTTTGAGTCTACAATATAGGGTCTAAACTTATCACAAGCAAAAACGATAGCTAGAAATTCTTTTTCAGTGGTAGAATAATTCCTTTGAGCAGCGTCTAAAGTCTTACTATCATAATGAATAACGTTTAACTTTTTATCAATTCGTTGCCCAAGGACAGCACCTACAACAAAATCACTAGCATCACACATTATTTCAAAGGGCAAACTCCAATCAGGTGGTTGAACAATAGGGGTTGTAGTTAAAGCCTTCTTAAGAGTTTCAAAAGCCCCCTTACAATCATCATCAAAAACGAAGGGTACATCTTTTTGAAGAAGATTAGTGAGGGGTTTTGATATCCTAGAAAAGTCTTTAATAAACCTTCTATAGAAACCAGCATGACCAAGGATACTACGAATACCTTTGATGTCTCTTGGGCATGGCATCTTCTCAATTTCCTCAACCTTAGCTCTATCAACTTTTATACCTCTTTCAGAAACTTTATGCCCAAGGACAATCCCTTCATTAACCATGAAGTGGCATTTCTCCCAATTAAGAACAAGATTAGTTTCTTCACATCTCTGCAAAACTTTATCAAGGTTGTGCAGACAATTATCATAGACAGAAAAGTCATCCATGAACACTTCTACAATTTACTCACAAAAACCATGAAAGATAGCATACATGCACCTTTGAAAAGTAGCAGGAGCATTACATAAACCAAAAGGCATACGTCTATAAGCATAAGTTCCGTAAGGGCAAGTAAAAGTAGTTTTTTCTTGATCTTGTTGCTTAACAGCAATTTGAGAGAAACCAGAATAACCATCAAGAAAAAAAATGGGTCTTTTTAGACAACCTTTCCAACATTTGAAAAATAAAAGGAAGCAGGTAGTGATCTTTCTTAGTAACTTTATTGACTTTTCTAAAATCGATGCACATCATATAGCCTACTACTATTCTTTGAGGAATAAGCTCATCATTATCATTAGGAACAACGGTAATACCTCCTTTTTTAGGAACACAATGAACAGGACTAACCCATTCACTATCAGCAATAGGGTAAATAATACCATCATCAAGGAGTTTTAATACCTCATTCCTTACCACTTCCTTCATCCTAGGATTTAAACGTCGTTGGTGCTCTACTACTGGCTTTGCATCTGGTTCTATGTTGATAGAATGCTGACATATAGTAGGTGAAATCCCTTTTAAATCATCCAGAGTAAACCCCATAGCTCCTCGGTGTTTCCTCAAAACCTCCAATAACCTTTCTTCTTCCTTTCCTGAAGCGCTAATAATAACAGGATATATCTTTTTATCATCAATATAAGCATATTTAAGATCATCAGGGAGAGGTTTTAGATCGAAAACCGGATCCTTTTTAGGTGGCAACGTGGTTCCCAAGTCTTCTACAGGCAAGTTATGCTTAAGCATCTTAGGCTGATCACGGAGAATCTTGTCAATCTCATTCCTTTCTTCCATGAAGATTTCACTTTCATGATCTTCCATAAATTGCTGCAAAGCATTGTTAGGAGCAAGAGAAATAGAAGCAAGTTGTTCAACTCTAAAATCCTCATTATGGGTTTCCTCTTCACAAGGTTCTTTAGCAAATTTCGAGTAATTAAACTCATAAGATTCCCCATCAAACTTAGTCAAGATTTTCTCCCTCTTGCAATCTATAATAGCTCCACAAGTACTCAAGAAAGGTCTACCAAAAATGATAGGATAGGTTTTACTAGTAGCTGAACCAAGTACTAGAAAATCAGCAGGATACTTAATCTTACCACAAAGAACTTCCACGTCTCGTACAATACCAATTGGAGAGATGATCTCTCTATTAGCAAGGTGAATAACCACATCAATCTCTTCCAATTCGTAGGGACTGATTTCATGCATAATTTCTCTGTAAAGCTCATAAGGAATAGCACTGGAACTTGCACCAATATCACATAAACCATAATAGCAATGATCACCAATTCTAACAGAAAGCATAGGAACACTAGCTTTTTTAGTTCTATTAGGATGTGAAACAATATTAGAAGCATCCTCACAAAAGACTATGTGTCCATCTTCTATGCTTTTAGTGACAAGGTCTTTCACAATTGCTACCACAGGTTCAACATTTATTTGCTCATCAGGTTTTACAGTTCTCTTTTCACTTTTGGTGATTACATTAGTTATCATAGGATGATCCTTTACCTTTTCTGGGAAGGGAATCTTCTCGATATAAGGTTTAGGTAAGATGGGATCAATAATGCAATACTCAGCACTCCCAATAGGAACACAGTCAACAATATCTTTGTAAGGTGCACGGTATTTATTCCATCCCCTTTTTGGAACTTCAATATAAGAAGAAAAAGCTCTAAAGCAATTCATAATAACTTGCAAATCAAGACCATAAGCATTTTTAATATTTTGAAAGTCATCAATTCCCATAAAAGATTCAATGCATTCATAATCATAATTTATACCTGACTTTCTACCTTTGTCATTCTCCCAAGCTTCAGCATTGTCTTGAATACGGTCCAGAAGATCACATTTAGCTTCTTCTTCCATGCGAGTGAATGATCCAACACAAGAAGCATCCAATAAATCCTTGTCATGTAGAGGGAGCCTTGCATAAAAGTTATTGATAATAATATTGTTGGGGAGCTCATGAATGGGACATTTGAGCATGAGTAACTTCAATCTCCCCCAATCTTGAGCTCTACTCTCTCCATCAAGAGGCCAGAAGTTGTATATTTGATTCCGATCTTTATGAATCTCACTAGCAGGATAAAACTTTGAATAAAAGAGAGGCACTATTTCCACCCATTCTAGAGCTTGACCATTCTTCAGCAGCTTATACCATTCCTCAGCTCTTCCTTTCAGTGATAATGAGAATAACTTGTTCTTAACTTGATCTGTAGTAATACCTGCACACTTGAACAACCCGCATAATTCGTGTATAAAGAGCAAATGATCACCGGGATCGACAGTTCCATCCCCAACATAGTAGTTATCCATAACACGATCAATAATTCTTGTAGGTATTTTGAAAGCATCATTCTTAGCAGGTGGTGGTTCATCTACTACCTTAGAAGTGGTAGTAGCATTACCAAATAAGAAACTCAGCGAATTATCCATAACAAAAATAAAGCAACTAACAGAAGTAAACAATACTCACAGTAGAAGTTTCCTTTACCAGTTCCACTCTCCAATAGCGCTTCACTCCCCGGCAACGGCGCCAGAAAATAGTCTTGATGACCCACAAGTATAGGGGGTGTATCGCGGTATTTTCGATAAGTAAGAGTGTCGAACCCAACGAGGAGCAGAAGGTGCTGGCTAGTGGTATGGATCAGGAATTCTCTACAAATACTTAGCAAACGGATTTTTAGGGCTTTTTGATAAAGCAAGTAAATGAAGTACGAGTAAATAAAAGACAGTAGGAATAAATGCAGCAAGTGGCCCAATCCTTTATGCAGCAAAGGACAAGCCGGTTGTATTACTTAAGATGACAAAACGTTCTCGAGGACACATGGGAAGACTGTCAAGTGTGTTCGCTTCATATAGTTGGTTAATCTTCTTTAGCTTGCTAAGTGTTGTGTGGGGGAACATGTGCTAATGTACCGACCTTCCTAGGACTAATACATATTTGTGATTATACCCTTGCAAACATCCGTAAGTACAAGAAAGTAATTAAGGTAGAAACCTAACCACAGTTTTAAACTCTAAGACCCTTACGTCCCTTGTGCAATGGTTTCCTAATGGAGGTTCAGGTTTCTGTCACTCCGGCAACCCCTACGATTAGTAGCCAAATACACAATGCATTCCCCTAGGCCCATATAGGTGAAGTTTCATGTAGTCGACGTTCACATGACACCACTAGAAGAAGTACACCACAACTTAAATATCAAACTATTGAATCTTTCTCAACACAATTCCACTACTAACAACATGACTTCTCCCATGTCCTCAAGAACAAAACGAACTACTCACAAGACATCATATGGATCATGATCAGAGATGGAATAATGATGTATAACAATCTGAACATAAACAATAATTCAATGGTTCACTCAATAGCATCAACTACAAAGAGTAATCAACACCGGGAAAGTTTCCCCTGTGAACTAATGCAAGATTCGACCCAATTGTTACAGCAATATGGAGATGGTGATGATGGTGCTGATGGTGATGATCCCGATGAAGTCCAGCTTGATAATGGTGTTGATGGCGACGATCTCCCCTCTCCGGGAAGGAATTCCCCCGGCAGAAATCTGTCTGCCGAAGAGATCTTTCTCTCACGGTGTTTTCCGCCCCGCAGAGGCGGCGGAATCTTTTTGTGGTCGCTCCCCAAGTCTTAGGGTTTCGGGAGGATAATATATGCCAGAGGGGAGTGCCAGGGGTGGACCAGGGCGGCCACACCACCTGGTGGTGCGGCCGGGGCTGGCCCGTGCCAGGGGGTGGTGTGGGCCCCCTGTGGCCCATCTCCAGCCCCCTTCTGGCTTCCTTCGTCTTCTGGAAAAATAGGATTTTCCTGTATTTTCTGATCTTCACGAATTTTGCCTCCAAACAACACCTTTTCCATCAGAATCCTGACTGCAGCGGTCCATGCTCCAAAAGTCATCAACCATGCAAAAACAGATGAAATAACATAAGTATCATCTCCTAATATGAAATATATCAATGAATAACAGTGAATTATGACATAGAATAGTGATGCAAAATGGACGTATCAATTCTCTACGCTCCAGCCATTACTGCATTAATACATAGATAGATCCTAGGCAAGTTTTGGTGTTAGTCATGTAGGAATTTTTTTGTTTTCTGCTGCGATCCCCAATAGTGGTATCAGAGCCGATCTATGCGTAGGAGTGTTGTACAGACAGTACGCACAAGTTTTATGCGGGCATTGATCCCTTAGTTGTTACCCTCTAAAGTGTACTTGTTTATATCGCGGTATTGTTTGAGGAAGCGGCCCAGACCGACCTTACGCTTATTCGTACGCGAGACTGGTTCCACGCTCAACATACGGTTTGTACCGTATAAGTGGCTAGCGGGTGTCTGTCTCTTATTCAATAGTTGATATAGCATTTACAACAGAGGGCCCCGAAAGGGGTGTAGTAGAGACAATTGTCGGATCCATGTTGTGGTTGGAAAGTTTGGAGTTTAGAAACGGTTCTAGTGCGAAAGCCCTAACAACCACGTAAAACTTGCAATAGATAAAGTAGAGGCGTCTAACTTTATTTTGCAGGGGGCATGTGATTATGATATGGCATTGGTTGTTACAAAGGTAAAGTAGTTTACTTTTCTGTTACTAAGTAGTATAGTAATAGTCATCATTCCGATGGACAACCTGGTGGAGGCGTCGTGGACTTGGCGTCAAACCAAGGGCAAGATGGAGATCATGCCGGAGCGCTCGATGGAGATCAAGGCGCGAGAAGAAAGACCATATCATATCACATTATACATATGATGTTGATACCAGTTTTTACATCTTATTGTGTGCTAGTATTTAGATACTCAACGGTAGCAAATAAGATAATCCCTATTTAATTCCAGTGTTCCGTGTTCCCCTTGTGTGTGCACCACCAAGAAAGTTCTTCGATATGAGGCGATCCAGGGTTACATGCCTGGGTGTCAAACATATCTATGTTCGCATACAGTGGGTGTAAGCCATATTGCACAACGAATATACACAAGTTAGATTTGGCGAGCCTAGCACGCCATAGAAGCGTGGCCTCGGAACACAAGAGATCGAAAGATCGAGCATGCGTCACATGGATGATGTTATTCGCATTAGTGAATGTCTACCTTTGATAATGGACTGATGGTTGTGTAACACGGGGGAGGTGCAGAGGATAGGGATCATGCGATCACTAAAGTTGTCCAGGGGATGACAATTTTAGTGGAGACCAATTATAAATTGATCTCTTATTATAAACTTAGTCTAGATGTCTGTTTGCAAATATCTTATAGACCTTAGCCTATCCCATTGAGGTTCTTTGTGACCATGGGAATATATTGCTTAATATGGAACTTCATAGACTAATACCCACGCCTGAGGGATATCCTCGTAAAAGGTAATCTTCTCTTCTTGATACAATAACCATTAGGAGATAATTCGATGACTCCAGAATGTTTGGAAAAACACTTAGTGATCTTGCATTAGAGTTGAGAACTCTTCGAAGGGCTCGATTGCAAAAGGAGGTCATGAATGAAAAAGTATATATAAGATATATAAAATTATAAATGTGGTTCTTGCAAAACTCGTTGCAGTTTGCAAAGTATTTGATACTTGTCCTGCTTTGTGAAAACAGGAGGACCTGCTTGAGATCGGGGAGCCGGAGGTCTCATCATGCATCGGATGTGTATGAAGACACGAGGCGCAACACTTGGGGCGCTTGAATGTCGTGAGCCGGAGCTGTTGCACGATGAAGATGAAGAAGGAGCAATGGGTGACCTGCGAGGAGCTTCACAACCTTGAGGTCGGCTACGAGTACGACTACATCAACCATGTTCCCTGCGGAACGTTAACCGCATATGGTCTACAAGGGTATGTATTCTCTACGCTCTGGCCGTTACTGCATTACTACATAGATAGATCCTAGGCAAGTTTTGGGGTTAGGCATGTAGGAAAATTTTTGTTTTCTGCTGCGATCCCCAACAGTCCTCACCTAGCAGATGACCAACGATGCTAGCTGCTACTCCATGTTCTTCATCGTCTTGTCCTTCTACAAGCAGGTGAGATGCATATGTTGATAGTTTACAAATTCAGAACTCGTGTTGATGAGATGTATATATTGTTCAGTTGTAAAGTGAATCTTCCTGTGACAAATTTTGCGAATAAATCGATACATCCTCAAGAAATTCAAGTGCGAAATTTCTTCTACCAATTCCCACTTAACCAATGAAAGCTGACAGAGTGATTTTGGACAATTTATATTTAACCTTAACAATGCTATTTGATTTGTAATTTCAGATCATGGTATTCTTATTAATATGAGGGTGTTGAAATAATATTTGTATGGTTGTCACTCTCAATTTCGCTGAAAGGTATTCTCCTCCCAACCAAACTGGCCATATATATAAATATATTTTCACCATTTTTTCCATCCATGTTAGTAATTTCTTCTTGCTTCATATACTGGCTACAATTAGTTGCGTATAAATTATTCCACTTTTACTACTGAGCTATGTTGCCGGTGCGACTGCTCTCCATGGAGGAGAACATGAGTTTGCCGATAGGATGCTGGGCAAGGCCGGCAGTTCAGAATCTACCTAAACATCTTCCCCTTATTCTTCAGGCCAACAAAAGATTTGGATATTTTTCACCTTTATTTGTACATGTTACTTAATTAAATTGGATATTTGATGAATTGGTGATGTTTTCTAATTGTTCGAGCAAGAAATCGATGTAGCATCAAGCTCTTTGTGGAGGGTACAGATTTTTCTATCAATTGAGCATGACGCTCTTGGCTTTGATGCTTTGCTAAATTATGGACACTGATTATTCTAGCTAATAAGATGATTGTTTTACCTTTTCAGAGTTGGATGGGGTTCAATTAGTCAGTATGTCCAATTCTATATTGGAATATCTTTTTCCAATATTTAGCACACACCTTTTATTCTAAGAAAATAAATTAAATTTAAGTAACTTAGTAGACCATTTAGTTTTCTGAAAAGGTTCAACAAAAAATCAAATTTCTTTTGATGCATGGCAAAAAATCTTAGTTCATGTTTATCGCCTAAATGAGGTATGCTGTAGGTGATTGTGGCTATGAGGAATTATAAGCAGTGGAAGAGCAATGTTTTTGGCACCTAGGTGAACATTGATCACTATATATACTAAGTGAGATGGACCCTGACAGTGATATTGGCGTGAAGAAAGGAGACGAGAGGTTTGACTACAGATCTGCATCCCTTGCAACTTGGCTTCATGTGATAAGTTGTGTTCTGATACGTTGCAAACGTATCTATAATTTTTGATGTTCCATGCTTGTTTTATATCTACTTTCTTATGTTTTGTCCATACTTTGGAGTATTTTTATACACTTTCTTGGACTAACCTATTAACAAGATGCCATAGTGCCAGTTGCCTGTTTTCTGCTGTTTTTGGTTCCAGAAAAGTCAGAAAATAAATATTCTCGGAATTGGACGGGACAAAAGCCAAACTCAATATTATACCGGAAGACTCACAGAGCCAGAAGACGGAGAGGGCCCACGAGGTGGCCACACCACCTGGTGGCGCGGGCCAGCCTAGGCCGTGCCAGGGGTGGTGTGGGCCCCTCGAGCGCCCACCGACCTTGCCTCTTTCGCCTATATATCGTCTCCGATGCAAAAACCCTAAATCATCTGGGAGAAAGCCACGAAAAGTTCTGCAGCGCCGTCGCCACCGAAGAGGATATTCGGGGGACAGAAAGTCTCTGTTCTGTCACCCTGCCGGGACGGGGAAGTGCCCCCGGAGCCATCTCCATCGATCTCCACCACCATATCCATCGCCGTTGCTGATTCCCATGATGAGGAGGGAGTAGTTCTCTCTCGAGGCTAAGGGTTCTACCGGTAGCTATGTGTTCATCTCTCTCTATGCATGATCATATTGTGATCATGAGCTTTGTAATCAAGTAGATCTACTTTTCTACTCAAGTGCTTTAATAGATCTCTGCTCTCCCCATGTGTGTGAAAGTGACGTGTACACCATGGTGGCACTTAGGCTAGAGATTACAAACACTTGTTATGAGTTATATTTGGAGTTGGATGTCTCTATGAAATTGTGGTGTTTGTTGGAACTATCTAATACTCAAGGTGACAGTGTGGGGTTATCTAGATGGGAAAAGCGAACTTTGATGAGTGCTGTTATAGCCCTACCATGGATTAGAGTGTCCAACCGGAGAGTAGTTCAGAGTAGTATCATGAAGAGAATATATTTATATGATAGTGTTCACTAGTGAAAATATGATCCCTAGGCCTTGTTTCTAAGCATTGAAACACCGTTTGCAACTAGATCTGTTACATATTTGCTTGCTACTATCTTTATTCAGTTTTCATATTGTCTCTTCCACGCCATCAAGCTATTTTCTAGCACCGTTGCCACTTATAATTATCCATACCACTTGTATTTCACTATCTCTTCGCCAAACTAGTACACCTATACACCTAACAAGTGTATTGGGTGTGTTGGGGACACAAGAGACTTCTTGTATCTTGATTGCATGGTTGCTTGAGAGGAGATACCTTTGACCACTTCCTTCCTGAGTTTGATAAACCTTAGGTGATCCACTTAAGGAAAAACTTGCTGCTGTTCTACAAACCTCTGCTCTTAGAGGCCCAACAACTGTCTACAAGAATAGAAGTGTGTAGACATCATGTTCCCTTCCGATTTACGTATTATTTAATTAAACAAAGCCTTTTGCTAACTCTTATGTTATTCTGGGTTTCAAGCAGAAGAAAAACCAATGGAGCTTGTGTTTTCCTAGCAAAGGTCTCACTCTTCCAAGAATTTTCGCATTCCTATGGACCATCAATTGAGTAATACAGCCCCCATCTCTCTCTTTTTACATGTTCGGGTACGTAATTAGATCCATATAATATTTTGAGAAATATTTTATTTGCATATGGATAGTGGTTAATAGAGCAGTGTTGTTCTATGCGGAACATGCTCTTGCCATTGAGTGTGAAAGTCTGCGTCAATTTGCTGAAAAAAGACATGGCATCGCCATATATTTGTTGATACTTTGATTAAACCCTTCAAAGGTAAGTATCTGATATTCAGTGTGCGGGAATGGAACCAGTATTTTGGTTAGGCTGCTGCTCTTCTTGTGGAAAATCATCCTCAATATTTATGTGCACATACTCTTTGGAGGATATTGTGTGACGTGTCATCGCCGCAAGGAGCGGCATGTAGCTGACGGCAGCATCGCAACACACTCCGGTGGCTCAACGCATTAGGGAAACAATGTCTTCCATGAGAGCGCTCGGTTGAACGACGAGGTGGAGCTCGCTGGGATGAAAATGGTGATATCTTGCTGCAACTCCTCCCCTTTGTCCTTTTTTCAGTTAGTAGTTTTACAATAGTTCAGCTCACAAATCAATTTCACCTCAACATCCTCACTACTAATTGACTAACTGCAGTCTCGGTCTCCTATGTTGAAAGCTACTGATACATATTCCTTAATGATCTATTGATGTGCTATGAGCCACACCTTCACATATCTGGTTTCTTATTTTGGGGCATGACCATTCTATTTATGCTTGCTTCCTCTTTTACATGTTCAATGTATTTATGCTTATCTTGAGGAATGACCAATCTATTTATGCTTATCTTGAGGCATGATCGATCTATCTATGTTTACTTCCTCTTTTACATGTGGAGTAAAATATGGTCAAAGGATTTATCTCTTCCTAATTTTGCCGCTGATCTGTATTCTCTTATTTCTCACCCATCGTGAGGTTGCAGGTGTGTGCATAAGATGTTCGTGTAAATTCAGTTTGGGTATTGAATTGTAGGTATGACAGGTTTGAGTGCTCTTTACATCATCACATAGTACTGATGTAAAACGTGTGCTGCATATACATGTTATTCCTTTCCTTCAGTCAAACTATCGGCATGTTTTTATGCTCCTAGAACTCATATTAGGTATAGTCCAGATTTTATTTGAGTTTACCTTTGCTTATGTATATACTAGCAAGATATATGAGATATACATGGAGATTTAACTATATAGAAACTTTGTTCCAAGCATATGGAAAGCATGTAAATAATATTGCAAACCAGACATTAGAAAGCTAACATCTATTCCTAGCTATATTATTTTAGAGGTCCCTTTTTTACCTCAAACAAAGTGTCTAGATTTAGTCTGTAATTGATTGCTTTACACGTCTGCGAATGCTTATGTATACTAGATGTACCTTCCTTTAATTCCACGCATCATTCTTGTGTTAACTTGCTTCGCCTGTCACTGAAAATCCAGAAGATCACTGGCAGTATCTGGCACGGCTTCAATAGACAAGAGGTGCCTCTCTTCTTATATGTGATATCAGTTCATGTACTTTGCCCCTTCATATTCCTTTGCTAACTCGTATTCTGTTTAAGCCCCTTCATTTCCCTCTGCTAACTAGCATTCTTTTTAAACTGTTCTTAGGCCCAGGCAACCATCAAAGATGGCTCAAGTGGAGACACAACCCAAGAAGAATAAAAACTAACTTATCATCTTCATATGATCAGTGTCGGTAGCCACATCAGTTGCAATTTGTTTCAGGTTCATCTTAATAACAAGATCTAATTCCCGCTTTGTTTCTTCTAGGAATTTTATGTTTTGATCTCATAAACTACTCATAGATGTCTCGTCCATGTTCTGGGCATGTCTAGACTATGAAGAACCAGTTGTTTGTTTGTGGTCGTCATGTACATATGAAATAGGTGTGTGTGTGTACGTAATTACTGGAACTTTATTTCGGCAATGTGTCCACTATACCTGAGAGAGCACTATTTGTATTTAACTTTTGGTTTGTCCTGCTATCAGCTCTATATTAAACTGTGTTGTTGCCTATCTTGCCCTTGTCCAGACGACAGACCATGGTAGCCTCGGCCAAGTGGGCGATACCTCATTATCTGCATGATGACTGCTTTTGATTTTGATTTCTGAATGAGGTATTGCTGAACCTTTGGATTATATTGCGTGTAGTTTCTTCCTGAACAGAAATCAATATTATGTTGTAGGTAGAGAATCCAAATATCTTTGGAACCACTTACAGAATCTAATGAAATAGGGATGTTGTGTTGTACTAACAACGATTTCACATAGAGTTTATTCCATCAATTACAAGTGAAAGCGACATGCCAACCAAAGGCTGGTGTCGTTCAGTGAGACATGTCTTTGTTTTCTGAACAAGTGCTAAATATTGTATATCTTAACCATTCTAATGGGAAGGCGCAGTTGATACTAATGGCAGTAATCTTCTTTGTAACTTTCAAGTTATGGGGTTTAGGCTTAAACATGTAGTTGCTTGCTTGGAGAAACATTTGGAGAAAATGAGGTTGAATTCCCACTCCTAGACCTGGAATCAAGGCATTTTATCGGAATTTACGGTACAAGCTATGTTGTCATATTGAACATGCATTAACCTTGTGCTCTTCACCATTTGTTTGATTTAGCTTCAATTTAGGTGTTTGGATAATTTATCTTTTCCTTTGCATGAATGTCGGCTTTTGGTGATGCAAGTAGTTGTTAGGTGTTCATTTCATGGGTGTTGTGTTATGCCTCTAAAGACCCTGGTGCACCTTCGGTCACGACTTAGGGTTTAGGTTTTAACATTGTTCCCGACAAATTTATGATCACATCTCATTACAATGTTTCTCTTCATAGCTTTTTCCCTAGCGATTGTACAATAATGTTTTTTGCCTGCTCTGTATTTACCATCGCAACACACGATGTAAATTAACACGGAGATCATGGGATCGTGCGCCAAGACGCACCCCTAAATCTAGTTGGAATATGGAGGCGGGTCAGCGCACAACACGGAGGCAGACAAGTCAGGTGTTTTATCCCTTTTCTCTACAATTGTCGATTTCAATTTATGTCCGATTAGCTAATTATCTTATAATTATCTGATAAAATGTTCAAAATATTATTGTCTGATCGTTCTTCAAGAATTAATCGTCCCAGTATATATGCTTCAGAATTAGTTTGCTTCATTTACGTGAAAAAAAATAAAAGTTTCTGAAGATGAGATGCCCATTCATGTTTAGAAAGAAAGATAAATGATAGCATGGTTTTCAGAAGCCGTCCTCCGCCGTCCACTTCTCAACCCTCTTCGCCGCCGGCATCTCTCCGCCGCCGCTCGCGCGCGTCCTCTTGTTTGGTGGCCTTGTCTGCGCGGCTGTGCCCGGCTTGCGCTTCGTGCCGCCGGCTGCACCGTCGACGTCGTGGGGCGCGGCGAGGGCGCGGTCTCAGCAGCGGAGGATCTCGTCGGCGAGCTCCCGGACCTCGTCGTGCTCCTGGGGCGATGCGGCTCGGTGAAGGGCCTCGAGGGAGACCATGGACTCCTGGCCCTGCGCCATCAGTTCACCAACTGCATTGAAATCTCTATCTGGTTCCTCAATGTTTGCACCATCATTCAACACTTGTCGTGATGGGAAGCTTCTTTGGACTGCACATCCGAAATTAGGATCTACATTCCTTGTATTCCACCTTGCAAATCTTAATTTAATAGAAGTATTTATGCTACGATAAATCCATTTTTCTTGCTTCAAAAACATGGTTCAAGCAACTCAATTGACAGCATAGTAACACATAGCTAGCGAAAATTTGAAGCCTTGGTACCAAGGTTTGGTTGATGGTTAGTTGTTTATTTTCAGGGAGATGACGTTCCAAAGCACATATTGCTTCATCCATTTGATCATAAAAATTGTATCAAGCCAACTTTTGTATCATCGCATATGTGACCTTCAAGAGAAGGTTCTCACATGAATATATATGCGGTCAAAAATTCCTTGATCAAAGGAAGTTGTCGAATGGCTAGACATGAAACTCAACAGAAACATAAGAAAAGCAGTAGTGAGTCAGTGAGAGAAATATGTGGCTTGGGGGTTTTCTGTCCTTTTTACAACAAGGTTTCTTCATCTTATTTTCTTTAGGAGGATGTACAACAAGGTGCTTCTTTTTCAAGTGAGTTTGACTTCTTGATTTTGTCCATTACAACACACATGTACCTTAATAATAAGGAATGATCTTTAATAAGGAATAATCAGTTGTGTCTTTACTTCCTATCTAAACATGGTGTACTATTGTTTTTTTCTGAAACTCATTTCAAGTTGAAGGGAATTTTGACAAAAAAAATTATACCTGTAGAAACTCATTTTAAGCTGCATAGCACAATCGGGGTTTATATTTTATTTTTATAGTTAATTTTCCTTGGAGTTAACTTTTTTCCAGATTGGCACCATGTATTTAATAACATAGCTAATGAATTTTAATAGTTACTTTTCAATATGTTCTGTAGTTACAGCAATTTGCTGCTCACACGGCAACCATTAGTGACTCCAGCTTTGAAGACCGTGAAAATATAGGAAGCTACTCAAGTTTGAGTACCATCAACCCATGACTACTCCTGAAACTACAAAAGTTTTGCTGTCGGTGGTTTAGTAGGTAACGCTATAACCAAAAGGTACACTTTGTGGTCTTATTATTGATCTGATGGTCCAGTGAGATCTGATGGCGGTTGTTTTGTATCCTTGTCTTATAGGTTCTGCGTGAGGGTGTAGAACCCATTCTATGAAGTGGAGAACAGAGATCTTCCTGCTTGGGTAATGATGCCGGGGTCAAAGTGCACAACAAAAACATTGACAGAGGATGATCTGGTAGGTGAATAAATTTTAATTGAGTATATACACTCTATTTCAACCAAGTATGTGGCACGGCTCAGTTGGAACATCTCAATCTAATACTAATTTATTTTTTGTTGCTTCTGTAAGTACATGAAACATGGTATTGCGTAAATGCGCACTATCTGGTTATAGTTGAAGCAGTTAAATTCAAATTCGATGAATAAACTCATGAAGATGGTCTGCTAATCTACTAAAGTTTTCCAACATAGCAGTCTCAATCAGATCCACCCTTTATCAAATAAAATATTTGGTGAAAATTTCATGGTTGTGCTATAGGTTACATTTGAACTTACGAAAAATATAGCAGTTACATTCTATGTCTTGTTGCGCGGGTGGTCCTTTCTTGCCAAATAAACCTACGTAGCATTTGCACTGCTACAGGGATTTATTGGTATTTTGAAAACAACAGACAAAAAGCAAGAGCTGATACATCAGATTTCTTGTCCGTTTATATGATAAATCATAGGGTGTTTACCAGATTGGCATGATGGATTTAAGGCAGACACTAAAAGGCTGTGCATAGAATACCAATGATGACAGATAACAAAATGGAGTGGATCTCCATGAAAGGCTCGCCTAGATTTCGAAAAAGCTGAGGCAAGGGCGTGATCTAGAATCAATGTCACTGGTACTGTTATTTGTTTTTTGAACGAGCATCTGAACATGTGTCATTGTGTTCTTTACTATTTTATAAATAGAGTGAAATTCCAGATGTGTGGAACAGTCACGACCACAAGAGAAGAAGAGGAGCAAGTGATGTTGGCTATCGAGAAGATAAGACACCCAAGGTTATGAGCTTGGCGCTGATGATGGAACCAACCCGAAGTCAGCGATAGTGACCAATAGCAGTGGCAAATAACATACAAGAGACATCTGATGGGTAATGAGCAATCTCACAAATTAGCAAATGCAAGTAACATGATCTCACATCTTTCTTATTGCACACTTCTACAGATTGGAAGTACTAACATGAATAAGCCTTGGCCCTGTATATAGCATACTGACAGAGGAATAAACTTGTGCCTTACTATGTTGAATTGTAGGGGGCAAGTTATAAGGAATAAACACGTAGATATCAACCCCTGGATTAGACTAAACAATTATGTCTTTTTTGCAGGTACCATACTATGTTCATATTTGCTAACTCTAGGCTTTTTTGCACTTTTTGGTTAATGTCAATATCCCAGGTTTGGAGAAGCCATGAAAAAAGATGTGGCAACACAAAATGTATAAGCTCAGAGCATATTAGAGGATCTAGGTTGGCATGGCACAACTGATGTTTTACCGGAGCACCTTATTTTTGTACTTAGTCTATTTTCAGAATCTTGTTCATTTTTATTGGTGTATTTGAAGTTATGGGCATAACAAGCCCTCAATAGTGTTCCATCAGATACATTTATTATAGGATGGTAGTCATGGTAAATTCTATCGTTGATGGTACTCTTCGGTGCTCCAACCATATATACTGGCAGAGCAGAGCAGAGCAGACCGGTAGCTCTCAGGTCATTGTCCTTGTGGTCACACCTAAGAAGGATGGATTGAACATTTTCAAAATGTTGGGTTGCACATTCAGGACTTTACACTGCCATGATACATGCCACTGCTTTGGATTATGAATAGTCATGGTTAACATGTAATTATTGTTGATGCAAGGGCTAAAATTTCTCACTGACATCCAAGTTTTGGGTCAATCATGGTTATGAATGCAAGCTTCAATTGTGTTTCTTGCTCAAATTTTGAAATATGGTTGACCAATCTGGTTCCGTTTCTTGCTCAAATTTGGAGAGGAAACATCAACAAAAACCAAAGGGTTAATAGGGAAGTGAGGAGGGTATGTGTTGAAGATTATCTTAGAGGAAACCGAGTCCGTGACGTGGATCAAAAGTTCATACATGTCACGGTCGATAAGAACACTCTAAATAAATTTGAGTACTTTTTATTGACGATCTTTGAGAGTTCTTTTATCTATATCACATCTGCATGGCTTATTATCATCACGTCCTCACGCAAACGGAGGGGATAGGATAGCAGAACAAAAGGTAGTCTAAATTGAATTTTCAGAGACAAATATTTTGAATTTAAAGTACGGAAAAAGATAACCGAATTAGGCAAGAAGTGTTCAATATATGCATTATACCAAATGGTTTGGGTGCCTCCATGATATAGATATTTTCTTTCCCAGTTCTAACGCACGGGCATGTTTTCTAGTAGAATAAGAAAAACCATCTTGTCCATTTTGACTAACAAGTAGGCTGAGAATCAGGCGTACCAGCCGAACACGGAATGGCTCTGTTCTTTCGGGTGACAGCACACGCAGGGCTTCGTGCAAGACATGCCTCAAGGCCCACGAACGACTAGTCCAGCAGGCTGTGGATAGATGGACGAGTTTGCCAATTCAAAAAAAAATGTTGTTCGATTTTCCCCAAACGGATCGTTGTTTGCCAGCTGAATATGGTCTCGAGCGCACCGCTCTCTGGGAGCACCACGTTGTCACACGTAGGAGAAAGTTCGTTGTCGTACGTAAACACCTGAGTACAAGTACACGAAAGTACACATGTACTTACAACCGAAGTACGAAAGTACAAGTTTACTCACAACCGAAATACAAAAGTATAACTGTACTGAGAGCCAAAGTATAAAAATTTACAAGTTTACTCACGACAGAAGTACACGAAAAATACAAGTTTACTCACAGCCGAAGCACGAAAGTACAACTGTACTGAGAGCCAAAATACAGAAAAGTATAGATTTACCTACGGCAAAAGTACAGAAAAGTACAACTGTACGCAGAGCGGAAGTACATAAAAAGCATAAGTTTACTCATGGCTGAAGTACACTAAAGTATACCCAAGTAAAAAATACACTAAGAACTCGAAGCAAAAAGTACAGAACTAAAGTAATCTAAAGTCTGAATGTAGCGGTTTTGAAAGTACAAAAAAAATATTTAAAACCTATACATAGGATCTAATTTTAAAGCTCTTGGCACAAGGAGCTCAAAAGTGAAAACAGTTCATAATTTGGACAGACGGTTCAAAAAATATTTCATTTTGAATCATCGGATTTGAAAAAATAAAGGGAAATTTGTACGCTCGTTCCTCTATCTCTCTCATCATAATCCTACTTTCATTCTGGTTGCGACACTTGGTAAGCATGCAGACCCCACTAAGAGGACCGTGCAAAGGAGAATACGCTACTTGGCGCGACGACGACGACGTGTGAGACGGACCTTTGCAAAGGTCGGCCTTTTTTTTAAGATTTCCGTCAAAATTTTGATTAGGGTTTTCTTTTATCTTTTTTCAACCTTCTTTTGCACGTTGTAATACTTCAATAAATGGTGTAAAACTACTCAAGCAATTGACGAAGATGTAAGTTAATTCTTATTTTTGCACATTTCAGTATATGTTTTTTCATGTCATTGTATTACTGAGTCATTCTTGAATATTGAATACTATTATTTGGAATTTCAAATTTCCAATTCATTCTTGATTGTAATCTTATCTTAATAGAATTATTCTTAAAGTTTCAAAATTCAACAAAGGTCATGTCTATAATTATTGTGCTTAAATCGATGATCTAACCATAACTAATAGGCATAAGTGAAATTTCGATTGTTATAAATATGGGCTAAATCCTTTTGCCAAGTGACATTTTAGATTTTCCATAATTCTTAAAGCACATGTGTGTGCAAGCCCATATCTGAAGCAGCCCAAGTTGGTGGCAGCTCACATGTGTGTGGCAAGAGAAGCGGGAGCTAAAATTTAGTCCCACGTAGAAAGTTGGAGGAGAGTTACACCATCTTATCCAGTGGAGTGTCTCATCACTTGGTAAATGAGTGATAAGATAAGTGCTACACATGCGCTCCTCCGACGATGACACCGCTCACTTGCCCGCTCATGCGTGGCTTCCACCACGCAACACAACGAAATCAATCTAGGGTTTTGCCACTTCTCTGCTTGCGCCGCCATCGTAGTCTACTCTATTCCGTATACCGGCGAATGGGAGAACAGGTCTCCGGAACCACTCATTTTTGCAATCCTGTACGGAGAGGGCGAATAAGGTTTTTGGGAAGCGCTCCACGTGACTACACAAGTTCGTCATCATGGCTCATCTTCGCGGTCGTCGAGGTGGACCGCGTGCACGCCATATTCTTCGACCGTCTCTACAACCTCCATATCAATAGTTTCAACATCTACGAACGATCAGTAAGTGCACTGTGTTCTGATCTATTCTTTTACTATGGCCGTTGTAGGGTTTGCACTGCTACGGTTCATGTCAATTAGTACATCTAGTATATTATGAAGGAGATATGCTCTAGAGGCAAATAATAAAATGTTTTATTTGATATATCTCTTGAATGTTCATAATATGTTTCATGTCGTGCTATAACTATAAGAAATGTTAATATACGTGTGGTATGTAAACAAACTGTGTCTCTAGTTACCTCTAGCAAACTAGCTCATTGGTTAAATGGATGATCCAGGATTTTGAGATTATGGGTATCTATACCAATTGTCAATGAGGTCATATCATTGGATACATGATGTGATAGACAAACACCCAATAGTTATATCATAATGAGATCTAATTACAAACGTTCATCATTAATGATAACAAAGTAAACCTCGCATCCTAATCCTTGGACCGTGAGATAATGCAAATCACCGTTACTGGAGGGAGGTTTGATTGTATCAAGTATCAAGCCATAAAAGGGTGATAAAAAAGGTGCCACTCAGGTTTATCAAAGAAACGTGTAGAGAAGTACATATCAAGAACATGATTTGTCAATCGAAGTAACGGATAGATACGCGTGGGCCATCTCGGTGACATTGCATTAACGATGCTTGCAAGCATGTGACTAGGTCACGGAATGCAGCGGTGTGGAAACGAGTAAACAAATTTATCAGTAACGAGATTGAACTACGTATGCAGATACCAAAGATCAAATCTCGGGTGAACTAGGTATCAAGCTGCAAAGGGAATAGGACGCGACGTTGAAGGTTCAAGCGGTGAGATTTGTTAAAAGCACGGGGTTCATCATGGGCATCCAGGTCCCACAAATGATCACTGATACGAGATAGGTCTCGGCCATGTCCTTCCGAACTGAAGGGTGTCACACTTAAGGGTGGGGACGCATAGGGATTGATACGGCACCACAAAAGAAATTAGAGAGAGAAACCGGAAAAGTTTCGTGTAACACCTGATGTTGATCGGAGGGGTCCAGAAGGAGTTCCGGAGTGAAGGATATAATAATATATGTGTTTTATATTAATTAAATGAATTAATAATAAAACATATATTTTTATTTTATTTTTACAGGTAGCCCATTGCTAATGGGCCTCACCCGGAGGGGAGGCCCAAGAGGGCAAGGCGCCTAAGGGAGGAGGGCTAGCCATCCTAGCCCTAGTGGGCTCCCCACGTGGGCCTACCTAGGGTCGGCGGCTCCCCCTTGGTGGCCGACGGCTATGGGGATTAGTACCACACTGCCTGCTCCTTGGCTGGTGCCCCTCCCCTCCTACTATATATAGGGGTCAACCCCTCCCCTTGGAAACCATCCCATTCTCTCTTCTCTCTCTTTTTTTTTGGGGATTTCTCCGTAATATTGGAGAGGGCCCTGAGGGACTTGACTTCTCCACTTTCGCACTACCGGCGTGCATTCTTCGGTCCGCCATCTTTCTTCTTCTGTTGCTCGGCTGGATCGGAGCCCAGGAGATGTCGCCTACACCGAACGTGTGTAGAACTTCGGAGGCGCCATACTTGGGGCACTTGGAGCTGCTCGTCTTCGTAAGGCATTCCTCGGTCTTGAAGGGTATGAATATCGTTTCCTTCTCTGTTACTTATGTCTACATAGTATAGATCCTAGTTTTAGTGCTCACGTAGTTGGAATTTTTTTTGTTTTCTATTGCGAAACCCTACAGTGGTATCAGAGCGGGTCTATGGGCTGGCATGTCGTACGGATAGAACACATAGCAATATGTGGGCATTGATATTCCAGTTGCTACCCTCTTTAGTGTACTTGTTTATATCGCGGTACTGTTTCATGAAGTGAGCCCCAAACAACACTATGTTGTGATTCACGAGACTGGTCCATAAGTAAGTGGCTTTGGGGGTGTATGTCTCTCTGTAGTAGTTGATATGGCATTTACAACGGAGGACCCTGAAAAGGAAAGAAAAACGGCAATCATTGAATACATGTTGTGGCTATACACTCCTAGTTGGGAAAGGGGTTCTACCGCGAAAGCCCTAAAGCCACGTAAAACTTGCAAAAGATAAAGTAGAAGCGCCTAACTTTATTTTGCAGAGGCATGTGTCGTGACATGGTAATGGTAAGTTTATGAAACGTTTTCATTGGAGCTCTCGATGGCGATCAAGGCGCTGCAACCATGTCATGGCACCATACTTTTGAAGTATTCTTTTATGCATCTTATTGTGCTTGTGTATTAGGATATATGACGGTAGTATAATAGGATGATCTCTCACATAATTCCAACTATAGTGTTCCCCTCTATGTGTGCAGCACAAAGAAGGTTCTCCATTATAAGTCACTCTGTGACGATCGGGTGTCATACATATCTATGTTCACATACGGTGGGTGTAAGGCATGTTGCACTTCAATACACACGAGTTAGAATTTGCGAGCCTATCATGTACATATATGGACTCAGAACACAAGAGACCGAAAGGTCGAGCATGAGTCACATATGATGTGATTGACATTAAGAATGTCTACCTTTGAAACTGCATTGTCGGCCATGACGATCGAGGGTGGTGTAGCGGATTAGGATCGAGTGATCACCGAACAAATTGAGGGATGTTCATTTGAGTGGGAGTTCATTTTTGTTTTAGTTTAAGAGCATAAATTAAAACTTCAACTCAAATTATGAACATGATCTAAATACTTTGCAAATCCATTGTAGATGTCTCACCCACCCACCTTCAACCTTATCACGTTCCTAGAGAAGGACAAGCTAAAAACTAGTGGGACCAACTTCATTGCATGGTACCGCAATCTAAGGATCCTCCTAGCCCCTTACAAGTTGACTTATGTCATCGAGGTTGCGGTCCCTGCTAAGCCTGCAGAAACCACCTCTAAGGATCACAAGAATGTCTGGCGGTCCAAGGGAGATGATTTCCCCCTCATCCAGAGTGGAATGCTCTATGCCATGGAACTGGAGCTTCAAAAGCATTTTGAGAAGATGAATGTTTTCGAGATCATTGAAGATCTCAAGGCTGTCTTTGCTCAATAGGTTTGAGCGGAGATGTATGATGCTTCCGAGCTCTTCTTCTCTACTAAGATGGAAGAGAACATCAGTATGAGTGAGCACGTATTCAAGATGTGTGGCTACGTTAAATGCTTGAATGCCCTGAATTGCAAGATCCCGGAGGAGCTTGCGATTGATAGGGTGATGCACTCGTTTCCCCATAACTACAAGAGCTTTGTGATGAACTACAATATGCAAGGGATGAATAAGACCATTGCTGAGGTGTTCACCATGCTCAAAACTATTGAGGGGTAGATCAATAAGGAGCACACGGTGTTGATGGTCAATGAGACCACCAACTTTAAGAAGTCGGGGCATAAGGGCAAAGGCAAAAAGCCTAAGAAGGATGACAAATCTTTAGCCAAAACCACTAAGGCTGCCAAGCCCGGTCCTAAGCCCGGCATCACGTGCTACTACTACAAAGGGGATGGGCACTGGAAGTGCAATTGTCCCAAGTACCTTGAGGACAAGAATTAGTCGCCAAAGACAAAGGTATATTCGATATACATATTATAGATATATTCCTTACTAGCGCCAAGAGTAACACCTGGGTATTTGATACCAGTTATGTTGCTCACATTTGTAACTCTCAATAGGAGCTACAGAGTAAGAGGCACCTAAGGAAGAACGAGGTGACGATGTGCGTCGGCAACAGCTCGAAGGTCGACGTGGTGGCCGTCGACACTCTACCTCTACTTCTATCGTCCGGATTGATTTTAGTTTTGAATAAATGCTACTATGTACCCGCATTAAGTATGAATATTGTGAGTGGATCTTGATTGTTGCAAGATTGTTATTCATTAAAATCCAGAACAAGTGGTTGTCTATTTCAATGAATGTTGTTTTCTATGTTCATGCGCCTATGTGTAATGGTTTATTCTTACTGGATCATGATAGCAATACTCACATCCATAATGTTGATGCTAAGAATTGTAAACACAATGATGATAATACCATGTATATATGGCATTGCCGTCTTGGTCATATTGGCGTAAAGCGCATGAATAAGCTCCATTCGGATGGACTCTTGGAATCATTGGATTTTGAATCCCTTGATACGTGTGAGCCTTGCCTCATGGGCAACATGACTAGGACACCCTTCTTTGGCATAATGGAGCAGGATGCGGACCTATTGGGAATCATACATACAGATGTGTGTGGTCCAATGAGCATGTCAACGCGCAATTGTTATCATTATTTTGTTATCTTTACTAACGATTTGAGTAGATATGGGTATATCTACTTGATGAAGCACAAATCTAAAACATTTGAAAAGTTTAAGAAATTTCAGAAGGAAGTAGAGAATCAACTTAACAAGAAAATCAAGCATCTTCGATCCGATCAGGGAGGTGAGTATTTAAGTTATGAGTTTGGCACGCACTTGAGGGACTGTGGCATCGTACCATAGCTTACGCTAGCCGGAACACTGCAGCGTAACAATGTGTCCGAATGGCGTAACCATACTTTATTAGATAGTGTGCGGTCCATGATGTATTTGACCGATTTGTCTGTATCATTTTGGGGATATGCATTAGAAACCGCCGCTTTTATTTCAAGCAGAGCACCGTCCAAATCCGTGGAGACAACACCATATGATATGTGGTATGGAAAGAAGCCAAAGTTGTCGTTCTTGAAAGTTTGGGGATGTGAGGCTTACGTTAAGAAACTATAGCCTGACAAACTCAAACCCAAAGCGGAAAAGTGTATCTTTGTAGGATACCCAAGGGAAACCATTGGGTATACCTTCTACAACAAGGCCGAAGGCAAAGCGTTTGCCGTGAAGAATGGCACCTTTCTTCAGAAAGAGTTTCTCGCTAAAGGAGTTAGTGGAAGGAAGATCGAGCTTGATGAGGTTGTTGATCCTTCTCTCGAAATACTGAGTAGCACAACGAAAGCTGTTTCAGAACCGCCCTCCAACGTGGAGGAAGTGATATGTCCATTTTGCATCACTATTCTATATCATAATTTACTGTTATTCATTGATATATTTCATATTAAGAGATGATACTTATGTTGTTGCATCTGTTTTTGCATGGTTGATGACTTTTGTTGGGGGGGTGACCCCGGATAGGTTAAGGACGAGGAAAGACGAAGGTACGATCCCCGTCTGGTTTCCGAGTTACAGTCTAAGTCGGCCGAATCCTGAAGAAGTCGGCCGACATATGGAGGCGAGAGACCCGTATATGTATATTAAGACATTACCCGGCCGAGATATTACGTAAGTCAGCCGGGTTAGCCTGAGTGATCTTGGTGCAGGTGAAGGACGATCCGAGCTATGCGAGGAAGGACCGAACGATATGAAGCTTGCAGGAGAAGGAGAAGCCTGAAGTCAAACCCTATCTGCAAGCTAGGGAGAATCTGAGTGGAGCCAAGCGCTACGGACAAAGGCGCAAAGCGACAGAGAGGCAGGAGGAGGTCACGGAGGTGACAGTCCAGAAGACCGAGGCGCACAGGAGGGGCCCTCTAGAACCTTGCCGTCGTTAGAGGGGCGACAGGGAAAGGGGGCGCTGAACTACTATATTGGGACAAGCATATTCCTCGAATATGCTTGCCACGTCAGCCCTAGAGGAACCCAGGACCCTCCTTTATAAGGAGAGGCTTGGACTCAGAAGAAAGGATCGACTGTTTTCTTGGTGCCGTTAAGCTGGTAAAGTTCTCTTTTTCCTTGTATACAGCTCAAGGAGCACTTGTAGCCCAAGGAAGGAGAAATAAAGATCTTTGCGTTAGCTTTCTGTGTGTAGAATCAACTACATCTTCCCTCCCCAGATCCCACTAGCATCCATTGGCCCCAAACTTTAGCCTACCCATGGCATCTGCCGTGCCACCACCACGACAGTTGGCGCCCACCGTGGGGCCAGCAGCGGTGCTAGCTGGAGTTATGATCCGGACGGGAAACTTCATCAAGACTGGCGAGCGCGTTGTTTCTGGCTTGGTCCAGAGATTTGGTCTCTGTGACTATGTCAGCGACAATGCAGGGAGCTTCAGGGGGAAAACTCCCCCGCGTAATGGCGTCTTCATCAGCCTGGGCAAGCACGAGGTCTACGTCGGCGTCGACATCTCCAGTGTTTATCCTCACAAAGTTGTTGTTGCAGGAGAGCCACCTCTTAACGCAGCGAGCCGTCCGCCCAGAGCACACCCTGCGGGCAGCGTCGAGGTAATGGTCGCATCCGGAGTGCAGACTGGAGCAGCAGCTGCCGTGTCAAGCAGAGAACCCGCTACAGGTGTACAGGGCGCACCCAGGCAGACCGCACCACCCCCCACCGAGGTAATCCCGCCTGCGACCAACCCGACAGAGGTGCAGGACACCACCCCAAAGGCACCAAGGGTAAGAGGACCACCTCTGGAAAGGCCAGAGAACATTCTTCAGGCGACCATAGAAAACTTGACTATGCCTGTACCGCCGATACTTGATCCGGCAAATGCTCAGGCAGAGTTGGAAGAAACTAGGCAAAAGGTGCTGGTAGAGGCCAAAAAGGTGTCGGCCTTGCGGGAGTCCTTAAACAGGACCCTGCGAGAATATGCCAAAGCTAATAAGCTTGACGTCGCACCCGAACGGGTAGACGAGTTAAGATTGAGAGGGAAGAACCTCATGGATGATATCAACAAAGAGCATGATGCTGATAAAGCAGAATCAGAGGATTTGGGTTTGCCGAGGTACAATACCCCGGCCAAGAACCTAAGAGCGGCAAATGCCGCAGCATTAGAGTTAAAAGGGTTGACCGGCGAAGCCCGGCAGAAACAACAAGAAAGAGTGAACGAGCTGGTGCGCATCGCGAACCAGCAAAACAAAGAAATGCTCAGAGCAAACCTGGCGAGACCGGGGGCCTCGCGAATGGTTCATTCGGCAGGAGCAGCACCTGCCTTGTCCGTGGCAGCAGCATCTTCACCCGGAAATAATGCTCGAAGAGACAAAGCAGTAACCTCGGGGAAGAGGAACAAGCAGATTGTCCCATATGATCCGGCAATGGCCGGAAAGGCAAATGAAAATAGAGGCAATGCAAGCCGAGGTAACAGTGGGGAGAGGAACCACGGCCGTGTGGAAAAAGATGGAGGAAGCCGAGGCAACAGGGATCTCGGCAGAAGAGAACCCGCGAGAGGCAATCATGAGAACAATACCCCGGTCGAAGTAAGGAGAGAACTCCCACTCAACCCGCAACCGAGGCATGAACCCCGGCATGAAAGAGAAACGAGGCCAGCTCGCCACAATCAAATTAATGAGAGATACAATGATGGTTATTCCGAAATGGAATATGCGATCCATGGCGGAAACAACCACTATGGAATACAGGACAGAGTTCTGTACAGAGATTTGCCATCAAATGATGCAAGAGTGAAGCTGGACCGGCTATACAGGTCCGAGTTGTTGGAAGAACAGGGTCCACCAGGGCCGACATGCTTTGGACCACGGATCATGGGCGAACCACCTGTGTCGAACTTTCAGCTGGCAAGGGGCACGAAAACATATAATGGGAGTACCAAACCACAAGACTGGTTAATTGACTATGCAATAGCTGTGAAAATAGCGGGTGGAAACTTATGATGGGAAGTACGGTACGTCCCACAAATGCTGGAAGGACCAGCTAGAGTGTGGCTGAATAATTTACCAGCGGGCAGTATCAAATGTTGGCTGGATTTTAAGGAAATGTTTGTCAGTAACTTTACCAGCACGTACAAGAGGCCGAACAGGCCACAACAGTTAGCCATGTGCAAGCAGAGGCCGAATGAAACAGATAGAGAATTTTTAACTCGGTGGTGCAACCTGAGAAACTCATGTGAAGGAGTTATAGAATCGCAAGCAATAGCTTGGTTCGCGCAAGGATGCCGTTATGGCAGCGTATTGTGGCAACGGCTGCAAAGAGATATGCCGACCACACTGGCAGAAACTATCAGAATAGCGGACTCCTACGTGTTAGGAGACCCGACGCAACCAGAATTAATGTCGGCGGATCACTGCGAGCAACAGGACCATTATGCAAGAGATTTGTCCGGGTCATCCAGGCGCGGTGATTTCAGAGGAAGAAGAAGAGAGGAAAGGCCGGATTATAGATATAATTTGGCCCAAGTGGCGGCAGTAGCGCAAGATCAGCCGAGTCACGGAGCGACTCAACGGCAAAAGAATGGTCCTCAGCAGTGGACACCAAGGAATGAAGGAAAAAGGCAGTGGACCCCCGAACAAAAGAAACAGTGGCAGGAGAGGCCAAAGTACACGTTCGAATCCATGTTAGATCAGCTGTGCAAATTTCACACGTCAAACCCATCCAGGCCAGCCAACCATACAACCCGCCAATGTGCATGGATGAAAAATGCAATGGGGAACCCCGCGGGAGTTCAGGCACCCCATCAAGTACATCAGCAGCATCAACCACAGTTGACTAGAGCGAATGCACAGCAACTGATGTTACCGCCCCCTCCCCCGAGGTACGATAACTCGGATCGGAGAGACGCGGTGCATCAAGTAATGAACCAAGTCCAGGATGGAAGAGCAAACCCGGCGAATACGGGACGCAATGATTACAGAGAACACCATCAGTCTTATTGCGTGTTCACAACGGAACAACAAGACAAATAGAGTGTGCAACGCCGGCATATGGAAGTAAATGCAGTTATGCCGGCGGTACCAAGATACGTGCCTTGGTCGGATCAGGAAGTAACTTGGAGCATAAAGGATCATCCCAAGATAATGCCGAATCCCAGATCATATGCACTCGTGTTGGATCCGACATTTGTTGGACCAAGCATCAATGTGAAATTCTCAAAGGTACTCATTGACAATGGAAGTATTATCAACATCATGTACAAAGATACCATGCATAAACTTGGAATATCGCAGAACGTGTTGCAGTCCACGAGGACCACTTTCCATGGGATAGTGCCAGGGCTTTCATGTGAACCCATTGGTAAGGTCCGAGTGGATGTGTTATTCGGCACAAGAGATAACTGCAGAGCAGAAAACTTAGAGTTTGAGGTGGTGGATCTAGAGAGTTGTTATCATGCTTTACTCGGACGGCCAGCGTTGGCCAAATTCATGGGCAGCTATCATGTAAGTTATCTGAAAATGAAGCTACCCGGACCACAAGGAGTGATAACAGTTGCAGGGGATTAAAAGAAGTCAATGGAGTGTGCTTCAGCCGGGTCAAATTTGGCCGAATCATTGGTTATAGCAAGAGAAAAAAGAAGGATTCTGGAGGTAGCAGCCCTCGCTCAGTCGGCGCAGCTGAACATGCCGGCACTAGCCAACCCGCATGGCAGTGTCTCTTTTCAGCCGACTAAAGAAACAAAGAAATTTCAGATAGATGAGCAATTCCCGGAGCGTACTGTTACTATTGGTGCGGGCCTGGACGCTAAATAGGAAAGCGATCTCACCAACTTCCTCCGTGAGAATCGGGACATATTTGCATGGTCAACTCAGGACCTGCAAGGCATTCCGAGGGAGTTGGCTGAGCACTCTTTGAATGTAAGGCCAGGAGCAAGGCCGGTGAAGCAACCTCTCCGCCGCTTCGCCGAAGACAGGAGAAGAATAATAGGAGATGAAATAGCTCGGCTCCTCGCAGCCGGGTTCATCATGGAGGTGCTGTACCCGGATTGGTTGTCGAATCCGGTGCTGGTAGAAAAGAAGAAAGATGATCCCAATGTAGCCATTGTGTGGCGAATGTGTATCGATTACACGAACCTGAACAAGGCGTGTCCAAAAAAGATCCTTTTCCATTGCCTAGAATAGACCAAGTCATTGATTCGACCGCTGGTTGTGAGTTATTATCATTTGTAGACGCGTACTCTGGTTTCCACCAGATACCGTTAAATCCGGCCGATCAAATAAAGACTGCATTTATTACCCCGTACGGGGCTTATTACTATCGCACAATGTCATTCGGCCTGCGAAATGCAGGAGCAACATATCAGAGATGCATGCAAAAATGTCTACACGATCAAATAGGAAAAAATGTACAACTATATGTAGATGACGTGGTCATTAAAACCAAGGAAAGCAAAACGTTACTGGAGGATATACGGCAGACTTTCGCGAACTTAAGAAGGTTCCGAATGAAGCTTAATCCGGACAAGTGCACGTTTGGCGTGCCGGCAGGAAAATTACTCGGTTTTCTTGTATCTAGCCGAGGTATAGAGGCCAACCCAACCAAGATAAAGGCGGTAGAAAGAATGGAGTTGCCGAGGTGTCTAAATGACGTACAAAAGTTCACAGGTTGTTGAGCCTCGCTCAGCCGATTTGTATGTCAGCTGGGATAGAAGGCATTACCACTCTATCAACTGATGAAGAAATCAGATAAGTTCATTTGGACTCCACAAGCAGACAGTGCATTTCATGAATTGAAAAAGATGTTGGTCACCGCGCCTGTCTTAGCTTCTCCATTGTCAAAAGAGCCTATGCTACTCTACATAGCAGCCACTAACAGAGTAGTGAGTGTTGTAGTCGTAGTGGAACGACTCGAAGATGGTAAGTCGGTACAAAGGCCGGTGTATTATTTAAGTGAGGTGTTATCCACTTCAAAGCAGAATTACCCATATTATCAGAAGATGCCTTATGGAGTATATATGTCGGCGAAAAAGCTTAAACATTACTTCGAAGAGCATCCCATCAAAGTGATTTGTAAGGCGCCCATAGCCGACATATTGAGCAACAAAGACGCAAGTGGCCGAATAGCAAAATGGGCAATCGAATTGTCGCCATACGCTCCACAATTTGATAGGAGAGACGCAATCAAATCTCAAGCAGTCGCCGACTTCTTCGTAGACTGGGCCGAAGTGCAGTATGAGCCACCATTACCAGATCCAAATTATTGGACGATGCATTTCGATGGTTCCAAACTAAGACATGGTTTGGGGGCAGGAATAGTGTTAACCTCGCCTAAAAAAGATCAGCTGAAATATGTGCTACAAATACATTTTGCCGCGTCTAATAACGTAGCAGAGTATGAAGCACTAGTCCATGGATTGAAGGTAGCAAAAGAGATCAGCATACGCCGAATCTTATGCTATGGGGATTCGGACCTAGTAATACAGCAAGTCTCAGGCAACTGGGATGCATTAGATGCTAATATGGCTTTATACAGATTTCATGTGCAAAAGATCAGTGGATACTTTGAAGGATGTGAATTCCACCACATACCTCGGGCAGAAAATGATGCCGCAGACACGTTGTCAAAGCTCGGATCAACCCGGCAGTCAATTCCACCGGGTATTGCCCTGGAACACCTCAGAAAACCATCAATAATCCCTTCACCAGAATCTGAATCTATCTTTATTCCGGCTAATTCGGCAGCAGACAATGTGCCGATGGAAGTAGACCAGCAATATAACTCGGAATCCCCCAAGAAGAGGACAGCAGAAGTAAGCACCATCATAGAGAAGGCTGAGGTAGATATGTCGGCAGAAAACATGGAAATAGACAGTGAGACCACACGAGAAAAAATCACACCGCTATGGGCGCAACCCATATTCTCTTACCTTAAAGACGCGATGCTACCGAGCAATGAAGTATTAGCAAGACAAACTGTAAGGAGAGCAAAAGCCTATACGATCATAAACAATGAGCTATATAAAAGAAGCGTCACAAGCGTATTGCAGAAATGTGTGAGTTCGGCAGAAGGCCAGGAGATCCTCCTAGATATACATCAAGGAGAGTGTGGACACCATGCCTCATCTCGTGCCTTGATAGCCAAAGCATTCAGGCATGGATTTTATTGGCCGACGGCGTTGAAAGAAGCCAAAGAGTTGGTTGAAAAATGCAATGGTTGTCAGAGATATGCAACCAGGATACATATGCCATCGGCCGAGTTAAAAACAATACCCATCACTTGGCCATTTTCTGTGTGGGGCTTAGATATGGTGGGACCATTTAAGTCGGCCCGAGGGGGAATGACCCACATATTGGTTATGGTAGACAAGTTCACAAAATGGATTGAAGTGAAACCAATAAGAAAATGCGATGGGCCCACAACAGTGAAATTCCTCAAAGATATTATTTTAAGATATGGCTATCCACACAGTGTTATTACAGATAACGGCACAAACTTTGCAGAAGGAGCCTTCGCTAGGTTTTGTAGAGAAAAACACATCAGGTTAGATGTTGCCTCTGTGGCTCACCCAGCATCTAACGGGCAAGTGGAAAGGTCTAATGGACTAGTACTGTCAGGAATAAAACCACGACTTGTTGAACCACTGCAAAGGTTGGCAGGATGTTGGATTGAGGAACTCCCAGCCGTATTATGGAGCCTCAGGACTACTCCGAATAGATCAACAGGGTACACACCATTCTTTCTGGTATACGGAGCAGAGGCCGTGCTTCCAGCCGACATAATACATGACTCGCCAAGAGTTACTCAATATACAACCTCAGAGGTAAACGAAATAGCTCGGCAAGATACTGTAGACCTGCTAGAAGAAGCCAGAGAACTGGCACTATCACGATCAGCTATTTATCAGCAGAACTTACGACGATATCACAGCAAGAAGGTGAATCCAAGGGTATTCAAAGAAGGAGATTTAGTCCTCCGACTGGTGCAACGCACGGCCGGCATGCACAAGCTGTCACCTCCATGGGAGGGACCATTCATCGTGAGCAAAGCATTACATAACGATGCCTATTATCTAATCGACGCTCAGTCCCCTGGAAGGAACAAGGCAGACAAAGCTGGCGAAGAAACGAAGCGGCCATGGAATGTAGCTTTACTTCGCCCATTTTTCTAATAGCATAGTATTTCAAGGTCAAGAACCAATGATGTATTGAACCTCGGCACCCAGAGCAGTGACTCGGGGACTGCCATATGTTATTTCAATTTCATGTAATGTATCTGAACCTGGGCACCCAGAGCAGTGACTCGGGGGCTGCCATATGTTATCTCAATTTCATGTTATGTATTTGAACCTCGGCGCCCAGAGCAGTGACTCGGGGACTGCCGTGTGTTATTTCAATATCATGTTATATACTTGAACCTCGGCACCCAGAGCAGTGACTCGGGGACTGTCGTCTATTATTTCAATATCCTATGCACTAAATCTCGGCACCCAGAGCAGTGACTCGGGGACTGCCATATATTATTTCCATTTCATATTAAATATTTGAACCTCGACATCCAAAGCAGTGACTCGGGGACTGCCATATGCTGCCCCAGTTTTATGTCAAGGGCTACTCTGAGAAGCGCCTCGGTATTAGTCCTATTATTTCTGAAATTTGGTTTACACATTGAAATTCGGCGCGATAAACAGTGATTCAGGGATTGCCATGTATTGTTCCAAAGCAGTAGTCAACTTCTGTTCAGAACAGATAAATATTAGGTGACATTCAGAGCTTACTCCTAGAATACTCGGCTAAACCACGAAAAACCGAAGACAAGGATACATCCTAAAGTCAGGAAATTGCGGGCCATCAAAGCAAGAATTCGGACGAACACCCACTTAAACAAAATAATAACAACTACAAGCGTATATGTCACAGCAGTACACGGCAAAAGAAATTCAAATCATACAGAGAACGGACAAATGTTTCGCGTACATCATACGCCCGGTATGCCAGGGATAAGAAATAACTTAAGCGTTGTTCGCTGGGGAGGCAGCAACTCGGTCAGGCGCTGGGCACTCCGACGTAGGAGGAACTTCGACCGAGGTTGCCTCGCCCTCCATAGACCCAGGTGCAACTTCAGCGGAAGCCCGAGGCTGTTCAGGAGCATCAGTCTGTGCAGTTGAATGCCCAGTACCTTTGGAGGAGGACCGCGCATCACCGTCGCTGTCCGAGCTTGAACTGGAGCTTCCAGATGTGGCCGAGTCATCCTCACCCTCTCCTTGCTCAGCAGAATTGTTATCCGAGGCATCCTCAACTATGACCTCCTCATCCGGGTTTGGAAGAAAACTCGGCCCTTCATTCCAGGTATGCACGTCGGCATACTCAACGAGTTGGAAGGCGCGAGCCTGCCAAAGAGCGACGAAAGTGGGGTCTTCAACCCAATGAGAACCAGTGCGCAGATTTCTCAGGATATCAAGAGAGATGTCTTCGTACCATGACATGATGACAGTAAGGGCCATATCAGCGCCAGCGTGCCCGGCTGATTCCCTCCAGAGACTTAGTTGCCTCTCAGATGCCATGAGTCTTTTTACCAGTAATTCGACCTCGTTGATATCAGGAGTCCCAGAAGTGTTCGGCCAAAGAACGTGGTAAGCTCGAATGGCTGCTTGCACCAAATCCCGGCCCATAATTTTCATTGGACCAACTGCAGCACCAACAGCAACCAGGAAATCCTCCATTGAATACTCCGAGTCAGCGGCAACAGGAACACCTCGGCGCACACGAGCTGCAAGAACCGCTTTAGAACTCACAGGCTTGGCTTCGGGAAAATGATCTGCGCAAAACACGAACGTGTCAGGTGGCAGCAGGAACAAAAAAGAAAAATATAATTCGGCCGTGCTAAGAAGCTTACGATGAATGTAACTCATCATTATCTGAAGGTCTTTGGCCCAATCGATCTTGCTCTTCTCAAAACGAGCAAGTTCCTCGCTCAATCCCTGGGTTTTCAGTTCGGCAGCCTCGAGGAGTTCTTTATTCTTCTGCAGCTGCAAAGCCAGCCGATTCTTCTCCTCGGAGAATTCCTGATCGACCTTTTCTAGTTCAGATTTCTGAGAGAGCTTAAGGGTCTCCACCTCGGCCCGCAGGCAAGCTATTTCATCATCTTTTTCTTTTAGCTGTGCCGAATGAGTAGCGCTTTGTTCTAAAAAATGCAGCATCACGTCAGGCATAGGCGTGCAATCTTGGTGAGATGCTGCGAAGGCTTGCAACTCGGCTTTGCCACAGCCAAACAAAATAAAAAAGTTTAGCGCGTATTCTAAAGGGCGAAAAGGTGTAGGGTAAGAGGGAAACTAACCTTCCAAGCTCTTGACTTTCTTCTCAAGACGAATGTTGAGATTATTGATATTACCTGTTTACCAAAAAAGTGAGCCGACACCTCGCGGACAAAAGTAAGTCGAAAATGATAAAAAGGAACTATCAACTTACCAGCCTTTTTTACCACAGGAAGGACTTTCTCGTATTTCTCTTCCAGTTTGCGGTGCGAAAAAAGCAACCTTTGAAATTCGGCAGTCCGCCTATCGTGTGCAACCTGAACAATGGAGCAAAACAATGAATAAATGTCCGAAGCTAAAACAGATCCGAGTTAAGCGAAAACTTAACCCGGATCTAGGTGGCTGGATATTCAAAGCCAAAATAGATCCGAGTTAAGCGAAAACTTAACCCAGATCTAGGTGGCTGGATATTCAAAGCCAAAACAGATCCGAGTTAAGCGAAAACTTAACCCGGATCTAGGTGGCTGCATATTCAAAGCTAAAACAGATCCGAGTTAAGCGAAAACTCAACTCGGATCTAGGTGGCTGGATATTCAAAGCCAAAACAGATCCGAGTTAAGCGAAAACTTAACCCGGATCTAGGTGGCTGGATATTTGAAGCTAAAACAGATCCGAGTTAAGCGAAAACTTAACCCGGATCTAGGTGGCTGGATATTCAAAGCCAAAACAGATCCGAGTTAAGCGAAAACTTAACCCAGATCTAGGTGGCTGGATATTCAAAGCCAAAACAGATCCGAGTTAAGCGAAAACTTAACCCGGATCTAGGTGGCTGCATATTCAAAGCCAAAACAGATCCGAGTTAAGCGAAAACTTAACCCGGATCTAGGTGCCTGGATATTCGAAGCTAAAATAGATCCGAGTTAAGCGAAAACTCAACTCGGATCTAGGTGGTTGGATATTCAAAGCCAAAACAGATCCGAGTTAAACGAAAACTTAACCCAGATCTAGGTGGCTAGATATTCAAAGCCAAAAGTAGATTCGAATCAGGCGAAAGCTTAACCCGGACCTATGTGGCTAGACATTCAAAGAACAGCTAGATAAAATTTAAGCAAAGTTTAAGATAGATCTACTTGGATATAGGCTCGAACCCTAAATTAAGTCGAGTTAAGTATAGCACTATAAAAACTTCCAAGCGAATAACAAGTTACTCGTCTGCAAGTTTCGGGGACTAATGTATATATAATAGCATATGGAGAATCAGTCTAAACCCCGAGAAGCAACAATTACCTCGTTCATCTTGTTGCTATCCAGAATGATCTTGGCAGCTCGATCCAAACGGCTGCTGATGTCGGAAAGTTGAAACGGCTGACTGTTTGGACTGCCCTCAAGCTGATCAGCAGCATTCCAGTTATGAGCATATTCCACCAGCGAGCCGAGGCTGTTCCCACTAGCCATCCGGGTTAAGACTTTACCTCGGACATGTTGTGCAACCACTGCAGCCGCAGGGCTTGTATGAAGAGCAAGCTGGGTGCTGGCAGCCGAGGTAACGGAGGCTTTGGTAGGCGCAGTTCCTTTGCGCAGCACGTCGGCAATACTCGGCTGAGAAGAACCAGCAAGACCTTTTTGGGAAGTGGAAGCCTTGGTGGCAACAGTTTTTCTTACTATAGAGGAGGCACCAGCAGAAGCCGATACCTCGGCAATGGGAACAGTGCCTTTAGGAGCAGGAGGGATCACAGGCACAGAGGACGCCGGGGTATTAACGACCACAGCTGCGGCTGGGGTTACTTTAGGAGCTACCGAGGTAGAAAGAGGCTCGGTGGGTATGCTCGGATTCAATGGAGGGGCAACAGGTTCGGTAGAAATCTCGGAGACACAAGTATCAGGAGCATCGTGACGAGGGGGTGACAGATGCGGAGCTGGAGGAGACGCAACATGAGCAGGACTAGGAATCCTAGTATCTTCAACGGGCGGAGGAGACGGCTATCGAATCGGGCGGCTAGTCATGCTAGGACCACCAGGCTTAACGGAAAGCGGAGCACTGCGAAAATAAGAAAGAAAAAAGGGTGTCAGGATGAAAAACAAAAAGAGGGAAACAAAAAATACGAGCAAAATGAACTTACCCTGCGACCCCAGGCATGGTCTTGCGCCTGGGAGGATTTGGAGCAGATTTCTTCATTCGTTTCTTGGGGGCCACCTCTGAGGCACTAGCAGGAGCCCCGCGTTTCCCCGAGGTAACTGGGGGCCGGGAAGCAATAGGCTCGGCGTCGTGAACCTGACCGGCCGGATTAGCTGGGAAAGTAGAAGCCGGAAATGCATAAGAAATAGGCATTGCGGCAACTACCTCAAGAACTTGGGCCTCGTCCGAATCACCTTCCTCCTCATGGACCGAAGTCTTGCCACGAGCGCGGGCCGGAGCAGGATCCGACTTAGGGACGAATTCTTTGGAGTCCGGTTCCCCAACGTCCGGGGTATTCCGGTCCACAGTCCACGGAAGCGACAAAACCTCGGCATCCTCGTCCTTTTGCTCTGCGAACCTCTGTGAGGCAAAAAAGAAGGAAGGTTAGCAAAAACAAGCTATGAAAACAATAGAAAATCAAAGCATTAATGGTTTAACTTACTGCGGGAGGAGGATGATCGCGGGTAAATGGTTTCAATCCCCAAGTCCAATCTTCAGGCATCTCCATCTTAAATATATCTCGGACACGCTTGAAGACGAGGTAGTTGTCCAGCTCGACGGTCGAGACTCGGTTGGGATCAAGTGGACCACTCATGTAGCAAAGTTTGTGCGTCCTTTTCTGGAATGGGCAAATTCGGCTACTGATGAAGGTAGCCATCAAGTCCTCGCCGCATAACCCGGCCCGGATCAGCTCCTTGAGCCGAGTCTCGAAAAGCTCGGCCAAGACGTGACTCCTCCTCGGATTGTAAGTCCAATTCACCTTGGAAGGCAGACCAATGGAAAAGGCAGGGAGCCGAATCTTGTCTTCCGTCCCTCTGTTCTTGACATAAAAGAAGAATTTGTGCCACTTCTTGCACGACTCTAACCCGGTGACACGCGGAAATACGGATTTCCTCCGAGGTGTAATGGACGCCGCCCCGCACTGAGTAAGCAGTTTCTCGGAAGGGTGCAGAGACTTGTCAGGGACTACATTAGAACGAATCTAGAAGAACTTCGACCAGACGTGCACGGACGGCCATAGGCCGAAGTATCCCTCCGAGGCGGATATGAATGCAGAGAGAGAAGCGATGGCATTCGCAGGAAGATGATGCGGCTGAAGGCCGAAGTAGTCGAGAAACTCTCTTGCAAAATCGCTAAGAGGGAGACCAAAGCCGCGCGAGAAATGTAACATAAAAACTACATATTCGCCCTCCCTAACATCCGAAGATAACTCGTTACCGGGTAAACGACAAGAGACCTCGGCGGGAATCCTCCGGGTTCGAATGAGCCACTCGATCTCCCGCCGGGTAACTGAGGAGCCCTGCCACGAGCCTCGCTCGGGCCCAGAGCCAGCATCATCATCCTCTACCAGGGCACCGCTAAAGGAACTAGACATGGTTTCGCCGGAAAGATCGCCGGAGGAAGAACTCGCGGCGGAGGAAAACTTAGAGCTACGAGGCCCCGTCGCAATTCTACGCAAAAACGGCGGCGGAACGACGACAGAACCGCGGCGCAAGAACAAAGAGGAAACGAAGGGATCTAGAGGAAAGCCTAAGCGGCAAGGCCGAAAAGAACTCACCGGCGACGACGCCGGAGCAAGTGAGCAGCGACGAGGCAGACGGAGCAGCGCGGCGGAGTCCTCCTTGTCGCAGAACCAGTTGAGCGCGCGGCGGCGGAACCACGAACGAGCGCAGAAGCGCGAGGAAGAAGAAGGGTGCGGGCGAACGAGAAGGGGAAAGTGAAACTCCCAGGCGCCGCGCCCCTCTTTATAATCGAGCCACAAGCAAGGTAGTGGGATCGTGGGTGCAGCAGTTGACCGTGTAGATCGTGGGTGCGGCACCAACGCACGACGTTGAGTGGAATCGCACCAACGGCCACACAGCAGATGAGAACGTTGCGATCCCCAAGGGAAACGGCACACGAGGCGTCACAGCACCGGCGTGACAGGTACAGTGTTGACTGTAGCATGTCAGCTAATACTGTAGAGGAACAAAAACTAAAAGAACAATGATGGGGGTGACACGTAGGACAAGGCGTACGAGAGAAGGAACATGGGTACCTCGAACGAGAAAAAGATAACTCGGGAACAATACAGAAAATGTGATGAAGCTGATACGACCCGTCCGAAGTTATCGGCAGGGCCACACCAGCTTCGGGGACTAATGTTGGGGGGGTGACCCCGGATAGGTTAAGGACGGGGAAAGACGAAGGTAAGATCCCTGTCTGGTTTCCGAGTTACAGTCTAAGTCGGCCGAATCCTGAAGAAGTCGGCCGACATATGGAGGCGAGAGACCCGTATATGTATATTAAGACATTACCCGGCCGAGATATTACGTAAGTCGGCCAGGTTAGCCTGAGTGATCTTGGTGCAGGTGAAGGACGATCCGAGCTATGCGAGGAAGGACCGAATGATATGAAGCTTGCAGGAGAAGGAGAAGCCTAAAGTCAAACCCTATCTGCAAGCTAGGGAGAATCTGAGAGGAGACAAGCGCTACGGACAAAGGAGCAGAGCGACAGAGAGGCAGGAGGAGGTCACGGAGGTGACAGTCCAGAAGACCGAGGCGCACAGGAGGGGCCCTCTGGAACCTTGCCGTCGTTAGAGGGGCGACAGGGAAAGGGGGGCGCCGAACTACTATATTGGGACAAGCATATTCCTCGAATATGCTTGCCACGTCAGCCCTAGAGGAACCCAGGGCCCTCCTTTATAAGGAGAGGCTTGGACTCAGAAGAAAGGATCGACTGTTTTCTTGGTGCCGTTAGGCTGGTAAAGTTCTTTTTTTCCTTGTATACAGCTCAAGGAGCACTTGTAGCCCAAGGAAGGAGAAATAAAGATCTTTGCGTTAGCTTTCTGTGTGTAGAATCAACTACATCTTCCCTCCCCAGATCCCACTAGCATCCATTGGCCCCAAACTTTAGCCTACCCATGGCATCTGCCGTGCCACCACCACGACAACTTTTGAAGCATGGACCGCTGCAGTCAGGATTCAGATGGAAAAGGTGTTGTTTGGAGGAAAAATTCACGAAGATCAGAAAATCCGGGAAAATACATGGAAAATCCTATTTTTTCAGAAGACGGAGAAAGCCATAAGGGGAAGTGGAGATGGGCCATAGGGGGCCCACACCACCCCCTGGCGCGGGCCACCCCAGGCAGCGCCACTAGGTGGTGTGGCTTCCCTGGTCCACTCCAGCCTCTCCCATCTAGCGTATATTATCCTCCCGAAACCCTAAGACTCGGGGAGGGACCACAGAAAGATTCCGCCGCCTCTGCGGGGCGGAAAACACCGAGAAAGAAAGATCTCTCCGGCAGACAGAATTCTACCGGGGGAATTCCTTCCCGGAGAGGGGAGATCATCGCCATCAACACCACCATCAAGCTGGACTTCGTCGGGGTCATCACCACCATCATCTCCACCAGCACCCTCATCACCACCTCATACCGCTGTAACAATTGGGTTGAATCTTGCATAGTTCTTAAGGGAAACTTTTCTGGTGTTGATTACTCTTTGTAGTTGATGCTATTGAGTGAACCATTGAATTATCGTTTATGTTCAGATTGTTACACATCATTATTTCATCTCTGATCATGATCCATATGATGTCTTGTCAGTAGTTCGTTTTGTTCTTGAGGACATGGGAGAAGTCATGTTGTTAGTAGTGGAATTGTGTTGAGAAAGATTCAATAGTTTGATGTTTAAGTTGTGGTGTACTTCTTCTAGTGGTGTCATGTGAACGTCAACTACATGACACTTCACCTATATGGTCCTAGGGGAATGCATTGTGTATTTGGCTACTAATCGTAGGGGTTGCCAGAGTGACAAAAACCTGAACCACCGTTAGGAAACCTTTGCACAAGGGACGTCGGGTCTTAGAGTTTAAAGTTGTGGTTAGGTTTCTACCTTAATTACTTTCTTGTACTTGCGGATGCTTGCAAGAGGTATAATCACAAGTATGTATTAGTCCTAGGAAGGTCGGTACATTAGCACAGGTTCACCCACACAACACTTAGCAAACTAAAGAAGATTAATCAACTATATGAAGCAAAAGCACTTGATGATATTCCCATGTGTCCTCGAGAACGTTTGGCCATCCTAAGTAATACAATAGGCTTGTCCTTTGCTAAAGAAAGGATTGGGCCACTTGCTGCATTTATTCTTATTGTCTTTTATTTACTCGTACTTTATTTACCTACATTATCAAAAAAAACCTAAAAATCTGTTTGCTAAGTATTTACGGAGAATTACTGCTCCTAGCCACTCGCCAGCACCTTCTGCTCCTCGTTGGGTTCGACACTCTTACTTATCGAAAATAGTGCGATACACCCCCTATACTTGTGCGTCATCAGGAAGAAACAAATGATAATGATCAAAGAAACACATCGAAGCTCCTACAGTTCCTAAGTCTACAAGAATACATACCATTCTTGATTGGTACAGTAGCCTTGTGATGACTGTCTTGTTAAATGAACAAGAGGAACCTGCAAACTAAAAAGAAGCTATGGAAAGTGCTAACTCTGAGAAATGGCTGGAAACCATGAAGTCGGAAATAGGATACATGTATGAAAACCAAGTTTGGACCTTGGTGGATCTTCTGGAAGGCCATAAGGCCATGGAAAATAAATGGATCTTTAAGAAAAAGACATATGCGGATGGTAATGTGACCATCCACAAAGCTCGACTTGTCGCGAAAGGTTTTCGAAAAATTCAAGGAGTTGACTACAATGAAACCTTCTCTCCCGTATGCTAAAATTGATTCGGATTCTACTAGCAATTGTTGTGAATTTCGATTATGAAATATGGCAGATGGATGTCAAGACCATGTTCCTCAATGGACACAATGATGAAGAGTTGTATATGATGCAACCAGAAGGTTTTGTTGATCCTAAGGATGCTGGGAAAGTATGCAAACTTTAGCGATCCATTTATGGACTGAAGAAAGCATCTCGGTGCTAGAATCAACGTTTTCATCAAGTGATCAAGAGTTTTGGATTTGTCCAAAATCAACAATAATTATGTGTTTACAAGAAAGGGAGTGGGAGCTTAGTGGTGTTCCTAGTAGTATATGTGGACGACATATTTGAAAGGTTCGTATGGGCACCTAGAGGGGGGTGAATAGGTGCTACTTTAAATTTTACTCTTTTTCAAATTAGGGTTTGACAAGAAAGGTAAATTCTCTAGATTATGCAACTAAGGTGAATTTACCTATATGACAAGCAAGCACAAACTAAACAATAACTAGATAAGAAAAGTGCGGTAAAGGATAGAAGGAACCAAAGTGGAGCACATGGAGACACAAGGATTTGTTTCCCGTAGTTCCTTCCTTTTGAGGGGAAGTACGTATGCGTTTGGAGAGGGGGTGGTTTCAAACCACCAACGCCACGAGAGGCCTCCCTTGTTCTCCGATGAACCTCACCCCAACGGGTTCGATTCACCTCTTTCACTATACTGCAACCTTCGAGGTGGAAGCCGGCACCTTTACAACGAGTTCAGGGCACACATCCACAACTTAATTGGAGGCTGCCAAATACAAGCAAGCTGTTAAACAATCAAGGACAAGCTTGTAAGAACCAAATCAAAACCTAGGGTTTCCAATGAAACACTAGAGCATGGGGGCCCTCAAGTGAATGAGGGGGAAATGAAGATCTCTCTTGGTGAAGCTATAGATCAAGGCATCCTCCTTCGATTCTCCAAAGATCAAAGACTTTGGATGGTTGGATGAAGAGATCTTGTTGATTTGGTGGCTCAAATGGACATGGTGTTCTTGAGGTGGACGAGCAGCTAGAACAAGGGGATAAGGTCCCCTATTTATAGCCCTTCTGTCAGCGAACCGTTTTTCTGATCGTTGGAGAAGAAGCAGACCGGAGACTCCGGTCACCACACCGGAGACTTCGGTCAACCTCCGGACCAGCCTCCGGACCCCTTGACAGAATGACCCAGCGCACTTGGGAGCCAAGTGGACCGGAGACTCTGGTCCCTCTACACCAGAGACTCCGGCCTGAGATAGGGACCGGAGACTCCGGACCAACCTCCGGACCACCTTACTGGTTGACCCAGGCAAGAAAACAGAGGCCACTCCGGAGACTCCTGGGGAAACTCCGGACCACACCGGAGACTCCGGTCTGACTAGACCGGAGACTCCGGTCTGGAATCCGCAAGATACAAGAACAAATGCAGGGAATGATCCGCAGGCCAATGGTCATTTTTCCTTTGTAGAATATCACCCGGTAGACAATATCAAACTGTAAAAAGGGTCTACTAGTTGTTAACGAACACCAAAAGTGATTATGACAGTAAATGTCCTTTCAATCTCCCCCTTTTTGGTGTTCGATGACAACTAGTGAATTTGCATGAACAAAAGTTCGCAATTACGTATGACAGAGTATGGACATGCTCCCCTTGTCTATTTGCACAAAGATAAACAAGTAAAGCAGGCAAGGTAGGTAGAATATGGATAAAACACATAGTTCTCACATGAGTTACAATAAAGTTGGAGCACCCACAGAGTCACACACACACACAAATGGCAAACAGTGTCCCACAATAACATAAGGCAAATAGAGACGAGAAGGCAAATAGGAATCAAGTAGCCCAAACCCATGCAAATCCCGATGACAATGTCTTCTCCCCCTTTGGCATCGAAACACCTAAAAAGGGAAAAGACCTAAGCTAGCGTCCCAATGGATCAGTAGTCCTTGTCATCATCCTCCTTGTCCTCCTCATCCATATCCTGATCCTCCTCATCATCATCATAGTCCTCATCACCATATGGAGCTGTAGGCCCTTTGCCGTGAGGGCGAGAAGAGGATGTACCTTGATACCCAAACCCAGATGTGACATCAGAGAAGGTCTTCCAATCCACCAAGCTGTCCTGATGGGCATTCCATGCCCCAAACGAAAGAGTGTGATCTGACTCGGTGGAAGGCTGAGCGCCATGCTCATCAGTGTACTCATCCTCACCTTCCTCATCATACGCTTCACCCTGAGCCTTGATTTCCTTGAGTAGTTTCTCGATGCGGCGGTTGCTCTTGTAGGAATCATGTTGTTGCTTGCGGATGTCCACATTCATGCAACACAAGGTCCTCTCCCAGAATGAGGCCTTCTTGACCCTCTCATGGACATAGTCACGTGTCATGGGGGGAATAGGTGCATTGGAAGCATTCTTCTTCCAAGCCCTAGGAGGAGAGGGGGCCCTGTCAGTCCCTGAAATCTCCTCCTCCTCATTTGCATGAGAGCGTCTAGGAGGAGCTTTCATAGCCCCTTTCTGCTGCATAGATACGAGAGTGTGCTCGGTAAGGTTGGGAGGCATGGCAAGCGGCGAACCATGTTGCTGAGTGTTGATGAGTCGCATGACCAGGGGTGCATATGGAGGGGCCTTCTTGTATAAGATGGCATGATACATCTCCTAAAATATGTAATCCCTCACATCAATAGGATCAGCATCAGCATCGGGGCCAGCCATGTAAGTCTTGTGGGTGTGATACAGCAAGTTGACCAAACCACATCTGATGGCATCATCATTCCCAGCACTAGGGGAAATGGTCTGGCGGAAGATCCTCAACATCAGATTGTAGAGAGTCTTGAGTCCCTTGGACCCTCCCACAACCCCTTCACTACCATATAAAGGGGCAAGCTTGTTCTTGTTCACTCCAAGAGCTGCTGAGTGCATGCGAACTCTAACATGAGTAGATACCCCCTGAAAAGTCTCGAAGATGGCCTCAGCAAAGTCATAGAAAGTGGCAGAGCAGCAGTGGTTGCTAGTCATTGATGGCTCAATACACGGTGCCTAGAAAAGTGCTTGGTGCGTGGTGTTGATGTAGAGCTCGTTGGGAACCCCAAGAGGAAGGTATGATGAGCACAGCAGCAAGTTTCCCTCAGTTATGAAACCAAGGTTTAATCGAACCAGTAGGAGCAAGGAAACACCTCAAAGGTGTTACTAGCTGAGCTTTGGCAGGGCGCACTACCGGTGCTAGTAGCAACGTGGAGACCTGCACAACACAACCATAGAACTTTGTCCCCAACTTGCGATGAGGTTGTCAATCTCACCGTGTTTTGCAGAAAACAAAGGATTAAACGTATCGAATGGAAAGAAGTAAAAGTTTGCAGAAAGTAAACACAAAGCAGTAAAAGATTGTAGATTGTATGTAAAAGACAAGGACCGGGATCCATAGTTCACTAGAGGTGGCTCTCCTTAGATAGATAACATGCTGGGTGAACAAATTACAGCGGGGGAATTGACAAACACCGAGAAAGCAATACATGCATATACTAATCATCTTGACTCCTTTGAGACTTGATTGGGCATTACAACATAATACATAGACCGCCATCCAACTGCATCTATGACTAATAATCCACCTTCAGGTTATCATCCGACCCCCTCCAGTATTAAGTTGGAAGCAACAGATTATTGCTTTACGAACTGCGTGTAAAGTAAACAATACAATTGTTCTATGAACAAAAGATCGTTGTTTTCTCCCTAGTAGCAATAGCACATCTAGTACCTTAGAGATTTATGTCACTTCCCCAGATTACCAGAGGCATGAACCCACTATCGAGCATAAATACTAACTCTTGGAGTTGCTAGCATCTACTCGGCCAAGATAGCTACTAACAACGGAAAGCATGCAAGATCTCAAATAACAAAGACATGATAGAATCAATAATCAATCTGAAATAGCATCTCAATATCCATCGGATCCCCGCAAACACAACACATATGAATTACAAATAGATGATCTTGATCATGAACGGAGCTCACAAGATCTAAACATGAAAGCACAAAGGAGGAGAAACCAGCCATCTAGCTACTACATGGGTCCGTAGTCCAAGGATGAACTACTCACGCATCACACCGAAGGCTTGCATGGTGATGAAGAAGGCCTCCAGGGTGAATTCCACTCTCCGGCAGGGTGCCGGGAAGAGCTTCAGATCCCTCCCGATCTAGGGATGGAGATGACGGCGGCTACAGACTCTTTCATGGATTTTTGATCGGGTACTTAGGGTTTTCGTCCCGAGGGCAACTTATAGGCGGAAGGAGAGGCCGACGGGGTGCTGGGGTCGGCCAGACCACCCCCTGGCGCGGGCCAGGACTGGCCGCGCGGCCAGGTGGTGTGGCCGGCCCCTGGCCCCTCTCCGTCTCGTATTTTGGCACTTGATCTGTTCCGGAAAAACAGGCAGCTAGCACTGTGGCTCTTGTTAATAGGTTAGTCCAAGAAATCATAATAAAAGTACTCCAAAGTTGGAACAAAACACAAGAAAGTGGATAAAACTAAGCATGGAACATCAAAAATTATAGATACATTTGGAATGTATCAACATCCCCAAGCTTAACTCCTGCTCGTCCTCGAGTAGGTAAGTGATAAAAAGAAAGAATTTTTGAGGTGACATGCACCATCAAAGACTTGATCAAAGTATTTGCAAAACATTCAAGGCTGGGATCATAGTACTTCAATCATAACATGAAAGACAAAGTTCTAGCAATAAGCAAAGAAACTATGATGCAACATGAAAAGGCACAAACAAAAGATTCATGAATAACAATGCTTTGCAAGACGTTTGTTTGTTTCACATAAAGAAAACATAGCATACAAGTATTCAGCTTGTCCCTCATAGAGTAGCAAATATAAATGCATAGGACACCTTCAAAGTTCATAAGAGTGACTAGATACAATAGTTTCAAACAAGCAATAACAAGTTATGCATCAATCAACTAGTCTTGGGACAATGCACATAGAACTAAGAATGGCCACTATGCTCTCAAAGTAAGTGCATAAAGTTAGAAGGTGGAGACTCAATATAATGGTGGAAGAAAGGCCTTTTGTAAAAGGAAGTAGGGATTCAAGTCTCATAAAGAGCTTCCAAAAATTATGATACTTATAGCTTTCAACTCTCATTGCCCCTATCATAAGCATCTTGAAATGATTAAGGTTGAAGTGAACAAACTATGGTGTACATGCTTGACGAAGTATAAGTCAGAAATCTCATGTCCCTTGTATACGAGGGCCGCTCCTCATGCTACTCAAGTTTAGTCACTGGTAAGTTCTTGTCATCGTAAGTACATGTGTATCATAGAGAACCGCCAACGGGGTACGCCTTGCCCGATGATACGGAAGAATCCCCATATCAAAATGTTGGGTCCGCAGCCTAGAAAACAAAAAAATTCCTACGATGAGAACTATACGCCAAGATCTATCTACTAGATACAGAGCAACGGGTGGACATACATCCATGGAGAACTTACCCTCGAAGACAACGAGTTTTGTTAACGAGTAGGAACTCGTGGTTGATGTAGTCATACGCTTGCCGATCTCAAGATCGTGTGGAAGTCCGAGCGTCGCAAATCAGCAGTGCATCCGTACTCGCACACACGTTCAAGCCACCGGACAACCTCCACCTCCTCGCTCCAGCGAATCAGCAGAAGCAGCAACTCCTTCCAGACGCAAGGCCACCGGGAACATGTATCTCGCGAATCCGAGACCATGGGGGAATATCTAGAGGGGGAGAGAGATCCTTCACGAGGAGGTGTGGTTTGTGAGAAGGGAGAGGGGGGCTTTATATAGGAGGGAGGGAGACCCCTCCCCTCCCATAGCCGGCGCATGAGGGGGGGGACTCCTCCCCTCCTTCATTCATGTGGTGAACCTCCACTCACATAAACATGGCCTCCACCCAAAATCCCACTAACATGTATTTAATTTCCACCAAATTAAATGCAACTCTCAATTAAGAAAACTCTTTTACTTATTTTATTCAGAATTTTTTTAATTACTTTAATTAACAAACATTCACATAAAACCCCTTGCAACATTTCAATATCACATGCAGAACCACTTTCTGCAATTTCACCCGAAACAATTCTTGTTTCTATCAAAACATTTCCTGCGCTTTGCAGACCTTTTGTCTGGAACATATGTGCTCCTAAACTATGTCCGGCAACCCTTAAGTGTGTCACCCTACGGTTCGCGAATAATGCAGACATGATTGAGACTCCTCTCAGATCAATAATCAGAAGCGGGACCTGGAGATCCATACTGACTCCTGCATATTCAACGATGACTTCCGTGATTGTGAGAACCTTTAACGTCAGCAATTTAATCCCTTTGTCTCATGATATAATACATGTCCGAGATTCGATCATCGGTATCCAAATACCTAGTTTGATCTTGTTACCGACATGCACTCTTTTCTCGTTCCCGTGATATAACATTCTAGTGATCACATCACTTGCTTGCAAGCTATCTTAATGTGATATCACCGAGAGAGCCCAGAGTATATCTATCCGTCATCGGGATTGAAAAATTCCACTCTTGATCCATGAGCCTCAACATAACACCTTCATAGCACTGAACCCACCTTTATAGTCACCATGTTATGGTGTGACGTTTGATGTTATCAAGATACTCTTCCGGTGTTAGCAATTAACATGATCTCATTGATGGGTTCGTAGCATGGAAAACAAAAAAATTCTACCGCAAGAACGAACAAAACCCAGATCTAATCTAGATAAAAGCCAAGATCTAATCTACTAGACATGAGCAACGAGATAGATCGGTACTAACCCTCGTAGAACCGAAAGTGTTAACGAGATTAGATCTCGTGGATGATGTAGTCGATCACTTGCCGATCTCAAGATCATGTGGACGATCCTTCCGGCGCCGCGTTCCGGCAGCGCTCCCGCGGACGGTCACACGTACGGAGTTGAAGCAGACCTTCCTCTCCCTGTTCCAGCGAGCAGCAGAGGTAGTAGATCTTCTCCACGGAATCTCAGCAGCACGACGGCGTGGTGGTGGTGGTGGAGATGAGAAATCTGCAGGGCTTCGCCTATGCCTGTGCAGAAGAAATGTGGAGGAGAGAGGCGGCAGAGATTGGGTGTTATGAGACAAGGTGCAAGAGGGGGCGCCCCCTCCCTTCTATTTAAAGGAGGGAGGCGCGCCTGGGGAGGGGGAGTCCTAGTAGGACTCCCTCCTCCTTGGGCCGGCGGGTTGGGGGGGAGGAGTCCTCCTCCCCCACGAATCCGTGTAGTACCCCACTTGGTTTCTTTGATCCCTTTCTTGGTTTTCAAGCAAACTCCAAGAAATCCTCTAGAACCTTCCAGAACATTCCGAAACCTTCTAGAATCTCCATACAAACACTCCGGAACATTTCCTAACTTAGAAAATGATTCCCATTATATGAATCTTATTCTCCGGACCATCCCGGATCTCCTCGTGATGTCCCGGATCCATTCCGAGACTCCGAACAACATTCGGTCTCCAACGCAAATTCCATATCTACTTCAAACAACTTCGAACCTTAAGTGTGTCACCCTATGGTTCGTGAATATGCAGACATGATGAAGACACCTCTCCTATCAATAACCATAAGCGGGATCTGGAGATCCATAACGGCTCCCACATACTCAACGATTACTTCGTGATCGATTGAACCAATTAACATACGAAACCAATTCCCTTTATCTCGCGATATTCTACTTATCTGAGGTTTGATCGTCGGTATCTTCATACCTAGTTCTTCCTCGTTACTGATAAGTACTCTTTACTCGTTCCGTGTTATGTCATCCCTTGTGATCTAGTCACGCGCTTGCAAGCTGTCTAGATGACATTCCACCGAGAGGGCCCAGAGTATATCTATCCGTCATATGGATGGACAAATCCCAATCTTGGTCTATGCGCTTCAACTCATACTTTCAGAATACCCAATGACACCTTTATAACCGCCCAGTTACGAAGCGGCGTTTGATGTCATCAAAGTACCCATCCGGTGATGGTGATTAACATAACCTCATGGTCGAAGGATTAGGTTACTATGTATTTCAAAGCTTACGGCAATACGAACTTAATGACTTGATCTTATGCTACGCTTACTATGGGTGTGTGTCCATCACATCATTCTCCTAATGATATAACCTTATTATTAATCACATCCAATGTCCATGATAAGGAAACCATGATCATCAATTAATCAACAAGATAGTTTAACAAGAGGGTTACTAGGGACTCTTTTATGTTTACAAAACACATAAGTATTAGTATTTCCTAATAATACAATTATAGCATGGGATGTAAACATTCATCATAAACACAAAGATATAATAACCATTTTTATTATTGCCTCTTGGGCATATCTCCAACAGTCTCCCACTTGCACTAGAGTCAATAATCTAGATTACATGGTAATATACCGAACACCCATGGCGTTCTGGTGTTGGTCATGCTTTGCTCTAGGGAGAGGTTTAGTCAACGGATCTGCTACATTCAGATCAGTGTGTACTTTGCAAATCTTTATGTCACCATCTTGGACATACTCGCGAATAGCATGGAAACGTAGCTTGATGTGCTTCAGCTTGCTATGTGACCTTGGCTCCTGTGCATTAGCTATGGCACCTGTGTTGTCACAGTAGATGGCCATCGGGTCTAACGCACTGGGAACCACGCCAAGTTCAGTAATGAACTCTTTCATCCATATGCCTTCTTGTGCAGCCTCCGAAGCAGCTATGTATTCCGATTCAGTTGAAGATTTCTCCACAACGCTCTGCTTGGCACTCCTCCAGCTTATTGCAGCACCATTCAAAATAAATACGTATCCAGACTGTGACTTTGAGTCATCTGGATCGGTGTTCCAACTAGCATCAGTGTAACCGTTTACAACAAGCTGTTCATCACCTCCATAAGAAAGAACCATATCCTTAGTCCTATTCAAGTACTTTAGGATATTCTTGACCGTTGTCCAGTGTTCCATTCCAGGATCACTTTGATATCTGCTAGTCAAACTAACAGCATGTGCTATATCCGGTCTCGTACACAGCATGGCATACATGATAGAACCTATGGCCGAGGCATAGGGAATTTTATTCATCTTTTCTCTATCTTCTGCCGTAGTTGGACTTTGAGTTTTACTCAAGGTCTTACCTGACAACATGGGCACGAACCCTTTCTTGTTCTCTTCCATTCTAAACTTCTTTAGAACTTTGTCTAAGTATGTACTTTGTGAAAGCACTATTAGGCGTCTTGATCTATCTCTATAAATCTTGATGCCTAGAATATATGCCGCTTCGCCAAGATCCTTCATTGAAAAACTATTATTCAAATAGGTTTTGACGCTATTAAGAAGTTCTATATCATTCCCAATCAACAATATGTCATCTACATATAGTACTAGGAATACTACAGAGCTCCCACTCACTTTCTTGTAAATACAAGCTTCTCCATAAGTTTGTATAAATCCAAAGTTTTTGATTACTTTATCAAAACGTTGATTCCAACTCCGGGATGCTTGCTTCAGTCCATAAATGGAGCGCTGAAGTTTGCATACCTTGTCAACATCTTTAGGATCAACAAAACCCTTGGGTTGTACCATATACAACTCTTCCTCAATGTCACCATTAAGGAACGCCGTTTTGACATCCATCTGCCAAATTTCATAATCGAAATATGCCGCGATTGCTAACATAATCCTCACAGACTTTAGCTTCGCTACTGGTGAGAAAGTCTCATCGTAGTCAACTCCTTGAATTTGTCGGAACCCTTTTGCGACAAGTCGAGCTTTATAGACGGTAACATTACCATCAGCATCTGTTTTTCTTTTGAAAATCCATTTGTTCTCGACAACCTTTCGGCCATCCGGTAAGTCCACCAAAGTCCATACTTGGTTTTCGTACATGGATCCCATTTCGGATTTCATGGCTTCTAGCCATTTGTCAGAATCTGGGCTCACCATAGCTTCTTCATACTTCCCAGGGTCATCAGTGTTGTCCACCAACATGACGTTCAAGGAAGAGTCATACCACTCAGGAGTGGTACTAACCCTCGTTGACCTGCGAGGTTCAGTAGTAACTTCGTTCGAAGTTTCATGATCATCATCATTAGCTTCCTCTCCAGTTGGTGCAGGCGGCACAGAAACAACTTCCGGTGCTGCGCTACTCTCAACTCCGAAAGAAGGTTCAATAACCTCGGCGAGTTCTACTTTCCTTCCAGTCACTTCTTTCGAGAGAAATTCCTTCTCCAGAAAGGATCCATTCTTAGCAACGAAAACTTTGCCTTCGGATCTATGATAGAAGGTATACCCAATTGTTTCTTTAGGGTATCCTATGAAGACGCATTTCTCCGCTTTGGGTTCAAGCTTATCAGGCTGTAACTTCTTTACATACGCTTCGCAGCCCCAAACTTTAAGGAACGACAACTTAGGTTTCTTTCCAAACCACAATTCGTACGGTGTCGTTTCAACAGATTTAGATGGTGCCCTATTTAAAGTGAATGCGGCTGTCTCTAATGCATAGCCCCAAAATGATAATGGTAAATCTGTAAGAGACATCATAGACCGAACCATATCTAAGAGAGTTCGATTACGACGTTCGGACACACCATTACGCTGTGGTGTTCCCGGCGGTGTCAACTGTGAAAGTATTCCACATTTCTTTAAATGCATGCCAAACTCATAACTCAGATATTCACCTCCGCGGTCAGAACGCAGAAACTTAATCTTCTTGTTACGATGATTTTCCACTTCACTTTGAAATTCCTTAAACTTCTCGAAAGTTTCAGATTTATGTTTCAAAAAGTAGACATACCCATATCTACTCAAGTTATCCGTGAAAGTGAGAACATAACGATATCCACCACGTGATGCTACACTCATTGGACCACACACATCGGTATGTATTATTTCCAATAAGTCTATAGCTTGCTCCATTATTCTAGAGAATGGAGTCTTAGTCATTTTTCCCATTAGACATGCTTCGCATCTTTCAAGTGATTCAAAATCAAGTGATTCAAGAAGTCCATCAGAATGGAGTTTCTTCATACGCTTCACTCCAATGTGACCAAGACGACAGTGCCACATGTATGTAGAATTATCATTCAATTTTATTTGTTTAGCATCTATGTTGTGAACATGTGTATCACTACTATCGAGATTTAATAAGAATAAACCATTCATCTCAGGTGCAAAACCATAAAAGATATTACTCATATAAATCGAACAACCTGTATTCTCAGACTTAAAAGAGTAACCGTCTCGCAATAAACAAGATCCAGATATAATGTTCATGCTTAACGCAGGCACCAAATAACAATTATTTAAATTTAAAACTAATCCCGATGGTAGATATAGAGGGAGCGTGCCGAAGGCGATCACATCAACCTTGGAGCCATTTCCAACGCGCATCGTCACCTCGTCTCTTACCAGTCTTCGTTTATTCCGCAGCTCCTGTTTCGAGTTACAAATATGAGCAACCGAACCAGTATCAAATACCCAGGCACTACTACGATTACTAGTAAGATACACATCTATAACATGTTTATCGAATATACCTTTCTTCTTGATGTTGCCGTTCTTCAGATCCGCCAGGTATTTGGGGCAGTTACGCTTCCAGTGACTAGCACCCTTGCAGTAGAAGCACTCAGTTTCAGGTTTAGGACCAGCCTTGGGCTTCTTAGCAGGTGCGGCAGCTTTCTTGCCGTCCTTCTTGAAGTTGCCCTTGTTCTTAGGCTTGCCCCGTTTCTTGAAATTGGTGGTCTTATTGACCATCAACACTTGGTGTTCTTTCATGATCTCCACTTCAGCAGTTTTCAGCATGGACGATAGTTCAGGCAACGTCTTGTTCATGCAGTGCATATTGTAGTTCATCACAAAGTTCTTGTAACTTGGTGGCAGTGATTGGAGGACACGGTGAATACCCAATTCATTAGGAATCGGTATCCCCAACTCTCGGAGTTTGTTTGCGTGCCCAGACATGGTGAGCACGTGCTTGCTAACAGAGCTACCCTCTTCCATCTTGCAGGTAAAGAACTTCTCGGAAGCTTCATAGCTTTCCATGGCCGCGCGAGTCTCAAAGATGAGTTTGAGCTCCTTAATGATTTCAAATGGGTCATGGTGCTCAAAACGCTTTTGAAGCTCCGATTCTAAACCGTACAGGATGGCACACTGAACTGTGGAGTAGTGATGTTTCCGAGTGGCATAAACATTCTTTACGTCATCGGTGGCATCTTCTGCAGGTGGGTCACCTAGCGGTGCTTCGAGCACATAGGTCAACTGACCAGCCCTGAGGACGATCTTCAGTCCACGGAACCAGTCCGTGAAATTGCTTCCATTGTTCTTAAGCTTTTCTTTCTCTAGGAACGCATTGAAATTGATGGAAACGTTCGCCATAATCTACAACAAATTTGCATGTAATTTAGACTAAGTTTATGATAAATAGTGTTCAAATTTAATTCTTAAATCAACTAGGTGAACTCCCACTCAAAACAACATCCCCCGCAGCTGTTTTAGTGATTACACGAACCAAATCCACTACACCAAGTCTGATCATCACGTGAGATGATGTAGCTTCATCGGCGAACAATCTTCATGTTCATCATATCAATCATATGACTCATGCTCTACCTTTCAGTATTCTGTGTTTTGAGACCATGTCTGTACATGCTAGGCTCGTCAAGATTAACCTTAGTTTCCGCATGTGCAAATCTGGCTTGCACCCGTTGTATGCACACGTAGAGTCTATCACACCCGATCATCACGAGATGCTTCGAAACGACGAGTCTTAGCAACGGTGCCAACTAAGGACGAACACTTTATTACTTGATATTTAGTGAGAGGGATCATCTTATAATGCTACCGTCGTGATCTAAGCAATACAAGATGCATAAAGGATTAACATCACAGGCAATTCATAATTTGTGTGATATGATATGGCCCTTTCTTCTTATGCCTTCGATCTCCATCTCCAAAGCACGGACATGATCTCCATCATCACCAGCATTGCGTCAAGGTCCGTGGCGCCGCTTCATGGTTGTCCATCATCACCAGCGAATATTACAACTACTTGGAATAAAGCTATTACAAGATGAATAGACACGCAGGTCTTAACAGAATTAAAGACAACCATTAGGCTCCTGCCGGTTGCCATATTACAACAAGGATCATTGCATACATCAAATACAATCACAATCACATGTAGGCCATATCACATCACAAAACCCCTACAAAAACAAGTTAGACGCCTCTAATTTTCTTTGCAAGTTTTACGTGGCTTGGGGCTTTCGACTAAGAACGCATCTTACCTACGAAACTGAACCACAACGTTGATACAAGTTCTATCAAGTGCAAAGTGTAGATTTGATCTATACTATGATGGGAGAGACAGACACCCGCAAAGCCACTTATGCAATACGAGTTGCACGTCAAGCGTGGAGCAAGTCTCATGTACGATGACATGTAATGTTAGCCCGAGCCGCTTCATCCCACCATACCGCAAGATGCAAAGTACACATATAGCAAAAAACGGCACGAGCACCAACGCCCACAACCTCATTGTGTTCTACTCGTGCAACAGATCTACGCATAGACAAGGCTCTGATACCACTGATGGGTTCGTAGCATGGAAAACAAAAAAATTCTACCGCAAGAACGAACAAAACCCAGATCTAATCTAGATAAAAGCCAAGATCTAATCTACTAGACATGAGCAACGAGATAGATCGGTACTAACCCTCGTAGAACCGAAAGTGTTAACAAGATTAGATCTCGTGGATGATGTAGTCGATCACTTGCCGATCTCAAGATCATGTGGACGATCCTTCCGGCACCGCGTTCCGGCAGCGCTCCCGCAGACGGTCACACGTACGGAGTCGAAGCAGACCTTCCTCTCCCTGTTCCAGCGAGCAGCGGAGGTAGTAGATCTTCTCCACGGAATCCTAGCAGCACGACGGCGTGGTGGTGGTGGTGGAGATGAGAAATCTGCAGGGCTTCGCCTATGCCTGTGCAGAAGAAACGTGGAGGAGAGAGGCGGCAGAGATTGGGAGTTATGAGACAAGGTGCAAGAGGGGGCGCCCCCTCCCTTCTATTTAAAGGAGGGAGGCACGCCTGGGGAGGGGGAGTCCTAGTAGGACTCCCTCCTCCTTGGGCCGGCGGGTTGGGGGGAAGGAGTCCTCCTCCCCCACGAATCCGTGTAGTACCCCACTTGGTTTCTATGATCCCTTTCTTGGTTTTCAAGCAAACTCCAAGAAATCCTCTAGAACCTTCCAGAACATTCCGAAACCTTCTAGAATCTCCATACAAACACTCCGGAACATTTCCTAACTTAGAAAATGATTCCCAATATATGAATCTTATTCTCCGGACCATTTCGGATCTCCTCGTGATGTCCCGGATCCATTCCGGGACTCCGAACAACATTCGGTCTCCAACGCAAATTCCATATCTACTTCAAACAACTTCGAACCTTAAGTGTGTCACCCTACGGTTCGTGAATATGCAGACATGATGAAGACACCTCTCCTATCAATAACCATAAGCGGGATCTGGAGATCCATAACGGCTCCCACATACTCAACGATTACTTCGTGATCGATTGAACCAATTAACATACGAAACCAATTCCCTTTGTCTCGCGATATTCTAATTATCCGAGGTTTGATCGTTAGTATCTTCATACCTAGTTCTTCCTCGTTACTGATAAGTACTCTTTACTCGTTCCGTGTTATGTCATCCCTTGTGACCTAGTCACACGCTTGCAAGCTGTCTAGATGACATTCCACCGAGAGGGCCCAGAGTATATCTATCCGTCATATAGATGGACAAATCCCAATCTTGGTCTATGCGCTTCAACTCATACTTTCAGAATACCCAATGACACCTTTATAACCGCCCAGTTACGAAGCGGCGTTTGATGTCATCAAAGTACCCATCCGGTGATGGTGATTAACATAACCTCATGGTCGAAGGATTAGGTTACTATGTATTTCAAAGCTTACAGCAATACGAACTTAATGACTTGATCTTATGCTACGCTTACTATGGGTGTGTGTCCATCACATCATTCTCCTAATGATATAACCTTGTTATTAATCACATCCAATGTCCATGATCAGGAAACCATGATCATCAATTAATCAACAAGCTAGTTTAACAAGAGGCTTACTAGGGACTCTTTTATGTTTACAAAACACACAAGTATTAGTGTTTCCTAATAATACAATTATAGCATGGGATGTAAACATTCATCATAAACACAAAGATATAATAATAACCATTTTTATTATTGCCTCTTGGGCATATCTCCAACACTCATGGTCTAAGGACTAAGACTACTTTGTATGATGTTATAGCTATATAAACATAATGACTTGATCGTAATGCTATACTTCGGATGAATGTTCATCACATCATTTCACAAATGCTGTGACCTTGTTATTATCCAATGTCCATGATCAGGAAACCTTGATCATCTTGTTAATCAACAAGCTAGTCTATAAGAGAGGCATAACTAGGAACCCTTTTTGTTTATTAAACACACATGTATTGATGTTTCCTATCAATACGATTATAGCATGCAAAATAAACATCTATCATATACAAGGAATACATAATAACAACTTTATTATTGCCTCTCAGGGCATATTTCCTTCAGTCTCCCACTTGCACTAGAGACAATAATCTAGTTTATATAGTGATAAATCTAACACTCATGGAGTTCTGGTGTTGATCATGTTTTGCCCTAGGGAGTACTTTAGTCAACGGATCTGCTACATTCAGGTCTGTGTGCACTTTACAAATCTTTATATCTCCATCCTTGACATGCTCGCGGATTGAGTGAAACCGGCGCTTAATATGCTTGGAATTCTTGTGAGACCTTGGTTCATTGGCGTTGGCTATGGCTCCATTATTGTCACAATAGATCACCATTGGGTCCAACGCACTAGGAACCACACCTAGTTCCGTTATGAACTCCTTCATCCAAACCGCTTCCTGCGCTGCTTCTGAAGCAGCAACATATTCCGCCTCCGTTGTTGATCCAGCCACCACAGGTTGTTTGGAACTCCTCCAACTAACTGCTGCTCCGTTCAAGAGAAATACGTATCCGGATTGAGACTTTAGTCATCCGGATCAGTGTCAAAGCTAGCATCGACATAACACTTAGCGACTAGCTCTTCTTCACCTCCGTATACAAGAAACATATCCTTAGTTCTTCTCAGGTACTTAAGGATATTCTTGACCGCTATCCAGTGTTCCGAACCTGGATCAGATTGGTACCTACTAGTCAAACTAATAGCATGTGCCACATCCGGTCTTGTACATAGCATGGCATACATTATAGAGCCTATGGCTGAGGCATAGGGGATCTTATCCATTATCTCTCTTTCTTCCGCCGTAGCCAGACTTTGAGTCTTACTCAATGTCTTGCCTTGCAACATACGTAAGTACCCCTTCTTACTTCTGTCCATATTAAACTTCTTTAATATCTTATCAAGGTATGTACTCTGCGATAGCCCAATTAGGCATCTTGATCTATCTATATAGATTTTAATGCCTAATATATATGAAGCTTCACCAAGGTCCTTCATCGAAAATTTGCTGTTTAGATAACTTTTAACATTGTTTAAAAGATCTATATCATTTCCAATCAATAATATGTCATCCACATATAATATCAGAAATGCCACATTGCTCCCACTCACTTTCTTGTAAATACAAGCCTCTCCATAAGTTTGGACAAATCCAAACTCTTTGATCACCTCATCAAAGCGGAGATTCCAACTCCGGGATGCTTGCTTCAGTACATAGATGGATCGCTGAAGTTTGCACACCTTATCAGCATCCTTAGGATCGACAAAACCCTTAGGTTGTATCATATACAACTCTTCTTCAATATTACCATTGAGGAACGCAGTTTTGACATCCATCTGCCATATTTCATAATCAAAATATGTAGCAATTGCTAACATAATCCTAACCGACTTAAGCATCGCTACGGGAGAGAATGTCTCATCGTAGTCAACTCCTTGAATTTGTCGAAACCCCTTTGCGACAAGTCGAGCCTTATAGATGGTTACATTACCATCAGCATCAGTTTTTCTTTTGAAAATCCATTTATTCTCAACGGCCTTTCGATCGTGAGGTAAGTCCACCAAGGTCCAAACCTGGTTTTCGTACATGGATTCCATCTCGGATTTCATGGCTTCTAGCCATTTGTTGGAACCAGGGCTCATCATCGCTTCTTCATACGTCGCAGGGTCATCTATTTCATCAATCATGAAATTCATAACAGGATTGCCGTACAGTTCAGGAGCTGCACGTGTCCTGCTTGACCTCTGAGGTTCGGTAGTGTCCTCTTTCGGAGTTTCATGATCAATATCACTAGCTCTCTCTTCATTAGGTGAAGTCAACTCTGAAACAACTTTCGGTGCTACGCTACTCGCCATTTCATGAAGAGAAGGTTCAATAACCTCTTCGAGTTCTACCTTCCGACTACTCACACCTTTTGCGAGAAACTCCTTTTCAAGAAAGGATCCATTCTTGGCAACAAAAACCTTGCCCTCGGATCTGTGATAGAAGGTATACCCAATTGTTTCCTTGGGGTATCCTATGAAGACGCATTTTTCCGCTTTGGGTTCGAGTTTATCCGGTTGAAGTTTCTTCACATAAACATCGCATCCCCAAACTTTAAGAAATGACAGCTTAGGTTTGTTTCCAAACCATAATTCATACGGTGTCTTTTCAACGGATTTAGGTGGTGCCCTATTTAAAGTGAATGCAGCGGTTTCCAGTGCATAACCCCAAAATGACAGTGGCAAGTCAGCCAGAGACATCATAAATCGAACCATATCCAATAAAGTACGATTACGACGTTCTGACACACCATTACGTTGTGGTGTTCCGGCAGGCGTGAGTTGTGAAACTATTCCACAGTCTTTCATATGTGTGCTAAACTCGTAACTAAGATACTCTCCTCCACGGTCGGACCGCAGAAATTTGATCTTTCTGTTACGATGATTTTCCACTTCATTCTGAAATTGTTTGAACTTTTCAAAGGTTTTAGACTTATGTTTCATCAAATAGATATACCCGTATCTACTCAAATCATCCGTGAAAGTAACAAAATAACGATATCCACCTTGCGCCGACACACTCATTGGTCCACACACATCAGTATGTATGATTTCCAATAAATCTGTCGCCCGTTCCATTGAACCGGAAAACGGCGTTCTAGTCATCTTGCCCATAAGGCATGGCTCACATGTATCAAATGATTCAAAATCAAGTGATTCCAAAAGTCCATCAGAATGGAGTTTCTTCATGCGTTTAACGCCAATATGACCTAGACGGCAGTGCCATATATATGCAGATATATCATTATCAAGTTTAATCCTTTTAGCATCAACATTATGAATATGCGTAATACTACTATCGAGATCCAACAGAAATAAACCATTCAACACAGGTGCATGACCATAAAAGATATTATTCATATAAATCGAACAACCATTGTTTTCAGACTTAAACGAATAACCACTTTGCATCAAACACGATCCGGATACAATGTTCATGCTTAGTGCAGGCACCAAATAACAATTATTCAGGTTTATAACTAATCCCGACGGCATATGGAGAGGCAGCGTTCCGACGGCGGTCACATCAACTCTTGATCCATTGCCGACCCGCATCATGACCTCATCCCTTGCTAGCTGTCGCTTGTTCTGCAGCCCCTGAACCGAGTTACATATATTAGCAACCGATCCCGTATCAAATACCCAGGTGCTACTGCGAGTACTAGTCAAGTACACATCAATAACATGTATATCACATATACCTTTGTTTGCCTTGCCGGCCTTCTTGTCCGCCAAATACTTGGGGCAGTTGCGCTTCCAATGGTCAGTCCCCTTGCAATAGTAGCACTCGGTGTCAGACTTAGGGCCAGCTCGGGGTTTCATTTCAGGCGCGGCAACAGATTTGCCGCCCTGCTTTCCCTTCTGCTTGCCTTTCTTGTCCTTCTTGAAACTGGTGGTCTTATTGATCATCAACACTTGATGTTCTTTCCTAATCTCCACTTCTGCAGTCTTAAGCATTGACAGAAGCTCGGGAAGAGACTTCTTCATGCCCTGCATATTATAGTTCATCATGAAGCTCTTGTAGCTAGGTGGCAGAGATTGGAGAACACGATGTATGCCTAAGTCAATGGGAATCGTTATTCCCAAGGACACAAGCTTATCGGCGTACCCAGACATTTTGAGTACGTGCTCACTAACGGAGTTGTTTTCTTCCATCATGCAGCTAAAGAACTTTTCAGAAGCATTATAACTCTCTACGGCAGCATGGGTATCGAAAATCATTTTCAATTCTCCCATGGTATCAAAGGCATTGCCATTTTCAAAACGTTTTCGAAGTTCTGGCTCTAGCCCATACAGTATGCCGCAATGAACTAAGTTGTGGTCCTCCTGACGGGTTATATAGACGTTCTTTTCCTCGTCAGGGGCATCAGGAGCTGGTGGGGGGCCTAGCGGCGCCTCTAGCACATATTGCTTTTGTGCAGCAGTGAGGAGAATCCTCAAATTCATAGCCCAGTTGGTGAAGTTGCTACCATTCGCAGCAAGTTTCTCTTTCTCCATGAACACATTGAAATTAAAAGCAGGTGGTGTCATCTACAACAGAATTTGTAAAGTTTATTTAGACTAAGTTTATGATAGATTGAGTTCAACTAATCCAAATTACTAATGAACTCCCACTCAAAAACGACATCCCTCGTGTCCTTTTGGTGATTACATGAACCAAATCCACTACACCAAGTCCGATCATCACGTGAGTCGGTGTAGCTTCAAAGGCGAGCATCTATATGGGCATCGTATCAACTATATGACTCATGCTTAACCTTTCGGTCCGTGTTCCGAGGCCACGTCTGTACATGCTAGGCTCGTCAAGTAAGAACCTTAGTATTCGCGTGTGTAAAACTTTCTTACACCCGTTGTATGAAAGCGTAGAGTTGAGAACACCCGATCATCACGTGATGCCTCAAAACACGATCCACAAAACGGTGCATACTTAAGGAAGAACACATTTTATCTTGATATCTAAATGAGGGATCATCTTATAATGCTATCAAAAGCGCCAAACTAGCAATAGAAGATGCTAACATCTAATGTGTGAAGTGAGGTGATATGGTCCATGCATTTGATCTCTATCATTTGCATCGTGGTATGATCTCTATCATTCCTTTGTGTGTAAGGCCAAGGTCTATGGAACTTACACGTCAAGTGAGTTGTAAGAGTATCTATCATACATCTACTTACAACAATACCATAGCAAGACACTAGCCCAGCAACGATCTAGACTAGACGCCTCTAATTTATCAATTGCAAGTTTTACGTGGCTTAGGGCTTTCGGAGATAGAACCGGTCTTACCTACGAACATGAACCACAACGAGGATAACCAAGTTATTAGCAACTTGTTGTAAATCAGATATTGACTATAGTAGGAGAGACAGACACCCGCTAGCCACTTATGCAAAACTAGTTGCATGTCAGTCGTGGAACCGGTCTCATGTACGATGACATGTAAGGTTGGTCCGGGCCGCTTCATCCCACTATGCCACCAATATCCAAAGTACATAGAAGATGCAATAACATGATCATCATCGCCCACATATAAACATATGTGTACTACTCGTGCAAAGCATCTACGCATAGATCAGGCTCTGATACCACTGTTGGGTCCGCAGCATAGAAAACAAAAAATTTCCTACGATGAGAACTATACGCCAAGATCTATCTACTAGATACAGAGCAACGGATGGACATACATCCATGGAGAACTTACCCTCGAAGACAATGAGTTTTGTTAACGAGTAGGAACTCGTGGTTGATGTAGTCGTACGCTTGCTGATCTCAAGATCGTGTGGAAGTCCGAGCGCCGCAAATCAGCAGCGCATCCGTACTCGCACACACGTTCAAGCCACCGGACAACCTCCACCTCCTCGCTCCAGCGAATCAGCGGAAGCAGCAACTCCTTCCAGACGCAAGGCCACCGGGAACATGTATCTCGCTAATCCGAGACCATGGGGGAAAATCTAGAGGGGGAGAGAGATCCTTCACGAGGAGGTGTGGTTTGTGAGAGGGGAGAGGGGGGCTTTATATAGGAGGGAGGGAGACCCCTCCCCTCCCATAGCCGGCGCATGAGGGGGGGGGGACTCCTCCCCTCCTTCATTCATGTGGTGAACCTCCACTCACATAAACATGGCCTCCACCCAAAATCCCACTCACATGTATTTAATTTCCACCAAATTAAATGCAACACTCAATTAATAAAACTCTTTTATTTATTTTATTCAGAATTTTGTTAATTACTTTAATTAACAAACATTCACATAAAACCCCTTGCAACATTTCAATATCACATGCAGAACCACTTTCTGCAATTTCACCCGAAACAATTCCGGTTTCTATCGAAACAATTCCTGTTTCTATCGAAACATTTCCTGCGCTTTGCAAACCTTTTGTCTGGAACATATGTGCTCCTAAATGGTGTCCGGCAACCCTTAAGAGTGTCACCCTACGGTTCGGAATAATGTAGACATGATTGAGACTCCTCTCAGATCAATAATCAGAAGCGGGACCTAGAGATCCATACTGACTCCTGCATATTCAATGATGACTTCTGTGATCGTGAGAACCTTTAATGTCAGCAATTTAATCCCTTTGTCTCATGATATAATACATGTCCGATATTCGATCATCGGTATCCAAATACCTAGTTTGATCTCGTTACCGACATGCACTCTTTTCTCGTTCCCGTGATATAACATTCTAGTGATCACATCACTTGCTTGCAAGCTATCTTAATGTGATATCACCGAGAGGGCCCAGAGTATATCTATCCGTCATCGGGATTGAAAAATTCCACTCTTGATCCATGATCCTCAACATAACACCTTCATAGCACTGAACCCGCCTTTATAGTCACCCGGTTACGGTGTGACGTTTGATGTTATCAAGATACTCTTCCGGTGTTAGCAATTAACATGATCTCATGGTCTAAGGACTAAGACTACTTTGTATGATGTTATAGCAATATAAACATAATGACTTGATCGTAATGCTATACTTCGGATGAATGTTCATCACATCATTTCACAAATGCTGTGACCTTGTTATTAACAACATCCAATGTCCATGATCAGGAAACCTTGATCATCTTGTTAATCAACAAGCTAGTCTATAAGAGAGGCATAACTAGAAACCCTTTTTGTTTATTAAACACACATGTATTGATGTTTCCTATCAATACAATTATAGCATGCAAAATAAACATCTATCATATACAAGGAATACATAATAACAACTTTATTATTGCCTCTCAGGGCATATTTCCTTCACAAAATGACAAGGCAAGCAGACAACGAGCATCTCAGCATTCTTCTTATTTACCATGGGAATATGGTGCTTTTTTCTCTCTTTCCTCTTTTCATAGTATCTCTTTTTTTCCTCTTTTTTCTCAATAGGAATCTTTGTTTTATAAGAAGAATGCTTCATAGACAGCTCATTATGGTTACGCTGCAGGTTTCCACCATGTCAGCATGGATTAGACCAGCGGCCCAGGCGTTTCTCTAACACATATACATAACTCCATGGACTTACAAGCTCCCCTTTCATTTCACACCGATGACATCCATATACAAAAGAGCATGATATCAACTAGGTACAAGTACCAAGTGCAATGTTGAAAGCGTCCCCCATGAAAGCATGGTTCTGCTAAATTCCCAACAAATAAGTGCAAGCATATACAACATAGAAGACACAAAGGTTCAAGTTTATTAGAGGCAATAAAGTAAAATGTGCCATCAAGTTCGTGAGAGCTTTAATCACTAGTTTTCTCATAACAAGTGGAAGGTCAACAAAAGTATGAATATACTTGGAATAGCATAAGCTAGTAGGTAGGTATGGTGGACTGTTTGGAAAAACTTGGTTTAGGGAGTTGGATGCATGAGTGGAACTCATACTTTGTTGTGGAGGCTAGCAAAAGACTGAGAGCGACAAACTAAGAGAGCAATAATGGCTATAATCATGCAGAGCGACAAAACATCATTGATCAAAGCATAAAGTGATACTACAAGTTGAAAACTAAAGGATCATAAAGGCTATGGTGACTTGAGATAGTCATAACATGGTGTGAGCATGTGCCAAGTCAACCCAAATAAAGCATCAAAGGAGAATACCACTATACTATGCTTTAATATGCTAAAACAACGCATGATTCATCCAAGGCACATTAAGCAATCTCAATTGTTTATAACAAGTCATGCTACAGAAAAGAATACTAAGCATAAAGCCAAAACAATATCAAGCATGGCATGACAGAGCATATGGCACAGTCAAAAACAAGCTCTTTTTACCACATAAGCATAAACTTTCCTACTCTTTTCCAAACCAAGCCAAACTATTTGCAAACCAATGTATGAAAGAGGGGGTCCAACCAATTTATTCAGAAAACTAAGAAAACAAAAGCAAACTAAAACCAAAATGAAAACGAAAAAGAAGACGCTCCAAGAACAACACAACTATGCATGAAACAATAAAAATGAAGCATTTGGAAGAAACCTGGAATTTTTATTGATGAAGAGGAGGATGCCTTGGGCATCCCCAAGCTTTGACGCTTGTACTTCTTGGATATTTCTTGGGGTGACACACGTGGCATCCCCAAGCTTGAGCTTTGGTCCATCCTTCATCTCGCTATTCATTCCTTCTATACACCTGAAAATTTTCCTTCATACAAAACTTCACACAATCTCATTAGCAACATTAGTGCACTTAAGATAAATAAGTCTCAAGGTTCAGTTCTAACACCAAATAAACTTCCATTAGAACACTAGCTACTGTAGAACTTCCCTCAAAAAGCTCAATTCCCCAAAGGAACTCAAGAAGGAACTAACAAGAAGCAAATGCAGAAAATGGCAGAAATCTGTCAAAACAGACCAGCAGGTAAAGACAAATTTTTTCGAAGACCTTCTGTTGCTCCAATCAAAACGTGTTGAACTAACGAAAGTTATATAACAACCTGGGGCAGAAGTACAAAAAATTGCAGCTCAATCCGACGTACAGAGCTCTCTCAGGAATTTTTACGTGAAGCACAGAAATCTGTTTCGGGACAGCAACTTTCCCAATCATTACTTCACTCTCATTAGAGGTTACTCTTGGCACAAAAAGCAAATAAAAAGGATAAGGAGAGGTTATTACAGAGGTAATAACTTCCAAGACTCAACTAAAACTCTTGGGTTATCTCCCAACAAGTACTTTTCTTTAACGCCTTTAAGTTAGGCATAAGAACGAAAGAAAGAATCAAGTGTTCTCAAATGAAGAAGCATTAAGACCAAATTTCGTTTTCATAGGAGAAGCAAAAGAAATCTTCTCTATTTTTAGGGAAGTGTTCTATACCTTTCTTGAGTAGGAGTTGATATTTAATGGTGCCTTCTTTCATATCAATGATGACACCAACAGTTCTAAGAAAAGGTCTTCCCAAAGTAATAGGACAAGAAGCATTGTATTCAACATCCAAAACATAGAAATAAACGGGGACATAGGAATCATTAACCATAATAAGAACATCATTAAGACTCCCCATGAGTTTTTTTAGCATTAGCATCAAGTGGGCCATTCAAATAACAATCTTCAAGAGGAGGCAAATCAACCATATCATAAATCCTTCTAGGCATAATAGAAACACTACTATCAAGATCACACAAAGCTTTGAAATCAAAGTCATTCACTTTCATATTAATGATGGGTTCCCAACCATCTTCTTGCTTTATAGGAATAGAAGCTTTATGTTTCATCGTTTCTTCTTTAATCTTTATGAGAGAATCAGTAATGTGTTTCGTAAAAGCCATGTTCATAGCACTAGCATTAGGACTTTTAGCAAGCTTTTGTAGGAACTTAATAACTTCAGAGATGTTGCAACCATCAAGATAAAAATCAACTTTATCATCTAAAGTAGTAGAACTATTACTAGCCTCAACACTAGTGGTGGTAATAGTAGAAACACTAATGTTTCTAGCAATTTCATCTTCTCTTTCCCACTTAGCATGTAATTCAGCTAATAGTCTAACATTTTCATCAATTCTTACTTGTATAGCATTAGTGGCTGCAAAGGGATTCTCATTAGTTTCGGGTTTAGCGGCCATTTTATTAATCAATGAAGATTGAGCTTCAGACAAAGATGATATATTTCTTTCAGCATTAGAGAGTTTCAATTGTAAACTAGGAATTTCCCTATTTAGACTCTCAAGTTGATGGCTAATGTTCTTCAAAATGATAGATTGCTCCTCCATTGTTTTAGTAAATAGTCTATTTTGCTCATATTGCATTTGCATAAAGTTTTTAGTGGCTCTTTCAACTTCCAAAATTCTACCTTCACTAGGTAATTCAGATTTACCATTGTTGGGAGGATATGGCTTATAATTGTTGTTACCAAAATTGTTCCTATAAGCATTATTACCATAAACATTGTTGCCAAAGTTGTTATTTCTTATGAAGTTCACATCAACTTGCTCATCTTGATCAACCAAAGAGGCTAAAGGAACATTATTTGGATAAATATGGGCTTTCCCACTAACAAGCATAGACATAATAATATCAATCTTATCACTCAAGGAAGAGGTTTCCTCAACAGAATTTACCTTCTTACCTTGTGGAGCTCTCTCAGTATGCCATTCAGAATAATTAACCATCATATTATCCAATAGTTTTGTTGCAGCACCCAAAGTGATGGTCATAAATGTACCTCCAGCAGCTGAATCCAATAGGTTCCTTGAAGAATAGTTCAATCCTGCATAAAAAGTTTGGATGATCATCCAAGCAGTCAGTCCATGAGTGGGACAATTCTTTACCAAAGATTTCATTCTTTCCCAAGCTTGAGCAACATGCTCATTATCAAGTTGTTTAAACTTCATTATTTCACTTCTCATGGATATAATCTTAGCAGGAGGATAGTATTTTCCAATAAAAGCATCTTTGCACTTAGTCCAAGAATCAATACTATTCCTAGTTAAGGAATTCAACCATTTTTTAGCTTTTCCTCTCAAAGAGAATGGAAACAATTTCAGCTTAATAATATCACCATCTATATCCCTATGCTTTTGCATCTCACAAAGTTCAACAAAGTTATTTAGATGGGAAGCAGCATCTTCATTACCAATACCCGAAAATTGCTCTCTCGTAACAAGATTGAGCAAAGCAAGTTTTATCTCAAAGAAAGTATTTTCAGCCACAGGTGGAGCAATAGGAGTGCTCATAAAATCATTGTTGTTGGTGCTAGTGAAGTCACACAACTTAGTGTTTTCAAGAGTAGTCATTTTTTTGGGTTTTCAAATAAGAAAGCAAACAAGTAAAACTAATTTTTTTGGATTTTTGAAGAACAAAACAAGCAAACTAAGCAAAAAGAAACTAAGCAAAACAAAAACAACAAAGTAAAGAGATTGGTTATGAGGGACTCCCCTTGTGAAGATGTCCTTGACTCCCCGACAACGGCGCCAGAAAATCGCTTGATGGCTCAATACACGGTGCCCAGAAAAGTGCTTGGTGCGTGGTGTTGATGTAGAGCTTGTTGGGAACCCCAAGAGGAAGGTATGATGATCACAGCAGCAAGTTTCCCTCAGTTATGAAACCAAGGTTTAATCGAACCAGTAGGAGCAAGGAAACACCTCAAAGGTGTTACTAGCTGAGCTTTGGCAGGGTGCACTACCGGTGCTAGTAGCAACGTGGAGACCTGCACAACACAACCACAGAACTTTGTCCCCAACTTGCGATGAGGTTGTCAATCTCACCGTGTTTTGCGGAAAACAAAGGATTAAACGTATCGAATGGGAAGAATTAAAAGTTTGCAGAAAGTAAACACAAAGCAGTAAAATATTGTAGATTGTATGTAAAAGACAAGGACCGGGATCCATAGTTCACTAGAGGTGGCTCTCCTTAGATAGATAACATGCTGGGTGAACAAATTACAGCGGGGCAATTGACAAACACCGAGAAAGCAATACATGCATATACTAATCATCTTGACTCCTTTGAGACTTGATTGGGCATTACAACATAATACATAGACCGCCATCCAACTGCATCTATGACTAAATCCACCTACAGGTTATCATCCGACCCCCCCCCCTCCAGTATTAAGTTGGAAGCAACAGATTATTGCTTTACGAACTACGTGTAAAGTAAACAATACAATTGTTCTATGAACAAAAGATCGTTGTTTTCTCCCTAGTAGCAACAACACATCTAGTACCTTAGAGATTTCTGTCACTTCCCCAGATTACCAGAGGCATGAACCCACTATCGAGCATAAATACTAACTCTTGGAGTTGCTAGCATCTACTTGGCCAAGATAGCTACTAACAACGGAAAGCATGCAAGATCTCAAATAACAAAGACATGATAGAATCAATAATCAATCTGAAATAGCATCTCAATATCCATCGGATCCCCGCAAACACAACATGTATGGATTACAAAAAGATGATCTTGATCATGAACAGAGCTCACAAGATCTAAACATGAAAGCACAAAGGAGGAGAAACCAGTCATCTAGCTACTACATGGATCCGTAGTCCAAGGATGAACTACTCACGCATCACACCGGAGGCTTGCATGGTGATGAAGAAGGCCTCCAGGGTGAATTCCCCTCTCCGGCAGGGTGCCGGGAAGAGCTTCAGATCCCTCCCGATCTAGGGATGGAGATGACAGCAGCTACAGACTCTTTCGTGGATTTTTGATCGGGTACTTAGGGTTTTCGTCCCGAGGGCAACTAATAGGCGGAAGGAGAGGACGAGGGGGTGTTGGGGTCGGCCAGACCACCCCCTGGCGTGGGCCAGGCCTAGCCGCGCGGCCAGGTGGTGTGGCCGGCCCCTGGCCCCTCTCCGTCTCGTATTCTGGCACTTGATCCCTTCTGGAAAAATAGGCACTTTGGCTTTCGTCCCGTCCAATTCCGAGAATATTCATTTTCTGACTTTTCTGGAACCAAAAACAACAGAAAACAGGCAGCTGGCACTGTGGCTCTTGTTAATAGGTTAGTCCAAGAAATCATAATAAAATTACTCCAAAGTTGGAACAAAGCACAAGAAAGTGGATAAAACTAAGCATGGAACATCAAAAATTATAGATACATTTGCAATGTATCAGTCATCCAAGTCATAGTCCTGGCTTGGTCAGTCCCAAACACCATTGTGGCGTAGAAATGCTGCACAAGGGTGATGTTGTAGTCTTCACGGATCTCCATCAAGTTGAACAGCCCCAACTTCTCACTAATCCACAGAGCATTAGAGAAGTAGGGGCTCTTCCTCATCTGCTCAACACTCAAGTACTTCTGGGGACATACAGGAGATCTCTTGAGCACACTGTAAATGTCTTTCATGAAGACAGCTCGCTCCTTCCTCCAATAACAGGCGTCATCACTAGTGCGAGGCAATTCACAGAAATTGGTCTTCCGCAGCTCACGGTACTCTTGCTTAGACATGCGAGCCAAAGACTGAATGTTATCATATTTTGCCCTCTTGGCACGTTTCTCTTCCTCAGCCCTTTCCTGCTCCCGCTACATATAGGCTGCATAACGGGCTTGCTGTCTACGGTTGGATGGGGGCATAATGTACTGACCCTCAGACTCATCATAGCGAGGATCCCCTCTCTTCATCTTGGCCTTGGTGCGAGGAGGACAACGAGAGCCAGAGCCTGTGAAAAGCAGCGAGGGAGATAGCATGAAGGTAAGTATATATGTCCCATGGAGGCAGCATAGAATCATTGAGACCTTGTAAAATGTGTTAGATTCAAACCACATCAGAGTCTCCGTGGTCCACACCGGAGTCTCTGGCTCAGACCGGAGTCTCCGATCCATGGGATCGGAGTCTCCGGCCAACGGGCTGGAGTCTCCGGTCAGGAGACTCAGGGGAAGATCATGGAGGCTCCAATGGGGTTGAATCCAACAGATCGGGCAGGGTAACAATGATAAGTACTCAGGTGCATGCAAATAAGGAATTCTTGTGGTCAAAACTAGTACCAATCCTCAAAAACAAGGTAAGGGAAGAACCCTAGATAAAGAAGAGGAGGAGAGGTACCAGATCTGTCCATGGAAGGGATTCCACCAGTGGGAATCACCCAATGGTGGAAAGGAGATGATTGGCCAGCGGCACGGCGGATCCCGGGGGCTTATTGACCTTCGGGGAGAAGATTTGGAAGAGGAGGCGACGGGGGCAGAGAGGGGAGGACGAGGGTGGATGAATGAAACTGTTGTTTCAGTTCACCCTGTCCTCCTTTAAGTGGACAGAAACCGCCCAGACCGGAGACTCCGGTCTACACCAGAGACTCCGGTCCACACCGGAGACTCCGGTCCACACCGGAGACTCCGGTCCTCCTCGACCAAATACTTCCAAGGTGTGTGTATGGGGGCATATATTAGATAGAGAGGGTTTTCAAGACTGAGAGAGGGCTTGGGTTAAGATGACATACTGTGAAAAATCAAGAAAACCACGGAAAACTCTTCAAATGTTCATCAAAGCACCAAGTAAATCCGAGCTAAGAGCCAACTCTTTGAATGAGGAGAGGGTGGTGGCCGAAGCCACCATGTAGGAGTTTGTGGCATGAAACTATGAAGAATTATCCTTGGGTTCATAGCCACTACTCATCAATGATGCTCACATATCACTAAATGATACTAAGAGAATTGAATTTCTTAATGTTGGCATTATGGGGGGAGGGATAGTCCAATGAATTAGGACCGCACTCCCCTATCTCCATGCCTACACCTACACCAAATATGGGTCAATACATAGGTGAGTATGCAAGGTAATCAAGTCAAGCTCCTAGAATCCATGATATTTAGTTCATTCCTCAAATAACAAAACCTTGCTTCATAAAGTGGCTTCGTGAAAATATCGGCAAGTTGGTCTTTGGTTGACACATATGAAAGCTCAATATCACCTCGGGCAACATGATCTCTAATGAAGTGATGACGAATCTCAATATGCTTTGTTCTTGTATGGTCCACTGGGTTATATGCAATCTTGATAGCACTTTCATTGTCACATAGAAGAGGCACTTTGTCACAATGGACACCGTATTCCTTTAAAGTTTGCCTCATCCATAGCAATTGTGTACAAGCACTAGCAGCTGCCACATACTCGGCTTCGGCGGTGGAAAGAGATATACAGTTTTGCTTCTTGGAAGACCAACACACGAAGGACCTCACAAGGAATTGGCAAGCCCCGGAGGTTGATTTTCTATCATCCTTGTCACCAGCCCAATCTGAATCCGTGTATCCACAAAGAGAGAAAGTAGAGCCCCTAGGATACCAAATACCATAGTTTGGGGTATGAACCAAATATCGAAAGATTCTCTTGATTGCCATCAAATGGCTTTCTTTAGGAGCCGCTTGATATCTTGCACACACTCCTACACTCAACACAATGTCGGGTCTAGATGCACAAAGGTAAAGCAAAGAGCCAATCATGGACCGGTATACCTTTTGGTCCACATCTTTACCATTTGGGTTTAGTTCAAGATGAGTCTTTGTTGCCATGGGGGTGGGAGCTCCATTGAGATCTTTCATGTTAAATCTTTTGAGCATATCTTGAGTATACTTGGCTTGGTTGAAGAATGTACCACCTCTCACTTGCTTGATCTCAAAACCAAGAAATACTCTCAATTCTCCCATCATAGACATCCTGAACCTGTCAGTCATTAGCTTAGAGAATTCATCATTAAAAGCTTTGTTAGAAGAGCCAAAGATAATGTCATCTACATAAATTTGGCATACAAAAAGTTCCCCATTGACCCTCTTGGTAAAAAGAATGGGATCGATTTTCCCAACCTCAAACCCACGATCTAACAACAACTCTCTAAGGTGCTCATACCACGTGTGTGGGGCTTGCTTGAGCCCATAGAGAGCCTTATCAAGTTTGTAGACATGGTTTGGAAAGTTGGGATCCTCAAATCCCGGGGGTTGTTTCACATAAACCAACTCATGCAATGGACCATTGAGAAATGCACTTTCTACATCCATTTGTTGTAATTTAAAATTATGATGTGCCACATAAGCAAGAAGGATACGGATGGACTCAAGGCGGGCCACGGGAGCATAAGTCTCTCCATAATCAATGCCTTCAATTTGAGAGAACCCTTGTGTAACCAATCTTGCCTTGTTCCTTATCACAATTCCATGCTCATCTTGCTTGTTCTTGAAAATCCACTTGGTGCCTATAACATTTCTGCAATCCTTTAGCTTTTCCACTAACTTCCAAACTTTGTTTCTCTCAAAGTTGTTGAGCTCTTTGTGCATTGCATCCAACCAATCTGAATCTTCAAGAACTTCCCAGACTTTCTTTGGTTCCACCATGGAAATGTGTGCTTGGTGCTCACCAAAGTTCTTCAGTTGAGCTCGAGTAGATATCCCTCTTCTTAGATCTCCAACCACATTCTCAAGAGAGTGGTCTCTTAATTCCAATATTCTATCCATTCTAGCTTGGCGACGAGTTTCGATCTCCTTGTTGTTTCTTGGGGGGATCACTTCATCATTTTGGTCCTCGCCTTGACCATTAACTTGACCTTGATCATCAATGGAAATATTCTCTTCCATAGGAGGAGAGGATTGACCTTGGTCTTGATTAGTCCCACAACTGGCTAGGTATTCAGCTGTACTTATGGCAGTTTGTATAGATCTTGCTTGTGTAATGGCCTTAGCACCACTGGACATCCTGGCAAACGGAGACTCAAACACCTCTTGGCTGGAGGCATCTTCTTGATCAGTAGGTTGAGGGTCCACAACTTGTCTTTGGCATGGGTCGTTGTCCACCTTGACAGTAGCTTGTTGAAGTTGTGAAGATGAGGGCTCCATGTTAGTAGAGCATAGTTCTTCTCGATCCACCATAAGGGGTTCCTCAACAGGGCGGATGAAACCCGCACCCATTCTTCCTATGGCATCCTGAGGCATTTCATCATCTACATCACAAACATCAACACGCCCCGCTTGGCGACCATCATATTCTTCAAACACCACACTACAAGATTCAATGACAATTCCTGAGAGCTTGTCATAGATTCTATAAGTGTGGGATTCGAGACCATAACCAACAAAAATACCCTCTAATGCTTTGGAATAAAACTTGGATAAACGAATGCCCTTAATGCGATAGAAGCACTTACAACCGAATACTCGGAAGTAAGAAATATTAGGCTTGTTACCGGTAAGGATCTCATATGGAGTCTTGATCAATTCTTTGCGGAGGTAGAGACGGTTTGATGCATGGCATGCGGTGGAGATATCTTCAGCCCAAAAATTGTATGGAGATTTGAATTCCGCCAACATAGTCCCAGTCATGTCAATGAGAGTCCGGTTCTTTCTTTCAGCTACACCATTTTGTTGAGGGGTATATGCAGCGGAATATTGATGTTTTATTCCCTCATCACTAAGAAATCCATTTAATGTGTAGTTCTTGAACTCGGTACCGTTGTCACTTATTGTTAATACTGGGACATTGTGTTGACGTTGAGCCATGTTGATGAAGTCAATGAAGTTCTCTTGGGTATCACTTTTTAACTTGAAGAAATATACCCAAGTGTACCTTGAGTAGTCATCAACAATCACCAAACTGTATTTCTTACCACCAAGACTTGCATGAGACAGAGGACCAAAGAGATCCACATGAAGAAGCTCCAAGATCCTCTTGGACTTGATGTAGTTCTTTGGCTTGTGGGGAGAATCATGCATCTTTCCTTCAACACATGCCCTGCAAACACGATCTTTGGCAAAGCAAACATTTTCTTTTAGTCCAACAATATGACCATCCTTGTGGAGGATTTTCAAAGTTCTCATGTTGACATGGGCTAGACGGCGGTGCCATAGCCAACCCACATCGGCCTTTCCGAATAGGCACATCAGACTTGTAGTGGTTTTCCCGGAGAAGTCCACCACATACAAGTCATCCTCGACGTACCCAACGAAAGCAACCTTTAGAGTCTTGCTCCACAAGAGGATCACAATATCAACATCAATGAAGACAGCAAAACTGTCAACACCCGGATTTTTAATCCCAGATACCCGTTATGCCATACCTCGCAATCCCAGGATTACCATTTTTGTGAGACATAACGGATTGGATATCACAGTACATCATCCATTACAAACCATACATAAGGTCTTACACAAATAAGGATCTCATGATCCAGTCTGAATACAACAAGCAGCGGAAATAAAAGATAAGCGTAGCGGTGGGGTCCATCTTCAGGGGCACAGGCAATGCTGACGAAGGAAGATAGTCCTAGTTATCATAGCCGTCCTGATAGCCATCCTCTTGATAGTCTCCTTCATAGTCTGGCCATGAGAATAGCCAGGGACAAAAGCCATGAGTACTCTTTAAGTACTCGCAAACTACTATTCACAGGTACTATAGTTCTAAGTTAAAGTGCTAAATCTAACATTAACTACAAAGTTAAGTTTGAAACCTAAGCTGAGTTCTGAAGCAAAGAAAGATAAAGTAAAGTTCTAGAATCACTTAAGTTGGGAAGCTAATGTCATAAACACAACCCTGTTGTGGTCAAGTCAAGATTCATCCTTCATTTCAAGTTATTTAGAAAACATCTGACAACGAAACAGTATGGCCATTCCAACCGTCCATAACCGCGGACGCGGCTATTCGAATAGTTTGACACTCTGCAGAGGTGGTACACTTTCACCACAAGATTCGATACATCTATCAGGGATAACCCTGAATCATCATACTTAGTATGCAGATAATCAAACATAACCTTCCCTTTACACACCCTAGTATAAGCACCTCTCCTATGAGCATGGCCTCCCAACCATGACCATCAGTCATCTTGGGCACTGCATAGGTGGACATCATTGGGAGGTAGCATCAGCTCAAACCTCTCCCGCGAGGGAACTAATACTAATGCACATAAATTTCTATCTAAGCCTTACCCAATTCAGGTAATGTGGTTGTACGGTAAATTTGGAATGGTATCGCATCCGAATCCAACCATCAGTTTTATAAAAGGGTTAAGGCTCATGCCTCAACATTTTCATCATCATCAACCATTTGTGTTTCTCAACACATGTCAAAACATCTCAATAGAATGACTCATCATTCCAAGTCTTTCATAATTCATTTTCACCAAGTGTTCCCATCTAAAGTGACTCAAGTTTTTGATCTACTCTAAATTACTAAGTTAAGAGTGTTCACTAAGGTGCAAGTGATGGGTTCAATCTCATGCCATAGAATGACATCTAAAGGTTTCTAAATAGGTCAAGTTTTATACTTTTTATGCTACCTTCAGAACAAGTAAAGAACTTGGTGTCAACTAAGGGAGGTAAAAACTGGTAAACAAAGACTTGAGGTAACTACTAGTTAAAAGGGGTGTGATCAAAGCATTCTTAAGGCATCTTTGCTAAACCATCTATTTTGATCCTATCTTGCTAAGCACTAAACTTGCAAGTGTTAGCTTGCACTGTTAATGGTGGCTTTCCTTGGTTGGTGCAGTGGTTGAAGTTTTCTTCGTCTTCGTCTTGATAGCACTCCTCCTCCTCGTAAGCTTGGTCGGTACTATCTTCTATAAATATATACGGAGTACACAATCACCAAACGATACTTAACTAGGCTAGATAGCATTCTAAGACACACAATTGATGATCTATTATCATCACAAGCATCACAAGTTTAATTCAATAGTTTCATTCTTTTTATTTTAGAAAAGTAATTTCTACTCATTGAAAACTTAACTAATATTTAATATTCACCACTTAAAATATGGGATCATGTTGACACATGCCATCACCACATACTCCAATATGTGGGAATGAGATTTAAAGGTTGGATCATAATCACTTTGGTTTAAGTTCATTATTTAATGATTTAAAGTGACTAGAAATGCCTATATAGCATCAATTTGGTACTAGTCCAAAGTCACTGCATGTAAACCTTAATATTATTACATATTTAGATATATATGGTGAAATGTGATTTTTGAGAGTTGGAATCAACTCAAAAGCTATCTTGGTTGATTTTATAAAAATGTTGCAAGTTGCAAAAGCTTCTGTTTTGTTATTTTTATTTGGAGAGATCTATAACTCTAATTGAATTAAATCCAATGGGCTTGGATAGATCAGCTCAATACCTTTCAGCCAATATTGGTTTCATGCAATTTGGATTTCTAAAACTCCCAGAATGGAATTTTAAACTAGTGGACAGAAACTAGATTCAACTTAAAAAGAAAAAATACAGATTTGAACGGTTGGGCTAGCGCGGGAAAGAACTTGGGCCGGCCCAGTGGTGCTCCGCGGCATGAGGCTCAGCTGACAGGGGGTCCCGCTTGTCAGTGGGTCTTACCACGCGAAACGGTACGCGTGCTGTGGGCCGTAGGATTAGAAAGGGGATCTACGGCTGAGGGTCGTCGTCAATGATGAACAGGTCGCCGGCGAGCTCGAACCCTAGCGGCTCGGTGGGGGTCTGCTGGGGACGTACCAGGGCTCCAGCGGGGTAGGCGAGGCGGGCAAACGAACTGGAAGACGACGGCGAGGCGAGGCGTGGTTGTGGTGGAGCTTGGGGTGCCCTAAATCGCAGGCGCCCTTTTCCTGCTACTGCGGCTGCTCCGGCTCCAATTCCGGTGAGGCAGAGCTCGCTTGGCTTCGGCGAGAGGGGTGAAAGGATCAGTGAGAGGTGGGGAGTGAGTGGATGTGGAGAAATGGTGCGGAGGAGGCCAGTTTATATAGGCCCGACGGTGAGAACGAAGGGTATGGGCAGGCGACTCCGGCGACACGGCTACGGGCGGCTAGCGGCATGGCGGATGATGGCGATCGACAGGTGGTCTCCTGGTGGTGCTCTAGGAAGTGAATGCGGGCGTAGGGGCGGTGGCATGCGGTCTGGGCGAGCTGGCGCTCTGAGTGGCAGATGCGGCGGTGTCCACGGCGAGCGGTGGCTGGGGTGAGTTGGGCGGCCAACGGGGGTGTCTGGGGTGTTCCCCAGGTCATGGCGGAGCAGTGGGCGCGGGCTGTGGCCAAGGGGCGGTCTGTGCATGCGGGGACAGAGCGTGCTCTGCAGGCGGCGTCGGCATGGTCGACCAGCTCCGGGCGCGGCGGTTCTCGGCCGTTCCTGTCTCTGGCTCTAGCCTGGGGCTGGTTGGATGGTGGAGTTGGACCACTGGCGACGTGCTAGACATGGTGATAGAGGCTAGAGAGGTCTGCTGCTGTGAGTGCATGGTCAGCCGACGAGGAGTGGCTCGGCATGGCAATGCAGTGCAGCTAGGAGGTAGGGGATGTGCTGGGGTGGGTCTGGCTAGGTTTGAGGGGGACAAAGATGATCAAAGCACTTCAAATTTGCTAGACAAGATCAGCCCAACACAGTAATAGTTAGGCCACTTTGATCTTGCCAGCAAGGTGTTTGACAAATTGGCCGAAAGAGAAAAACTTTTGAATTTTGATTTCAAATTTTTTGGGTGTTCTTCACTAGTGCTAGGTAGTCTCTGGTTGCAAGGGTTTTGAAAGTGGAGCTTGTTTGAATGGTTTTTGAAAAAGTGGGATCTTCCCATATGAAATAGATTCAATTTTGAACTATCATTTAAAATTAGTATTTGAAAGATTTTTGCAGATCACAAGGTGGGCCTTGGTACCTCATTATGTGTACTAGCAAGGGGTGCAAAGATCATGAATTGTTTCTGTTAAGAAACGAGTGCTAGGAACACTCAAAGTAGTGTAGTTGATTAAAATGGCCAAAATGACCATTCCTCCTTTTTAATTGTTTTTTATTTGATTTTCTTTGGGAAAAGTTTGGGAATGATGTAGATGATGTTTAAATCACCTAAGAAACATTTTACAAGCATTGGATCACTTAAACAAGGCACTTCAAATCAACTCCTATTTTAAATGCACACACATATGAATGCTTTCATTTTTTTATTGGGAAACGTTTTTGTTAACCCTATTTTTGGATGATTTGATCTTGATAAGCTTGGATTAAAGTTTTGGGATGTTACAAACCTTCCCCCCTTAAACAAAATCTCCTCCCGAGATTTACAAAGAAAACTAGGAACTAAAGAGATCTAGGAACTCTGTCCTAATGTAATCTTCTCGCTCCCAAGTAGCTTCCTCCTCGGTGTCGTTGCTCCACTAGATCTTGAGAAACTTGATGCTCCTGGTCCTGGTGGTTCTGTAGGCTTCTTCTAAGATACGGATGGGCACTTCCCGATAGGTCAGGTCATTGTTGATTTCCACAGCTCTGTGATCGATGTTCTTGAAAACTTCAGTCTTCTCAGGCACTTCCAAGCATTTGCGAAGTAACGAGATATGGAACACATTATGGATGGCTTACATCTCTTCTGGCAGTTCCAGTTGATACGATACTTCTCCTCGGCGGTTTAGAATCTTGAAAGGTCCGATATATCTGGGGGCTAACTTTCCCTTCAAACTAAAGCGTTGAGTTCCCTTCAATGGTGAAACTTTGAGATATACAAAATCTCCGACATTGAAAGTCAGGTCTCTCCTTCTTTTGTCAGCATAACTCTTCTGTCTAGATTGGGCGGTCTTGAGGTGCTCACGAACTTTGTGAACCTTCTCTTCTGCTTCTCGGAGAATGTCAGGTCCGAAGATCTGACTCTCTCCTACTTGCGACCAATTCAAAGGGGTATGACACTTTCTTCCATATAGGAATTCAAATGGTGCCATCTGCAAACTAGCTTGATAACTGTTGTTATATGAGAATTCTGCAAAAGGCAGGCAGTCTTCCCATTTTGATCTGTATTCCAACACACAAGCTCCAAGCATATCCTCAAGGATTTGGTTGACTCTCTCAGTCTGTCCATCTGTTTGCAGGTGATAAGCGGTACTGAAGTTCAACTTGGTTCCTAAACCTTCCTAAACTTTCTACCAAAATCTTGAAGTAAACTGGGTTCCTCGATCTGATACGATGGTCTTGGGGGTTCCATGCAGACTAACAATCCTAGCAATGTACAGTTCTGCTAACTTCGCACTCTGGTAGGTTGTCTTGATAGGTATGAAGTGGGCTACCTTGGACAGTCTATCAACGATGACCCAGATTGAGTCACTTCCCCTACTGGAAGTAGGCAAACCGGTGATAAAGTCCATTCCGACAGAATCCCATTTCCATTCCGGAATCTGCAATGGTTGCAATAGTCATGCAGGTCTCTGATGCTCTACTTTGACTCTTTGACAGATGTCACATTTTGTGATGTAGCTTCCGATCTCTCTCTTCATCTTGTGCCACCAAAATTGCTCTTTCAAATCCTAATACATCTTTGTTCCTCCGGGGTGGATAGAATAAAGAGTATCATGAGCTTCCTTCATGATAATTTCCTTTAGCTCCGAATCTGCTGGCACACAGATACGTCCTTTGTACCACAGTACTCCTTCGTCTTCGGTGAATCTAGGTACCTTTCCTGTACCAATACGACGTTTGATTCCGTCGATACTTTCATTCCCCTTCTGGGCTTCCTTGATTTGGCTAATCAAAGTGGGTTGAAGTTCAATGCTAGCTAGGAATCCTTTGCTAACTAATTCAGTCCTGAACTGCTCCAATTCCTCATACAAACTTTGTTGCTTCTCCTTGATCATGGTGTTAAGCCTACACGGCAATCTGCTAAGAGCATCCGCCACCACGTTGGCTTTGCTGGGGTGATAGTGAATGTCAAGGTCATAGTCCTTGATTAACTCTATCCATCTCCTTTGCCTCATATTCAGCTCCTTCTGAGTGAAGATATACTTCAAGCTCTTGTGATCTGAGTAAATCTCACAGTGATTACCCATCAAATAATGACGCCATGTCTTCAACGCTAGAACCACAGCTGCTAGCTCAAGATCATGGGTCGGATAATTCTGCTCATGCTGCTTCAGTTGTCGAGACAGATACACGATAACTTTGCCTTCTTGCATCAATACACATCCTAGACCAATCTTGGATGCATCACAATACACATCAAACGGCTTCTTGATGTCTAGCATGACCAATATTGGGGCTGATATCAATCTCTTCTTCAGCTCTTGGAAACTGGCTTCACACTTGTCTGTCCATTCAAACTTCTTGTCCTTCTTCAACAATTGGGTCATGGGTCGAGCAAGCTCGAGAATCCTTCTACGAACTTGCGGTAATAGCCCGCTAATCTGAGAAATGCACGGACTTGGGTTTGAGTGGTTGGGGCTTCCCATTCTTCGACATCTTTGATCTTGGCGGGATCAACAGAGACTCCTCCGGCAGACACAATATGTCCTAGGAATCCTACTTCCTTTAGCCAAAATTCACACTTGCTGAACTTGGCATATAACTGATGCTCTCTCAGGGTTTCTAGGATAACTCTCAGATGTTGCTCATGCTCTTCTTCTGACTTGGATTAGATAAGGATGTCGTCGATAAACACAACTACAAACTTATCTAGGAAATTCATAAAGATCTTATTCATGAGATTCATGAAATAAGCAGGGGCATTGGTTAATCCAAAATACATAACCGTATACTCGTATAAACCATAGCGAGTAGTAAAGGCGGTCTTCGGAATATCCGTTGCACGAATCTTAAGTTGGTGATAACCAGTCCTAAGATCAATCTTTGAGAATACCTGAGCTCCGGTCAACTAATCAAATAGATCCTCTATCTTTGGCAAAGGGTACTTGTTCTTGATGGTGACGTCATTCAACTTTCTGTAATCTGTACACAGACGGTTGCCTCCATCTTTCTTGTCGACGAATAACACTGTTGATCTCTAGGGCGATGCGCTTGGCTGAATCAAGCCTGTTGCTAACATGGCATCTAACTGCTTCTTCAGTTCCACTAACTCTGAGGGGTTCATGCTATAGGGTCTCTAGGCTATGGGTCCGGTTCCGGGGATTAGTTCGATAATGAACTCAATATCCCTATCCGGGGGCATACCTGGCAATTCATCTGGGAATACGTCGGGGTATTCACAGACTACTCTGACTTGGTCTATGGTGAGCAGGGCTACACTCTTGTTGCACTTGAATTGACGGGGTAAGGTTTCAGAGATATGCTCTACTGTGACTCCAGAACTACTGGTCATGGTGATGGCTTTCTTAGCATAGTCTATCAATCCTTTATGTCTTGACATCTAGTCCATACCTAGTACTACTTCCAATCCTTTGGTTCCAAGTACAATTAGGTTGGCATAAAAATCTATCCCATGTATTCGGATAGGTACAGTTTTGCAAAATTTTCTAGCTTTTGTAGTTGAACCGGGGATTTGAACTATCATGACATGCTTCAGGTTGGTTGGGTGAATCTTACTAGTGCATGCAAATTCTTCGGTGACAAATGAATGCGATGCTCCAGAATCAAACAATACTCTTGCTAAAACTGAGTTGACAGAAAACATACCCAGCACTACATCTGGCGCTTCCTGGGCTTCTTCTGCTTTCATGTGGAAGAGACGACCGTTGCGGTTGTGAGGGTTCCCTGGGGCAAATCTCTTTCCTGGTTGAACACGATGCTGCTGAGCTGGGGCATTCACAGGGGCATTGGCGGCAGTCTTCTTGGGACACTCATTGGAGTAGTGACCCTTCACTCCACACTCAAAACAAGTGATCTAGGACTTGTCCTTGACTGCGACAGGCACAGCATTGCTGCCAGTTATGGGTGCAGTGTTGTTGCTGTTGTCGTTGCTCTTGGGAGGGGCACGATTGAAATGGTTGGCATTGCCAGAGTTGTGATTGTTTCCTCCGGACTTCACATTGCCTCCGCTACGGTTGGGGTAGCTTGGGCGAGAATTTGGGGGTCAGTTGTTCCTTGGTGCATATCCTAGTGAAGGGTTGGGACAGTACTTCTGGTGACTGCGGGATCCAAACTACTGCATCATACGACGCTTGCGGTTGTCGTTTGCCTGGTTAATCTTCCCTTCCATCTGAATGGCAGAGTCGACTAGTTCTTCGAGATCTTGGAAGCGGATATTGACAAGGACAGTTTGCATCTCATCATGCAGTTCGTTCAAGAATCTCTCCTTCTTCTTGGCCTTTGTGTTGATCTCATCAGGTGCATATCTGGCAAGTGACAGGAATCTGTCATGGTACTCCACCACAGTCATTCTTCCTTGCTTCAATTCGTGGAATTCATCTCGCATCCTGTTGACGAGACCTTGCGGCACGTGGGTGCGGCTGAACTTGACTTTGAATGCTTCCCATGTCATAACTTGGCCATGGTTCATATTGCGGATGCTATTCCACCAAGCTCTTGCATCTCCCGCCAGATAGTGGGTGGTGAAGAGGACTTTCTCATTTTCATCAACTCCTGCAACTTCGAGGTTGTTTTCCATCGTCTATAACCAGTCGTCAGCATCTAATGGGTTTTCAGATTGGTTGAAGATTGGGGGATTGGTATTCTGAATTTTTTTGAGTTTGGATCCATGGTGATCCTGATTTCCATGTCCTTGGTTGTTGAGAGCCATCTGGGCGATCTGCTGCAATGTTGCTAAGTTGGCTTGGCGCTCGGCCCTGCTTGCTTCACGGTCTGTGATGAGATTCTGCAAGATCTGCAGCATTGGGTCCTGCGACGAGCTGCTCTCTCCTTGGTTTCCACGAGTCATCTGAATATTGAGATAGATATAGGGGTAAGAGGGAAATTCTAAGGTTCATAGTTTTGGGTTTTCAAAGCTAAAAATTTGAGTTAGACTCAGGTTTTTCAACTAACTTCATTTTCATTTATGCAAGCAAGCACACGACACAACACACACCACAACAACAAAGGAAAGCAGATGGTTTGAAGAACCATTCTGCAAGCTATGATACAGTGGGACCGATACAACTCATGCTACGACAGTGCTCTCGTGCATCTACTCATCATCGATGAAGTCGGAGTCCTCATCATCAGTTTAGAAGTCCACAGCATCCTCCTCCAGAAAGCCATCATCATTGCTGAGGTAAGAATCCATGTCTCCCTGGATGTCTTCACGCTCATCTTCTTCTTCCTTGGCGGCAAGCTGAGCTTCCTGCTCCTTGACGGTCTTCTCGAGGTCGGCCACCTTCTTGCAAAGACGAGCGATGGTGCGATCCTTCTTTGCATGCTGGCGGCGAAGAGACTGGCGATCTTGGACGAGCAGTGCGAAAGTCTGGGCCTTCTGGTCGGCAATGGCACGGTTCTGGTTGGCTAACTCCCGGGCATTGTCCAATTCCTGCTGTCTGTCGTGCTGCAAGAAGTCAAGATTCTCCACTTGACACCTCAACTCTAGGTGACTTGGCATCTCCATCGGCATTCCCATGAAGTCACGTCTTGCATAGTGAGCAAAACGGGTTCCTTGGATCTTGTTGACGCTGAGGGCACATAGACGTGCGAGAGCTTCATGCATTTCCCTGGCTAATCCATCTAGCCAGTTGTTCTCTCTCATGGAGAACTGAATTCTCCCAGAAGTTGGTGCTTTGATGCTTCCTCTAAGATCTACGGTGACTAGCCACTGTAGGTCTCCTCCTGGGGGTCCTGGAAGTTGAGATCCAAGAAACTCCGGATGTGGGCGTCCCAGTAACTCCGACAGTGAATCCAGATCCCTCTCAAAGATCAGCTGACCTCCGTTTCCCAACTGGTAGAACTTGCTGAACTGAGTCTCCATCTACAAGAATTAAGGATGAGGAAATTAGTGAGGTGATCAAGTGTGTCAAGTTTTAAGTAGTAATGTAAGAATTTTGAGGAACATGAATTTTTGAGAAAGAATGAGTTCACAAGGGTAAGAGAGGAAATAGTTTTTCATAAATACTCACTTTGGTTTTGAAGCTAAGTTTTTGGTTTGGACATCCATTCTAACTAGGGTCTCCTATGGTCAGGATGGCTCTGATACCAACTTGTCAACACACGGATTTTTAATCCCAGATGCCCGTTATGCCATACCTCGCAATCCCAGGATTACCATTTTTGCGAGACATAACGGATTGGATATCACAGTACATCATCCATTACAAACCATACATAAGGTCTTACACAAATAAGGATCTCATGATCTAGTCTGAATACAACAAGCAGCGGAAATAAAAGATAAGCGTAGCGGTGGGGTCCATCTTCAGGGACACAGGCAATGCTGACGAAGGCATATTGTCCTAGTTATCATAGCCATCCTGATGGCTATCCTCTTGATAGTCTCCTTCATAGTCTGGCCATGAGAATAGCCAGGGACAAAAGCCATGAGTACTCTTTAAGTACTCGCAAACTACTATTAGCAGTTACTATAGTTCTAAGTTAAAGTGCTAAATCTAAGATTAACTACAAAGTTAAGTTTGAAACCTAAGCTGAGTTCTGAAGCAAAGAAAGATAAAGTAAAGTTCTAGAATCACTTAAGTTGGGAAGCTAATGTCATAAACACAACCCTGTTGTGGTCAAGTCAAGATTCATCCTTCATTTCAAGTTATTTAGAAAACATCTGACAATGAAACAGTATGGCCATTCCAACTGTCCATAACCGCGGACGCGGCTATTCGAATAGTTTGACACTCTGCAGAGGTGGTACACTTTCACCACAAGATTCGATACATCTGTCAGGGATAACCCTGAATCATCATACTTAGTATGCAGATAATCAAACATAACCTTCCCTTTACACACCCTAGTATAAGCACCTCTCCTATGAGCATGGCCTCCCAACCATGACCATTAGTCATCTTGGGCACTGCATAGGTGGACATCATTGAGAGGTAGCCTCAGCTCAAACCTCTCCCACGAGGGAACTAATACTAATGCACATAAATTTCCAGCTAAGCCTTACCCAATTCAGGTAATGTGGTTGTACGGTAAATTTGGAATGGTATTGCATCCAAATCCAACCATCAGTTTTATAAAAGGGTTAAGGCTCATGCCTCAACATTTTCATCATCATCAACCATTTGTGCTTCTCAACACATGCCAAAACATCTCAATAGAATGACTCATCATTCCAAGGTTTTCATAATTCATTTTCACCAAGTGTTCCCATCTAAAGTGACTCAAGTTTTTGATCTACTCTAAATTACTAAGTTAAGAGTGTTCACTAAGGCGGAAGTGATGGGTTCAATATCATGCCATATAATGACATCTAAAGGTTTCTAAATAGGTCAAGTTTTATACTTTTTATGCTACCTTCAGAACAAGTAAAGAACTTGGTGTAAACTAAGGGAGGTAAAAACTTGTAAAGAAAGACTTGAGGTAACTACTAGTTAAAAGGGGTGTGATCAAAGCATTCTTAAGGCATCTTTGCTAAACCATCTATTTTGATCCTATCTTGCTAAGCACTAAACTTGCAAGTGTTAGCTTGCACTGTTAATGGTGGCTTTCCTTGGTTGGTGCAGTGGTTGAAGTTTTCTTCGTCTTCGTCTTGATAGCACTCCTCCTCCTCGTAAGCTTGGTCGGTACTATCTTCTATAAATATATACGGAGTACACAATCACCAAACAATACTTAACTAGGCTAGATAGCATTCTAAGACACACAATTGATGATCTATTATCATCACAAGCATCACAAGTTTAATTCAATAGTTTCATTCTTTTTATTTTAGAAAAGTAATTTCTACTCATTGAAAACTTAACTAAGATTTAATATTCACCACTTAAAATATGGGATCATGTTGACACGTGCCATCACCACATACTCCAATATGTGGGAATGAGATTTAAAGGTTGGATCATAATCACTTTGGTTTAAGTTCATTATTTAATGATTTAAAGTGACTAGAAATGCCTATATAGCATCAATTTGGTACTAGTCCAAAGTCACTACATGTAAACCTTAATATTATTACATATTTAGATAGATATGGTGAAATGTGATTTTTGAGAGTGGGAATCAACTCAAAAGCTATCTTGGTTGATTTCATAAAAATGTTGCAAGTTGCAAAAGCTTATGTTTTGTTATTTTTATTAGGAGAGATCTATAACTCTAATTGAATTAAATCCAATGGGCTTGGATAGATCATCTCAATACCTTTCAGCCAAAATTTGTTTTATGCAATATGGATTTATAAAACTCCCAGAATGGAATTTTAAACTAGTGGACAGAAACTAGATTCAACTTAAAAAGAAAAAATCCAGATTTGAACGGTTGGGGTAGCGCGGGAAAGAACTTGGGTCGGCCCAGTGGCGCTCCGCGGCGCGGGGCTCAGCTGACAGGGGGCCCTGCTTGTCAGTGGGTCTTAACACGCGAAACGGTACGCGTGATGTGGGCCGTAGGATTAGAAAGGGGATCTATGGCTGAGGGTCGTCGTCGATGACGAATAGGTCGCTGGCGAGCTCGAACCCTAGCGGCTCGGTGGGGTCTGCTGGGGACGTACCAGGGCTCCAGCAGGGTAGGCGAGGCAAGCAAACGAACTGGAAGACGACGGCGAGGCGAGGCGCGGTTGCGGCGGAGCTTGGGGTGCCCTAAATCGCAGGCGCCCTTCTCCTCCTGCTGCGGCTGCTCCGGCTCCAATTCCGGCGAGGCAGAGCTTGTTTGGCTCCGGTGAGAGGGGTGAAAGGATCAGTGAGAGTTGGGGAGTGAGTGGATGTGGAGAAATGGTGCAGGGGAGGCCGGTTTATATAGGCCCGACGGTGAGACCGAAGGGTATGGGCAGGCGACTCCGGAGACACGGCTACGGGCGGCTAGCGGCATGGCGGATGATGGTGATCGACAGGTGGTCTCCTGGCGGTGCTCTAGGAAGTGAATGCGGGCGTAAGGGCGGTGGCATGCGGTCTGGGCGAGCTGGCGCTCTGAGCGGCAGAGGCGACGGTGTCCACGGCGAGCGGTGGCTGGGGTGAGTTGGGCGGCCAGCGGGGGTGTCTAGGGTGTTCCCCAGGTCATGGCAGAGCGATGGGCGCGGGCTATGGCCAAGGGGCGGTCTGTGCACGCGGGGACAGAGCGTGCTCTACGGGCGGTGTCGGCATGGTCGACCAGCTCCGGGCGTGGCGGTTCTCGGTCGTTCCTGTCTCTGGCTCTGGCCTGGGGCTGGTTGGACGGTGGAGGTGGACCACTGGCGACGTGCTAGACATGGCGAGAGAGGCTGGAGAGGTCTGTTGCTGCGAGTGCACGGTCGGCCGACGAGGAGTGGCTCGACATGGCAATGCAGTGCAGCTAGGAGGTAGGGGATGTGTTGGGGTGGGTCTGGCTAGGTTTGAGGGGGACAAAGATGATCAAAGCACTTCAAATTTGCTAGACAAGATCAGCCCAAAATAGTAATAGTTAGGCCACTTTGATCTTGCCAGCAAGGTGTTTGACATAATGGCTGAAAGAGAAAAACTTTTGAATTTTGATTTCAAAATTTTTGGGTGTTCTTCACTAGTGCTAGGTAGTCTCAGGTTGCAAGGGTTTTGAAAGTGGAGCTTGTTTGAATGGTTTTTGAAAAAGTGGGATCTTCCCATATGAAATAGATTCAGTTTTGAACTATCATTTAAAATTAGTATTTGAAAGATTTTTGCAGATCACAAGGTGGGCCTTGGTACCTCATTATGTGTACTAGCAAGGGGTGCAAAGATCATGAATTGTTTCTATTGAGAAATGAGTGCTAGGAATACTCAAAGTAGTGTAGTTGATTAAAATGGCCAAAATGACCATTCCTCCTTTTTAATTGTTTTTTATTTGATTTTCTTTGGGAAAAGTTTGGGAATGATGTAGATGATGTTTAAATCACATAAGAAACATTTTACAAGCATTGGATCACTTAAAATCAACTCCTATTTTAAATGCACACATATGAATGCTTTCATTTTTTTATTGGAAAAGTTTTTGTTAACCCTATTTTTGGATGATTTGATCTTGATAAGCTTGGATTAAAGTTTTGGGATGTTACAAAAACCCATCTTCCCTAGAGCACGGTCTGAAAGTAAATTATATCCAAGGGTCTCAACAAGCATGATGTCCACGAGAGTGATATCGTGTGCCACCACAACTTTGCCGAAACCCATTACCTTAGACTTTGATTTGTCAGCATATGTCATAGATATTTGATCAACATTTGGTCTCAATTCCTTGACACTAGAAGCGCTTCCGGTCATATGATTTGTGCATCCACTATCGAGCACCCATTTTGACCCTCCGGAAGCATAGGTCTACAAAAGATCAAACTAGTTTTTAGGTACCCATTTCTCAATGGGTGCTCTTTTGTTAGCAACAAGGGTCTTGGGAACCCAAATCGACCATGCAATATAACCATCAAATGGGCCAACATATTGTGCATACACATCACCATAGTAATCACGCATTAAGACATAGTGAAGGTTAGCACTACCCGCAAAATCATCATGAGACATAGTTTTGCCACTTGTGGTCTTACTTCCCACAATGACCTTGTTCTTTTCTTGAGCGGGCTTGGCCTTCTTCTTCTTGTTATTCTTTTTCTTCTTGGCTTTAGATACAAAGCCTGAGCCCCTTTTTCACCATTTGACCTTTGCTTGTTTAAGAGGTCATCAATAGACTTGTTTCCTTTGGGAAAGGAAGTCTTAGCTAGCTCCCCCTTCAACCTAGCATGTTCTTCAAGAGTATTTGTACAACTATAAGGAATGAATGTACTAGGTGAGGGATTATTGATCAATTGAGTTTGAAGCTTTTCACGAGACTTTGTGAGGGACAAGAGTTCACTTTCCAAGGCCTTGTGAGCCTTGTCAAGTGTCCTAAAGTCCTCGGCAAGTTTTTTATGAACAACATCAAACTCAATCTTATCCTTTTTAGCCTTTTTGTATTTAGCAATAGCATGATCATGTTCCTTGATGAGTTTATTAATAATGAGGTCATTAGCTTAATCAAGGCCCTCTAGTTTAGTTTCAAGAGATATTCTAGTTTCTTGTTCTTCTTCTAGAGCATTACTAAGAGCTTCTACCTCAATCATGTGCTCTCTTCCTAATTGGCATCTCTCATCTAGAAGTTCTTGTGTGTGTGAAAGTTGATTTAGGAGGTCCACAACATGTTTCTTGTGTTCCCCTTGCAAGTTATTCATAAACACATCAAAAGTAACTAGTTCCTTTTTGACCTCAAGAGATAACTCATCATCAAAATCATCATTGATTAAGGAAGTGGAGTGTGATGATGATAATACCTCCATTCCTCTTGCCATAAGGCAAGTGACGTTCTTGTTGGAGATATTCTCATTTGGAGAGTCGAAGAGTGAGAATGAAGGAGTAGAGGTAGTGGCAAGAGCAGCCACACCACTTGGTGTATCCTCTTCTTCCTCATTATCATCATCATCGGAGGAGTACTCTTCATGTGTGATCAATACAATTTCTCCCGGCTTCTTGTTGGTTGGGTTTATTTTGATGAAGGGTCTCTTGTATGGAACTTTGGAGGTCTTCTTCAACACAAGTTTACCCCCATGATCTTCTCTTTTCTCATAGGGACAAGCTGCAACGAAGTGATAGCGGTCACCACAATTGAAACAAGTTCTCAACTTTGACCCATTGTCTCTTCTCCCATTGGGGTTGCTTCTTCGTTGCATTTCCATCTTGGCCTTGGCGAGGTCTTTCCAAAAGTTTCTTGCATAGAAGGCCATGTATTCACCATGAGCAGTCTTGACATCGTCAGGGTGGCTCATTGAAGGTCCCTCATCACTTCCTTCATCTTCATCATACTCCACAACCTTGGCCTTCAAGGCAAGATTGGCACCACTACTCGTTCCAATGGCACGAGCACGGGCGTCTTTGGCATTCTTGGCAGCAACCTTGAAGGCTGCCATCTCTTGCATCACTTCATTGGAGGTCATGCGATGGTAGTTGTGTCTTCCTTGGAGACTCTTCAAGTCGGTAGGCTCGAAGGGCATGAGAGCACTCACATACTTCCTTTTGATCTAAGCGTCATCAATGTGAGAGGCGCCAACATTCCTGAAAGTGGTGGCTGTGGATTTGAGTCTTCGATACATGTCTTCATGATCCTCACCATCCTTCATGAAGAAACCTTCGGCCTCATTGCTTAAGGCATCATATCTATTTCTCCTCATACTCTCATTGCCAACAAACAAGTCAATGAGAGCATCCCAAGCTTCCTTGGCGGTGTTGTAGTGCTCAATGTGGGGAAAATCCTTTGACCCCACCCCAAGTTGGATCATGTGCAGGGCACTCTCATTGAGTTGGCTATTGACCACTTCTCTTCTCGTCAAGGTGGTTGGATCCTCAATTTTGAGTCCTTCTTCAATAATATTCCACAAGTCAATGCAAGAGCTGCGCACATGAGATTTCATTAACACTTGCCATTGAGCAAAAGTATGTGCAGCTAACTTAGGTGGGTCTCCTCTATTGTTTATATGTGGATGAGGGATAGGAGGGTCAGGAGAGTACCATCCGGGAACCATATGGAACTCTTCCTTCCCATCACCCTTTTTGGTGGCGGAGTTAGTGGAATTATGTTCATCCCCTACCACTTCCTCCAAAGGCTTTGCTGGAGCATTAGCCTTTGGGTTTGGTGGTGTTTCCACTAGAGAGGGAGGAGGTGAGGTTTGCCTATCCTTAACAAGTTGCTCAACGAGTTGACGCAACTGTAGGATTTCGTTGCCCAAGGTAGAGCTCAAGCTTGTTTCCAAATTCTTGAGATCTACCATGGTCACCGAATGGCTAGCCTCACTTTCTCCCTCCTCTGGGTTGCCCATAATCTCTTAGGCGGTTAAGCCCGAATAAAGAGCCGAGGCTCTGATACCAATTGAAAGGATCGTATGGGCACCTAGAGGGGGGGTGAATAGGTGCTACTTTAAATTTTACTCTTTTTCAAATTAGGGTTTGACAAGAAAGGTAAATTCTCTAGATTATGCAACTAAGGTGAATTTACCTATATGACAAGCAAGCACAGACTAAACAATAACTAGATAAGAAAAGTGTGGTAAAGGATAGAAGGAACCAAAGTGGAGCACACGGAGACACAAGGATTTGTTTCCCGTAGTTCCTTCCTTTTGAGGGGAAGTACGTCTACGTTTGGAGAGGGGTGGTTTCAAACCACCAACGCCACGAGAGGCCTCCCTTGTTCTCCGATGAACCTCACCCCAACGGGTTCGATTCACCTCTTCCACTATACGGCAACCTTCGAGGTGGAAGATGGCACCTTTACAACGAGTTCGGGGCACACATCCACAACTTAATTGGAGGCTCCCAAATACAAGCAAGCTGTCAAACAATCAAAGACAAGCTTGTAAGAACCAAATCAAAACCTAGGGTTTCCAATGAAACACTAGAGCATGGGGGCCCTCAAGTTAATGAGGGGGAAATGAAGATCTCTCTTGGTGAAGCTATAGATCAAGGCCTCCTCCTTCGATTCTCCAAATATCAAAGACTTTGGATGGTTGGATGAAGAGATCTTGTTGATTTGGTGGCTCAAATGGACATGGTGTTCTTGAGGTGGACGAGCAGCTAGAACAAGGGGATAAGGTCCCCTATTTATAGCCCTTCTGTCAGCGAACCGTTTTTCTGACCGTTGGAGAAGAAGCAGACCGGAGACTCCGGTCACCACACCGGAGACTCCGGTCCCTCTACACCGGAGACTCCGGCCTGAGATAGGGACCGGAGACTCCGGACCAACCTCCGGACCACCTTACTGGTTGACCCAGGCAAGAAAACAGAGGCCACTCCAGAGACTCCTGGGGAAACTCCGGACCACACAGGAGACTCTGGTCTGACTAGATCGGAGACTCCTGTCTGGAATCCCCAAGATACAAGAACAAATGCAGGAATGATCTGCAGGCCAATGGTCCTTTTTCCTATGTAGAATATCACCCTGTAGACAATAGCAAACTATAAAAAGGGTCTACTAGTTGTTAACGAACACCAAAAGTTATTATGACAGTAAATGTCCTTTCAATATTACTGATTGGGAATGATGTGGAACTTCTAGAAGCGTAAAAGAATATCCGAGTAGTCAGTTTTCCATGAAGGACTTAGGTGAAGCTACAAATATATTGAGCATCAATATCTATAGAGATAGATCAAGACGCATAATTGCATTAAGTCAGAGTACTTACTTTGAGAAGATTTTGAAGAAGTTCAAAATGGAAGAGGCCAAAAGAGGTTTTACTATAATGAGAGGGAGAACACTGGAGTTTGACTCAATTTCCAGCAACAGATGATGATAGAGAAAAGATGTCTAAAATCCCCTATGCCTCAGCCATAGGCTCTATCATGTATGCTATGCTGAGTACTCGACCTAATATAGCCTTGGCTCTTAGTTTGACGATCCGGTTCCAAAGTAATCCAGGAATGGATCATTGGACAGTTGTGAAATGTATCCTAAAGTATCACAAGAGAAACTAAGGATATGTTCCTAGTCTATGGAGGAAGTGACGAAGCTCTAAGCGTAACTGGTTACGTGGATGCGAGCTAGAACACGGATCCTAATGACTCGAAGTCTCAAAAGGGATATGTGTTTATGGTGAATGGTGGGGCGGTAAGCTAGAAGAGCAGGAAGCAATCAGTAGTAGCACAATCTACAATGGAGTCGGAATACATCGTAGCTGCTAAAGCAGCAAATTAAGTTGTTTGGCTAAGGAATTTCGTCATCGACCTAGGAGTTATTCCAAGCGCACAAGACCCTGTGACGATCTATTGTGACAACACGGGTGCCATTGCAAACACAAATGAACCGAGAACTCATTCCACGACCAAACATATCAAGCTACATTTTCATGCTATCCGACAAAATATTGATGAAGGTGAAATTAAGATTTGCAAAGTAGCTCATTGATCAAGTGGATGATCTAGGGTTTCGAGATCATGGGTATGTATGCCAATTCATAATGAGGTCATATCATTAGATGAATGATATGATAGACACACCCCCAATGGTTATATCATATTGAGATCTAGTTACAAACGTTCATCTTTAATGATAACAAAGAAAACCTCCCATCATGGTCTTTAGAATGTGAGATAATGCAAATCACCGTTACTGGAGGGAGCTTTGATGATATCAAGTATCAAGACGTGAAAGGGTGATAAAAATGTGCCACTCAAGTTTCCCAAAGGAACGTGTAGAGGAGTACATATCAAGAACATGATTTGCCAATCCAAGTAATGTATAGATACGCGTGGGCCATCTTGGTGACGTTGCATTAACGAAGCTTGCAAGTGTGTGACTAGGTCACAGAATGCAACGGCATGGGAATGAGTAATCAAGTTCATCGGTAACGAGATCAAAGTAGGTATGCAGATACCAAAGATCAAATCTCGGTAAACTAGGTATCAAGTGGCAAAGAGAATAGGACACGACATTGAAGGTTCAAGAGATGAGATTCGTGAAACACACGGGGGTCATCATAGGCATCCAGGTCCTGCTGATAATCACTGATACAAGATATGTCTCGGACATGTCCATAATGTTTCCGAACCGAAGGGTGTCACGCTTAAGGGTGGGGACATATAGGGATTGATACGACACCGCAGGAGAAATGATAGAGAAACTGGAAAAGTTCCGTGTAACACCCGATGTTGATCGTAGGGGTCCGGAAGGAGTTCTGGAATGAAAGCCATAATAATATATCTGTTTTATATTAATTAAATGAATTAATAATAAAACATATATTTTTATAGGCAGCCCATTGCTAATGGGCATCACCCGGAGGGGAGGCCTAAGAGGGAAAGGCGCCTAAGGGAGGAGGGCTAGCCGGCCTAGCCATAGTGGCCTCCCCATGTGGGGCCCACCTAGGGCCGGCGGCTGCGACAATTAGTCCCACACCGCTTGCCCCTTGGGTGGTGCCCCTCTCCTCTTACTATATATAGGGGTCAACCCCTCCCCTTGGAAACCATCATATTCTCTCTCTCTCTCATTTTATTTGGGGATTTCTTCATAATATTAGCGAGGACCCCGAGGGACTTGAGTTCTCCACTTTCGCACTACCGTTGTGCGTTCTTCGGTCCGCCATCTTTCTCCTTCCGCTGCTCAGCTGGATCGGATCTCAGGAGACATCACCTACACCGAACGTGTGTAGAACTTAGGAGGCGCCACACTTGGGGCGCTTAGAGATGCTCGTCTTTATCAACATACGCCTTCCTGTGTAAGGTGTTCCTTGGTCTTCAAGGGTATGAATATCGTTCCCTTCTTCGTTACTTGTGTCTACATAGTATAGATCTTGGTTTTAGTGTTCGCGTAGTTAGAATTTTTTTGTTTTCTGTTGCGGAACCTTGCATATTAGAGTTTCACATAATCCTAGCTTATGTAGTCATGAATTATATTCTGGAATCAATTGTGAAAATATTTCCTAATATTCGAACAATCCAAAAACCATTATTATAGGCAATTTCATGAATTAAACATGGGAAACTTGGCCGATGTGCTAAAGTCGATAAGTTTACCGGTATGCATTTTAAGAGGTGGCAGTATAAGATTATGATGTGGCTATGAGCTCTGAAAGTATTCGAGGATAGTAATGGCTTACTTGAAGGAACTATATCTGACGAGGATCAGAAAAAGTTCGAGGAAGTCAATACTAAATTTGTGGGATAAGTTCTGAGTGTTCTTGACAACAAGTTCTTTGATGTGTACATAAACATCACGGATGGAAAAAAGCTCTAGGAGGCACTTGACACTAAGTTCGGTGTAGTAGAAGCTAGTAGTGTATTGTATATCATCCATGATTACACGATGGTTAACATCCGTTCTATAGTCGAACAAGCTCATGAGATATGTTGCATCACCAAAGATCTTGAACTCCTTAAGTGTGTATTACCTGACAAGTTTGTGGTTGGGTATATTATTGCAAAGTTGCCTTATTCGTGGAGGAATTTTGTCACAACTCCCAAACACAAGAGGTAGGAGATATTGGTTGAAAACCTGGTAGCATCTCTTGATGTTGAGGAGAAGGCTCAGGCTAAGGATAATGCTTAGAAAGGAGGAAAGGGTCAGTCTAGCGCCAACATGGTGTAGAGTAAAACCTTCAGCAAAACAAAGAGAACTACAAGCCTTCCTTCAACAAGCCTGAAAAAACTACAACCTTCAAGACGAAGAAGAATCCGAACAAGGCTGAGCTAGATTGGTTTACCTATCGAGATATTGAATGCTTTTCCAAGGACTACCCAGAACACGCAGATCGAAGAGGGAAAAAGGGAAGACTATCAACGTCATGACCGCTAGCAATACTTATGGGTACGGTAATTTATTTACTATTCTTTTGATATTTCCATCTCTATGTTGGTGAATTGATACATGTACTGATGTTCACGTATGTGCTGACATCTCTGTGTTTAGTTCTTACCAGGTCGTCCATTATTCTTCCGTCCTAACGGGAAATGAGCCACATGCTTCTGTTCGTGATGTTGGTAAGTGGATCTGAAGTTTACTTTGGAAAAGATCGTGTAACTGAGAAACGTGTACCATGTCCCTACTATGAATAGGAATCTAGATAGCGGCTTCCTTCTATGGAGAGATGAGTTTAAGGTTATTTTAGAGTCTAATAAAATCGTTTTTCTAAAACATGGAAAAATTATTAGTAAAAGTTATGAGTTCACAAGTTTGTTTCAATTTTCACTTTTAGAGTTTCATAATAAATCTGTGAATCATATTTGTCAAGGTGTCAATCATGATACCAGTGTTTGGCACTATCGTCTATGTCATGTTAATTTTTGTTTAATGTCTTGAATGTGTTCCTCCGGCAGTCGACCTCGCCCCACTACGCCCTTCTTCCTCCTACGCGCCTCCCTTCCTCATGCTCCGGCGGCGCCGCCCAGGAGCTCCCTGTCATCGCCAACACCATCTCATCCCTGCTCTGCACGCAGGCGCCACCAACGCCTCCTCATTCATGTTACCTCTCGAGGAAGCAGTGCTCGGGCGCGGTGCTTCCCTTTTGCCGCCGTCTCCTCTAGCTCTCCCATCCCGCGCGCCCTTTCGAAATCATCTATGTCCGTCCCCCCGATGAGAAAGAGGGTAGGGGATGCGAATGATCAGCTCGGTTGGCCTGCACGCCATGGCGGAGCGCATGCTGTGGCGTGACTCTGCATCTCGCGGGTGGATGGTGTCCACCCTCACACACGGGGCCTTCCTCGACGCATGAGCGGCGGGTGGCCAGCGCTGGGGAAGCTGCTCCTATTCTGATGCGGGCTTGCTGTACGTCAGGGCAGCCCACGACCTGTATGTTTCTTCGCCTGATGGCAGCGACCTCCGCTACACCGAGTTCACCCTCGTCGACAGACAGCAGGCGGCGGCGCGGGGAACGCGTGGAGGTGAGCTGCGGCCGGGTGCCACGGGCGGAGGCCGAGTGTGCTGGGAAGGCCGCCATGGTGCGTTACGGGAGTGAAAGTATCTTCCGATGGGATGCAATTGATGGTGTCACCGTTGTGCAGGCGAGGGCGTCGTGCACGTAGTGTGGTGACATGGATAGCGAGTGGTGGGTGCACGACACGCTCCAGGGGCGTCAAGACCATGTTGCTCACAACGAGTACTCCGTCCAGAGTTCGCATTGGAGATGTTCTATGCAATGCCTCGAAGAAACGTGGTGACTAGAGTACTGTTCCCGACATGTTGCAGTTTGGCACGAACAAGCATGATTACCGGCTTAGCAAAGCATGGGAATGGGTACTGTTTACTCCCGCTATGTTTTGTTGATGCGTGTATCGTTGGCTTATTTTAACATCACAGGTTTCACACATAATATACCTAAAACTCCATCATAGATGTCCCATTTATTTATTCTCTCCAGCAGTACTATGTCTCATAAGTTCTGTTTATAATCATGATTGATAGCTTTTCTTTTGATCATGTACACTACTGTAATACGCTTACTGTCACATCTGTAGTTACAGCTGATGGAAAAAATAAGGAAAAAGTCCTTTTCAACCCTGAACTTGTAGAGGTTCGGCAGTTTGAACCCTGAAGCCAAAATCTCGGCCGTTCAAATCCTGAACTATTCAATCCCGGTCTAATCCTAACCTTGAGACTGTTTGACCAAGTTGACTGATGCCATGTAGACAATTTTTTACAAAAAAAACCTAAATAAACTATTTATTTCAGTTGCATGGTCCCTGACTCGATTAGCCAAAGATGTTCCATGGTTTTCAGTCGCATCACACACTCATGCCGCAGTTTTTATTGAGGTTAAATCTCCTTTTGCGCTGAACATTCGCTAAACCGATGAAGATATGTATTCCCACGCTTTGTTGTTAGTGCATGTGTTTCTCTGGAAGCTTTCTTTCAGCGTACCCTGCTTCCTGGACGAACCAGTATGGCATTTCAGGCTGCTCGAACAGCCAGCTGAAGGTCATACTCCTAATCCCAGTACTCGGTAGCTACGAGCTGTACATAATGTAGTGTATAAAGACTAAATTGAGTAGAGGGAAAGAGAGTACGTGATGAGATGGAGTGATCAGAGTACTACTAATCCGATGGAACAAACTGTACAAATTATTCGATGTAACAAGGAGCACGGGTCGCAGCCATCGTCATGGTTGCAAGCGCCAAAATTACAGGCAGCAGAGTCACCGTTGACATCGCCATCGCCGGCCGGTTTCCCTGGTCCACCGTCTCCCAGAACGACGACATGATTTTAGGAACCAAAATTTCTGAACAAATCTACCCACGCTCTAGGAGGCTGCTGAGATCAGTGTGAGGCGCGAGGACGGAAACAGCTTCAGGAACGAGTCGCAACCCTTGAACATTGTAGGTAGATTAGGTCCCCGGCGGCGATGCCCAGCCGTTGGTGCCCCTGCCGAGGTCCACCTGCCGCGCAGCGATCCGGCGAAAAAACGTTGTTCCCGCCAGTTGTCGCCGCCGGATTTGTCCGGCTTCCGGGCGTCGTCTTAGACATCGCCACTGGCCGGGGTTGGGCAGGGGTGGGTCGGATCGGGTCTCTCCTCGCCAGCGTTTCTATTTTTTTTACAAATAAACCCAAAAGTTAGTGTAGGCATGAACGAGAGACAAAGAAACTAGTGACAAAAGATGAATATGACACGTGGGCCACACTGTTAGTGAGAGGACCGTGTAATCCCGACCGGGATTTTTCATTTCCCGGTGTGCCAAACAGTTTCAGGGTTCGATTCGAACCGGGATTGAATAGTTCGGGATTTGAACGACCGGGATTTTGACTTCAGGGTTCAAACCGCCGAACTTCTACAGTTTAGGATTGAAAATGAACTTTTTCCAAAAAATAATGCAGACCTCAAAGTTGAAGAAGAAGCGTCATTGGGGTGGATGGGAGTAGCCTGAAGTAGAACGATAGTGCATATATATCTTCTTCCATTCATGGCGAAAAAGATCAAGAGAGTGTTGGTCGTGGTAAACAAGAAATGACCGAAACCAGGTTGTTGTCGAACACGCACAATTGGTTTTTTAATTAGTGTTTATTGGGTCACTCGGGTTATGGTAACTTTTCATTTAGCGAATGTGATTAATGGCGGTACATTGATTTCTATACATACTTGGTTTAAATTATAGCTTTCCACGACAATACCTATTGTTTTTATGAGTATATAGTTATATGCCCAACAAGAGAAAAATGAGATGCCGTAGCAACGCATGTGCATTCGGCTGGTATTAATATCGAATTTGCTGGTTCTCAGGCGTCTGAGAACTTCTTAGGTCTCAGTTACCTCTCTCACCATTGAATTACTTCACGATTCGTGCATTGTGAGAGTTACACATGAGTTGCAACTAGGTTCTAACTAAGAATTTAATAACTGAGAACTAGTATAAATTTTATAAATTACAACGAGATTGCAACTGAGAATTAGCACAAATAGTAGTATAACGTCAAACGACTTAGAACTAAGAAGGGTGATTTACTTTTTATTCTCGTGAGTTGTAGTTCAACTGAAAAAATAGTAGTAGGCAGCAAAAGTCTTTATTCTCGTGAGTTGTAGTTCAACTGAAAAAATAGTAGTAGGCAGCAAAAGGCTTTATTCTCGTGAGTTGTAGTTCAACTGAAAAATAGTAGTAGGCAGCAAAAGGCTTTATTCTCGTGAGTTGTAGTTCAACTGAAAAAATAGTAGTAGGCAGCAAAAGGCGTGGTCGGCAGGATTCGAACCTGCGCGAAATGAGATGCCGTAGCAACGCATGTGCATTCGGTTGGTATTAATATCGAATTTGCTGGTTCTCAGGCGCCTGAGAACTTCTTAGGTCTCAGTTACCTCTCTCACCATTGAATTACTTCACGATTCGTGCATTGTGAGACTTACACATGAGTTGCAACTAGGTTCTAACTAAGAATTTAATAACTGAGAACTAGTATAAATTTTATAAGTTACAACGAGATTGCAACTGAGAATTAGCACAAATAGTAGTATGACGTTAAACGACTTAGAACTAAGAAGGGTGATTTACTTTTTATTCTCGTGAGTTGTAGTTCAACTGAAAAAATAGTAGTAGGCAGCAAAAGGCTTTATTCTCGTGAGTTGTAGTTCAACTGAAAAAATAGTAGTAGGCAGCAAAAGGCTTTATTCTCGTGAGTTGTAGTTCAACTGAAAAAATAGTAGTAGGCAGCAAAAGGCTTTATTCTCGTGAGTTGTAGTTCAACTGAAAAAATAGTAGTAGGCAGCAAAAGGCGTGGTCGGCAGGATTCGAACCTGCGCAAGCAAAGCCCACATGATTTCTAGTCATGCCCGATAACCACTCCGGCACGACCACTTGGATGTCAATTATTCAACACATATATTTAAAGTAAAGGTCTCTGCCCTGCGAGAAATCAAAAAATGCGGAACAAAGAACACAAGGTAGTTCGCCAGACAGAGGAATAGTAAGTCTCAGTCACTTCTTTCACCATTCGATGATTTAGGTCGTGATTCGTGTAAAGTGGGAGTTACACATGAGTTGTAACTAGGGCGTAATTGAGAATTTAATGAGTTGTAACTAGATTGCAACTGAGAATTAGTACAAATTTTATAAGTTATAACTAGGTTGTAACTGAGAATTAGCACAAATAGTAGGATGATATCAGCGACTTAGACATAAAAAGTTCTCGGGCGCCTGAGATCTAAGCGTGAGTGTTTGTACTCATGCGCCTGAGATCTGTGCACCCCTCATTCGGACGAATTGTTAATCATCCCGCAGCAGCCTACCAGAGAGCCGGCTGTACATTATCCGTTGCGTGCCACTCAGGCCCGTCCAAGGGGCTGTGCGGGCTGGGCGACCGCACAGGGCCCCCAAATATTTGGGGCCCGTATCCCCAGCCCAGCCCAGCCCAGCGCTGACCTGGAAGTTTCATTTTCTTTTTTTTTTGAAATAGGAAGTTCCCTGTTCTTTCGATGTCTCACGATGGCTGGCGTGAAGCTCCTGTCGCGGATTCCATTGGACTGAAAAATCCCAGCAGTCCCACTTTTCCTCTTGGCCCACCCCTATGGTCCAGCCTGGATGAACGTATTGTATTAGGCAAAAGCCAGCGTGTGCCTGCTAGTTAATTCCGCACATATGCGCGCCACAAGTCATATGAAGTTCAATTGAATCAAGAAATTAGGTCTGACTTAAATCCTGATTGGGTTTTCAGGAAAAAACTACCGACTGAAACCAACACCTGCCATTGGAATGCGGCCTGTCGTGCGCTTGCGTCTAGCAGGATCGATTTGATCGATCGGCCATTCGGTCGAGCGCCGTTTAACCTATAGGCTGCAGCCTTGCTGTCCATTTTGCCATTGTTGTTTGAGACAATTCAGTCGGCCCTCCCGTCCTAGCTCCCAATGATCTGACCCTGAATGCCGATCAAGGTTTGATTTGCTAAAATAAGTTTCTAAAATAGCAATTAAGTTCTAGCATGACACAAGAAATACTCGATTGATTTGCGCCTTTGGAATGATGTCGAAAGAGCATATGCTTTTCGATAAAGACCAGATTCGCGTGCTACATTTACTTTTTTTAGCTTTAATATATGATACTATATTTTTGTATATTGTATGAGGTGAGAAATACTAAACTCATATAATTAAGTGAAAGTATGGTTGGTCCTATTAGTATACCCTTTAAAAAATTTAGGGCCTCATTTTGCAGCTTGCACCGGGGCCTCGAATTTCTGGAGACGGCCCTGGTGCCACTCCCTTGCACGGTTCCGTCGATCACTTCCACGCTTCTGCATGACACCCTCCGTGCTCCTATATACAGATTCGCAGGTGTTCAGGACGACGAACGAAGCTAGCCTGAAGCTTCGTGGATCCCGATGTCCAGCCGAGCCGCGTAATCGCCGGCTTTAATCACGCTGTACGCTGCGCCCCACCACGCTAACACGACAGGTTTAGATCTGACCTTCCGCCCCGTCGATCAATCAGTGGTGTTGTACTGCTCCTACTCCGTGGCTCAGAGACTCGCGCGCCAGCGACCGATCTCCGGGTCACCGGGATCGGTCTACGTCAACGGCCACAACGAGAGGGACACGCACTGACGCAGACACTCGTCAAATCAGCTGCATTGGAGACGTCTCCCGGCGGCTCGTCGTCGGCACTAGTGCTGTACTGTCGCGAGGTTTCAGATTGGTCCGTCGTGGACGACGACGACGGCAGCCGGCTGGCACGTCGGCAGAAATGCAGAGTGGATCATCCCACGGCGCTAGCTCGCGACGGTTTGCTTTGTCGTGCCGTCCCTGGCGGGGCTCGGACTCGGAGGAGGGGCCATGGGGGAACGCCCTCTTGCGCCGCTGGTGGCCATGCTGCCAATCGGATGGGGTCTTCCTCTGTCCGAGTAGAGTAATCCCTGGTGGGACCGTGCGAAGTGCGTCGGCGATCAATGATTGGGGGGAATGGTACAGTTGCCGGGGGAGGGGTCCTGCCCTGATGTGACGTGACGTAGGAGATTGAGCGGGGCGCCCAGGTTGGATCTGGTATTATCTTTCGAGACTTGATGTTATCTATCTTAAGATGCTTACTGATAATGGCACGCCGTAGGCAACGTCTAGCAAGAGATGTGTATGCCTACCTTTTTCCATCGCTGTGATGGTCTAAGCCACCGTGACGTGACATCGGAGTAGCGCCTTGTAGTTGTAGGCCTCGACACGACTACGCACAGAAGTTTACCCATGACAAGAGCGTCCTGCCAAGTGCCAATGCACAATCTGGGGATCTAGAAGTAGTAGATTGGAGCGATTATGCGACGGATTTAATTTCGTCAGATATTATCGACGCAGGCAGGCCGAGCCGACCACCCATGGTCCTCCTCGCATAGGGAATGTTGTTTTCCGCGGGAAAAGCAGTTGCCGCAGTCAGGCAACAGGCGCGCGACGACGTGTACCGCGTCCCCACCGTACCAGCGCCACCTCCCCTGCCGCCCGCCGGCCCGCCCACGCATCGCGCCTTTTCTCCACACGCGCCACACCACGCCGGCCGCCCCCGGCCCATCCTCGCGCTCTCTCCTCCGTGCGCGCGCTGTCCCAGACTCTCGCTCGGGCGCGATGGCATCCGCGGGAGGCGGCATTGACGGACCGGCGGGGACGTCCAAGAAGAAGAAAAGGATCTCCGACTGCCTCGTCGACAGCGATGGCGGAGACGACGTGGCGGTGGAGGCGGCCGCGCCGCCCTCGCCGCCTTCCCCCGGGACGCCGCGGCTGCGCATCCCGATGTTCACCTGCGCGCGGCTTCGGTTCGTCAGGCTCGGCAGGAAAGGCGGCCGAGGTCGGAAGGATGTCGTCGTCGCCGAAAAGAGCGAGCCCCCAACAACGGATTCTGCAGGTACATATCGGGCCGTGCCGTGCGCGCGTGCTCTTAATTCCATTACCTGCCTGTCTGTTCCATCGGCCTCACACCACCGCTGGCCCACTGCATACGTGTAGGATGGAAGCAGGGGAGCAATGGCGGCGGCCGCGCGGAGGCGGCCGGCATGGGGCTAAGCATGTTATTCCTCCTCTCCAAGACCTGCGTCGAGCTCAACAAGATGGCCGAGGTGCGCGCGCGCATGGAGGCGCTCCTGGAGGAGATGCGGGACCTGCAGCTGGCCAGGACGACGAAGGCCAGCACGGACAGTGACGCCGCCACGCCGCTGGGAAGCACGTCTCGTGATCTTCACGCGTCTTCGACGACAACGGCTGCTTCTCCGTGCCGGTGCCGCGGTTTGCGCACGGATGCTGCCCATGCTGGCCCCGCTTACTCGTCTTCTCCCGTGCCGTCTCGTCCCCGCCATTTCCATGAGCGGGCAGACGGGTCGTCGTTCTACGCGCTGACGGGGAACCCGCTGTTCGACCTCGACCGTGCCGCCGCTTCCACGTCCGGCATGGAGACGGCGAGCGGTGGGAGCGGGACGTTGTCAGAAATGGAGGACTCCGTGAGCATGACCGTGGATGTAGCTGGGGCGCAGTTCCAGCTCAACAACTGCAACGCCGAGCAGGAAACACCCGAGGTATACGTGATTGGATCCTCCCATGACGCAGTTCCACCAATGCATCGTCTTGTTTCTGACTGTGTATGGATGATGAGTGCAGTGGTCGTCGGACGGCGACTCGTTTATCGAGCTGGACGGGGGATTCAGCGCCGGCGTCGGCAGTAGCGCGAGGCGGAGGCGAGACTCAGAGGATGGGCACGAGGAGCGCGGCAGCGAGGAAGGAGTCTCGGCGCTCGAGCTGGAGAGGCGGCTGCAGGAGCTGCTGCACCGGAGGAGCCGGGAGCGGATCGAGGAGCTGGAGTTGTCGCTGCGGCGCGCGGAGAAGAAGCTCATGGAAAAGGAGATGGAGGCGCGGCTGTGGAAGGACACCGCGAAGCTCGCGCTGCAGCCGCGGCCGCCGCAGCAGCAGGACAAGCACGGGGCAGTGACTTTCTCGCGGTGACCAATATTTGACCGTGTACATTTCCATATCTAGGCGAGAGTCTATGCTGGGCACGCACGTGCACGGTTACACGTACGGCAAAGCTATGTGCAGTTGACTACTGGCCGTATGGGGAAGGAAAAAGGAGCGCAGCTAATACGGTATATTTTTTTGCCAAATCTGACCAAACTAAATAACTTCGACCAAATCTGACTCTGGATAAAACTAATTCGAAGAGATCAGCGCCATTTAAAACGGCGCCGAAATGGTACCCAGCGTCATTTTACTTGACGCCGACCTCCTTTGCTCGGTTTCCAGCTGCTCTGTGTTGACGCCGATCTGTACAACTTCAGCGCCGTTTTAAATGACACCGACCTCGGGGGTCAGATTCCGAATTAGTTTTGCCCAGAGATCAGATTTGGTTGAAGTTTCACGAAAATATCAGATTTGGCAAAAAATACGCTAATACGGGATAGAGCAAACTAAATCTAAACTTTTTTTTTGCAGATTTTGGGTTGTACTATGAATTGTCGTAAACTCTGTCATCTAGAATTGCGCGTCACTTAGCCTTCAAATGTATCTCGAGAAAATTATACCAATGCGAATGCAGTCTTTAGAATATGATTGGTGCGCAATTTTCTTAATTTACATTGATATAAAATATGATAGGGAATTAAGGATGATAATGATATTTGGATATCGGCCTAAACAAGTGTCAAATCTGAGGACATTTCAGAAAATTTAGAAAATGGTAGTTCCCAAAAAATGGTTTGGAAGAGTGATATATCATGGTTAAGTTGGGGCCTTTTAGTCAAGTTTGAACTAAATTTTGAACCTTTATAACTAAATGCATTGCTTATCAAAACATTTCAAGTCTCTAGATGATTAAGGCTGGCTATTTTTAAAAATATACACTTTTTATTCAATTTCGAAAATAATACGCAAAAATCAAAAATTTCAGAAGTAGCACGGCTTCGGTGCAACGTGGGCCGACAGGGCCATGTTGGCCCACCACATGTTGACAGGCTTGTCGGCCGGATCCAGCCATGTGTCAGAGAGCCAGTCGGCTCCCCCTGAGCCAACTGGACTTGTCGGATCACCGTGGGCAAATAGGTTGTAGTCCCGGCCGAAACTTGCATTGATCAAGCAGGATGGTACATGCGTGTTTTTGGCAAATATGATGCTGCCTAATCTTTTTTCCGCTAATTTCTTCCGCCACATGTTCCCGCCAACTTCTCGTGCCACTACTTCCCGCCAACTTCTCCCGCCACCAGTTCCCATCAACTTCTCCTTCCAATTGTTTACATTGCTTCTATAGGCGCCGATATGTTATCATTCACCAGTTCACATGTTCCTCCTCTCCCTCTCGCCATGGGATTTCACCATGAGTGTGCCTTGTTCGGACCCTAACTACAGGTCGAGGAAGATGAAAGATGCAAGGTTGCCACCGGGGGTGATAGCGGAGCGGTGTTGGTGTGCCGCCTTGCCAAGGTGAAGAAGAGCGAGGATTTCTCTGATAAGATGGGCATGAAGTTTTTCATGTGTACCAACTATGATCAAAGGTGCCTCGTTAAGCTAGTTCGTCGTTCTAGAGGCCTCCGGTTTGTTCTGAAAGCATGATGAATATATCTATTTAACGTTCTTTTTGTTCTTTTATTCATTTCATTAATATGGTTGCAGTCTCCTCCTCTTCTCTACAAGTGGTACCATTGGATAAACGCGGACCAGCTAACTTGGGTCGTGCAAGAGATTGTGGATCGGAACCGGCGTGCATGAGCTAACTTTCACGCTAAGGAACGTGCCGAAAGGATTGTCGTGCAGGAGAAGAAGGAGCGAGAGAGAGAGATCTGAAAGTATTACGAGCGGAAGCAGATCGAAATTATGAGCTGTGTAGGGTTCGTAGCATGGAAAACAAAAAAATTCTACCGCAAGAACAAACAAAACCAAAATCCAATCTATGAAAAAGCCAAGATCTAATCTACGAGATAAGTGTAGTGAGATAGATGAGAACTAACCCTTGTAGATCCAAAGCCTTTATCGAGATCGGATATCGTGGTTGATGTAGTCGATCACTTGCCGATCTCAAGATCGCGTAGATGATCCTTTCGGCGCCACGTTCTGGCAGCGCTTCCACACTCGGTCACACGTACGGAGTCGATGTAGACTTTCCTCTCCCCGTTCCAGCAGACATCGGAGGTAGTAGATCCCCTCGAAATCCCAGCAGCACGACGACGTGGTGGTGGTGGTGGAGGAGAAATCCTGCTGGGCTTCGCCTAAGCCGGAGAAGGAGGAAGGAGGAGGGTGGCGGCTAGGGTTGGGAGGAAGGGGCAAGGGGGAGGCGCCCACCCCTCCCCTCTTTATATAGAGGGGGGGTGCGGCCTAGGGTTCCCCCTTTAGCCCACTTCCCCTAGGGCCGATGCATAGGGAGGGGGAAGTTTTCTCCCCCAGTCTTATCCCCTATTTTCGTGGAATTCAAGTTTATCTCTTTTAGAACCTTCTGGAACTTTCCGAAACCTTCTAGAAGCTCTAAACAAAACTCCGGAACTTTTCCAAACCCCAGAAAATGACTTCCATTATATGAATCTTATTCTCCGGACTATTTCGGATCTCCTTGTGATGTCATGGATCCAATCCGAGACTCCGAACAACATTCAGTCTCTAACTCATATTCCATATCTACTTAAACAACATCGAACCTTAACTGTGTCACCCTACGGTTCGCTAATTATGTAGACATGCTCGAGACACCTCTCCGATCAATAACCAATAGCGGGACCTAGAGATCCATAATGGCTCATTCAACGATGACTTTGTGATCGAAAGAACGATTAACATACGATAGCAATTCCCTTTGTTGCGCGATACTCTACTTATCCGAGGTTCGATCATCAGTATCTCCATACCTAGTTCTACCTCGTTACCGATAATTACTCTTTACTCGTACCGTGATATGAAATCCCTTGTGACCTAGTCACATGCTTGCAAGCCAATTGGATGAAATTCCACCGAGAGGGCCTAGAGTATATCTATCCAGCATTAGGATGGAAAAATCCCATTCTTGATCCATGCGCTTCAACACATACTTTCAGAATACCTAATGCCACCTTTATAAGCATCTAGTTACGAAGTGGCATTTGATGTCATCAAAGCACTCATCCGGTGATGGTGATTAACATGATCTCATGGTCGAAGGATGAGGTTAGTATGTATTTGAAAGCTTGTAGCAAAACAAACTTAAGGACTTGATCTTATGCTATGCTTACTATGGGTGTGTGTCCATCACATCATTCTCCTAATGATATGATCTTGTTATTAATAACATCCAATGTCCATGATCAGGAAACCATGATCATCTATCAATAAACAAGCTAGTCCAACAAGAGGCTTACTAGGGACTCTTTTATGTTTACAAAAGACACAAGTATTAGTGTTTCCTATTAATACAATTATAGCATGGGATGTAAACATTTATCATAAACACAAAGATATAATAATAACCACTTTATTATTGCCTCTTGGGCACATCTCCAATATTCTCCCACTTGCACTAGAGTCAATAATCTAGATTACATGGTAATGTACCTAACACCCATGGCGTTTTAGTGCTGGTCATGTTTTGCTCTAGGGAGAGGTTTAGTCAACGGATCTGCCACATACAGATCAGTGTGTACTTTGCAAATCTTTATGTCACCATCTTGGACATAGTTGCAACCTTGTCTCCTGTGCATTAGCTATGGCACCCATGTTATTAGAATAGATGGCCATCGGGTCCAACACACTAGGAACCACACGAAGCTCAGTAATGAACTCCTTCATCCATATCGCTTCTTGTGCAGCCTTCGAAGCAGCTATATATTCTGATTCAGTTGAAGATTTCTCCACAACACTTTGCTTGGCACTCCTCCAGCTCACTGCTACTCCATTCAAAATAAATACATATCCATACTATGACTTAGAGTCATCCGGATTGGTGTTCCAACCAGCATCGGTGTAACTATTTACAACAAGCTCCTCGTCACCTCCATAAGAAAGAACCATATCCTTAGTCCTTTTTAGGTACTTTAGGATATTTTTGACTACTGTCCAGTGTTCCATTCCAGGATCACTTTGATATCTGCTGGTCAAACTAACAACATGTGTGATATCCGGTCTTGTACATAGCATGGCATACATGATAGAGCCTATGGCCGAGGCATAGGGGATTTGTTCATCTTTTCTCTTTCTTCCGCCGTAGCTAGAATTTGAGTCTTACTAAATGTCTTACCTGGCAACATGGGAAAGAACCCTTTTTTGCTTTCTTCCATTCTAAACCTCTTTAGAATCTTGTCCAAGTATGTACTTTGTGAAAGCGCTATTAAGTCTCTTGATCTATCTCTATAAATCTTGATGCCTAAAATGTATGCTGCTTCGCCAAGATCCTTCATTGAAAAACTATTATTCAAATAGGCTTTGACACTTTCAAGAAGTTCTATATCATTCCCAATCAACAATATGTCATCTACATATAGTACTAGGAATGCTACAGAGCTCCCACTCACTTTCTTATAAATGCAAGCTTCTCCAAAAGTTTGTATAAATCCAAAGTTTTCGATCACCTTATCAAAACGTTGATTCTAGCTCCGGGATGCTTGCTTCAGTCCATAAATGGAGCGCTGGAGTTTGCATACCTTGTCAGCATCTTTAGGACCGACAAAACCTTTGGGTTGTACCATATACAACTCTTCCTCAATGTCACCATTAAGGAATGCTGTTTTGACATCCATCTGCCAAATTTCATAATAAAAAATGCAGCGATCGCTAACAAAATCCTCACAGACTTCAGCTTCGCTACCAGTGAGAAAGTCTCATCGTAGTCAATTCCTTGAATTTGTCGGAACCCTTTCGTGACAAGTTGAGCTTTATAGACAGTAACATTACCATCAGCGTCTGTTTTCCTTTTAAAGATCCATTTGTTCTCGACAGCCTTGCGGCCATCTGGTAGATCCACCAAAGTCCACACTTGGTTTTTGTACATGGATCCAATTTCGGATTCATGGCCTCTTGCCATTTGTTGGAATCTGGGCTCATCATTACGTCGCAGGGTCGTCGGTGTTGTCCACCAACATGACTTTCAAGACAGGGTCATACCAATCAGGAGTGGTACGAATCCTCGTTGACCTGCGAGGTTCAGTAGCAACTTCTTTGAAGGTCCATGATCATCATCATTGGCTTCCTCTCTTATTGGTGTAGGCGGCACAGGAACATCTTCCGGTGCTACGCTACTCTCAAATCCGAGAGAAGGTTCAACAACCTCATCGAGTTCTACTTTCCTTCCAATCACTCCTTTTCAAGAAAGGATCCATTCTTGGCAACGACAACTTTGCCTTCGGATCTATGATAGAAGGTATACCCAATTGTTTCTTTAGGGTATCCTATGAAGACACATTTTTTTTTCTTTGGGTTCAAGCTTGTCGGGTTGTAACTTCTTTACATAAGCTTCGCAGCCCCAAACTTTAAGGAACAACAACTTAGGTTTCTTACCAAACTACAATTCATATGGTGTAGTTTAAATGGATTTAGATGGTGCCCTATTTAAAGTGAATGCACCTGTCTCTAATGCATAACGCCAAAAATATAACGGTAAATCTATAAGAGACATCATAGACCGAACCATATCTAAGAGAGTTTGATTACGATGTTCGGACACACCATTGCATCGTGGTGTTCCCGACGGTGTCAATTGTGAAAGTATTCCGCATTTCTTTAAATGCATGCCAAACTCGTAACTCAGATATTCACCTCCATGGTCAGAACATAGAAACTTAATCTTCTTGTTACGCTGATTTTCTACTTCACTTAAAATTCTCGAAAGTCTCGGACTTATGTTTCATAAAGTAGATATACCCATATCTACTCAAGTCATCCGTGAAAGTAAGAACATGACGATATCCACCGCGCGATGCTACACTCATTGGTCCGCACACATCAGTATGTATTATTTCCAATAAGTTCGTAGCTCGCTCCATTATACCAGAGAATGGAGTCTTAGTCATTTTTCCCATTAGACATGCTTCGCATATTTGAAGCGATTCAAAAACAAGTGATTCAAGAAGTCCATCGGTATGGAGTTTCTGCATGCGTTTCACTCCAATGTGACCAAGACGATAGTGCCACATGTATGTGGAATTATCACTAAATTTTATTCGTTTAGCATATATGTTATGAACATGTGTATCACTACTATCGAGCTTCAACAAGAATAAACCATTCATCTCAGGTGCATGACCATAAAGGATATTACTCATATAAATCGAACAACCATTATTCTTAGACTTAAACGAATAACCGTCTCGCAATAAACAAGATCCAGATATAATGTTCCTGCTCAATGTAGGCACCAAATAACAATTATTCAAATTTAAAACTAATCCCGAAGGTAGATGAAGAGGGAGCATGCCGACGATGATCACATCAACCTTGGAGCCATTTCCAACGCGCATCATCACCTCGTCTCTCGCTAGTCTTTGTTTATTCCGCAGCTCTTGTTTCGAGTTACAAATATGAGCAACCGAACTAGTATCAAATACCCAGGCACTACTATGATTACTAGTAAGATACACATCAATAACATGTATATCAAATATACCTTTCTTCTTGATGTTGCTATTCTTCAGATCTGCCAGGTACTTGGGGTAGTTGTGCTTTCAGTGACCTTCACCCTTGCAGTAAAAGCACTCAGTATCAGGCTTAGGACCAGCCTTGGGCTTCTTAGGCACGACAGCTTTCTTGTTGTCCTTCTTGAAGTTGCCCTTGTTCTTAGTCTTTCCCTACTTCTTGAAATTGGTGGTCTTATTGACCATCAACACTTGGTGCTCTTTCTTAATCTCCACTTCAGCAGTTTTCAACATGGAGAAGAGTTCAGGCAACGTCTTGTTCATGCAATTCACATTGTAGTTCATCACAAAGTTCTTGTAACTAGGTGGCAGTGATTGGAGGACACGATGAATCCCTAATTCATTAGGAATCATTATTGCCAAATCTTTGAGCTTGTTCACGTGCCTAGGCATTTTGAGCACGTCCTTGCTAACAGAGCTGCCCTCTGCCGTTTTACATTTAAAGAACTTCTCGGAGGCCTCATAGCTTTCCACGGCCGCATGAGTTTCAAATATCATTTTGAGCTCATTGATAATATCAAAAGGGTCACGGTGCTCAAAGCGCTTCTGAAGCTCCGATTCTAAACCGTACAAGATGGCACACTAAACTTTGGAGTAGTGATTCTTTCGAGTGAGGAAAATATTTTTAACATCCTCGGGAGCATCCTCTGTAGGTGAGTCACCTAGCGGTGCATTGAGAACATATGTCAACTAACCAGCACCGAGGATAATCCTCAAGCCACAGAACCAGTCCGTGAAGTTGCTTCCATTGTTTTTCAGCTTTTCTTTCTCTAGGAACACATTAAATTTGATGGAGGGGGTCGCCATGATCTACAACATATTTGCAAAGAGTTTCGACTAAGTTTATAACAAATTGAGTTCAAATTTAATTCTTAAATTAACTGGGTACTCCCACTCAAAACAACATCCCTCACATTGCCTTAGTGATTACACGAACCAAATCCACTACACCAAGTCCGTTCTTGACGAGAGAAGATGTAGCTTCAAAGGTGAACATTCAACATGTTCATCATATCATTCATATGACTCATGCTTTATCTTTCGATATTCCGGTTTCCAAGATCATGTATATACATGCTAGGCTTGTCAAGGTTATCCTTAGTATCCGCATGTGCAAATCTGGCTTACACCCGTTGTATGCACACGTAGAATATATAATACCCGATCATCACGAGATGCTTCAAAATGACGAGTCTTAGCAACGGTGCCTACTAAGGATGAACACTTTATTACTTGATATTTAGTGAGAGGGATCATCTTATAATGCAACCGTCGCGATCTAAGCAATACAAGATGCATAAAGGATTAACATCACATGCAATTCATAATATGTGATATGATATGGCCTTTCTTCTTGTGCCTTTGATCTCCATCTCCAAAGCATGGACATGATCTCCATCATCACCAGCGTGGTGTCAAGGTTAGTGGCGCCGCTTCATGGTTATCCATCACTAATAACAACTATTACAACTACTTGGAATAAAGCTATTACATGATGAATAGACACGTATGTCTTAACAAATTTAAAGACAACCATTAGGCTCCTGCCAGTTGCCATATTACAATAAAGATCATATCATACATCAATATACAATCACAATCTCATCATGCCCATATCACATCACATGCCCCTGCAAAAACAAGTTATACGCCTCTAGTATTCTTTGCATGTTTTACGTGGTTTGGGGCTTTCGAATAAGAATCGTTCCTACCTATGAACAAGAACCACAACACTGATACAAGTGTTGTCAGATGCAGATTGTAAATTGGATCTTACCTATGGTGAGAGATACAGACACCTGCAAAGACACTTGTGCAATGGAAGTTGCACGTCGAGCGTGGAGCAAGTCTCATGTGTGATGACATGTAAGGTTAGCCCGGGCCACTTCATCCCACCATCCCACAGGATACAAAGTACGCGTGAAGCAAACGACAACAAAAGCATCAACGCCCATAAAACCATTGTGTTCTACTCGTGCAACAGATCTACACATAGACACGGCTCTGATACCACTGTAGGGTTCGTAGCATGGAAAACAAAATATTTCTACCGCAAGAACAAACAAAACCAAGATCCAATCTATGGAAAAGCCAAGATCTAACCTACGAGATAAGTGCAACGATATAGATGAGAACTAACCCTTGTAGATCCAAAGACTTTATCAAGATCAGATCTCATGGTTGATGTAGTCGATCACTTGTCGATCTCAAGATCACGTAGACGATCCTTCCGGCACCATGTTCTGGCAGCGCTTCCGCACTTGGTCACACATACAAAGTCGATGTAGACCTTCCTCTCCCCATTCCAGCGGGCAGCAGAGGTAGTAGATCCCCTCAGAAACCCAGTAGCATGACGGCGTGGTGGTGGAGGATAAATCCTGCAGGGCTTCGCCTAAGCCGGAGAAGGAGGAAGGAGGAGAAGAGTGGCGGCTAGGGTTGGGAGGAAGGGCAAGGGGGAGGCGCCCACCCCTCCCATCTTTATATAGAGGTGGGTACGGCCTAGGGTTCCCCCTAGGGCTGGCGCATGGGGAGGGGGGAAGTTTTCTTCCTCCCCAAGTCTTTCTGAAACCTTCTAGAAGATCTAAACAAAACTCTGGAACTTTTCCGAACCCCGGAAAATGACTTCCATTATATGAATCTTATTCTCCGGACTATTTCGGATCTCCTCTTGATGTCCTGGATTCAATCTGAGACTCCGAACAACATTCAGTCTCCAACTCATATTCCATATCTACTTAAACAACATCGAACCTTAAGTTTGTCACCCTACGGTTCGCTAATTATGCAAACATGATCGAGACACCTCTCCAATCAATAACCAATAGCGGGACCTAGAGATCCATAATGGCTCCCACATATTCAACGATGACTTCATGATCGAAAGAACCATTAACATATGATACCAATTCCCTTTGTCGCGCGATACTCTACTTATCCGAGGTTCGATCATCGGTATCTCCATACCTAGTTCTACCTCGTTACCGATAAGTATTATTTACTTGTACCGTGATATGAAATCCCTTCTGACCTAGTCACATGCTTGCAAGAAAATTGGATGACATTCCACCGAGAGGGCCCAGAGTATATCAATCCGTCATTAGGATGGACAAATCCCATTCTTCATCCATGTGCTTCAACACATACTTTCAGAATACCTAATGCCACCTTTATAACCACCCAGTTATGAAGTGGCATTTGATGTCATGAAAGCACTCATCCGGTGATGGTGATTAACATGATCTCATGGTCGAAGGATTAGGTTACTATGTATTTGAAAGCTTGTAGCAAAACGAACTTAATGACGTGATCTTATGCTATGCTTACTATGGGTGTGTGTCCATCACATCATTCTCCTAATGATATGATCTTGTTATTAATAACATCCAATGTGCATGATCAGGAAACCATGATCATCTATCAATCAACAATCTAGTCCAACAAGAGCCTTACTAGGGACTCTTTTATGTTTACAAAACACACAAGTATTAGTGTTTCCTAATAATACAATTATAGCATGGGATGTAAACATTTATCATAAACACAAAGATATAATAATAACCACTTTATTATTGCCTCTTGGGCATATCTCCAAAAAGTTGAATAGGAGAGGAGAGAGGAAGAGGAGCGCATGAAAGAGGTGCGCAAGGAGGCCCGTGCAGCGAAAAGGCAGAGACTAAGAGAAAGGGTTATTGAGGCGCGGGCAACAGAAGAATGTGGGGACAAGACTAGAAAGTACCCATGTTGTGCGCATGACAATTAGATGTATGCCTCAGAAATGATGTATCTTCATTTCAGTTGTAGTATCGTGATGTATCTTAAATTCGGCATGAGTGTCACAATGTATCTTAAATTCTATTTTAGTGTTTCTTCAGTTCAAGTCATGATAAAAACTGTTGTTGCATAAGACTTCCCGCCCTTTTTGTTCCCAGTGATGAGGTCCCTCCAATCTCTTCTCGCCATTTTTTCTCGTCGAATTATTCTTGCCATTTATTCCTGCCAAATTATTCCCACCAACAAGTTCCCGCCAAAAAAAATCCCGTCTAATTTCTCCTGCCAGAATGTTCTCGCCACATCCTCCCGCCGGTTAGTTCCCGCCATTTCTACTCTTCTGGCTCTATAAACCCCCCTCCTCAGCATGTTTTATAAGCAGACAAGTGTTTCCTTGTCAAGATGTCAAGTTTTCCTTCTGAAGGAAATATGCCCTAAGAGACAATAATAAAGTTGTTATTATGTATTCCTTATATATGATAGATATTTATTTTGCATGCTATAATTGTATTGATCGAAAACGTCAATACATGTGTGTTTAATGAACAAAAAGGGTTCCTAGTTATGCCTCTCTTATAGACTAGCTTGTTGATTAACAAGATGATCAAGGTTTCCTGATCATGGACATTGGATGTTGTTAATAACAAGGTCACAACATTTGTGAAATGATGTGATGAACATTCGTCGGAAGTATAGCATTACGATCAAGTCATTATGTTTACATTGCTATAACATCATACGAAGTAATCTTTATCCTTAGACCATGAGATCATGTTAATTGCTAACACCGGAAGAGTATCTTGATAACATCAAACGTCACACCGTAACAGGGTGACTATAAAGATGGGTTCAGTACTACAAAGGTGTTATGTTGAGGCTCATGGATCAAGAGTGGAATTTGTCAATCCCGATGACAGATAGATATACTCTGGGCTCTCTCGATGATATCACATTAAGGTAGCTTGCAAGCAAGTGATGTGATCACTAGAATGTTATATCACGGGAACGAGAAAAGAGTGCATGTCGGTAATGAGATCAAACTAGGTATTTAGATACCGATGATCGAATCTCGGACATGTATTATATCATGAGACAAATGGATTAAATTACAAGCGTTAAAGGTTCTCACGATCACAGAAGTCATCGTTGAATATGCATGAGTCAATATGGATCTCCAGGTCCCACTTCTGATTATTGATCTAAGAGGAGTCTCAATCATGTCTGCATTATTCGCAAACCGTAGGGTGACACAGTTAAGAGTTACCGGACACCATTTTGGAGCACATATGTTTCAGACGAAAGAATTGCAAAGCGCAGGAATTGTTTCGATAGAAACTGGAAATTGTTTCAGGTGATATTACAGAAAGTGGTTCTGCATGTGATATTGAAATATTGCAAGGGGTTATATGTGAATGTTTGTTAATTAAAGTAATTAACAAAATTCTGAATAAATTTAATAAAAGAGTTTTATTAACTGAGATAGCATTAAACTTAGAGAATTTTAATGCATTTAAAGTGGGGTCTTTAAAAGGGAATGTGAAGAGGCATTTTAATGTGGAGGGGTTACCACCACATGAATGGGGGAGGTGAGGGGTCACCCCCCTTGTGCCGGCCATGGGGAGGGGGTACCCCCTCCTCCTATAAAAGGCCCCCCTCTTCCTCCTTCTTCCTCACACCTCCTCATGAAGGATCTCTCTCCCCCTCTAGAATTATTCCCCCATGGTCTCAGATTAGCGAGATACATGTTCCCGGTGGCATTTCGTCTGGAAAGAGTTGCTGCTTCCACTGGATCGCTGGAGCGAGGAGGTGGAGGTTGTCCGGTGGCTTGAACGTGTGTGCGAGTACGGATGTGCTGTTGAGTTGCGGCGCTCAGACTTCCACACGATCTTGAGATCGGCAAGTGTACGACTACATCAACCACGAGTTCCTACTCATTAACAAAGCTCATTGTCTTCGAGGGTAAGTTCTCGATGGATGTATGTCCACCAGTTGCTCTGTACCTAGTAGATAGATCTTGGCGTGTAGTTCTCATCATAGGAATTTTTTTACTTTCTATGTTGCAGACCCAACACCTTCTGATCGTAGCTTCAATAGATATATGTCCATTCGCCTTTTATATTTACCTAGAGAGTTTAGTATAGACGATGCTCCAGTTACATGGTAGGCTCTCATCAGTAGTGACATCTCACTTAATGAGTTGGGTGAGAAATTGCGTAGGTCAGGGTGACGACCCTGGAGGACCCCTGAGGAAATACAGGAAGAACTTCTGAGGATCAATGCGAGGTGGGATAAGGCAAATCTTAAGAGCAAAAAATAGTTGGAGGTTTTGGAAAATGACCATTATTATTGGATAGAAGAGAGCAAGGACAACGATGATATCTTCATGCCGCCGAGTGGCAAGAGAGCGAGAGATGCCTAGGAGAAGGCAAGAGCAAAGAAGGACAAGGACGCTTCATCGTCGACAAGCAAGGGAAAGGGTGAGACATCATCGTAGTTAGGGTATCTGAGTTTAATTCAGTTCATGTTAGTATCTCAATTCTTTGTTGCATCATAGTTAGGTTGTTTCAGTTTAAGTCAGGATGTGGATGGTATCTTAATGCTATCTTGCATGACATCAAATAATAACAGTAACACATTTCTCGCATACATATATAAATAGATGTTTCATACATAGATAGATATATGTATCATACATAGGTCTGATATATGTCCAATACATAGAGAGGTATCACTATCGTCGACCACTGCGAGGTGGCAGAGATGGAGGTGTACTCCAGCCAAACCTATCGGGTGCCCCATGTTACGAGAAGGAAGTTGTGATCAGTCATCGTGGTACTATGTATCATGTGTGGGGAACAGTGGTGGAGTTTTATATATACTAAACCTGTCAACCATATCCTGTTGTGTCTACTGAACTTCATGCTCCTCACTCGCCCACGAGCCTAAGGACATGTTCGGTTCTCCATAGGTTTCTGCACACGAAAAAAGATTCAATAATCAGGTATTGCATGCCAGAACAAAATAGATATGAAAATGTTTACCCTCTGTCTAGGGTTGTGGTTGATAGCCGTAGTTCATCAAGGGAGTGTGTTGCTGCTGTCACTGGTCGAAAGAAGCCTGTTGCTGCCACTGGTCGAAAGAAGCATGCTGCTGCTACCACGCTGAACCTCCAGCCTGATCTAGAGGTGGTGCTCTTGGTGTCGCCTTGTGTGTAAGGTGTGGATGAGGCTCATGTCAGAGTGGCGGGGGTACCTGTGTACGTGGCTGCTGCTGCTGGGTGGAGCGACATGGGGGTGCCTGCTGCGTGGAGGGAGGAGGGGGGCGCTATGCTGCTCATCCTGAACAATTTCTAAAACATCGGTGCACATGATAGCCGCGTAGATACCCCGTAGATTTTCCTCATTGCGCCGAAAAAATGACTGATGCTGCCATTGATGTCCTACAAGAGGTGCGGAAGATAGCGATCATCTGTACTGGGCCACTTCAGCCTCTAGCTCACATGTCAACCTTGCCTGCATTTGTAACAAAGATAATTAAGCATGATGTGGGCAAACACATTCATTAGGCAATGATGTAGTATTTACCGCATACTCTCTGAACTCCAAAGTCGACTGGCTCGGGTACCTCTCCTCATCGTGTGCGTGATAGATCGGGCGCAGTCGTGTCATGCTCTTGTACCTCCTTAAGTAAGCATTGAAAATCTCCATATAAAACGGGGCATCCTCTTGCAACACTTCATCTGTCGCAGTCTCCCACTCTGTAACATGAGTTTGAACCTGATGCAGCCATTGAGTCGTGCTCCTATTATTTCCCTTCCGTGTGTACATAACATTCAAGTGTGTTAGAAAATCATTCCAAAACTACCTGAAGTGGACCAATCTGAAATTGCATATATTAACTTATGTGTGCAAGATATCTGGAAGGGGGACCTGCACACGAGGGGGATCTACCAACTGGCGAAGACTGAACTGTCTCATAACCCTCTGCTAAGACATCTCCTCCACTTGGAAATCAAAGATCGTTAGCCAATATGCAGCATCTCTAGTGCACATAGTAGAAATCCTATCCTCGTATATATCAACTCTCATTGAGTCAGTGCACGACATCCAAACCACCATATCCGCTCTCAACATGTTGAACTTCTCGCTAAAAGATGGGTACCAGTTTTTGGGTTGCCCTCCCGCAAAGCGACATTGTGCAAAAACTATTATTAGTTTCGTCCTTATTGTACTAGAAATAGTGCATTATATTAAAACATCATATGTACCTTGCGACAGGTCCAATAAGTACCGAAAGTAGGCATGTCAATGCCGTCGATGTCATACAGTAGAGTTTCTTGAAGAGGTTCATAGGAGCCTTGTTCCTAAACTTCGAGTAAACATTGGCTCCAAGATGGCGCATGCACCAATGGATCTGCATGTCCTTCCATGGTATTAGTTCATCAGGAGCATCCCGCTCCAGCTTCTTTATCGCGCGGAGTATACCTAGATGCCTATCATGAAGGATTCACACATTCGGCTTATCCTTAACAATTGCTATCTTCAGCTGCATGAAGAACAATACCTAGCGCTCGGTGTTCTCGCTCTCCAGGAAAGCAAAAGCGAGTGGCACAATTAGATTGTTCCTGTCTTGACCAATGGTGGTAAGGATCTGACCCCTGTACTTGCCAGTGAGAAATATCCCATCTACACATATTACTGGTCGATAGTGATTAACAACTTCTATGCATATAACAAAAGAGAAGAACACTCGATGCATCACCCTCGAATTTGGTTCATGTGGCATCATAAAGTGTTGGATGTCGACATAGGTGCCTGGGTTCCTAGCCTGCAGTGTATGGAGCATCCGAACAACACATTCGTATCCATCTAGAAAAGAACTAAATCTTTCCTCGAGTGCCTTATGCTTAGTTCTCCAAGCCTTGCCATATGAAATTTTGTAACGAGATCTGACAGGAAGTTTATTAATGATATCTTTCACCTGAAGGATACTGGGAAGTGCAGAAGTAAGGTTACGATGCTCCTGAAGGATACTAGGAAGTAGACATGTGTGCACTATTATCTCCGTCTATAACAGTCTAGCTAGTAGTGCAGAAGTACGGTTACGATGCTCCTGAAGGATACTGGGAAGTAGACACGTGTGCACTACTACGTCGCTCACCTTCCAATTGGTGTCATACTTAGGTACGTAGCTATGCATCCTTGCGGGACAACCTGGAGTCACGCAAACTATTGTCAAATGTTTTTGAGATGACAATGTGGTTCCAAATACCCGTTGCATGGACATTGCCCATGCAATGAATGCTTCCTGCAGATGTATCTTGCTAGGATACATGGCCTCCTTGTAGATGTTGTTCTTGTGATACTGCCAGGCAGAATCATGCCCACCGTTCACATATTCATTGCTGTTGAGAAGTCATTATTTCATGATGCAGGAATCGGTGCCTCCGCTTCTTCATCGGACTCATCAGAATAATCAGCAGTATCACAATCGCCATCTGAATCTTCCGCTTCCATTTGACTTTGCAAGAGACCATCATATATCTCGTCCTCATCTGTGTCTCCACTAAATATGTCTTCTCTTGTTGCCTGACTACTCTCCCCTAATTCAAAACCAACACCTCCAGAGTGTGCATAACTACTCTGACCAGAATCATAACCACCATCTCTAGTGTGCGCATTACCGCTTTGACCATAATCATAACCGCCACCTCTAGCTAGGGCTTGGCTGCTCTGACCATAATCATAACCTCCAGGTTGGTCTTGGATGCTCTGAACATTATCATACCCACCCTCCTCGTGTTCGGGCAAAGTGATATCCTTCTCCATAGGAAGCACTAAGGCCACAAGGTTAACTCTCCTGGTTTCGCAACCTTTAATCCAACTAAACCATTTAGGGTTATTTTATGTTGGTCTCAAATAAAACAAAGGTGGTGATCTAGACTTTGACCATAATGCATGAATGATAACCCCCAAGTGCAAGGTATCACCATAGTACAATTCGATAAGTATTTGAGTGTCGAACCCACGAGGAGCTGAAGGTAAACTATCTATTCGCTAAAGCCCTATAACCCACTTATATGGCCTTCTATGCAAAGCTAGGAACTATAGTGTGTGTGTGTGGTTGTTTTTGGTACTAACTAGAAAACAGTAAAGTTTTTGGAAGCAAATACTACAAGTAAAATGGAGCTAGTGAAGTGGAGGTGGATAGCTACGATGACCCAGCATACCACTTCATGATGTAGTACACTATAGTCATTGACATAACACCAATAAAACACTGTTCACTAGTATTACATCCCTCAGAGTGGTACAACAGAAACACAGCAGGTCCAAGACATGACTATAGATTACAACTCGACTCTTTACAAAAGATCCAGAGAACACTCTAGGTTAAATAGAGAGAAAGAAACTTCTTACAAAGAAGAACCAGAAATAATAACTCAGAACTATCTAGTAACTAAGACTAGCATCTAAACTATCAAGATTGCCATTGCTGCTATTGCAATGCTCTACAGAAGTAGGTTTTATGGCTAGAGAATCTACTCCTATCTACTTAAGAACTTTGTCTTCACTTTGGTTGATGTATATGTTGACTTCATTGACTTTGTTGAAGAACTTTAGCTACCGATGATGGTTTCTTGAGCAGAAATTGATGTTGACGTCGTCTTCAATGGCTTAGAACCTAGAAAGGGTTAAGAAGGTACGGTTGAGTATGAGCATACTCAGCAAGTTCACTAAAAAGGAGTGTTTGATGCACTATCTCTACAGCCACAGACCAAAGGTCGTAGGCAATGCAGATTTTCATAAACATTTCTTTAAAGGCTGCTTTTATACTGAAAACTATGTCCGACAGCCTTCACATGTTGACCAGAACCTTCGTGGGGTTCCTCTCCTGCCGCGTTCGTAGCTCCTTCCCGGAATAGGGAGTAACATGTCATAGTTCTTACACTCTACAAAGGTGTGTTACTTTACCATGAGAGACCAACTCCTTGTTGCACAATCGAGCAGCTTATTCCCGTCCACAATTCCTTGATGTGGGGCCCAGTAGATGATCCAAGCCAATCACTGCCCCCTTCGTGACCCCGCATGTCCCCTTGGTGTACGCCATCCCCACATTTGAAATTACGACAATGGTTGGTACAGACCATTCAGATGCCAGAACTATAATGGGACGTTGAGGGTTCCCACCCATATGCTACATATCGTCTACGAATTACCAATTAATGCATGCTACGAGGATAACAACCATGACCTGCGCATCCGGATACATGCGAGAGGAAGAAGATACAACTGACTTCTCTGTACCATTCCAAATCTCATTGTTAACACGTAATATATGGCGCTAGAATCACTGGCGACATTGGTTGTTAAGTCCTAGATATTATGTTCCTTTACAACTGGAGCTGTATCAATAGATTATTACCATTTGGTAAATAATCCATAATCATATTATTATGAAAATAGTGTTTTTTGACCTTTTTGAAATGCAGGTGATGACAACATTTGAGTTACAAGTATTTGATAGAAAATAACCAAAGGATATGAGCAAGTGTGAACTTGCCTTTTGTGATTGCAAGATTATGCACTCACGGTCTTTGAAACAATAGAAGATCCAAATTCTGTAAACAACATCATTGATCTGGTAAGGACTAATGATTAAAGAAGCAAGATGCAACAATGCATAAGTAATGTAATGCAATTTGATAGACGCGAACCCCCTGACTAATCGTATTTGATCTAGGGTTCGGAAACTAGGAATGGTTTCTTTAGAATGTGTTTCACTTTTATATCAGCTTCACACTTGTGCTTCTTATTAAGGCTTGTGAGAGTGTGTGAAATAATATGTAAATACAACAAGTAGTATTCAATAGTAAAGCACTCAAATGGGCATGGTATCTAAAAGATTTCTTAAGCAAGGTTATTATAAAATTAGAGTTTTTAAAGAAGTATTCAAGGATTACTTTTAATGTTTCTTAAAAGAATAATTTTTGAAGAAAATCTTACTTAACTAAACAAAAGAATTTAATCTATAAGTTAACACTCTTAGGTTTTCTTTCTAGCTATAATTCTCAAAGAAGAAAGAATTACTTTATTTGAATAAGGACCACACTAGTAGTTGAGACTTAGCTATCTTGGTAATTATATGGTATTATAATTTGTTCACTTCATAATGTTTCTTTAAGGTTAATTAAGATTGGTATTACTTTTATTTGAGTAGTGATTTCTTAACTTTATGATTAAATAGAATCATCTGTCTCCTTATAAATGAGTGATTATGATTTGTAAACAAGGAAACTATATTATTTAATTACTTATGAATTACCTTTGGATTTATAAACTTGTGGTTAAACTAATGGTAAAAGGTTTTAATAAGTTCAAAATAATAATCTTGAGGATTGTATATTTGATATCTCCTTTTGGGAAATGCTACACTTATTTAGGAATGAGAGTTTATCAGAAATTATAATTAAGATGTTTTGGACTATTTAGACTTCATACTATTAATATTTTTCAAGACTAATACTATTTTTAGACTTCTAATGGACATATAAGAGGGATTAACAATTTTATACCTAATTTTATGAATTACCAACTAAGAAAATAGGTTTGAATTCAATTTATTAGGGTATTAAATTTTTACTTACTTCAAAAGTGGAATTTTACATTTTTAACATGTAGATATTATTTTTGTGCTCATTTTAGTATATTATATGTATTTTTGTGATTTTTAAATAATAAGATATGACTTTTATAAGTTTTATTACTTTATAAAGGTTTAATAATTAATAATTTTTAGTCAAGTGACACAAAATTATTTGTATCCAATTTATAAATGTTTATTTTCCTTTTCTAAAAAAATTGGTATATTATACTTATTTTTATGAATTTTAAATAATATAATATATTTATTTAAGAGTTATCTCTAATAGGTTATTTACTAATAATAATATTATTTTATTTGAGTTGGAAAATAAAATATTATTATAGGTTTAGTTTGTAGAGTTTATTTTTTGAACATTTTGGTATATTATATGGATTTTTCTGAATTATAAAACAAAAGATATTGATTTAACAAGATTTATATTTTTTGGATTTATTTAAATAACTAATAATTGATTTATTGCATCACTGCTGACGTCATCATGACACGGTACACGCGGTGCAGACTTTTTATACTAAATCTATTCTACCCCGGAGTCACTAACCGGTGGGCTCCCGCCACGTCACATGCCACATGGACATGGACCGAGTCAAAACGACGTGATGGTCTTTGCTGGCGTCACCTTGCCGGAGGATGGCGTCATTCCGCCGAAGCACGGTGGCAACGCCAATCTATGGCACTTTAGACATCACGGAGTGATACGCTTGAACAAGGGGAGCAGGGGAACCTAGCTAAGACGGTTCCACTCTCTAATCATCACCGGAGCATCGACAACGACGATGACTGGTGGCGGTGCTCGGTGGCTTACGATGCGAGCATGAAGTAGAGCAGGAGATAGACGGAGGAGACGTGCCTGGGCACCGTGGGCTCACCTTGATGGCAGCATAGGGCTCGGGGAGGCTGGCGTGCGCCGACGGTGTTGAATCGACAATGACTAGCGTCAGGAGGCGACGAGCATGTCGGGCTCGATCTAGGGCACGTCGGCTCGATTACTTTGGTGGGAAGGTAGAGAGCGAAGAGGTGGTGACGTGAGCTTGATTGACGGAGCATGGGGAAGGCCAGAGCAGTGGGTCTTGTCGGTCTCCGATGGTGACTAGTGTTAGGGTTTCTCCTGAAGTGAGGACGAGGACGAGAGGGAGCATTACGGTGGCGTTATTATCCCCATCTCCACTAGATGGCGGTGGCAGTGGGCTTCACGGCGCACGGCAGTGACAGACGGCATCGGTAGCTCCACCGAGCTGCTTCCAGCTGGAGGAAGACGACGATGCGATTATTTTACAGAAAACCCCTAGATGTTTTTCAGGCTCAATCCGCAGTCCTCCATCTGGTCCCACTTGTCAATCAGAGAGAGAAGGTGAGACGGGCTGCTGTTGGGCTTCTCCCGGGCCGCGACTGAGTGAGCGAAACGTGGCTACTGTTGCTCGTGGGCGTCAGGTAGGAAGATGGTCCGTGGGCTAGAGCGGCTGGCTGACTTCTTTTCTTTTTCCAATTCTATTTTCTGTTTGCTGTTTTTTGTAAATCCTTTTCAAATTTAAATTTCCCCCATGAATCAAATATTCATAACCTAGTGAATCAACAAGGTTCTGCATGGATCAATGTACTAATTGGTTTGACATTTTCTTAGTCGTATTTACACTAATCATGATTATATATATAAAGGATTATCTTTATTAGAAAATTTAAATAGGAATTAGGGTTTTAGAGATTTACTCTTTATAATAAGATCTTTTTAAAATGACTTTCACTTCCACTAAAAGAATGTAATTGTGATGGTTTAATATGGATATTTATGTGTATAGAATCTTATTAATATTGAACCTCATAAAGGAATTATATATACATTATAAGGTGTTAAACCCTGGGGTTTGTAACATGGCGATTTGAATTCCATGGTTCTCCCTATTTGGTGATTTCTCTTATTCAAATCCTACTTGATTTATAGTGTTTAGGATTACCATGGACAACCTTGGTGAAGACAAGAAGCATGAATAGCAATCATTCGTGAAAATGTTCATTTCCAAATAACTGCCATGAGTTTTAGGAAGGTTTTAATAGACTCATATTCTATTATGAATATGGATAAGATTAAGAACTAGGATGAATTTCCTTCATGTTTTGTGGCCATGGATAATAACTCAACTTAGAGTGAGCTATTGAGATTGCTTTACTAAAGTGATCTTGATGGTATATGAGACTAGGTCTTTATTAGGGTTTAAGACAATAAGGTGAACAAGGCTTCCATCAATATACTCTCAACTAGTATTCTAATTATCTCTTAGAAGTTTAATTTGACTAAGAGATACCTTTCCAATGGCTGCTTAAAATTAGGAATTGGTTCCACTGCTAACTTAATTCTAGGGTTTAAAACAAAGAGGTAGACATGGTCTTGTGAGGGTTTGATATGATCTTGGTTAAGGCTTCTAAAGAATCCTTACCTTAATAACTCACCAAGGTTATCTTTAGATAAGTAATTCCTTTCCTAAGTATACTTTATATATCTCTCTTATCTTATTCACAAAGATCACATCTTCCTGAATAAGTCAATTATCTGACTCCACCATATCCATCATCATATGATGACATGGTCATGCCACATCAACAATACTCATTCTCCATGCTTCTCCTGGTATCTATATAACTTCCATTGCTAAACTACCCTTGATGAATCTATCAATGTAGCTACTTCTAACTCCATCCATTAACTCCTTTAAATCCATCTTGCAACTACTTCCAAGGCTTGCAAGATTATAATCCTCACTATATATAACAAGGAATATCAATCCTCTGAAATAGGTATGGTAATACTCCCATAATACAAATTTATTCTTGTACTAGTTTGGTTAAAGTATTATGTCTCCAACTACTCCATACAACTCACATTATATACTTCACTAAACTCTAGCTTGACTTCTCATGATCAAGCTAGATGATTCAGCTTACTAAGGCTTTGCCTAATTTGGTATACTCACAGCACTTCTTCATCATCTAGTCATCTATTCTCAAGTGACTTGAGAATAATGACCACCATCCTTTGGTCAAGCAAAGCTTAGGCTTCTAATTGTCTGATCAAGATATATCATCAACTAAGTAGTAGACTTGTACTAGTCTCTCTATAAGGCTTATCTTGTTAAGGAAACTTACTTTAGGTTTATACCTACTTGTCTTAACAAGATTGCCATTGGATACTCTAATACTACTAACTTTTTCATAGCTTCATGCTCACTAGCTTAACTCTTGGGTTTGGGTACTTCTTCTAGTTAACTCATGAGTGAGTTATATCCTCCAACATCAGATGGTTTGATCTCCACCAAGGATCACATTCCATTGATGATGCCATACTCTACCATATCTAGTTCCTTCTTCTTATTGACTTACTTAAGGTCTTTAGAAGGTTAATAGAATAGGTCAAAGCTAAGAGTCAATAAATTCTAGGTCAAGAATTGATCACTCAACATTCAAGATCAATAGACACTAGGATTTGGTTAAATAGGGATGTCATCTCTTAATATGGAAATAAAGACATGCGAGGAATGGTCTTGGCTTGACTTCCTTTTCTACTCTGACTGTGTTAAGAGTTAATGTTTAAGGACTACCATGATGCTCATGGTAGGAATAACTATGGCAAGAAAGTGTCTCAAGGTTTAGTTATGGGGCTTCTTTACTTGGAGTTATATACTTGATTTGGTATTCAGGTTTTGTTGTGAATGGTACCTTGATATAATCTTTTAGAAGATTAAGTGTTCAGCCTTAAACAAGGTATTATGGCTTGGTTTTATTACATTTTATCTACCCTTAGATCAAATTATATTACCCAAAGTAAGGTTTTAGCAAAGGTCATATTGAAACTTATCGCAGTCAACTTCATGATCTACTTTAGTTCCACCAAGTTAAGAGAAGCTTCAATCACTTTGACAAGTTTTATTTAAAAGCACGAAAATTATCCAGATTTTCTATGCATGAATGCAATGCACACACCTCATCTCAGCTTATTTCTAAGCTCTAATGCTGGGATGTTACAGACTCTCCCCCTTAAAATAAACTTCGTCCCCGAAGTTCGTACTATCTTACATTTCGGAATAAGGTGTTGACTTGTATGGATCACGACATTTCTCAAATCCATGGTGATCATATTTGGGGATAATTGTAGTATCCCGTATCTAGATCTTTTTTACTCAAATTCTCTTCATATCCGTCAATATACAACTGTAGTTCCAAGTTATCCCACGGTTCCTTTTACGATAATACCTTTGGGTTTATGTCCTTACAGTCCTATTTAGAATTGGTTGTGGACACATTTTGTCCATTCCAATCCATTTTTCCTAATACACTACAGTGGTCTATTTTAGAATACTCTCTTCACTCTTAGGGACAACTTACGAGTTGTTTCTCCTTTATAACTAGTCCGCTAGAGTTAGTCTGGTTTATCTCCTTCCATCATTCGATCAGCTGGACATACTCTTGGAAATACTTTATAATGATGACTTCTTATAACCTTATGAGAATAAGGCTTAACCGCATCATAGCCTAGTACTTTTTCTCCAACCTATACTTAACCTTATGAGAATAAGGCTTATAACCTTATTGTTTACTCTCCCCCTTGGGGTTTCCTAATGGTCTCTAAACTTCATGTATAATACCCATTAACTCAATAGTTAGGATATCGGTCTCGGTATAGCTTATACTTTACCTCTGGAAGGCTTCACGAAAGAATCTACGGTATATCCACACAATTGTGAATCTCCCAAATTAATCTTCCAACATTACTTATCTTAGTTTTTATGTCCTTAGACATAATTTCTCACTGATAACCCCGATTTTGCGAAACGTCTCAAAATCCGTTCGCTTAAATTTTATACTTCTTTCTGTCTCTTTTAACTTAGGCCAAGTTTTATGCTCTTTAAATCATACAAATATGACCTAATTAGCTAAACTGCTGATACCAACTACGGATACCAGCTGTGGATCCTCCTAGGTGTATGGATTACCCTATGGGTTTTCGACTTACTATTGGCATTCTCTTTGAGTTGTCAGAGCTTGAATACCCCCTTTATTCCAAGACTTTTTCTTCGCTCCCTTTCATGTTACTTCCATGATCTTGGGACAACTACTTCATTAGCTTTTGAGCAACATCACCTACTTTAAGTGAACTTAAGTTCATTCCTTCATGTTGCTCCACACCCTTTCCAACACAACTATTCCTTCTTATTGCCAGCTCATAGTGAGTTGGGAATTGATCCATCCTTCAAAATAGTGTTGATACTCCTTACATTTGGCTTCCTTCTTCGTGCAAGTTGATACGTCCATTTTGCATCACTATTCTATGTCATAATTCACTGTTATTCATTGATATATTTCGTATTGAGAGGTGATACTTATGTTATTTCATCTGTTTTTGCATGGTTGATGACTTTTGGAGCATGGACCGCTGCAGTTAGGATTCTAATGGAAAAGGTGCTATTTGGAGGCAAAATTCGCGAAGATCAGAAAATCCGGGAAAATATACGGAAAATCCTATTTTCCCATAAGACGAAGGAAGCCAGAAGGGGGGCTGGAGATGGGCCACAGGGGCCCACACCACCCCCTGGCGCAGGCCAACCTAGGCCGCGCCACCAGGTGGTGTGGCCACCCTGGTCCACCCCTGGCACTCCCCTCTGGCGTATATTATCCTCCCGAAACCCTAAGACTCGGGGAGCGACCACAGAAAGATTCCGCCGCCTCTGCGGGGCGGAAAACACCGAGAGAGAAAGAACTCTCCGGCAGACAGATTTCTGCCGGGGGGAATTCCTTCCCGGAGAGGGGAGATTGTCGCCATCAACACCACCATCAAGCAGGACTTCATCGGGATCATCATCATCATCACCACCATCATCACCATCAGCGCCCTCATCACCATCTCCATATTGTTGTAACAATTGTGTTGAATCTTGCATAGTTCATAGGGGAAACTTTCCCGGTGTTGATTACTCTTTGTAGTTGATGCTATTGAGTGAACCATTGAATTATTTTTTATGTTCAGATTGTTATACATCATTATTCCATCTCTGATCATGATCCATATGATGTCGTGTGAGTAGTTCGTTTTGTTCTTGAGGACATGTGAGAAGTCATGTTGTTAGTAGTGGAGTTGTGTTGAGAAAGATTCAATAGTTTGATATTTAAGTTGTGGTGTACTTCTTCTAGTGGTTCATGTGAACGTCGACTAGATGACACTTCACCTATATGGGCCTAGGGGAATGCATTATGTATTTGGATACTAATCGTAGGGGTTGCCAGAGTGACAGAAACCTGAACCCCCGTTAGGAAACCATTGTACAAGGGACGTAAGGGTCTTAGAGTTTAAAGCTATGGTTAGGTTTCTACCTTAATTACTTTCTTGTACTTACGGATGTTTGCAAGGGGTATAATCACAAGTATGCATTAGTCCTAGGATGGTCGGTACATTAGCACAGGTTCACCCACACAACACTTAGAAAGCTAAAGAAGATTAATCAACTATATGAAGCGAAAGCACTTGACAGTCTTCCCATGTCTCCTCGAGAACGTTTGGTCATCTTAAGTAATACAACCGGCTTGTGCTTTGCTGCATAAAGGATTGGTCCACTTGCTGCATTTATTCCTACTGTCTTTTATTTACTCGTACTTTGTTTACTTGCTTTATCAAAAACCCCTAAAAATCCGTTTGCTAAGTATTTGTAGAGAATTCCTGATCCATACCACTAGCCAGCACCTTCTGCTCCTCGTTGGGTTCGACACTCTTACTTATCGAAAATACTGTGATACACCCCCTATACTTGTGGGTCATCAAGACTATTTTCTGGCGCCGTTGCCGGGGAGTGAAGCGCTATTGGAGAGTGGAACTGGTAAAGGAAACTTCTACTGTGAGTATTGTTTACTTCTGTTAGTTGCTTTATTTTCGTTATGGATAATTCGCTGAGTTTCTTATTTGGTAATGCTACTACCATTGCTAAGGTAGTAGATAAGCCACCACCTGCTGAGAATGATGTTTTTAAAATACCTACAAGAATTATTGATCGTGTTATGGATACCTACTATGTTGGGGATGGAACTGTCCATCCCGGTGATCATTTACTCTTTATACATGAATTATGCGGGTTGTTCAAGTGTGCAGGTATTACTACAGATCAAGTTAAGAAGAAGTTATTCTCATTATCACTGAAAGGAAGAGCTGTGGAATGGTATAAGCTGCTAAAGAATGGTCAAGCTCTGGAATGGGAGGAAATAGTGCCTCTCTTTTATTCAAAGTTTTATCCTCCTAGTGAGATTCATAAAGATCCGAATCAAATATACAACTTTTGGCCTCTTGATGGAGAGAGTACAACTCAAGCTTGGGGGAGATTGAAGTTACTAATGCTCAAATGTCCCATTCATGAGCTCCCCAACAATATTATTATCAATAACTTTTATGCAAGGCTTTCTCTTCATGATAAGGATTTATTGGATGCTTCTTGTGCTGGATCATTCACTCGCATGGAAGAAGAAGCTAAATGGGATCTTCTAGACCGTATTCAAGACAATGCTGAAGCTTGGGAGAATGACAAAGGTAGAAAGTCAGGTATAAATTATGATTATGAATGCATTGAATCTTTTATGGGAACTGATGACTTTCAAAATATTAAGAATGCTTATGGTTTAAACTCTCAAGCTATTGCTTCTTATTTTAAGGCTTTTGCTTCCTACATTGAAGTGCCTAAAAAGAAGTGGAATAAGTATCATGAACCTTATAAAGATATTTCTAAGAGTGTTCCTGCAAGAAATACTGAAGTTTATACTGCTAATCATGTCTTACCTGAACCTTATATTGAGAAAATGCCTTTCCCAGTTAAGATAAGGGAACATTCTATGATGGCTAGTATGGTAGATGAAAGTATGAATAAAGCTGTTGAACCTGATAAACAAATGGTTGATGAACCTATAATAGCAAATGTGAAAGACTTTGTTACTAAATATGAGAAAGAGGGACACCCTATCCTTTGTAAGGATACCTCTAATATTGTTTCACAAAGTAGTGTTATGAGAGCTAGTATTCCTGTGTTTTCTGTTAGAATAAGTGATCATTGCTATGATGGTCCTTGTGATAGCTATATTGTTAAGTTTATGCACGATACTGGAAGTTACTATTAAATAGGAAAACATGTTCTTATGCATCTCAATAATATTAAGTTTCCTCGTTTTATGCTGAAAGTTTTTATGTTGCACTTCTTTTGCCTTCTTATGCAAGTAGCCTCTGGTTTCAACAACTTGTTTGTTTACAAAATTCCCTTGCATAGGAAGTGGGTTAGACTTAAATGTGTGTATTTTTGCTTCTTAATGCTCTCTTTCACTTCAATTCATATTCCTATGTGAGCATCATCAAAATTATCATGCCCATCTTAATGGCTATAAAGAAAGAGCTTTATGGGAGACAACCCAATTTGTTTTTGCTTTTAGTTTGTTTTTGTTTCTTTGAGTCTTGGAAGTTATTACTTCGGTAATAACCGCTCCTTATCCTTTTTGTTTGGTTTTTGTGTCAAGATCAACCTCTAATGAGAGAGAAGTAAGATTTGGGGAGGTTGCTGTCCGGAAACAGATTTTTGTGCTTCACCGTAAAAATTCGTGAGAGATCTCTGTATGTCCGATTGAGCTGTAATTGTTTGTGCTTCTGACCCAGGTTGTTATTTAACTTTAGTTAGTTTTGCACTTTTTGATTTGAGCAACAGAAGATTTTCTAAAAAAATGATCTTTACCTGCTGGTCTGTTTTGACAGATTTTGTCACTCTTGCATTTGCTTCTTTATTCGATTTCCTTTTTGAATTCTTTTTGGGTTTTCGGAAGGAGTTGCTATAGTAGCTTATGTTTTGATGGTTTTCAGTTGAATTTGGACACAAAAGGTTTTACCACTTCACTTATAGTAATGTTGCTAATGAGAACTGTGTAAAGTTTTGTGTGAAAGAAATTTCCAGGAAGTGGAGATGATGGTGTAATAAGGAAGAGAAGGGTTTTATGACTCAAGTAATAAGTGTATGAAGATGAAGATATCGATGATATTCAAGTGATGACTCCAGAAGAATCTACTAGATACCAAATTCAGAGACCTACAGAGTCTGTTTTCAAATAGGTAACAGTTCTGGTAAGAAAAGTTCCGCGAAAATACTATCCAACTATATTTTTGCAGTTTTTAGTCAATAAGGAAAGCTACGAAGCGAAAAAGGGATGGAAACGGAGCCAGGGTGGCCCACACCACCCTGTGGCGTAGGCCCACCCCTGGCCGCGCCACCAGGTGGTGAGTCCACCCCGGACTCCGCCTCCGACTCGTTTTCTCCTAGTACCTTCCTTTTGATATGAAACTTCGTAATATATAACCCCCCCGGATCCCTCGAGGTTCGTATATCGTGTTTTCGTCGTGTTTTTGTTTCGATCTGTTTCTGCCAGGACATACTCTTTGAAGGTTTAGAAGCACAATGGTGTCCGCCAAGGATAAAGGGAAGGAGCCTATGGAGGAAGACCTCCAGGACCCCGGGAAGGAGAAGGAGATAAAAGTGAAGATGAAGAGGAGCAAGGCCAACATCCGCACACCGGCACTACCATTGCAAGCATTGGAGTGGTGAAAAAACCTGCCAAGGTTAGAAGGACTACACGGAAGCATACTGGGGGGAAAGCTCCTCGTCACTGCTTGGCTCCACGATCACCTTCTCCAAGTACCAAGAGTCCCTTCCATACCTTTATCCATAACCATGCAAGAAAATAAGACCGCAAGGAAGGAGAGCGGAAAAAGAATCACAAGAGCTGGGATCCACAATCTGACATGATTATGCACTGCATCGAGCACAACTCGGAGTTGATTCGTACCCTCACCTTCGAGATTGAGGACTTGGGTAAATTGGTCAAGAAGCTCATCGAGAGGATACCACCACCAAAGGAGTAATTCGTCATCAGGTTTGGCATCCCCTTGGTTTGTTCCAAGCTTGGGGGAGTGCCGCGGTATCACGTCACTATCTTCTATCTTTTTACCTTATTAGTAGAGTCATATCATGAATAGAGGAGTTATTATGTAGTATGGTTTGCATTATGGAAGTGTCCCCTCTCTCGTTAGATGTGTATCCCTTGGTGTGAGTTGCCGTTGTGGAATATTAATGAGAAGTTCTATCATTCACTCTTTTTCATAGCTTATATTAGTTTTCAATTCGTGGTTATATGATTGATCTTGTTGTTAGTATTGGTATCACTTTGGGATCATTGAGTTAATTTAGTTGGTTTTGGCAAACCTGGCTCGGTCAGTAGCAACACTATTTTTGGGAGTTGAATTAAAAAGATAGAAGTACTCTAAAGAAATATAATTTCATCATCTTTCTTTCTTGATTTGCTCATAAGTTTAGTATTCTCTAGTTAAGATCTTTTGTGCTTCCAAGGAAGATTGCATGTTTGTTTTTATCACTTGTATGTTTGGTTGTTTCCTTCAACTCTTATACTTGCTATCCAGCCTTGCTAGCCAAAAACCTGTACTGAGAGGGAATTCTTCTCGTGCTTCCACTCCTTTAAACCAAAACCTTGGCCATTTGTGTCCACCATACCTACCTGGTAGCATTATTGCTATTCCAAGTAAATTCTTGTTTTGTCTACCTTCCAAATTAAACTTGTTATGTGAAAATTAGTGATTAAAGCTCTCACGAACTTGATGGCACACTTTACTTTCTTGCATTTAATAAACTTGAACCATCGTGCTCACCTATGTTGCGTATATGCTTGCGCTTTGTAAGTTGTGAATTAGCAGAACCATGCTGTCATGGGGAACGCTTTCAACATTGCACTGGTACTTTGTACCAAGTTGATATCATGTTCTTTTGTCTATGGATGTCGTCGGTGTGAAATGAAAGGGGAGCTTGTAAGTCCATGGAGTTATGCATGTGTGTTAGAGAAACGCCTGGGCCGCTGGTCTAATCCATGCTGACATGGTGGAAACTTGCAGCATAACCATAACGAGCATCTATGAAGCATTCTTCTTATAAAAAAAGAGATAGAGATTGAGAAAAAGAGAAAAAGAAAAAAAGAGATTACGAAAAGAGGAAAGAGAAAAAAAAGCACCATATTCCCATGGTAAATAAGAAGATTGCTGAGATGTTTGTTGTCTGCTTGCCTTGTCATTTTGATATGGGGATTCTTATGTATCATCGGGCAAGGGGTACCCCGTTGGCGGTTCTCTATGATACACATATGCTTACAATGACAAGAACTTACCGGTGACTAAACTTGAGTAGCATGACGAGCGGCCCTCATATTCAAGGGACATGAGATTCTCAATTTACAACTTGTCAATGCATATCCTCATATTTGATCACTTTAACCTTAATCACCTAAATATGCCTATGATAGGGGCAATGAGAGATGAAAGCTAGTAAGTATCATAATTTTTGGGAGCTCTTTATGAGACTTGCAATCCCTGCTTCCCTCTATGAAGGGCCTTTCTTTTACTTTGTAGTTGAGTCAGTAAACCTACTCCCTTCTATCTCAGCAAGTATTTTGAGTTGTTGTGTTTCATTCATTCATATGATGATTTATTCATTCATGTTTCTTATATTCCTTGTTTTGCACATTGCTCTTATCTTGATGTTTACTACTTTGAAAGCTATCATTGAACTCCAGCAAATCATCAACTATTCTTCGACCAAGAGCTAAGTTTTCCATTACCAATTATGATTCACTTTATGTATCTTTATTGTGTTTCCTTTACTCATTGCAAGTTGAGTTATATAATAGTGAGTTGTCTTATATTATGATCTATGTATTTGATGAATGTGATGCTTCTTGTCCGTATTCTTTTATCGACTCTTCACTCCATAAACCTGAGGCCATGTTTATTGAGCTCAGTTTCGCTTGGGGACAAGTGAAGTCTAAGCTTGGAGGGAGTTGATAGGTCCATTTTGCATCACTATTCTATGTCATAATTCAGTGCTATTCATTGATATATTTCGTATTGAGAGGCGATACTTATGTTATTTCATCTGTTTTTGCATGGTTGATGACTTTTGGAGCATCGACCGCTGTAGTCAGGATTCTGATGGAAAAGGTGCTGTTTGGAGGCAAAATTCGCGAAGATCAGAAAATCCGGGAAAATATACGGAAAAGCCTATTTTTCCAGAAGACGAAGGAATCTAGAAGGAGGGCTAGAGATGGGCCACAGGGGGCCCACACCACCCCCTGGCGCGGGCCAGCCTAGGCCGCGCCACCAGGTGGTGTGGCCACCCTGGTCCACCCCTGGCACTCCCCTCTGGCGTATATTATCCTCCTGAAACCCTAAGACTCGGGGGAGCGACCATAGAAAGATTCCGTCGCCTCTGCGGGGCGGAAAACACTGAGAGAGAAAGATCTCTCCGGCAGACAGATTTCTGCCGGGTGTAATTCCTTCCCGGAGAGGGGAGATTGTCGCCATCAACACCACCATCAAGATGGACTTCATCGAGATCATCATCATCACCATCATCATCCTCATCACCATCTCCATATTGTTGTAACAAGTGCGTTGAATCTTGCATAGTTCATAGGGGAAACTTTCTCAGTGTTGATTACTCTTTGTAGTTGATGCTATTGAATGAACCATTGAATTATTGTTTATGTTCAGATTTTTATACATCATTATTCCATCTCTGATCATGATCCATATGATGTCTTGTGAGTAGTTTGTTTTGTTCTTGAGGACATGGGAGAAGTCATGTTGTTAGTAGTGGAGTTGTGTTGAGAAAGATTCAATAGTTTGATATTTAAGTTGTGGTGTACTTCTTCTAGTGGTGTCATGTGAATGTTGACTACATGACACTTCACCTATATGGCCTAGGGGAATGCATTGTGTATTTGGATACTAATCGTAGGGGTTGCCGGAGTGACAGAAACCTGAACCCCCGTTAGGAAACCATTGCACAAGGGACGTAAGGGTCTTAGAGTTTAAAGCTGTGGTTAGGTTTCTACCTTAATTACTTTCTTGTACTTACGGATGTTTGCAAGGGGTATAATCACAAGTATGTATTAGTCCTAGGAAGGTCGGTACATTAGCACAGGTTCACCCACACAACACTTAGCAAGCTAAAGAAGATTAATCAACTATATGAAGCGAAAGCACTTGACAGTCTTCCCATGTGTCCTCGAGAACGTTTGGTCATCTTAAGTAATACAACCGGCTTATCCTTTGCTGCATAAAGGATTAGGCCACTTGCTGCATTTATTCCTACTGTCTTTTATTTACTCGTACTTTGTTTACTTGCTTTATCAAAACCCCCTAAAAATCCGTTTGCTAAGTATTTGCAGAGAATTCCGGATCCATACCACTAGCCAGCACCTTCTACTCCTCATTGGGTTCGACACTCTTACTTATCGAAAATACTGCAATGCACTCCCTATACTTGTGGGTCATCACAAGTCTTCATCTAGATCTTTGGAACTCGTCACTCCCTTACATGACTTCCCTTTTCTATCTAGGTCTATAACATCAAGTAATAACTTGATGATGCAACATGCATTTGCATACCAAGTCAAAATTCATGTACATATCTAGTTAATTAAGAAGATCCCAGAAAATCCAAGAAATCCAAATGTGGTACATATAACTCACATCATTCTAAGCCTGTAATATAGTAATTGAGTAAAACATCTCGAAAATGCAGGCTTAGCTGTGTAGTATATGACACCTCCTAGTATAGGTTTACTTTGTGATACTTAGCACATAGGGTCAAACTACTCTTTGTCCTAGCATTTACCCAAACTGCTTAATTGCAATTGGATAATTTTGAGCAAAGTGGTCTCACTTTGGTTCTAACTAACTTCTTACCTTTCTTTCGGGACTACTAAAGACTACTAATTTTCCATTCTATCAAAAACTATCCTCACATGATCTCTCAAAACTACTAACAACACTGTAGTTATTACCTTAATCCAAAAATTATCGTAATGTTATAATACCTATGACTTCTATCATAGACCTACACTATTCTTTACTTACTATTGTTACAAGATTACTTACTAAGTACTGGTCCTAATTACAAACTTATCATGGTCTCAGAGATAATCCCACCATGATAACACTTTTTATCTTATTATTGTTGATTCTTAACAAACTCCACTCCATCACATTGAATTCTCGAGTGAATCCCACATGATTTACTTTGCATTATATATATACATGCTCTAATAGTCTTCATTATGTAGCCTATCATTACCATCTAATGATAAGATTTTTGCTACCTTACATGGATCCTATGGATAGACTACACCATTTAAACTACTCCTCAAGATATTCTAATCTTAGCCGTAATCTTCTTTAATATTTTAACTTACTTAAGATATCTTAGTGGTGTTATACCTATTTAGAGCTACACTCAAATGACATTTCTCTAGAGAATACATATAACTAATCCTTAAGAAAGATGACAAAAGTGTCCAACTTAAGTGTGACAAGGTTTATCCTCAAGTGGATACCCATCACAAGTCTTGGTTTAGACAAGATGGCTTCCTATAGTCACTATCCAACCTACAGATCTTCCTAAAAGGGTTTTAATCCTAAGATCAAAGCATATGCTCTGATACCAGCTGCGATGACCCAACATACCACTGCATGATGTAGTACACTATAGTCGTTGACATAACACCAATGAAACACCATTCACTAGTATTACATCCCTCAGAGTGGTACAACAGAAACACAGCAGGTCCAAGACATGACTATAGATTACAACTCGACTCTTTACAAAAGATCCAGAGAACACTCTAGGTTAAAGAGAGAGAAAGAAACTTCTTACAAAGAAGAACCAGAAATAATAACTCAGAACTATCTAGTAACTAAGACTAGCATCTAAACTATCAGGCTTGCCATTGCTGCTATTGCAATGCTCTACAGAAGTAGGTTTTATGGCTAGAGAATCTACTCCTATCTACTTAAGAACTTTGTCTTCACTTTGGTTGATGTATTTGTTGACTTCATTGACTTTGTTGAAGAACTTTAGCTACCGATGATGGTTTCTTGAGCAGAAATTGATGTTGACGTCGTCTTCAATGGCTTAGAACCTAGCAAGGGTTAAGAAGGTACGGTTGAGTACGAGCGTACTCAGCTGGTTCACTAAAAAAGAGTGTTTGATGCACTATCTCTACAGCCACAAACCAAAGGTCGTAAGAAATGCAGGTTTTCGTAAACATTTCTTCAAAGATTGCTTTTATTCTGAAAACTATGTCCGACAGCCTTCACAGGTTGACCAGAACCTTCGTGGGGTTCCTTTCCTGCTGCGTTCGTAGCTCCTTCCCAGAACAGGGAGTAATATGTCATAGTTCTTACACTCTGCAGAGGTGTGTTACTTTACCCATGAGAGACCAACTCCTTGTTGCACAACCGGGCAACTTATTCCCGTCCACAATTCCTTGATGTGGGGCCCAGTAGATGATCCAAGCCAATCACTGCCCCCTTCACGACCCCGCATGTCCCCTTGGTGTACGCCATGCCCACATTTTGAATTACGGCAATGGTTTGTACATACCGTTCAGATGCCAGAACTATCGTGGGACATTGAGGGTTCCTACCCATACGCCGCATATCCTCTATGAAGTACCAATTAATGCATGCTACGAGGATAACAACCACGACCTGCGCATCCGGATACATGCGAGAGGAAGAAGATATAGCTGATGTCGTTGTATTGGGAACGACAGTACCTCAGCAGGTTAGATAGAGGTGTGGGGTCTAGCAGGGAAGCTCTCGACAGTGTCCACGGGTGGGATTGGATACGAGCAAGTGTAGCGAGACACAAGAAGTACCCAGGTTCCGAGCCCTCGTGGTGAGGTAAAGCTCCTACTCCTGCCGATCTGACTATGAGTAGTATACGAGCTACAATCGCTCCTGGAGCTGTATCTTCTATCTACCTCCTTAAATGCACCGAGACCAACCCTTGCTACGAGAGCCTTGCCTCTCCTTATATAGGCAGAGAGGCAATGGTCTCCCTGGACAGTCCGGCTGGCGGGCCCCATAGGTGGGTCCCAGCCGGCTGGTCATCTACAGTATCTGGTACACTTACATCCCATCAGGGTACATGCGGTAGGGTCGTCCTGGGTACAGTGAACGCCGTGCGAGCCTATCGTCGGCATCTGGCCACTATTCCTGCATCACCTAGCAAAGTCTTCGGTATGGCCGTGTAGTTGCGGGTCTTGTCATCGTACCAGGGCATACCATGCACTGTGCAGCACGTCGCTCTGTCCTCCTGATTGAGTCTGGCTACGCTGATGTAGCCGGTCCCATGCCTTTCTCCTCCTCGTGGTTCCGGCTACCGTAAACTAGCCGGTATGACTTGCTCGTGTCCGGCTGCGCTCAGCCAGCTGGACGCTAACCGACTGCTATAGTTCTTGTTCGGTTGGGGTATCCGGAGGTCATCCCCCCGACACTAGCCCCCGAGCGCGTGTAGATTTCGCCCTTAGGTGAAATGTGTGCGCGCTCCTCCCCAACTTTTGAAATTTCTGGCCGGCTACATCTGGAGGTTGCGCTACCCGTGACGCTAGTGTTGACGCCGGCCACACGCGCACGTGCCATCATTGCACTGCACGGGCAGTGTAATGTCCCGTCACACGTTGCCTCGGGAAACTGCCGCCTGCCTCTTCGGTTTCCGCTCCGAGATCCTCTACGCATCCAGCGCCTGCATAATGGATCATGTGCGGTGGGGAGGGCGGGGTGCGGCTCGATGGACGCTGCATGGCACCATGGACGGTTGCTCTTCTAGGCCTTTAAAAGGTCGCCCAGGGGAGGGCAGTTCCTCCCTCCGCTCACTGCCTCCCCAGTCTTCCCCTACGCCTTTGCCTTCTCGCTCTGCTTCGTCTGCTCCTGCCGTTGCAGTCCGCCGCACCGCCCATTTAGCGTTGTCGGAGTCACGGGCCACCGCCACTCCTCAACCGGTGCGACGCCCAGCGAGCCGGAGATGGCTGCCGAGCGTGGTGCGGCTCCTCCGTGACGGAAGAGCATATCGAGAAATACCGCGCCACCCGTGTACTGCCACCGGAGACGGGGTGGCGGAGCGGCTAGCGCCGGCGGGAGAAGAATTGCCGCACCCGGCGGAGGGGGAGCGAGTGATTTTTCTTTCGCATCTCGCCCGTGGCTTCATGCCGGTGCACCCCTTCTTCCTCACTTTCCTTGCCTTCTTCGACCTCCGCCTCCACCACCTCGGCGCCAATGCCATCGGCACGTTGGCACACTTCGTGGCCTTCTGCGAGAGCTACCTCAGGATCCAGCCGGATCTCAGACTCTTCTGCCGGCTCTTCCACGTCCGGCCGTAGGTCCAGTTCACCCAAGGGCCGATGGTGACATCCGGTGGCACCTCCATCTACTCCCGCACGCAGACTGGCTACCCCAAGTTCCGGCTGTAGGACACGGTGCGACTGTGGCAGCAGTCGTACTTCTACGTTTGCAACCTTGGTGACATGAACCGAATCAATCTGCCGGCTTTCTAGGACGTGGAGTCTAGCCGACAGAATTGGACCTGAAGATCCACGACGAGAAGGCGGAGTCGGACGCGATGCTGCAGCGGATGCGCTCCCTCGTCACTGCCGGCTTGATCGGCCTGGACATCACACTCAGCTGGATGTCCCGGCTGATGATGCCGCTGCAGCAGCGCGCACACAAGATGTGCTACTACTCCGGCTGACTGTACCTGACCCGGCTGTCCCGCCGCGATCCCCGCTACCACAACTTGAAGGAGTGGGTGTGGATGATCACGAAGGAGCGACTGCCGGAGCATTGGAAGTTCGGGATGGCTCCCTACTGCCATGACAACTGGGTGCCCCGAGTAAGTCTCGCCAGCTGGTTTTGCTTTCTTGGTCTGTCTTTTTATTCGGCTGATCCTTGTCTTCTTTCTTTCGCAGACCTTCCCCTGCATTATCCGGGAGGAGGGCGAGGCCCCCTTCAAAACTTCACCTTGAGCCACACGCTCACCGGTCCGGCGAGGAGTCGGATGGGGACGACGACGTCTTCCCTAGCCGGAACGACAAGCCAGCTCACGCCCCCCACCCGGAGGTTGATGAGGAGGAGGAGGCCGCGCCGGCTCCCGAACTGACTCGGCGCCGCGCAACGGACAGCGACTCCAGCCGTTCGAGCACCGGTGGGAGTGGCTCTAGCCGGTCCAGTGCCGGTGGGAGCGGCTCCAGCCGGTCCAGCGGAGGAGGAGGTGGGGCTAGCCGGATCACCGTGGAGGAGCCGGCCCGCCGTGGAGGAGCCGGACCGGCGCCCTTCCCCCCAGCCATCTTGGCCGCAAGAAGGGGCCGCCCCCCGTGGTGCCGGGGTAAGCTATCTGCTAACACTCATGCCTTTTCCTCCTTTCTTTTTGCCGCTTTTTCTTTCTTTTGCTTACTTGCTTGTTTTTGTTTTTCTCTTTTCTTCTGTTGTTCAGCGCGCTGGTCTCCTTTGGTGCCGTGAGCCCGACGCGGGCGCCCAGTGGCTCGCCACCCCACGCGCCGGACACCGTGCCACCTCTAGCTGCTCATGTCCCCCCTCCTTCGCCCAGGGCACCGTCTCCGCCCCCACCTCAGGCTGATCCAGCTACCATAGCCGAAGCAGGGGCGCCCCGCCGACCATGGTGGTGCAGCCAGAAACGGCAGTCCCACAAAGCGGAGGTAGTTCCACCGCGGTGGCACGGAGGGCCTCCATCGGCAAGGAGCTTGTGGTCGTCACCGATGACAACTCCAACGACGAGTCGGGGGAGGAATGGTGCACAGAGGTGTTGGAGGCGAAGGAGTCGCTGGTCGCCAACACCATTAATGATGACGCCTCCTCTGCCGCCTCGCTGGCGGATCTTGCTGCCACCCTCGAGCTGGCGGTGAAGGAGATCCGGTTGCTCGAGGCCGCAGCCGGCGGCAACCGGACCCTGGAGCAGAAGCTCGCGGCTGCCAACGGGACCTCCCAGAGTAAGTCCTTTCATCCAGATTCCGCTTCCGGATACTTTCGTCTTTTTTACTAATAGTCAGTTTCCGTAGCCATCATGGTGTGCGCTCAGCGGGAGATCGATCGTCTGAAGAAGGCGAACGACCGGCTGAGCAAGTCCAATTCTATGCTCTGGCTGTAGAATAAGGACCGGCACACCAAGACGGATGTCTTGGAGGCCACCATCAAGGAGCGTGACGCCGCCCTCGCCAACGGCTCAGGCCTTTGACCTCCTCGAAGCCCAAAGCAAGGACCAAGACAAGGAGGTCAAACGGCTGACGGTTCGGGAGAAGGCTCCGGTGGAGGAGCTGATGTAGGTTGGGCACACCGCCAAGGGTAAGTTTTTGTCCGACTATCTTCATATCTCCGGATCCGGTAGCCGGATCTGTCAGTCCTTTTTTCTGACAGCGTTTTTTCCCGGCATAGACCTGTTGGCATATAACTGGTTGTAGGAGAACTGACCGGGGGAGCAGCCAACTGCCCAGGAGTTGGTCGTCCTCCTTGGCGAGGAGGCCGCCAAGATTCGCCAGGCGGCTCAAGCAATCTTCACGTTCTTGTGGCCGGACACGCCGGTTCCGGAGACGATGGCGCAGCTGGCGGCCAAGGTGATGGAGGTGCCGGCTACCATCGACCGCCTATGGGATCTGGCGGCACGAGTCGGGGCATATATGGCATTGGCCTTGATGCTTTCCTGGTACAAGGATGCCCACGTCAAGAAGATCGACGGGGGCTTCCGTGCCAGCGCCGACCTCGCCGCCATCCGCCAAGCCCATCCAGAGCTCCGTTCCTCCGCCATCAAGATTGCTGACTACGCGGACATCGACGAGGTCCTCACTGACTTGGAGTCTACCGAGACGCCTGATGTGGAAGCCTCGTTGCAGCCGACTGGTGGGGGGGCTGTTCGTCTACGGTACCAAAGTTCGCAGGCCAGCGCACGTGGTACCTAAGTTGCCTAAAATTGCCGCGTTTCGAAATGTTGGGCCGCCAACTACCGAGAGGGGCCATTTCGATGCAAACTCATCTCACCCCTGCCAAATTCAAACATTCCATGAAAGTGCCCTATGAAGTAGACGGTCGGGACCCTCATGTCGGTCATATGTCCGTGACGCGAGCGCCAACGCGACAACCTCTTAGGAAAATCAAGGACTAAGTGGATTGGATGCGTGGACCAATTTCACAAATCCATTCCCACATTTCCCCTAGCACCGGCAGCGTCGGAATCCACCCTCCAGACAGGACGATCCCTTCAGGCATTTGACTTCCGGCGCCAAGTTGCTGCGCCCAGTCGCTGATCCTAAGCTCCAATGGCGCATGCCGTAGCCGCCGTTGCGAGGCTCTATCCCGCCTCCGCCGCCAACGAGCCGAGCAACTCGAAGGATGGCAGATCCTACTACCAAGGAAGAAGAAGTTCTGGCTACAAGCGGGTGAGCTACCCTTCTCTTTGCTATTCACACTAATTATAACTGCTAGCTGGCTACTGAACCTAAAATTGTTTGTTAGCCCAACGCTGACAAACATATTTTGTCCACAGTTTTCTATCAAGTGGGATCTCCACGGACCACCCTTACCTGGTTATGGTAGTCCTCTTCAGGTATGAATCTAAGGGCAAGTGGTATGGACACCATTGTATCATGATGGAAGAAGCGCCTGTGCAGATCTGTACTATATCTGGTATGGTTGCTGCTCTACGTAATCATGATGAATTATGGCCAAAGCAGACTGCAAAGTTCAGCTTCATGGATGAACGTGGCATCATGGTTCCTCTAATGTGTGACAGTCAGCTAATTGGGTTGATGAAAAGGTATGCTTCGGATTGCATGTTTGAGCTGAATTGTGATGTACTGGATGTGGAAACTGCTGCAACTGGGAGTCGCCCTTCTATTCTTGGACAGGGTGGTCGCTCGAACCCAATTAGCTCCTGGTAAGCAAAAGTCTCTTGGGGTTCGCATGTTTGTGCTGAATTGTAATTTTTGTTTCATTTACTATGTAGATATTGGGAAGTTATGCAACAGTCCTGTTTCTTTGACAGGAAGCGCCGCAAGGTTAGAAACATGACTGCCGGGTCAGTCATTTTGCTTCCTGAAGAAATTAAAAACGAGTGGAAAGATGATGTTGGACACGATTCTGGTGCCCATTGTCCCGACGATGCAGAGTATGCGAAGCTAATAAAATTGGCACCGAGGAAGAGGAAGAAGGCACGAAATAAAGAAGCCAGTGGACATAAAGGCTTGGCACCCAGGGTGTGGAAGAAGGCTATTGGCAATGAAGATGCATAGTAATGTGTTGAACTTGAACCTATATATGTAATTCTGTTAAATTCTGGAGCTCTGTGTGTGGCATGTTGCTGGGCGAAACAATCTACCCACGTTCTCTGAGTAAAATGTACCGCGACTTAGGGTTTGGAAACGTCTGAGTCAGTAGTTGAATCCGAAATTGTGATTGTGCTACTGCTATCTAAAAACACGCAGCACCGATTCCATGATTGCTGAGGGGCAGAAGGTCTCCAAATACGACGGAATGTAAGTGGCACAGAAATAAATTATTTAAGCTGCCACACTCCACGAAGCAGCAACTTATTTGAGATGTTTCACAACAACGTGGCAACATAAACAGCAATGGCAACTGATAATGCCCAGACGCTTGAGCCTGTCTATCTCACCGCCTCCCTGCTCCTGCATCCCCTGCGTCTGGCGCAGCTCCCGGATCTCCATTAACCGGGTGTACGTGCTTTCACTTTATAAATTATGGTTGTGCCATTTCCATGCGGCACAATCCACGTAGATTACGTTTAAACAAACCACCAATGTCAGAATACCACCATGATCAGACAAAAGAAAGTGATGCAGGGTTAAGACAGACTAACGGGAGAGCAATTTTTTCCTCCCAGGACTTCGGGACCACTAGTTCAGACTGCTAGGTCAACAAGTACTACTATTACAACTTAAAAAGGCATGGAGCTCAAGCTAAATAGAACTAGTTATCACACCTCTCCTTGATCTTCCTAATCTTAGCCCGATGCGCATCTTCCTGCGAGAGCAAGGATCGATTCGTCTGCTCCTTTGTTTTAGCATCTTCCTTGCACAGCTTCAATTGTTTCTCTGTATTTTTCCTCATGCACTTATCAATACTCGTAGTTGTGAACTGCAGGACTTTGGCCTGGTCAAGATCATTCCTTGCTTGAGTCAGTTCTTGCTATGCTTTAGCCTTCAGGGCCAACGCCATGTCCCTCTCCTTCTCGACTTTGCTAACCTTGTCTTACACCCTCCTAAGATCTCGGTTAAGCTTGGTCGTGTCAACTGGGTCCTATAGCTTCATCTCAACACTATCAAGAAGTGAGATGACTACGGATTCTTTCAACTCAACATTCATATCCCATAGTTTGTCTAGCGTTTTCTGCATCGATTTGGGCCACTCTGGATCTACCCATTTGACTACACCGCAACTTCTGCCTTGCATCATTGCACGATGTCCTTGACACCGTAGAAACCTCCTGCATGCGTTTCGTCCTTCGAACGCTACAAATTTAGCGGGAACATGTCCATGTTTACATAGCAGAGGACTGTCTTCATCCACTAAACCATGATAGTCGGAGACATACATCGTCTGGTTGGCCTAACACATCATACGCACATGAGTAAATAGAGTAGATCTAGCTCAAAAAATAGATAACTGGCCACAGATGATAGAGATAGAGATGAGACGACTCACATCGAAATCACCGTCCCTGTCATCACAACGCGTTTCCTAGCCGTCTCCACTTGAACCCATGGCGAGAGAGGAGGGGGATGGCTGCCGGAGAGGGGATTGGGATGGAGGCGCCGTCGGCTTGCGGCTACGGCAGGATGGGAGTGAAGTGGGGAAAGTGGCTTCAAGAGGAAGGAAGAGAAGTACGGGGAGGAAGAGAAGTAATGGGGACGTGACACTGGGATATGGCCCACTGAACTCATGAGTCATGACACTCGCAACAGGGGAGCACCCGGTGTTGCCAGTTTGCCAGAGCAAGCATGGACAATCATGCCGCAGAACAGCCTACTCGCGGATCGCTCTCATGAAGACCATCCCAATCATCCAAGCGCCCCGATCGAACGGTATGTAACTGGTGAGAAGAACACACATGCGATGACACTGGGTGTGGTTCCTGAAAAGAACACACATCCAATGCCACTGATGTATCCTTATGTGGTTTGTGAGAAGAACAGACATGCAATGACACTGGTGGTGGTTTGTGAAAAGAACACACATCCAATGACACTGGTGTATCCTTATGTGGTTTGTGAGAAGAACACACATGCAACGACTCTAGTTGTGGTTCATGAAAAGAACACACATGCAATGACACTGGTGTATCCTTATGTGGTTTGTGAGAAGAACACACATGCAATGACACTGGTGGATCCATGTGTGGTTTGTTTAGAGGAACAGACATGCAATGATACTGGGTGTGGTTCATGAAAAGAACAGACATGCAATGACACTGGTGGATCCTTATGTGGTTTGTGAGAAGACCTGACATGCAATCACACTGGTTGGATCCATGCATGGTTCATGAAAAGAACACACATGCAATGACACTGGTGGATCCATGTGTGGTTTGGGAGAAGAACACACATCCAATGACACTCGGTGTGGTTCATGAAAAGAACACACATCAAATTACACTGGTGGATCCTTATGTGGTTTCTGAGAAGAACATACATGCAATGACTCTAGCTGTGGTTTGTGAAAAGAACACACATGCAATGACACTGGTGTGTCCTTATGTGTTTTGTGAGAAGAACACACATGCAATGACTCTAGCTATGGTTTGTGAAAAGAACACACATGCAATGACACTGGTGTATCCTTATGTGGGTTGTGAGAAGAATAGACATGCAATGACACCAGCTGTGATTTGTGAAAAAAACACACATCAAATGACACTGGTGGATCCATGTGTGGTTTGCTAGAAAAACACACATACAATGACACTGGGTGTGGTTCATGAAAAGAACATACATCCAATGACACTGGTGGATCCTTATGTGGTTTATGAAAAGAAAAGACATCCAATGACACTGTGTGTGGTTCATGAAAACAACACACATCCAATGACACCGATGGATCCTTATGTGGTTTGTGAGAAGAACAGACATGCAATGACTCTAGATGTGGTTCATGACAAGAATATACATGCAATTGCACTGGTGTATCCTTATGTGGTTTGTGAGAAGAACACACATGCGATGACTCTAGATGTGGTTCATGAGAAGAACAGACATGAAATGACACTGGTGGATCCCTATGTGGTTTGTGAGAAGAACAGTCATGCAATGACACTAGGTGTAGTTCATGAAAAGAACACACATCCAATGACACTGGTGGATCCATATGTGGTTTGTGAGAATAACAGACATGAAATGACACTGGGTGTGGTTCATCAAAACAACACGCATCCAATGACAATGGTGGATCCATGTGTGGTTTGTCAGAAGAACACATATCCAATGACACTGGGTGTGCTTCATGAAAAGAACACACATCCAATGACACTGGTGGATCCTTATGTGGTTTGTGAGAAGAACAGATATGCAATGACTCTAGCAGTGGTTCATGAGAAGAACAGACACGCAATGACACTGGTGTATCCATGTGTGGTTTGTGAGAAGAACAGACATGCGATGACACTAGCTGTGGTTTGTGAAAAGAACACACATCCAATGACACTAGTGGATTCATGTGGGGTTTGCTAAAACAACACACATGCAATGACACTGGGTGTGGTTCATGAAAATAACACACATCCAATGCCACTAGTGGATCCTTAGGTGCTTTATGAAAAGAACAAACATCCAATGACACTGTGTGTGGTTCATGAAAAGAACACACATCCAATGACACTGGTGGATCCTTATGTGGTTTGTGAGAAGAACAGACATGTAATGACTCTAGATGTGGTTCATGAGAAGAATAGACATGCAATTACACTGGTGTATGCTTATGTGGTTTGTGAGAAGAACACACATGCGATGACCACATGCAATGACACTGGTGGATACATGTGCGGTTTGTTTAGAGGAACAGACATGCAATGATACTGGGTGTGGTTCATGAAAAGAACAGACATGCAATGACACTGGTGGATCCTTATGTGGTTTGTGAGAAGACCTGACATGCAATCACACTGGTTGGATCCATGCATGGTTCATGAAAAGAACACACATGCAATGACACTGGTGGATCCATGTGTGGTTTGGGAGAAGAACACACATCCAATGACACTCGGTGTGGTTCATGAAAAGAACACACATCAAATTACACTGGTGGATCCTTATGTGGTTTCTGAGAAGAACATACATGCAATGACTCTAGCTGTGGTTTGTGAAAAGAACACACATGCAATGACACTGGTGTGTCCTTATGTGTTTTGTGAGAAGAACACACATGCAATGACTCTAGCTATGGTTTGTGAAAAGAACACACATGCAATGACACTGGTGTATCCTTATGTGGGTTGTGAGAAGAATAGACATGCAATGACACCAGCTGTGATTTGTGAAAAAAACACACATCAAATGACACTGGTGGATCCATGTGTGGTTTGCTAGAAAAACACACATACAATGACACTGGGTGTGGTTCATGAAAAGAACATACATCCAATGACACTGGTGGATCCTTATGTGGTTTATGAAAAGAAAAGACATCCAATGACACTGTGTGTGGTTCATGAAAACAACACACATCCAATGACACCGATGGATCCTTATGTGGTTTGTGAGAAGAACAGACATGCAATGACTCTAGATGTGGTTCATGACAAGAATATACATGCAATTGCACTGGTGTATCCTTATGTGGTTTGTGAGAAGAACACACATGCGATGACTCTAGATGTGGTTCATGAGAAGAACAGACATGAAATGACACTGGTGGATCCCTATGTGGTTTGTGAGAAGAACAGTCATGCAATGACACTAGGTGTAGTTCATGAAAAGAACACACATCCAATGACACTGGTGGATCCATATGTGGTTTGTGAGAATAACAGACATGAAATGACACTGGGTGTGGTTCATCAAAACAACACGCATCCAATGACAATGGTGGATCCATGTGTGGTTTGTCAGAAGAACACATATCCAATGACACTGGGTGTGCTTCATGAAAAGAACACACATCCAATGACACTGGTGGATCCTTATGTGGTTTGTGAGAAGAACAGATATGCAATGACTCTAGCAGTGGTTCATGAGAAGAACAGACACGCAATGACACTGGTGTATCCATGTGTGGTTTGTGAGAAGAACAGACATGCGATGACACTAGCTGTGGTTTGTGAAAAGAACACACATCCAATGACACTAGTGGATTCATGTGGGGTTTGCTAAAACAACACACATGCAATGACACTGGGTGTGGTTCATGAAAATAACACACATCCAATGCCACTAGTGGATCCTTAGGTGCTTTATGAAAAGAACAAACATCCAATGACACTGTGTGTGGTTCATGAAAAGAACACACATCCAATGACACTGGTGGATCCTTATGTGGTTTGTGAGAAGAACAGACATGTAATGACTCTAGATGTGGTTCATGAGAAGAATAGACATGCAATTACACTGGTGTATGCTTATGTGGTTTGTGAGAAGAACACACATGCGATGACCACATGCAATGACACTGGTGGATACATGTGCGGTTTGTTTAGAGGAACAGACATGCAATGATACTGGGTGTGGTTCATGAAAAGAACAGACATGCAATGACACTGGTGGATCCTTATGTGGTTTGTGAGAAGACCTGACATGCAATCACACTGGTTGGATCCATGCATGGTTCATGAAAAGAACACACATGCAATGACACTGGTGGATCCATGTGTGGTTTGGGAGAAGAACACACATCCAATGACACTCGGTGTGGTTCATGAAAAGAACACACATCAAATTACACTGGTGGATCCTTATGTGGTTTCTGAGAAGAACATACATGCAATGACTCTAGCTGTGGTTTGTGAAAAGAACACACATGCAATGACACTGGTGTGTCCTTATGTGTTTTGTGAGAAGAACACACATGCAATGACTCTAGCTATGGTTTGTGAAAAGAACACACATGCAATGACACTGGTGTATCCTTATGTGGGTTGTGAGAAGAATAGACATGCAATGACACCAGCTGTGATTTGTGAAAAAAACACACATCAAATGACACTGGTGGATCCATGTGTGGTTTGCTAGAAAAACACACATACAATGACACTGGGTGTGGTTCATGAAAAGAACATACATCCAATGACACTGGTGGATCCTTATGTGGTTTATGAAAAGAAAAGACATCCAATGACACTGTGTGTGGTTCATGAAAACAACACACATCCAATGACACCGATGGATCCTTATGTGGTTTGTGAGAAGAACAGACATGCAATGACTCTAGATGTGGTTCATGACAAGAATATACATGCAATTGCACTGGTGTATCCTTATGTGGTTTGTGAGAAGAACACACATGCGATGACTCTAGATGTGGTTCATGAGAAGAACAGACATGAAATGACACTGGTGGATCCCTATGTGGTTTGTGAGAAGAACAGTCATGCAATGACACTAGGTGTAGTTCATGAAAAGAACACACATCCAATGACACTGGTGGATCCATATGTGGTTTGTGAGAATAACAGACATGAAATGACACTGGGTGTGGTTCATCAAAACAACACGCATCCAATGACAATGGTGGATCCATGTGTGGTTTGTCAGAAGAACACATATCCAATGACACTGGGTGTGCTTCATGAAAAGAACACACATCCAATGACACTGGTGGATCCTTATGTGGTTTGTGAGAAGAACAGATATGCAATGACTCTAGCAGTGGTTCATGAGAAGAACAGACACGCAATGACACTGGTGTATCCATGTGTGGTTTGTGAGAAGAACAGACATGCGATGACACTAGCTGTGGTTTGTGAAAAGAACACACATCCAATGACACTAGTGGATTCATGTGGGGTTTGCTAAAACAACACACATGCAATGACACTGGGTGTGGTTCATGAAAATAACACACATCCAATGCCACTAGTGGATCCTTAGGTGCTTTATGAAAAGAACAAACATCCAATGACACTGTGTGTGGTTCATGAAAAGAACACACATCCAATGACACTGGTGGATCCTTATGTGGTTTGTGAGAAGAACAGACATGTAATGACTCTAGATGTGGTTCATGAGAAGAATAGACATGCAATTACACTGGTGTATGCTTATGTGGTTTGTGAGAAGAACACACATGCGATGACCACATGCAATGACACTGGTGGATACATGTGCGGTTTGTTTAGAGGAACAGACATGCAATGATACTGGGTGTGGTTCATGAAAAGAACAGACATGCAATGACACTGGTGGATCCTTATGTGGTTTGTGAGAAGAACTGACATGCAATCACATTGGGTGGATCCATGTGTGGTTCATGAAAAGAACACACATGCAATGACACAGGTGGATCCATCTATGGTAACACACATCCAATGACACTGGGTGTGGTTCATGAAAAGAACACACATCCAATGACACTGGTGGATCCTTATGTGGTTTGTGAGAAGAACAGACATGCAATGACTCTAGCTGTGGTTCATGAGAAGAACAGACATGCAATGACACTGGTGTATCCATGTGTGGTTTGTGAAAAGAACAGACATGCGATGACTCTAGCTGTGGTTCATGAAGAGAACACATATCCAATGACATTGGTGTATCCTTATGTGGTTTGCTAGAAGAACAGACATGCAATGACACTGGGTGTGGTTGATGAAAAGAACACACATCCAATGATACTGGTGGATCCTTATGTGGTTTATGAAAAGAACAGACATCCAATGACACTGTGTGTGGTTCATGAAAAGAACACACATCCAATGACACTGGTGGATCCTTATGTGGTTTGTGAGAAGAACAGACATGCAATGACTCTAGATGTGGTTCATGAGACGAACAGACATGCAATTACACTAGTGGATCCTTATGAGGTTTGTGAGAAAAACTGACATGCAATCACACTAGGTGGATCCATGTGTGGTTCATGAAAAGAACACATATGCAATGACACTAGTGGATCTATGTGTGGTTTGTGAGAAGAACACACATCCAATGACACTGGGTGTGATTCATGAAAAGAACACACATCCAATGACACTGGTGGATCCTTATGTGGTTTGTGAGAAGAACAGGCATGCAATGTGTCAACACCCGGATTTTTAATCCCAGATGCCCGTTATGCCATACCTCGCAATCCTAGGATTACCATTTTTCCGAGACATAACGGATTGGTTATCACAGTACATCAGCCATTACAAACCATACATAAGGTTTTACACAAATAAGGATCTCATGATCCAGTCTTAATACAACAAGCAGTGAAAATAAAAGATAGCGTATCGGTGGGGTCCATCTTCAGGGGCACAGGCAATGCTGATGAAGGCAGATAGTCCTAGTTATCATAGCCGTCCTGCTGACCATCATCTTGATAATCTCCTTCATAGTCTGGCCATGATAATAGCCAGGGACAAAAGCCATGAGTACTCTTTAAGTACTCGCAAACTACTATTAACAGATACTATAGTTCTAAGTTAAATTGCTAGAGCTAAGTTTAACTATAAAGTTAAGTTTGAAACCTAAGCTGAGTTCTGGAGCAAAGAAAGATAAAGTAAAGTTCTAGAATCACTTAAGTTGGGAGCTATTATCATAAACACAACCCTGTTGTGGTCAAGTCAAAGTTCATCATTCATTTCAAGGTATTTAGAAAACATCTGACAACGAAATAGTATGGCCATTCCAACTGTCCATAACCGCGGACACGGCTATTCGAATAGTTTGACACTCTGCAGAGGTGGTACACTTTCACCACAAGATTCGATACATCTGTCAGGGATAACCCTGAATCATCATACTTAGTATGCAGATAATCAAACATAACCTTCCCTTTACACACCCTAGTATAAGCACCTCTCCTATGAGTATGGCCTCCCAACCATGACCATCAGTCATCTTGGGCACTGCATAGGTGGACAACATTGAGAGGTAGCCTCAGCTCAAACCTCTCCCGTGAGGGAACTAATACTAATGCATATAAATTTCCAGCTAAGCCTTACCCAATTCAGGTAGTGTGGTTGTAAGGTAAATTTGGAAGGGTATCGCATCCGAATCCAACCATCAATTTTATAAAAGGGTTAAGGCTCATGCCTCATCATTTTCATCATCATAAACTAGTTGTGTTTCTCAACACATGTCAAAACATCTCAATAGAATGACTCATCATTCCAAGGTTTTCACAATTCATTTTCACCAAGTGTTCCCATCTAAAGTGACTCAAGTTTTTAATCTACTCTAAAATACTAAGTTAAGAGTGTTCACTAAAGGGGAAAGAGGGGATCAATATCATGCCATAGAATGACATCTAAAGGTTTCTAAGTAGGTCAAGTTTTATACTTTTTATGCTACCTTCAAATTAAGTAAGGAACTTTGCATACTAAGGGGAGTAAAACTTGTAAGTACGACTTGGGGTACTAATAGTTAGAAGGCGTGTGATCAAAGCATGCCTAAAGCATCTTTGCTCATTCATCTAGCTTAATTCTAGCTTGCTAACAATAGCTTGCACTATTAATGGTGGCTTGCTAAAGTATGTTTTGCAAGGGTTAGCTTGCCAATAATAGCTTGCCTTGGTTGGTGTAGTGGTTGAAGTTTTCTTCTTCTTCTTCTTGGTAGAACTCCTCCTCCTCGAAAGCTTGGTCGGTACCAGCGTCTATAAATACATAGGGAGTGCACAATCACCAAACAATACTTCACTAGGCTAAGTAGCATTCTAAGACACACAATTGATGATCTATTATCATCACAAGCATCACAAGTTTAATTCAATAGTTTCAACCTTTTTAATTTAGAAAAGTAATTTCTACTCATTGAAATATTAACTAAATTTAATATTCACCACCAAAATATGGGATCATGTTGACACATGTCATCACCACATATTCTAACATGTGGGAATGATATTTAAGGGTTGGACCAATATTACTTTGGTTTAAGTTCATTATTTAATGATTTAAACTGACTAGAAATGCCTATATAGCATTATTTTGGTACTAGTCCAAAGTCACTGCATGTAAACCTTAATATTATTACATATTTAGATATATATGATGAAATGTGATTTTTGAGAGTTGGAATCAACTCAAAAGCTAACTTGGTTGATTTTATAAAAATGTTGCAAGTGGCAAAAGCTTCTGTCTTCTTATTTTTATTAGGAGAGATCTATAACTCTAATTGAATTAAATCCAACGGGCTTGGATAGATCATTTTAATACCTTTCAGACAAAATTGGTTTCATGCAATTTGGATTTCTAAAACTCTCTGAATTGATTTTCAAACTAGGGGACAGAAACTAGATTTAACTAAAAAGAAAAATCCAGATTTGAATCTATGGGCTAGCGCGGGAAAGGACTTGGGCCGGCCCAGTGGCGCTCCGCGGCGCGGGGCTCAGCTGCCAGGGGGTCCCGCTTGTCAGCGGCACTTAACACACGAAACGGTACGCCTGCTGTGGGCCATAGGATTAGAAGCAAGATCAACAGCTGAGGGTCGTCGTCGACGACAAACACGTCGCCGGCGAGCTCGAACCCTAGCGGCTCAGTGGGGGTCTATTGGGGGCGTACCAGGGCTCCGGCGGGGTCGGCGAGGCGGGCAAACAATGTTGAAGACGACGGCGAGGCGAGGCACGGTTGCGGTGGAGCTTGGGGTGGTCGAAATCAACGACGCCCTTCTCCTCCTGCCGCGGCTGCTCCGGCTCCAATTCCGGCGAGCTGCTGCTCCCTTTGCTCTGGCGAGAGGTGGGTGAGGTTCAGAGAGGTGAGGGGAGTGGAATGGTGTGGAGAGAAGAGGCTGGGGAGGGCTCCTTTTATAGGCCCTACAGTGAGACCGAGCGGGATGGGAAGGCGACTCCAGCGACAAGGCTACGGCGGAGTAGAGGCATGGCTGGGGGTGGCGATCGATGGGCGGTTCCCTGGCGATGCTCTAGAACTTAAATGCGATCGTAGGGGCGGTGGCGTGCGGTCTGGGTGATGTGGCACTCTCCGCGGCCGAAGCGGCGGTGTTCACGGCGATCGGTGGCTGTGAGGCTTTGGGAGGCGAACGGGGATGTCTGGGGTGTTCTCCAGGTCGAGGTGGAGCGACGGGCACGGGCTGGTGCCAAGGGATGGTCTGTGCGAGCGGGGATAGGGCATGCTCTGGGGGCGGCGTCGGCATGCTCGACAAGCTCCGGGCGTGGCAGTTCCTGGCCGCTCTGCTCTCTGTCTCTGGCCTGGGCTGGTTGGGCGGTGGAGGTGGACCACTGGCAAGCTGCTAGACATGAGGAGAGGGGATGGAGAGGGCTGCTGCTGCAAGTGCACTGTCGGCCGGCGAGGTGGTGCTTGGCATGGCATGGCAGTGCAACTAGAGGGTAGGGGAGATGCTGGTTAGGCTCTGGTTAGATCAAGAGGGGACAAGGGGATTAAATGGGGATCAATTGGGGGCAAAACCCTGTAGTAAACAGTGAGCTAGGATTAGAGGTGATATTATGCATGCCAAGTGTTTGATGAAATGGCCGCATGAAAGAAAGTTTTGAATTTTGGTTTCAAATTTTTTGAGTGATCTCCACTAGTGATAGGTAGTCTCTGGTTGCAAGGGTTTTGAAAATGGAGCTCAAATAGATGGTTTTTGAAATAGGAGTGATCTATGCATATGCATTAGATTCAATTTTAAACTGTCATTTAAAATAGTTAACATAATGTTTTTAGCAGATCCAAAGGTGGGCCTTGGTACCTCATTATGTGTACTAGCAAGGGGTGCAAAGATCAAGAATTGTTTCTGTTAAGTTTTGAGTACTAGGAATAGCCAAAGTAGGCATGAGAGATAAATTTGCCAAAATGACCATTCCTCCTTTTTAATTCTTTTTGATTTGATTTTCTTTAGAAAAAGTTTGGGAATGATGTAGATGATGTTTAAATCACCTCAGAAACATTTTACAAGCATTGGATCAATCAATCATGGCAAATTCAAACAACTCCTATTTTAAAATGCATACATATATGAATGCTTTCATATTAAATTTGCAAAAGTTTTTGTTAACCCTATTTTTGGATGATTTGATCTTGATAAGCTTGGATTAAAGTTTTGGGATGTTACACAATGACTCTAGCTATGGTTCATGAGAAGAACAGACATGCAATGATACTGGTGTATCCATGTGTGGTTTGTGAGAAGAACAGACATGCGATGACTCTAGCTGTGGTTCATGAAAAGAACACACATCCAATGACACTGGTGTATCCTTATGTGGTTTGTGAGAAGAACAGATATGCAATGACACTGGGTGTGGTTCATGAAAAGAACACACATCCAATGACATTGGTTGTGGTTCATGAAAAGAACACACATCCAATGACACTAGTGGATCCATGTGTGGTTTGTTTAGAAGAACAGACACGCAATGACAATGGTGGATCCATATGTGGTTTGTGAAAAGAATAGACATGCAATCACACTGGGTGGATCCATGTGTGGTTCATGAAAAGAACAGACATGCAATGACACTGGGTGTGGTTCATGAAAACAACACACATCCAATGACACTGGTGTAGCCTTATGTGGTTTGTGAGAAGAACACACATGCAACGACTCTAGCTGTGGTTTGTGAAAAGAACACACATGCAATGACACTGGTGTATCCTTATGTGGTTTGTGAGAAGAACAGACATGCAATGACTCTAGGTGTGGTTTGTGAGAAAAATAGACGTGCAATGACACTGGTGTATCCTTATGTGGTTCATGAAAAGAACAAACATGCAATGACACCGGTGGATTCTTATGTGGTTTGTGAGAAGAACAGACATGCAATGACACTGGGTGTGGTTCATGAAAAGAACACACATCCACTCACACTTGGTGGATCCATGCATGGTTTGTTTAGAAGAACACACATGCAATGACCACATGCAATGACACTGGTGGATCCATGTGTGGTTTGAGAGCAGAACACACATCCAATGACACTAGGTGTGGTTCATGAAAAGAACACACATGCAATGACACTAGTGGATCCATGTGTGGTTTGAGAGAAGAACACACATCCAATGACACTGGGTGTGGTTCATGAAAAGAATACACATCCAATAACACTGGTGGATCCTTATGTGGTTTGTGAAAAGAACAGACATCCAATGACACTACCTGTGGTTCGTGAAAAGAACACACATCCAATGACACTGGTGGATCCTTATGTGGTTTGTGAGAAGAACAGACATGCAATGACTCTAGATGTGGTTCATGAGAAGAACAGACATGCAATTACACTGGTGTATCCTTATGTGATTTTTATAAAGAACACACATGCGATAACTCTAGCTGTGGTTTGTGAAAAGAACACACATGCAATGACACTGGTGTATCCTTATATGGTTTGTGAGAAGAACACACATGCAATGACTCTAGCTATGGTTTGTGAAAAGAACACACATCCAGTGACACTGGTGTATCCATATGTGGTTTGTGAGAAGAACAGACATGCAATGACACTGGGTGTGGTTCATGAAAAGAACACTATTGCAATGACATTGGCGGATCCATGTGTGGTTTGTGAGAAGAACACACATCCAATAACATTGGGTGTGGTTCATGAAAAGAACACACATCCAATGACACTGGTGGATAATTATGTGGTTTATGAAAAGAACAGACATCCAATGACACTATGTGTGGTTCATAAAAAGAAAACACATCCAATGACACTGGTGGATCCTTATGTGGTTTGTGAGAAGAACAGACATGCAATGACTCTATATGTGGTTCATGAGAAGAACAGACATGCAATTACACTTGTGTATCCTTATGTGGTTTGTGAGAAGAACACACATGCGATGACTCTCGAAGTGGTTCATGAGAAGAACAGACATGCAATGCCACTTCTGGATCCCTATGTGGTTTGTGAGAAGAACAGCCATGCAATGACACTGTGTGTGGTTTATGAAAAGAACACACATCCAGTGACACTTGTGGATCCATATGTGGTTTGTGAGAAGAACAGACATGCAATGACACTGGGTGTGGTTCATGAAAAGAACACACATGCAATGACACTAGTGGATCCATGTGTGGTTTGTGAGAAGAACACACATACAATGACACTGGGTGTGGTTCATGAAAAGAACACACATCCAATGACACTAGTGGATCCCTATGTGGTTTGTGAGAAGAACAGACATGCAATGACACTGTGTGTGGTTCATGAAAATAACACACATCCAATGACACTGGTGGATCCATATGTGGTTTGTGTGAAGAACAGACATGCAATGACACTGGGTGTGGTTCATGAAAAGAACACACATGTAATGACACCGGTGGATCCTTATGTGGTTTGTGAGAAGAACAAACATGCGATGACTCTAGTTGCGGTTTGTGAAAAGAACACACATGCAATGACACTGGTGTATCCTTATGTGGTTCATGAAAAGAACACACATCCAATGACACTGGTGGATCCTTATGTGGTTTGTGAGAAGAATAGACATGCAATGGCACTAGGTGTGGTTCATGAAAAGAACACACATCCAATGACACTAGTGGATCCATGTGTGGTTTGTTCAGAAGAACACAAATGCAATGACCACATGCAATGACACTGGTGGATCCATGTGTGGTTTGTTTAGAGGAACTGTTGGGGGGGATAACCCCGGGTAGGGTCACTCCGGGGTATAAAGGCCGAATTAGCTGAGGTTCGGCAAGGTCAAAGCGGATGATGGCCGGGTCACCTCTAGGCAGGCCGGATCACGGAGTAACCCGGACCAGGGGGTCGCCTAACATTATATCAGCCGACTTAAGGAGTAAGTCGGAAGTGCTTGTCTAACTTGTATGCAGGAACAGGTATAGCCGGATCTACCATGATCCGGGTCCCTTTTAGCTTCTGGGAGAAGGAAGGAATCTCTCTGGTCAAAAAGAAGGCCCGGTACGCACTGCATGAGCGAAGCAAGCAAGGGCAGGACCACCGGGTCATGGCCGACAAGGGTGACGATGCCCGTGTCGGCTGACGCGGGCGCCGCAGAGGCTCACGTAGCTAAAGCATGTGTGACGCGGGGGAAAAGCACCCCGGTCGGGTTACCACTTTGAGAGGAGGCATATTCTTAGGAATATGCCTCCACGTATGCCCTAGGCAGAGACCAGCCGCCTCTATATAAGGGGGGCTAGGGTTTTAGTAGAGGGGTGGGGTTTTCTTCTATACCGATTTGGCTAAGGTTCTAGGGGTGAACTGTGGGTGAGAGTAAGAGAGCTCCTTCTTCCTCCTCTCGCCAATACAGCTCTAGGAGCACTTGTAATCTTGAAAGGAAAGCAATACAATCTTCTGTGTGGAGAATCACTCCACTATCCCTCCCTGGATTCCCCTAGCGTGTATTAGTCCCCACCTTTAGCCTATCCATGGCATCTGCCATGACACCACCACGACAGTTGGCGCCCACCGTCGGGCTAGCGGCGCTAGCAGGGGTGAAGATCCGGACGGGAAACCTCATCGGCACCAGCGAACGCATCGTCTCCAGGCTCGTTCAGTGCTTTGGAGCGCTGGACTTCGTCAGCGACAACACTGGCTGCTTCGGCACGCGCCCACTTCCGTGCAACGGCCTCTTTGTCAAGTTGGGTGCACACAAGGTCTACATTGCTGTGGACGTATCATGCGTTCATCCGCGGCGCGTCGTCGAGGCAGGGGAACCACCCCTTAGCATGGTTCATGGGGCGCGTATCACTCGCTCCCCGGACCGTGCTGAAGTGATGATGACTGCGCCGGGTGCGGGCGCAAGCAAGGATCCAGCACCGGACCCAGAGGTAACACCTAAGGCACCGAGGAAAGGTAGAGGACCCCCACTAGAGAGGCCTGAGAATGTACTGAGAGAAGCTATGGATAGCTTGGCAAACCCGGTAGCAGTGGTGGTAGATCCGGCTCAGGCATAGGCCGAGCTAGAGGAAACTAGGCAAAAAATATTAGAAGGCGCAAAGAAAATAGCCACGGCTCAGCAGTCGTTGAACATGACACTGCGTGAGTATGCAAAAGCAAACAAAGTTGATACGGTAAAAGTAAAAGGGAGAAATCTCATAAGCGAGATGAACAGAGAAGGTGATAATGGAGCCGAGGAATCGGAAAACTGTTTGTCCGTGGGGTTGCCGAAGTATAGTACCCCGGCGAAGAACCTCAGAGCAGCGGATGCGGCTGCATCCGAGTTAGAGGGTCTGATGGGTGAGGCCCATCAAAGACAACAAGATAGGGTTAACGAGTTAGTTCGGATCGCGAACAGACAGAACGAAGAGCTACTCAGAGCTAACCCGGAGAGAGCTGGAGCTTCCAAAATCGTCCATTCGGCGATGGGTAACCCAGAGAAATCCGCTGGAGCTGCATCATCTCCTCATGGTGGTCTAAGGAGAGAAGAGGTAGTAACCTCAGCCAGACGGAACAAACAGACCGTCCCGTATGACCCGACGCAGGCAGGAAAAGCAAAAGAAGCACGGAAAAATGATGATCGACGAAGTGTGAGCCGAGGTGAAGCTGGCCGAGGTAACCACGACCAAGGAAATGCCGGTCAAGGGAACGTTGTCAATGGCAATGCCGGACAATGAAACTTGGCAGGAGCAGGACAACCGCAACAGCGGAATATACCAAGGCAAGAGCAAAGCACCGGCCGAGGTATGCAACAGAGAGTTGCACCACAGGAGCAAAACCGGTACAACGACGGTGATTCGGAGATGGTGAACACGGGGTACCCAAGACCGGACTATCATGTGATAGGGTCAAGATTGGGAAGCAGAGATTTGATGCCGGATGACGCCAGATTGAAATTGGATCGCCTATATAGGTCAGAATAGATCGAATGTCAAGGTCCACCGGGTCCAGCGTGCTTTGGACCCCGAATCATGAAGGAGCCACCGGTACCTAACTTCCAGCTGCCCAGGGGCACGAAGACGTATGACGGCAGTACCAAGCCAGAGGATTGGCTGATAAACTATGCTACGGCTGTGAAAATTGCCACTGGCAACTTGAGATGGGCTGTACGATACGTACCCCAGATGTTAGAAGGTCCGGCTAGAGTATGGTTGAACAATTTGCCACCCGGAAGCATCAACTGCTGGATAGATTTTGAAGAAATGTTTATCAGCAACTTCTCAAGTACATATCAGAGGCCGAATAGGCCGCAAACCCTAGCAATGTGCAAGCAAAGACCTAATGAGACAGACCGTGAATTCTTGACCCGGTGGTGTACCGTGAGAAACTCGTGTGAGGGTGTCATAGAGTCACAGGCCATAGCGTGGTTTGCACAAGGGTGCAGATATGGCAGCGAGCTGTGGATGAAGTTGCAAAGGAAAATGCCAATTACGTTGGCAGAGATGATCTGGATTGCCGATTCGTATGCTTTGGGTGATCCGACTCAACCTAGGCTCGCGTCAAACGAGTCAAACGAGGAATACTATCAGAGGGATGGAGGCGGGTCATCTCGGAGGAATGACTACAGAGGAAAAAGAAGAGATGATAGACCGGATCATCGCTACGGTTCGCAACAAGTTGCAGCTGTGAATCAAGATCAACCCAGAGCAGGGAGCAACCAGCGCTAGAAAATTGGATGGCGATGGACTCCAAGGAACGAATGCAGGAAAACGTGGACGCCGGAGCAAAAGAAACAATGGCAAGAAAAGAAAGACCGCCCGAGGTATACCTATGGGTCGATGTTGGACCGGCCGTGTAAGTTTCACACGCCAAATCCGAATAGCCTGGCGGGTCACACAATGAGGCAATGTGAGTGGATGCGTAAGATAGAACAAGGTGGTTTGGGGAATTCTCAGGCACCCCGGAATGATCAACCTCGGCAGGAGTTACCCCGACAACAATTGCTCTCCGGAGCAAACACGCAACAGCTAATGTTGCCTCCCCCTCCGCCGAGGTATGACAACAATGAGAGAAGGGATGCAGTGCATCAGGTGGAAAATCAGCACCAGCCGGATCAGAGGTACCTCAGAAACGAGGGGAGGAATGAGTACAGAGAACATCACCAGAGCTATTGTGTGTTCACAACTGAGGAAATAGATAGAAAGAGCTTGTAGCGCCGACATATGGAGGTCAACGCGGTAATGCCAGCAGTGACGAGGTACATGCCTTGGTCGGACCAAGAAATCACCTGGAACATCAAAGATCATCCCAAGCTTATGCCGAGTCCAGGTTCGTATGCGCTAGTGCTGGACCCGACATTCATTGGGCCGAACATCAATGGCAGTAGCATTAACATCATGTATGCGGATACAATGCGCAAGTTGGGTATCTCGGAGAACATGCTCCAGGCTACAAGGACAACTTTCCATGGTATTGTACCAGGCATTTCTTGTGAGCCCATAGGCAAAGTCCGGGTTGACATGTTATTCGGCACGAGAGATAATTCCCGAACTGAGAATCTGGAGTTTGAGGTGGTGAACTTGGAAAGTGCGTATCACGCATTATTCGGAAGACCAGCATTGAACAAGTTCATGGCAAGCTGCCACATTAGTTATATGAAGATGAAGTTGCCCGGGCCAAATGGAGTGATTACCATTGCTGGAGATTTCCGATGTTCCATTGAGTGTGCCTCAGCTGGGTCTAACCTAGCCGAGTCACTCGTGATTGTGCAAGAGAAAAAAAAATCCAAGAGGTGGCGGCATTAGCTCAGTCCGCGCAGCAGTATATGCCGGTGTTGAGTAACCCGCATGGTAGCATTTCATTCCAAGCCGCAAAGGATACCAAGAAGGTTCCAGTTGATGACATGTTCCCGGAGCGCGCCGTAACAATTGGTGCCGGGTTAACTGATAAATAGGAAAGCGAGCTCGTCAACTTCCTCCGTGAGAATCGGGACATTTTTGCTTGGTCCACACAGGATTTGCAAGGTGTTCCGAGAGAGTTAGCCGAGCACTCTTTGAACGTAAGACCCGGAGCAAGGCCGGTGAAGCAACCTCTCCGCCGCTTCGCCGAGGATAGGAGAAAAGTCATTGGAGACGAGATAGCTCGGTTGCTAGCAGCAGGATTTATCATGGAAGTACTATATCCGGATTGGCTCTCTAATCCGGTGCTGGTAGAAAAGAAGAAGGATGATCCGAATGTGGCAGTGGTTTGGCGTATGTGTATCGATTACACGAACCTGAATAAGGCGTGTCCAAAAGATCCGTTTCCACTACCGAGGATAGATCAGGTCATAGACTCAACCGCGGGATGTGAACTGTTGTCATTCATTGATGCATATTCTGGTTTCCACCAGATACCTCTGAATCCGGATGATCAAATAAAGACCGCATTTATCACCCCGTACGGGGCTTGTTGCTATTGCACTATGCCGTTTGGTTTACGTAATGCAGGTGCAACGTACCAAAGATGTATGCAAAAATGTTTGCACGACCAAATAGGTCAAAACATACAAGTATACATGGATGATGTGGTTATCAAGACCAAGGAAAGCAAAATGCTCCTTGACGACATTAGGCAGACATTCGCGAACTTGAGAAGGTTCCGAATGAAGCTTAACCCGGAAAAATGTACCTTCGGTGTCCCGGCTGGAAAATTACTCAGATTTGTCGTCTCCAGCCGAGGTATCGAAGTTAATCCAACTAAGATTCGGGCCATTGAACGAATGGAGCTGCCGAAGTGTCTTAACGATGTCCAGAAGTTCACTGGGTGCCTAGCATCGTTGAGTCGGTTTGTATGTCGGTTGGGAGAAAAGGCATTGCCTCTCTACCAACTCATGAAAAAGTCGGATAAGTTCGTTTGGACACCACAGGCTGATGAAGCCTTTGCCCACTTAAAAAAGATGTTGGCCACTGCACCAGTGTTAGCCTCTCCACTATCAAAGGAGCCAATGTTGCTCTACATAGCCGCAACCAACCGAGTTGTAAGTGTAGTGATTGTAGTAGAGCGCAATGAAGAGGGCAAGTCGATGCAGAGGCCAGTGTATTACTTGAGCGAGGTATTATCTGCCTCAAAACAGAACTACCCGCACTTTCAAAAGGTGGCATATGGTGTCTATATGGCGGCAAAGAAGTTAAAGCATTACTTTGAGGAGCACGCCATCAAAGTGATATGTGAAGCTCCCATATCTGAGATAATGGGTAACAAGGATGCGAGTAGCAGAATTGCAAAATGGGCAATTGAGCTAGCTCCTTATGCGCCCCAATACGACAGAAGAGAAGCAATCAAGTCTCAAGCTGTGGCGGACTTTTTTGTACATTGGGCCGAGGTACAATACGAACCACCGCCACCGGATCCAAACTACTGGAGGATGCACTTTGACGGGTCGAAAACCAAAACCGGATTAGGCGCCGGGGTTGTGCTTACCTCGCCAAAGAAGGACCAGCTAAAATACGTGTTACAGATCCATTTCGCGGCATCAAACAATGTCGCTGAGTACGAGGCTCTTGTGCATGGGCTCAAAGTGGCAAAAGAGATAGGCATACGTCGGATAATATGCTTTGGCGACTCGGATTTGGTGGTGCAGCAAGTGTCCGGAGTGTGGGACGCCCTGGATCCAAACATGGCACTATACAAGTTTCATGTGCAGAAGATATCTGGTTACTTTGAGGGGTGTGAATTTCACCATGTACCCCGAGTGGAAAACGAGGCTGCCGACATGCTATCGAAGCTCGGATCAACCCGACAGGCAATTCCACCGGGTGTAGCATTGGAATACCTCAGAAAACCATCTACCAGGCCGTCCCCAGGAACCGACTCGATCTATGTCCTGAAAGATACACAATCCGGAGCTGAGCCCATGGACATTGACACGGGAGGTAGTACGCGAGACCCGGGGACTGCATCAGCAAACCCGGGGACTGCCTCAGCAAACCCGGGGATTACCTCGCTCGACCCGGGGACTGCTCAGCGTGATCCGGCTGAAGTTATGCCAGTAGATCAGATGGAAATTGATGAGGACGTGTTCCCTGCACGAGCAATACCAGCTTTGGCACTGCCTATATTCCAATTCCTGAAAGATGGAACGTTACCCACTGAGGAGGTGTTAGCCAGGCAAACTCAGAGGAGAGCAAAAGCATACACAATTATCAATTCCGAGCTGTACAAACAGAGTGTAACCAATGCCTTCCAGCGATGCGTTGACCCGGAAGAAGGGCTTGACATCCTCCGAGATATACACCAAGGAGAATGCGGGCATCATGCTTCATCTAGAGCCTTGGTGGCAAAAGCATTCCGGCATGGGTTCTACTGGCCAAGTGCCTTAGAACAAGCAGAAGATCTGGTGAGAAAATGCAATGGTTGTCAGAGATATGCTACTAAGACACATATGCCAATGTCGGAACTCAAGACCATACCAATTACGTGGCCATTTGCCGTATGGTGCTTGGATATGGTTGGCCCGTTCAAACCAGCAAGGGGAAACATGACACACATTTTGTTCATGGTTGATAAGTTTACAAAATGGATAAAAGTGAAGCCTATAAGAAAATGTGATGGAGCTATGACCGTAACATTTCTCAAAGACATTATCTTGAGATACGGTTATCCTCACAGTATCATAACTGACAATGGCACAAATTTTGCGGAAGGAGCATTTGCGTACTTCTACCGGGACAAGAAGATCCGACTCGACGTAGCCTCGGTAGCCCACCCCGCATCAAACAGACAAGTGGAAAGATCCAACGGATTAGTACTATCCGGGATAAAACCCCGGCTCATTTAGCCACTGCAAAGATTAGCGGGGTGCTGGATAGAAGAACTACCAGCGGTACTGTGGAGTTTAAGAACAACTCCGAATCGATCAACAGGTTATACGCTGTTTTTTCTGGTATATGGGGAAGAAGCTGTATTACCAGCCGACACAGAGCATGATTCGCCTAGGGTCACCCAATACACAGAAGCCGAAGTGCAAGAAGCCCGGCAAACTGATGTTGATCTGCTGGAAGAAGCGGGAGAACTGGCACTGTCCAGATCCGCCATATATCAGCAAAATCTTCGACGCTACCATAGCCGGAAAGTGTGCCCCCGAGTCTTTTGGGAAGGTGATCTGGTGCTCCGGTTGGTAGAACGTACTACTGGCATGCATAAATTATCCCCCCCATGGGAAGGGCCATTCATTGTGAGCAAAGCATTGCACAATGATTCTTACTATCTTATAGATGCAAAGCCGCAGGAAAAGAACAAGGCGGACAGGTCCGGAGAGGAATCTAAGCGACCGTGGAATGTAGCACTACTTCGTCCTTTCTACACTTAGCTAAGAAGTGTATGTATCCGAGTCGTCTCATATGTCGGTATGTATGTCGGCAATGAGCTTATCAATGAAATAGTAGCGCCTCGAGCAGTAACTCGGGGACTGCCTTAATAATTATTATTGTTGTCTCTTGTGCGTTAGCTGGAATAAGTTGTTCTACTTAACCCGGATTAGTAATGTGTGAGCACCAAAAACCCAACTCTTCGACTTGCTGCTGTCCAACAAGAATTGGCTGCATGGCAAGCACGAGAACAAGTTTGGAATTGCGTAGCACATGAAAAGCGACTAAGGAAACGAATTTATTCGAGCTACCGTTTGTTTTTCGGACTAACACTGTATTTATTTTCAAGTTATTATGCAGCTTTATTTTTTGAGCTAAGTCTGAAAGTTTCTTAGTATTGTTAAGACGATTTTTGAAGCTCGGATTCGTAAGTCATAAAACCGAATCAAGGTAGACACGATCCGAGCCAAAAGATTGGACGAACAAGAAAAAGAAACTCGGGGAATACACCCAAGTTAACCCGGCATAAGAACTTAGTAGCAGAATATCACATATACACAACATACAGTTCCACCCGGCATACCGGGGATCTGATAAATTTTCAAGTTTTTTGACCTAAGGAGTAGCAGGAGGAGGAAGTTCGGTGTCGTCTTTGCTGTCTTCAATATCTGAGGCATCGCCTTCTTCGTCCTCATCCGACCCGTCTTCAGCGTTCTCAGCGTTCTCGTCCCCAGCAGATTCCAGGAAGCTCGGTCCTTCAACCCATTCATGGATAGGAGAATATTCGATGAGGCTGTAGGCGCAAGCCTGGCGCCGAGCTACCCACTCGGGGTCATCAGTCCATCTGGATCCGGTGCGCCGACATGTAAGGAGGCTGAGGTCGATCTTCTCATACCATGTGAGTATGTGGTGAAGGATAGTATCAGCTGCGGCACGCCCAGCGGACTCCCTCCAGAGGTCGAGCTGGGTCTCGATATCCGACAGCTTTTCAGCAAGAAGTGTGATTCTCTTCAGAGTGCTCTCACCGGGCCAGAACGTGTTGAAAACTCGGACTGAAACGTCGAGGAGATCCTTGCCGTAGTTCTTGATGATTTCCATGCGAGATGACAGGCTAACCAATAGGTCCTCCATGTCTAAGGGAATGCTTTCACCGTCAAGAGTGACGGGAGTACCCCTCTCTCGGCAGAAATTGGCAACAGCAGCGCTCGCAATAGGAGTACCCTCTGGAAAGTGGCCTGGAAACAAGGCAAAGGAAGAAGCTGAAGAAAAGACATATGAAGTAACCCGGAGAATTATGTCGGATAAGGGAAAGGAACTTACGTGAAATGTGGCTGAGAATCCGGGTTAACTCCTTGATGCAGTCATCGCGTCTCTTGCGAAGTTGCTCAAGCTCAGCGTTTGCCGATCCAAGCTGGATGTCGGATTCTTTGAGTAGGTCCTGGTCCTTGGAGATCTGGAGAGTAAGGCGCTCATGCTCTTCTGTGAAGTTCTGGCCAACCTTTTGGAGCTCGGTTTGGTGTTGGGCCTTCATCTTTTCCATCTCAGCCTGGAGCCTGGCAATCTCATTGTCCTTGGTCCGGAGGAGAGCGAGCTCATCATCTTTTTTCTTCAGCTCGGCTTGATGCTGCCCTCCTTGTTCGAGAAAATGCAGCATCATATCAGGCACGAGCACACTATCCTCAAGCGATGCTGAAATAGTATGTTGACCCGGCAGAGCAGAGGAATGAATGCTTACTGAGCCAAGGAGAAAAGGAAATGGAAAACACTACAAGGTCGGACAAAAAGGACATACCCTTGATTTCCTCCAGGTTCTTCCGCATGATCTTGTTCTTAGCCTCCACCCTAGCTGCAGAAACCGAATGAGGAGATTAGTTCGGCAGAAGAAGATGAAGAGAAACCGAAAAGCGCCAAGGGAGAAACTTACCCCTTTTTTCATGTTCCGCGATAAGTGCAACATGCTTTGCGCGTAGCATCTTGTGGGTATCCAGCAGGCGTTGGAATTCAGCACTCTGGCGATTGGTGGTCACCTGGAAAATGTACAAAAGCGTAAATTAGCTTGGTGTACAAGATCCGGGCCAAGTGGAACTTAACCCGGCTCTAGGTGTGTGCATATTCGAAGTATACAAGATCCGGGCCAAGTGGAACTTAACCTGGCTCTAGGTGTGTGCATATTCAAAGTGTACAAGATCCGGGCCAAGTGGAACTTAACCCGGCTCTAGGTGTGTGCATATTCGAAGTGTACAAGATCCGGGCCAAGTGGAACCTAACCCGTCTCTAGGTGTCTGCATATTCGAAGTGTACAAGATCCGGGCCAAGTGGAACTTAACCCGGCTCTAGGTGTGTGCATATTCGAAGTGTACAAGATCCGGGCCAAGTGGAACTTAACCCAGCTCTAGGTGTGTGCATATTCGAAGTGTACAAGCTCCGGGCCAAGTGGAACTTAACCCGGCTCTAGGTGTGTGCATATTCGAAGTTCACATGGAGCTACGTTAGTTTTCTAATGAGCATCCGACCGAGTAACAAGTTACTCCACCGGAGGCTCGGGGACTAATGGTTATTATCTACAACATGTAAAGGAGAAACGACATACCTCCATCATCTGCCCCGCGAGGTTAATTGCCTTGGCGGCTGTGTTCATTTGGGCGGAAAATTCTGCGGGGCTAAACTTTTCCGGGAGATCGTTGTTGTGGACGAACTCCGCCTTGTTCCAGTTCATGACGAACTCAATCAAGCTCGGAGGATACCGCTCACCGGTGAGCATATGGGGTGCCACCAAACCCTTCGCATGCGCTTCTTTCCTCTCAACCAAAGCAAGGGCTAGGCTAGTATGCAGAACCATTTGCTGCACGTCAGTTGGCTCGGCAAGGGCATCCTTCGCTGCTGAAGCTTTCTTGTGAAGCATCGACGCTAGGGTTCGCTGCTCAACCTCGACGAATGCTGACTTTGTAGCATCCGGAGCCTTTTTGCCCTTGGCTTGTTGGGAAGAAGTAACTGCAGCGGATTTCCCCTTAGGAGCTGCTGGGGTAGTTCCTCGCCGAGGTTGAGATGACTCGAACGAGGCGGAAGAACTTGGTGCGGTTGTTGATTTTCTTGGTGCCGGAACGGGTGCTGGTGCTGATTCGGTCGCTGGTACTGGAACTGCTGTCGGTGCTGGGGGCGGTGCTGGTGTTGAGGTAGACTCGATGGCTGCTGGTTGCGGTGATGCCGAAGTTGTGGACGCCGTCGCCTCGGCTGGACCGATCCCTCCCGCTCCGAGGTTGCACTCCTCTTGACGAGGTAGTGTGGAATCTGGAGCAGCCGCGGAACCCTCTGGAATAGGGCTCAGCGGACGTGACTCGTTGTCACGAAGGGGAGAAGGGCTAGATCAGAGCGGTGAAGAGATGCTAGATCTGCTCTGAGGGAACTCCATCGGAGCCCTGTAGAAGAGAATAATGTCAGAAGAGGAATTACAACAATGCAAGGAAAAGTGGGTTGCGGAAAGAAAAATGACTTACGCATCCGAGGTTTGGGCCTCCTTGGGTTTCCGAGCCCTTCGTGCTGGGGCTTTGCCTGTCGGCTTGGAGGCAGCTTTGTCTCCGGCCTTCTTTCACCTTTTTGCGGGCTGAGAAGGTCTGGAGGAGGAACTCGGTGCGGCTCCGCGTTTCCTCTTAGGTGCCACCGGAACCGGTTCGTCCGTAGCAAGCGGAGGATCCTCATGGATATGCCCACCAAGGTTAGCTGATGCCGGAAAGGCAAAAGAAAGAGGGACAGCCTCAACAGGTTCAATCACGTCAACATCCGAGTCATCCTCATCATCGGGCCAGTCACTAAGAGAAGAGAATTTACCGCTGGGTCGTTTTGTAGCGTCGGTCATAGGGAGAAACATCTCCTGGTCTGGCTCCTCCTCATCCGGGGTTTCTCGGTCCGAGGCCCACTTAAGGGTCGGATCCGTGCCGTCCTCAAGGGTTTGCTGAAGGAATAGCTGAGAAATGGAATGAAGAACAGAGTCAAAAATACAACAAAAACCAACATATATTTAATTCGAAGTAAGTTTGCCCCGCGAAGCTTACCGCGGGAGGGAGCCTGTCACGACAAAAGTGCTCAATTCCCCACGTCCATTCAGCGGAGAAATCTTTGTGGGTGGTGAAGAGAGCCTTAACCCGGCGAAAAATCTCCATGTTGCTCAGCTCGAAGGAGGAGGTTCGGTTGGGGTCGCGGCCGAAACTCATGTGGCACACCTTGTGGGTGCGCTTCTGGAGGGGAGAGATTCGGTTGCGCACGAACGTGATCATAGCATCCTCGTTGCACAATCTGAGTTTCTTCAGTTCCGCGAACCTCTTGTTAACCTGGTTGGCCAGAGCCGTGGGCTTCTTGGAGATCTCCTCCCAAAATTCCGGGTTAGGTGGACCCGGAGTATAGGGGAGCAACCGAATCAAATCTTCGGTACCCGCGTTCCGGACATAGAAGAAGGTCCGGGCCCATCCTTTGCAGGAGTCAAGCCCGGTGACCCAGGGGAAAACGGAAGTCCTCCGGGGTGACATGGACATAGCTCCGAATTGGGTGAGCTGCTTATCCTCCGACTCAACTTGGACATTGGGGATGACGTTACGACGAAGGCCGAAAAACCGGATCCACAGCTCCTTCGTGGGCCACAGTCTGGTGTAGCCCTCAATCGTAGAAGCAAAAGCAGAGAGAGAAGTGATAGCGTTGGCTGGAAGGTGGTGCGGCTGCAAGTGGTAGGTGCTAAGCCAATCCCAGAAGAAGTCGCTCACCGGCAAGTCGAACCCCCGTTGGAAGTGGTACAAGAACACGACGAACTCACCTGGATTGGGTGAGGGGGCCAGTTCGGCGGAGGGGAGACGAGCGACGACGCCGGTAGGGATGCGTCTAGTCTGGTAGAGCCAGTCAAGGTCATCTTGATAGACCCATGACCCGGCCCACGCGCCACGGTCCGCTGCAGCGGTGTCCTCCTCCATTTCTTGCTCGGTGACGACGAGCTCCTCCTCCGTCTTCTCTTACTCGCTACCCTCGCTGGCGCTAGCGGCGGCGGGGATCAGAGGCCTGGATTGGCGAGGACCCGTGGCGAGGGAGTTGCGCAGCGGTGGCTGCGACGCAGAGGCACGGGGAAAGTGTGGCGGCGGCGCTGCTGCTAGGAGCACTAGCGGTGGCGCGGTCGCGAGGAAGATGAAGAAGAATAGCAACGGGCAGAGGGGCACAGAAAAGGAAAAATTCCTAAGGGGTGCGCCCCTCCGCTATTTAACCACCCCCTAAGAGGGTGAGTGGGACAGCGCCCTGCAAATGAGCCACATGGTGTGGCCGTGTATCAACTGCCTCAGCCAATCAGTGAGGAGCCACATGGAGGGCCACAGGACAGAGGCGATCCCATGACGTGACGCACTGATGCGGTAAACGAGGAGGCAGGCGTGACGTGACCCTCGCACAGTGATAACTGACAATTACTACGGCGGTTACTATGCAGGCCCTTAAAATAAGACAACGTAATGATTAGCCTCCACACGGGTTGGCATATGAAAGAAGGAAACAAGGCCCGGATAGAGCCATGGTAGCCCGGACAACAGGTAAAAACATAGAATGTGCAGAGGGAATGTAAATCCATGAGATCCGAGTCAAAGTGGTAACCCGTCCGACAAGTGAAAACTTGGAACGTGCGAAGGGAACGTAAATCCACATAATCAGAGATAAAGAGCTAAAACAGAAATAACGTCCAAGGCTCGAACATAAATGAACCTGATGTGGCCTTAGTGGCCAAGGCGGCTAAGACCGCACCAGCTTCGGGCACTAATGTTGGGGGGATAACCCCGGGTAGGGTCACTCCGGGGTATAAAGGCCGAATTAGCCGAGGTTTGGCAAGGTCAAAGCGGATGCTGGCCGGGTCACCTCCAGGCAGGCCGGATCACGGTGTAACCCGGACCAGGGGGTCGCCTAACATTATATCAGTCGACTTAAGGAGTAAGTCGGAAGTGCTTATCTAACTTGTATGCAGGAACAGGTATAGCCGGATCTACCATGATCCGGGTCCCGTTTAGCTTCTGGGAGAAGGAAGGAATCTCTCTGGTCAAAAAGAAGGCCCGGTACACACTGCATGAGCGAAACAAGCAAGGGCAGGACCACCGGGTCATGGCCGACAAGGGTGACGACGCCCGTGTCGGCTGACGCGGGCGCCGCAGAGGCTCACGTAGCTATAGCATGTGTGACGCGGGGGGAAAGCACCCCGGTCGGGTTACCACTTTGAGAGGAGGCATATTCTTAGGAATACGCCTCCACGTATTCCCTAGGCAGAGACCAGGCCGCCTCTATATAAGGGGGGCTAGGGTTTTAGTAGAAGGGTGGGGTTTTCTTCTATACCGATTTGGCTAAGGTTCTAGGGGTGAACTGTGGGTGAGAGTAAGAGAGCTCCTTCTTCCTCCTCTCGCCAATACAGCTCTAGGAGCACTTGTAATCTTGAAAGGAAAGCAATACAATCTTCTCTGTGGAGAATCACTCCACTATCCCTCCCTGGATTCCCCTAGCGTGTATTAGTCCCCACCTTTAGCCTATCCATGGCATCTGCCGTGACACCACCACAACAGGAACATACATGCAATGATACTGGGTGTGGTTCATGAAAAGAACAGACATGCAATGACACTTGTGGATCCTTATGTGGTTTGTGAGAAGAACTGACATGCAATCACACTGGGTGGATCCATATGTGGTTCATGAAAAGAACACACATGCAATGACACCGGTGGATCCATGTGTGGTTTGTGAGAAGAACACACACATCTAATGACACTAGGTGTGGTTCATGAAAAGAACACACATCCAATGACACTGGTGGATCCATGTGTGGTATGTGAGAAGAACAAACATGCAATGACACTGGGTGTGGTTCATGAAAACAACACACATCCAATGACACTGGTGTATCCTTATGTGGTTTGTGAGAAGAACAGACATGCAATGACTCTAGCAGTGGTTCATGAGAAGAACAGACACGCAATGACACTGGTGTATCCATGTGTGGTTTGTGAGAATAACAGACATGCGATGACACTAGCTGTGGTTTGTGAAAAGAACACACATCCAATGACACTAGTGGATCCATGTGTGGTTTGCTAAAACAACACACATGCAATGACACTGGGTGTGGTTCATGAAAAGAACACACATCCAATGCCACTGGTGGATTCTTATGTGCTTTATGAAAAGAACAGACATCCAATGACACTGTGTGTGGTTCATGAAAAGAACACACATCCAATGACACTGGTGGATCCTTATGTGGTTTGTGAGAAGAACAGACATGTAATGACTGTAGATGTGGTTCATGAGAAGAACAGACATGCAATTACACTGGTGTATCCTTATGTGGTTTGTGAGAAGAACACACATGCGATGACCACATGCAATGACACTGGTGGATACATGTGCGGTTTGTTTAGAGGAACAAACATGCAATGATACTGGGTGTGGTTCATGAAAAGAACAGACATGCAATGACACTGGTGGACCCTTATGTGGTTTGTGAGAAGAACTGACATGCAATCACACTGGGTGGATCCATGTGTGGTTCATGAAAAGAACACACATGCAATGAGACAGGTGGATCCATCTGTGGTTTGTGAGAAGAACACACATCCAATGACACTGGGTGTGGTTAATGAAAAGAAAACACATCCAATGACACTGTTGGATCCTTATGTGGTTTGTGAGAAGAACAGACATGCAATGACTCTAGCTGTGGTTCATGAGAAGAACATACATGCAATGACACTGGTGTATCCTTATGTGGTTTGTGAGAAGAACACACATGCGATGACTCTAGATGTGGTTCATGAGAAGAACAGACATGCAATGCCACTGTTGGATCCCTATGTGGTTTGTGAGAAGAACAGCCATGCAATGACACTGTGTGTGGTTCATGAAAATAACACACATCCAGTGACACTTGTGGATCCTTATGTGGTTTGTGAGAAGAACAGACATGCAATGACACTGGGTGTGGTTCATGAAAAGAACACACATGCAATGACACTGGTGGATCCATGTGTGGTTTGTGAGAAGAACACACATCCAATGACACTAGGTCTGGTTCATGAAAAGAACACACATCCAATGACACTAGTGTATCCCTATGTGGTTTGTGAGAAGAACAGACATGCAATGACACTGTGTGTGGTTCATGAAAAGAACACACATCCAATGACACTGGTGGATCCATATGTGGTTTGTGAGAAGAACAGACATGCAATGACACTAGGTGTGGTTCATGAAAAGAACACACATGCAATGACACTAGTGGATCCTTATGTGGTTTGTGAGAAGAACAGACATGCAATGACTCTAGCTGTGGTTTGTGAAAAGAACACACATGCACTGACACTGGTGTATCCTTATGTGGTTCATGAAAAGAACACACATCCAATGACACTGGTGGATCCTTATGTGGTTTGTGAGAAGAACATACATGCAATGGCACTAGGTGTGGTTCATGAAAAGAACACACATCCAATGACACTGGTGGATCCATGTGTGGTTTCTTCAGAAGAACACACAAACAATGACCACATGCAATGACACTGGTGGATCCGTGTGTGGTTTGTTTAGAGGAACATACATGCACTGATACTGGGTGTGGTTCATGAAAAGAACAGACATGCAATGACACTTGTGGATCCTTATGTTGTTTGTTAGAAGAACTGACATGCAATCACACTGGGTGGATCCATGTGTGGTTCATGAAAAGAACACACATGCAATGACACTGGTGGATCCATGTGTGGTTTGTGAGAAGAACACACACATCTAATGACACTAGGTGTGGTTCATGAAAAGAACACACATCCAATGACACTAGTGGATCCATGTGTGGTTTGTGAGAAGAACAAACATGCAATGACACTGGGTGTGGTTCATGAAAACAACACACATCCAATGACACTGGTCTATCCTTATGTGGTTTGTGAGAAGAACACACATGCAATGACTCCAGCTCTGGTTTGTGAAAAGAACACACATGCAATGACACTGGTGTATCCTTATGTGGTTTGTGAGAAGGATGGACATGCAATGACTCTAGCTATGGTTTGTGAGAAAAACAGACATGCAATGACACTGGTGTATCCTTATGTGGTTCATGAAAAGATCAAACATGCAATGACACTGGTGGATCCTTATGTGGTTTGTGAGAAGAACAGACATGCAATGACACTGGGTGTGCTTCATGAAAAGAACCCACATCCACTCACACTGGGTGGATCCATATGACCACATGCAATGACCACATGCAATGACGCTGGTGGATCCATGTGTGGTTTGAGAGAAGAAGACACATCCAATGACACTGGGTGTGGTTCATGAAAAGAGAACACATGCAATGACACTGGTGGATCCATGTGTGGTTTGAGTGAAGAACACACATCCAATGACACTGGGTGTGGTTCATGAAAAGAACACACATCCAATGACACTGGTGTATCCTTATGTGGTTTGTGAAAAGAACAGACATCCAATGACACTGCCTGTGGTTCATGAAAAGGACACACATCCAATGACACTGGTGGATCCTTATGTGGTTTGTGAGAAGAACAGACATGCAATGACTCTAGATGTGGTTCATGAGAAGAACAGACATGCAATTACACTGGTGTATCCTTATGTGGTTTGTGAGAAGAACACACATGCGATAACTCTAGCTGTAGTTTGTGAAGAAAACACACATGTAATGACACTGGTGTATCCTTATGTGGTTTGTGAGAAGAACACACATGCAATGACTCTAGCTATGGTTTGTGAAAAGAACACACATCCAGTGACACTGGTGTATCCATATGTCGTTTGTGAGAAGAACAGACATGCAATGACACTAGGTGTGGTTCATGAAAAGAACACACATGCAATGACACTGGTGGATCCATGAATGTTTGTGAGAAGAACACACATCCAATAACACTTGGTGTGGTTCATGAAAAGAACACTCATCCAATGACACTGGTGGATCCTTATGTGGTTTGTGAGAAGAACATACATGCAATGACACTAGGTGTGGTTCATGAAAAGAACACACATGCAATGACACTGGTGGATCCTTATGTGGTTTGTGAGAAGAACACACATGCGAAGACTCTAGATGTGGTTCATGAGAAGAACAGACAAGCAATGACACTTGTGGATCCCTATGTGGTTTGTGAGAAGAACAGCCATGCAATGACACTGGGTGTGGTTCATGAAAAGAACACACATCCAGTGACACTTGTGGATCCATATGTGGTTTGTGAGAAGAACAGACATGCAATGACACTGGGTGTGGTTCATGAAAAGAACACACATCCAATGACACTGGCGGATCCTTATGTGGTTTGTGAGAAGAACAGACATGCAATGACTCTAGCTGTGGTTCATGAGAAGAACAGACATGCAATGACACTGGTGGATTCATGTGTGGTTTGTGAGAAGAACACAGATCCAATGACACTGGGTATGGTTCATGAAAAGAACACACATCCAATGACACTAGTTGATCCCTATGTTGTTTGTGAGAAGAACAGACATGCAATGACACTGTGTGTGGTTCATGAAAAGAACACACATCCAATGACACTGGTGGATCCATATGTGGTTTGTGAGAAGAACAGACATGCAATGACACTGGGTGTGGTTCATGAAAAGAACACACATGCAATGACACTGGTGGATCCTTATGTGGTTTGTGAGAAGAACATACATGCAATGGCTCTAGCTATGGTTTGTGAAAAGAACACACATGCAATGACACTCGTGTATACTTATGTGGTTCATGAAAAGAACACACATCCAATGACACTGCTGGATCCATGTGTGATTTTTTTAGAAGAACACACATGCAATGACCACATGCAATGACACTGGTGGATCCATGTGTGCTTTGTTTAGAGGAACATACATGCAATGATACTGGGTGTGGTTCATGAAAAGAACAGACATGCAATGACACTTGTGGATCTTTATGTTGTTTGTTAGAAGAACTGACATGCAATCACACTGGGTGGATCCATGTGTGGTTCATGAAAAGAACACATATGCAATGACACTGGTGGATCCATGTGTGGTTTGTGAGAAGAACACACACATCTAATGACACTAGGTGTGGTTCATGAAAAGAACACACATCCAATGACACTGGTGGATCCATGTGTGGTTTGTGAGAAGAACAAACATGCAATGACACTGGGTGTGGTTCATGAAAACAACACACATCCAATGACACTGGTGTATCCTTATGTGGTTTGTGAGAAGAACAGACATGCAATGACTCTAGATGTGGTTTGTGAGAAAAACAGACATGCAATGACACTGGTGTATCCTTATGTGGTTCATGAAAAGAACAAACATGCAATGACACTGGTGGATCCTTATGTGGTTTGTGAGAAGAACAAACATGCAATGACACTGGGTGTGGTTCATGAAAACAACACACATCCACTCACACTGGTGGATCCATGAATGGTTTGTTTAGAAGAACACACATGCAATGACCGCATGCAATGATGCTGGTGGATCCATTTGTGGTTTGAGAGAAGAACACACATCCAATGACACTGGGTGTGGTTCATGAAAAGAACACACATGCAATGACATTGGTGGATCCATGTGTGGTTTGAGAGAAGAACACACATCCAATGACACTGGGTGTGGTTCACGAAAATAACACACATCCAATGACACTGGTGGATCCTTATGTGGTTTGTGAAAAGAATAGTCATCCAATGACACTACCTGCAGTTCATGAAAGGAACACACATCTAATGACACTTGTGGATCCTTATGTGGTTTGTGAGAAGAACATACATGCAATGACTCTAGATGTGGTTCATGAGAAGAACAGACATGCAATTACACTGGTGTATTTTTATGTGGTTTATGAGAAGAACACACATGCGATGACTCTAGCTGTGGTTTGTGAAAACAACACACATGCAATGACACTGGTGGATCCTTATGTTGTTTGTGAGAAGAACTGACATGCAATGATACTGGGTGTGGTTCATGAAAAGAACAGACAAGCAATGACACTTGTGGATCCTTATGTTGTTTGTGAGAAGAACTGACATGCAATGACTCTATATGTGGTTCATGAGAAGAACAGACATGCAATTACACTCATGTATCCTTATGTGGTTTGTGAGAAGAACACACATGCGATGACTCTAGATGTGGTTCATGAGAAGAACAGACATGCAATGACACTGGTGGATCCCTATGTGGTTTGTGAGAAGAATAGCCATGCAATGACACTGGGTGTGGTTCATGAAAAGAACACACATCCAGTGACACTTGTGGATCCATATGTGGTTTGTGAGAAGAACAGACATGCAATGACACTGGGTGTGGTTCATGAAAAGAACATACATGCAACGACACTGGTGGATCCATGTATGGTTTGTGAGAAGAACACAGATCCAATGAAACTGGGTATGGTTCATGAAAAGAACACACATCCAATGACACTAGTTGATCCCTATGTTGTTTGTGAGAATAACAGACATGCAATGACACTGTGTGTGGTTCATGAAAAGAACACACATCCAATGACACTGGTGGATCCATATGTGGTTTGTGAGAAGAACAGACATGCAATGACACTGGATGTGGTTCATGAAAAGAACACACATGCAATGACACTGGTGGATCCTTATGTGGTTTGTGAGAAGAACAGACATGCAATGGCTCTAGCTATGGTTTGTGAAAAGAACACACATGCAATGACACTCGTGTATACTTATGTGGTTCATGAAAAGAACACACATCCAATGACACTGGTGGATCCATGTGTGATTTGTTTAGAAGAACACACATGCAATGACCACATGCAATGACACTGGTGGATCCATGTGTGGTTTGTTTAGAGGAACATACATGCAATGATACTGGGTGTGGTTCATGAAAAGAACAGACATGCAATGACACTTGTGGATCCTTATGTTGTTTGTTAGAAGAACTGACATGCAATCACACTGGGTGAATCCATGTGTGGTTCATGAAAAGAACACATATGCAATGACACTGGTGGATCCATGTGTGGTTTATGAGAAGAACACACACATCTAATGACACTAGGTGTGGTTCATGAAAAGAACACACATCCAATGACACTGGTGGATCCATGTGTGGTTTGTGAGAAGAACAAACATGCAATGACACTGGGTGTGGTTCATAAAAACAACACACATCCAATGACACTGGTGTATCCTTATGTGGTTTGTGAGAAGAACAGACATGCAATGACTCTAGATGTGGTTTGTGAGAAAAACAGACATGCAATGACACTGGTGTATCCTTATGTGGTTCATGAAAAGAACAAACATACAATGACACTGGTGGATTCTTATGTGGTTTGTGAGAAGAACAAACATGCAATGACACTGGGTGTGGTTCATGAAAACAACACACATCCACGCACACTGGGTGGATCCATGAATGGTTTGTTTAGAAGAACACACATGCAATGACCGCATGCAATGATGCTGGTGGATCCATGTGTGGTTTGAGAGAAGAACACACATCCAATGACACTGGGTGTGGTTCATGAAAAGAACACACATGCAATGACACTGGTGGATCCATGTGTGGTTTGAGAGAAGAACACACATCCAATGACACTGGGTGTGGTTCATGAAAAGAACACACATCCAATGACACTGGTGGATCCTTATGTGGTTTGTGAAAAGAACAGTCATCCAATGACACTACCTGCGGTTCATGAAAAGAACACACATCTAATGACACTTGTGGATCCTTATGTGGTTTGTGAGAAGAACATACATGCAATGACTCTAGATGTGGTTCATGAGAAGAACAGACATGCAATTACACTGGTGTATTTTTATGTGGTTTGTGAGAAGAACACACATGCGATGACTCTAGCTGTGGTTTGTGAAAAGAACACACATGCAATGACACTGGTGGATCCTTATGTTGTTTGTGAGTAGAACTGACATGCAATGATACTGGGTGTGGTTCATGAAAAGAATAGACAAGCAATGACACTTGTGGATCCTTATGTTGTTTGTGAGAAGAACTGACATGCAATGACTCTATATGTGGTTCATGAGAAGAACAGACATGCAATTACACTCATGTATCCTTATGTGGTTTGTGAGAAGAACACACATGCGATCACTCTGGATGTGGTTCATGAGAAGAACAGACATGCAATGACACTGGTGGATCCCTATGTGGTTTGTGAGAAGAACAGCCATGCAATGACACTGGGTGTGGTTCATGAAAAGAACACACATCCAGTGACACTTGTGGATGCATATGTGGTTTGTGAGAAGAACAGACATGTAATGACACTGGGTGTGGTTCATGAACAGAACATACATGCAATGACACTGGTGGATCCATGTGTGGTTTGTGAGAAGAACACAGATCCAATGACACTGGGTATGGTTCATGAAAAGAACACACATCCAATGACACTAGTTGATCCCTATGTTGTTTGTGAGAAGAACAGACATGCAATGACACTGTGTGTGGTTCATGAAAAGAACACACATCCAATGACACTGGTGGATCCATATGTGGTTTGTGAGAAGAACAGACGTGCAATGACACTGGGTGTGGTTCATGAGAAGAACACACATGCAATGACACTGGTGGATCCTTATGTGGTTTGTGAGAAGAACAGACATGCAATGGCTCTAGCTATGGTTTGTGAAAAGAACACACATGCAATGACACTCGTGTATACTTATGTGGTTCATGAAAAGAACACACATCCAATGACACTGGTGGATCCATGTGTGGTTTGTTTAGAAGAACACACATGCAACGACCACATGCAATGACACTAGTGGATCCATGTGTGGTTTGTTTAGAGGAACATACATGCAATGATACTGGGTGTGGTTCATGAAAAGAACAGACATGCAATGACACTTGTGGATCCTTATGTTGTTTGTTAGAAGAACTGACATGCAATCACACTGGGTGGATCCATGTGTGGTTCATGAAAAGAACACACATGCAATGACACTGGTGGATCCATGTGTGGTTTGTGAGAAGAACACACACATCTAATGACACTAGGTGTGGTTCATGAAAAGAACACACATCCAATGACACTGGTGGATCCATGTGTGGTTTGTGAGAAGAACACACATGCGAAGACTCTAGATGTGGTTCATGAGAAGAACAGACATGCAATGACACTTGTGGATCCCTATGTGGTTTGTGACAAGAACAGACATGCAATGACTCTAGATGTGGTTTGTGAAAAGAACACACATGCAATGACACTCGTGTATACTTATGTGGTTCATGAAAAGAACACACATCCAATGACACTGGTGGATCCATGTGTGGTTTGTGAGAAGAACAGACATGCAATGGCTCTAGCTATGGTTTGTGAAAAGAACACACATGCAATGACACTCGTGTATACTTATGTGGTTCATGAAAAGAACACACATCCAATGACACTGGTGGATCCATGTGTGGTTTGTTTAGAAGAACACACATGCAACGACCACATGCAATGACACTAGTGGATCCATGTGTGGTTTGTTTAGAGGAACATACATGCAATGATACTGGGTGTGGTTCATGAAAAGAACAGACATGCAATGACACTTGTGGATCCTTATGTTGTTTGTTAGAAGAACTGACATGCAATCACACTGGGTGGATCCATGTGTGGTTCATGAAAAGAACACACATGCAATGACACTGGTGGATCCATGTGTGGTTTGTGAGAAGAACACACACATCTAATGACACTAGGTGTGGTTCATGAAAAGAACACACATCCAATGACACTGGTGGATCCATGTGTGGTTTGTGAGAAGAACACACATGCGAAGACTCTAGATGTGGTTCATGAGAAGAACAGACATGCAATGACACTTGTGGATCCCTATGTGGTTTGTGAGAAGAACAGACATGCAATGACTCTAGATGTGGTTTGTGAGAAAAACAGACATGCAATGACACTGGTGTATCCTTATGTGGTTAATGAAAAGAATAGACATGCAATGACACTGGTGAATCCTTATATGGTTTGTGAGAAGAATAGGCATGCAATGATACTGGGTGTGGTTCATGAAAAGAACACACATTCAATCACACTGGGTGGATCCATGCGTGGTTTGTTTAGAAGAACACACATGCAATGACACTGGTGGATCCATGTGTGGTTTGAGAGAAGAACACACATCCAATGACACTGGGTGTGGTTCATGAAAAGAACACACATGCAATGACACTAGTGGATCCATGTGTGGTTTGAGAGAAGAACACACATCCAATGACACTGGGTGTGGTTCATGAAAAGAACACACATCCAATGACACTGGTGGATCCATATGTGGTTTGTGAGAAGAACAGACATGCAATGACACTAGGTGTGGTTCATGAAAAGAACACACATGCAATGACACTGGTGGATCCTTATGTGGTTTGTGAGAAGAACAGACATGCAATGGCTCTAGCTATGGTTTGTGAAAAGAACACTCATGCAATGACACTCGTGTATACTTATGTGGTTCATGAAAAGAACACACATCCAATGACACTGGTGGATCCATGTGTGGTTTGTTCAGAAGAACACACAAGCAATGACCACATGCAATGACACTGGTGGATCCGTGTGTGGTTTGTTTAGAGGAACATACATGCAATGATACTGGGTGTGGTTCATGAAAAGAACAGACATGCAATGACACTTGTGGATCCTTATGTTGTTTGTTAGAAGAACTGACATGCAATCACACTGGGTGGATCCATGTGTGGTTCATGAAAAGAACACACATGCAATGACACTGGTGGATCCATGTGTGGTTTGTGAGAAGAACACACACATCTAATGACACTAGGTGTGGTTCATGAAAAGAACACACATCCAATGACACTGGTGGATCCATGTGTGGATTGTGAGAAGAACAAACATGCAATGACACTGGGTGTAGTTCATGAAAACAACATGCATCCAATGACACTGGTGTATCCTTATGTGGTTTGTGAGAAGAACAGACATGCAATGACTCTAGATGTGGTTTGTGAGAAAAACAGACATGCAATGACACTGGGGTATCCTTATGTGGTTCATGAAAAGAACAAACATGCAATGACACTGGTGGATCCTTATGTGGTTTGTGAGAAGAACAAACATGCAATGACACTGGGTGTGGTTCATGAAAAGAACACACATCCACTCACACTGGGTGGATCCATGAATGGTTTGTTTAGAAGAACACACATGCAATGACACTGGTGGATCCATGTGTGGTTTGAGAGAAGAACACACATCCAATGACACTGGGTGTGGTTCATGAAAAGAACACACATGCAATGACACTGGTGGATCCATGTGTGGTTTGAGAGAAGAACACACATCCAATGACACTAGGTGTGGTTCATGAAAAGAACACACATCCAATGACACTTGTGGATCCTCATGTGGTTTGTGAAAAGAACAAACATCCAATGACACTAGCTGTGGTTCATGAAAAGAACACACATCCAATGACTCTAGATGTGGTTCATGAGAAGAACATACATGCAATGACACTGGTGGATCCCTATGTGGTTTGTGAGAAGAACAGACATGCAATGACACTAGGTGTGGTTCATGAAAAGAACACACATCCAGTGACACTGGTGGATCCATATGTGGTTTGTGAGAAGAATAGAATGCAATGACACTGGGTGTGGTTCATGAAAAGAACACATATGCAATGACACTAGGTGGATCCATGCGTGGTTTGTTTAGAAGAACACACATGCAATGACCACATCCAATGACACTGGTGGATCCATGTGTGGTTTGAGAGAAGAACACACATCCAATGACACTGGGTGTGGTTCATGAAAAGAACACACATGCAATGACACTGGTGGATCCATGTGTGGTTTGAGAGAAGAACACACATCCGATGACACTGGTGGGTTTCATGAAAAGAACACACATCCAATGACACTAGTGGATCCTTATGTGGTTTGTGAAAACACATCCAATGACACTATCTGTCGTTCATGAAAAGAACACACATCCAATGACTCTAGATGTGGTTCATGAGAAGAACAGACATGCAATGACACTAGTGGATCCCTATATGGTTTGTGAGAAGAACAAATATGCAATGACACTGGGTGTGGTTCATGAAAAGAACACACATCCAGTGACACTGTTGGATCCATATGTGGTTTGTGAGAAGAACAGACATGCAATGACATTGGGTGTGGTTCATGAAAAGAACACACATGCAATGACACTAGTGAATCCATGTGTGGTTTGTGAGAAGAACGAATATGCAATGACTCTAGATGTGGTTCATGAGAAGAACAGACATGCAATTACACTGGTGTATCCTTATGTGGTTTGTGAGAAGAACACACATGAGATGACCACATGCAGTGACACTAGTGAATACATGTGTGGTTTATTTAGAGGAACATACATGTAATGATACTGGGTGTGGTTCATGAAAAGAACAGACATGCAATGACACTGGTGGATCCTTATGTGGTTTGTGAGAAGACCTAACATGCAATCACACTAGGTGGATCCATGTGTGGTTCATGAAAAGAACACACATGCAATGACACTGGTGGATCCATGTGTGGTTTGTGAGAAGAACACACATCCAATGACACTTGGTCTGATTCATGAAAACAACACACATCCAATGACACTTGTGGATTCTTATGTGGTTTGTGAGAAGAACGGACATGCAATGACTCTAGCTGTGGTTCATGAGAAGAACAGACATGCAATGACACTGGAGTATCCATGTGTGGTTTGTGAGAAGAACAGACATGTGATGACTCTAGTTGTGGTTCATGAAAAGAACACACATCCAATGACACTGGTGGATCCATGTGTGGTTTGCTAGAAGAAGACACATGCAATGACACTGGGTGTGGTTCATGAAAAGAACACACATCCAATGACATTGGTGGATCCTTATGTGGTTTATGAAAAGAACAGACATAAAATGACACTGTGTGTGGTTCATGAAAAGAACACACATCCAATGACACTGGTGGATCATTATGTGGTTTGTGAGAAGAATAGACATGCAATGACTCTGTGTGTGGTTCATGAAAAGAACACACATCCGATGATACTGGTGGATCCATATGTGGTTTGTGAGAAGAACATACATGCAATTACACTAGGTGTGGTTCATGAAAAGAACACACATCCAATGACACTGGTGGATCCTTATGTGGTTTGTGAGAAGAACAGACATGCAATGACACTAGGTGTGGTTCATGACAAGAACACACATCCAATGACAGTGGTGGATCCCTGTGTGGTTTGTTTAGAAGAACACACATGCAATGACCACATGTAATGACACTAGTGGATCCATGAGTGGTTTGTTTAGAGGAAGAGACATGCAATGATACTGGGTGTGGTTCATGAAAAGAACAGACATGAAATGACATTGGTGGATCCTTATGTGGTTTGTGAGAAGAACTGACATGCAATCACATTGGGTGTGGTTCATGAAAAGTACACACATCCAATCACACTGGGTGGATCCATGCGTGGTTTGTTTAGAAGAACACACATGCAATGACCACATGCAATGAGACTGGTGGATCCATGTGTGGTTTGAGAGAAGAACACACATCCAATGACACTAGGTGTGGTTCATGAAAAGAACACACATGCAATGACACTAGTGGATCCATGTGTGGTTTGAGAGAAGAACACACATCCAATGACACTGGGTGGGGTTCATGAAAAGAACACACATCCAATGACACTGGTGGATCCTTATGTGGTTTGGGAAAAGAACAGACATCCAATGACACTATCTGTGGTTCATGAAAAGAACACACATCCAATGACTCTAGATGTGATTCACGAGAAGAAAATACATGCAATGACACTTGTGGATCCCTATGTGGTTTGTGAGAAGAACAGATATGCAATGACACTGGGTGTGGTTCATGAAAAGAACACACATCCAGTGACACTGGAGGATCCATATGTGGTTGGTGAGAAGAACAGACATGCAATGACATTGGGTGTGGTTCATGAAAAGAACACACATGCAATGACACTAGTGGATCCATGTGTGGTTTGTGAGAAGAACGGATATGCAATGACTCTAGATGTGGTTCATGAGAAGAACAGACATGCAATTACACTGGTGTATCCTTATGTGGTTTGTGAGAAGAACACACATGAGATGACCACATGCAATGACACTAGTGAATCCATGTGTGGTTTGGTTAGAGGAACAGACATGTAATGATACTGGTGTGGTTCATGAAAAGAACAGACATGCAATGACACTGGTGGATCCTTATGTGGTTTATGAGAAGACCTAACATGCAATTCCACTTGGTGGATCCATGTGTGGTTCATGAAAAGAACACACATGCAATGACACTGGTGGATCCATGTATGGTTTGTGAGAAGAAAACACATCCAATGACACTGGGTGTGATTCATGAAAACAACACACATCCAATGACACTTGTGGATTCTTATGTGGTTCGTGAGAAGAACGGACATGCAATGACTCTAGCTGTGGTTCATGAGAAGAACAGACATGCAATGACAATAGTGTATCGATGTGTGGTTTGTGAGAAGAACAGACATGCGATGACTCTAGTTGTGGTTCATGAAAAGAACACACATCCAATGACACTGGTGGATCCATGTGTGGTTTGCTAGAAGAACACACATGCAATGACACTAGGTGTGGTTCATGAAAAGAACACACATCCAATGACATTGGTGGATCCTTATGTGGTTTATGAAAAGAATAGACATCCAATGACACTGTGTGTGGTTTATGAAAAGAACAGACATCCAATGACACTTTGTGTGGTTCATGAAAAGAACACACATCCAATGACACTGGTGGATCCTTATGTGGTTTGTGAGAAGAATAGACATGCAATGACTCTAGATATGGTTCATGAGAAGAACAAACATGAAATGATACTGGTGGATACTTATGTGGTTTGTGAGAAGAACTGACATGCAATCGCACTGGGTGGATCCATGTGTGGTTCATGAAAAGAACTCACATGCAATGACACCGGTGGATCCATGTGTGGTTTGTGAGAAGAACACACATCCAATGACACTGGTGTGTGTCCTTATGTGGTTTGTGAGAAGAACACACATGCAATGACTCTAGTTGTGGTTTGTGAAAATAACACACATGAAATGACAATGGTGTATCCTTATGTGGTTTGTGAGAAGAACAAACATGCAATGACTCTAGTTGTGGTTTGTGAGAAAAACAGACATGCAATGACACTGGTGTTTCCTTATGTGGTTAATGAAAAGAATAGACATGCAATGACACTGGTGAATCCTTATATGGTTTGTGAGAAGAATAGGCATGCAATGATACTGGGTGTGGTTCATGAAAAGAACACACATTCAATCACACTGGGTGGATCCATGCGTGGTTTGTTTAGAAGAACACACATGCAATGACACTGGTGGATCCATGTGTGGTTTGAGAGAAGAACACACATCCAATGACACTGGGTGGGGTTCATGAAAAGAACACACATCCAATGACACTGGTGGATCCTTATGTGGTTTGGGAAAAGAACAGACATCCAATGACACTATCTGTGGTTCATGAAAAGAACACACATCCAATGACACTTGTGGATCCTTATGTGGTTTGTGAAAAGAACAAACATCCAATGACACTAGCTGTGGTTCATGAAAAGAACACACATCCAATGACTCTAGATGTGGTTCATGAGAAGAACATACATGCAATGACACTGGTGGATCCCTATGTGGTTTGTGAGAAGAACATACATGCAATGACACTAGGTGTGGTTCATGAAAAGAACACACATCCAGTGACACTGGTGGATCCATATGTGGTTTGTGAGAAGAATAGACATGCAATGACACTGGGTGTGGTTCATGAAAAGAACACATATGCAATGACACTAGGTGGATCCATGAGTGGTTTGTTTAGAAGAACACACATGCAATGACCACATCCAATGACACTGGTGGATCCATGTGTGGTTTGAGAGAAGAACACACATCCAATGACACTGGGTGTGGTTCATGAAAAGAACACACATGCAATGACACTGGTGGATCCATGTGTGGTTTGAGAGAAGAACACACATCCAATGACACTGGTGGGGTTCATGAAAAGAACACACATCCAATGACACTAGTGGATCCTTATGTGGTTTGTGAAAAGAACACACATCCAATGACACGTTCATGAAAAGAACACACATCCAATGACTCTAGATGTGGTTCATGAGAAGAACAGACATGCAATGACACTAGTGGATTCCTATGTGGTTTGTGAGAAGAACAAATATGCAATGACACTGGGTGTGGTTCATGAAAAGAACACACATCCAGTGACACTGTTGGATCCATATGTGGTTTGTGAGAAGAACAGACATGCAATGACATTGGGTGTGGTTCATGAAAAGAACACACATGCAATGACACTAGTGAATCCATGTGTGGTTTGTGAGAAGAACGAATATGCAATGACTCTAGATGTGGTTCATGAGAAGAACAGACATGTAATTACACTGGTGTATCCTTATGTGGTTTGTGAGAAGAACACACATGAGATGACCACATGCAGTGACACTAGTGAATCCATGTGTGGTTTGTTTAGAGGAACATACATGTAATGATACTGGGTGTGGTTCATGAAAAGAACATACATGCAATGACATTGGTGGATCCTTATGTGGTTTGTGAGAAGACCTAACATGCAATCACACTAGGTGGATCCATGTGTGGTTAATGAAAAGAACACACATGCAATGACACTGGTGGATCCATGTGTGGTTTGTGAGAAGAACACACATACAATGACACTTGGTGTGATTCATGAAAACAACACACATCCAATGACACTTGTGGATTCTTATGTGGTCTGTGAGAAGAACGGACATGCAATGACTCTAGCTGTGGTTCATGAGAAGAACAGACATGCAATGACACTGGAGTATCCATGTGTGGTTTGTGAGAAGAACAGACATGTGATGACTCTAGTTGTGGTTCATGAAAAGAACACACATCCAATGACACTGGTGGATCCATGTGTGGTTTGCTAGAAGAACACACATGCAATGACACTGGGTGTGGTTCATGAAAAGAACACACATCCAATGACATTGGTGGATCCTTATGTGGTTTATGAAAAGAACAGACATAAAATGACACTGTGTGTGGTTCATGAAAAGAACACACATCCAATGACACTGGTGGATCATTATGTGGTTTGTGAGAAGAATAGACATGCAATGACTCTGTGTGTGGTTCATGAAAAGAACACACATCCAATGATACTGGTGGATCCATATGTGGTTTGTGAGAAGAACATACATGCAATTACACTGGGTGTGGTTCATGAAAAGAACACACATCCAATGACACTGGTGGATCCTTATGTGGTTTGTGAGAAGAACAGACATGCAATGACACTGGGTGTGGTTCATGACAAGAACACACATCCAATGATAGTGGTGGATCCATGTGTGGTTTGTTTAGAAGAACACACATGCAATGACCACATGTAATGACACTGGTGGATCCATGTGTGGTTTGTTTAGAGGAATAGACATGCAATGATACTGGGTGTGGTTCAAGAAAAGAACATACATGAAATGACATTGGTGGATCCTTATGTGGTTTGTGAGAAGAACTGACATGCAATCACATTGGGTGTGGTTCATGAAAAGAACACACATCCAATCACACTGGGTGGATCCATGCGTGGTTTGTTTAGAAGAACACACATGCAATGACCACATGCAATGACACTGGTGGATCCATGTGTGGTTTGAGAGAAGAACACACATCCCATGACAAAAGGTGTGGTTCATGAAAAGAACACACATGCAATGACACTAGTGGATCCATGTGTGGTTTGAGAGAAGAACACACATCCGATGACACTGGGTGGGGTTCATGAAAAGAACACACATCCAATGACACTGGTGGATCCTTATGTGGTTTGGGAAAAGAATAGACATCCAATGACACTATCAGTGGTTCAGGAAAAGAACACACATCCAATGACTCTAGATGTGATTCACGAGAAGAAAATACATGCAATGACACTGGTGGATCCCTATGTGGTTTGTGAGAAGAACAGATATGCAATGACACTGGGTGTGGTTCATGAAAAGAACACACATCCAGTGACACTGGAGGATCCATATGTGGTTGGTGAGAAGAACAGACATGCAATGACATTGGGTGTGGTTCATGAAAAGAACACACATGCAATGACACTAGTGGATCCATGTGTGGTTTGTGAGAAGAACGGATATGCAATGACTCTAGATGTGGTTCATGAGAAGAACAGACATGCAATTACACTGGTGTATCCTAATGTGGTTTGTGAGAAGAACACACATGAGATGACCACATGCAATGACACTAGTGAATCCATGTGTGGTTTGGTTAGAGGAACAGACATGTAATGATACTGGTGTGGTTCATGAAAAGAACAGACATGCAATGACACTGGTGGATCCTTATGTGGTTTGTGAGAAGACCTAACATGCAATTCCACTGGGTGGATCCATGTGTGGTTCATGAAAAGAACACACATGCAATGACACTGGTGGATCCATGTATGGTTTGTGAGAAGAACACACATCCAATGACACTGGGTGTGATTCATGAAAACAACACACATCCAATGACACTTGTGGATTCTTATGTGGTTCGTGAGAAGAACGGACATGCAATGACTCTAGCTGTGGTTCATGAGAAGAACAGACATGCAATGACACTAGTGTATCCATGTGTGGTTTGTGAGAAGAACAGACATGCGAGGACTCTAGTTGTGGTTCATGAAAAGAACACACATCCAATGACACTGGTGGATCCATGTGTGGTTTGCTAGAAGAACACACATGCAATGACACTGGGTGTGGTTCAGGAAAAGAACACACATCCAATGACATTGGTGGATCCTTATGTGGTTTATGAAAAGAATAGACATCCAATGACACTGTGTGTGGTTTATGAAAAGAACAGACATCCAATGACACTTTGTGTGGTTCATGAAAAGAACACACATCCAATCACACTGGTGGATCCTTATGTGGTTTGTGAGAAGAATAGACATGCAATGACTCTAGATATGGTTCATGAGAAGAACAGACATGAAATGATACTGGTGGATACTTATGTGGTTTGTGAGAAGAACTGACATGCAATCGCACTGGGTGGATCCATGTGTGGTTCATGAAAAGAACTCACATGCAATGACACCGGTGGATCCATGTGTGGTTTGTGAGAAGAACACACATCCAATGACACTGGGTGTGGTTCATGAAAAGAACACACACCCAATGACACTGGCGGATCCATGTGTGGTTTGTGAGAAGAACAGACATGCAATGACACTAGGTGTGGTTCATGAAAAGAACACACATCCAATGACACTTGTGTATCCTTATGTGGTTTGTGAGAAGAACACACATGCAATGACTCTAGCTGTGGTTTGTGAAAAGAACACACATGCAATGACACTGGTGTATCCTTATGTGGTTTGTGAGAAGAATAGACATGCAATGACTCTAGTTGTGGTTTGTGAGAAGAACAGACATGCAATGACACTGGTGTATCCTTATGTGGTTAATGAAAAGAATAGACATGCAATGACACTGGTGGCTCCTTATATTGTTTGTGAGAAGAATAGACATGCAATGACACAGGGTGTGGTTCATGAAAAGAACACACATACAATCAAACTGGGTGGATCCATGCATGGTTTGTTTAGAAGAACACACATGCAATGACACTGGTGGATCCATGTGTGGTTTGAGAGAAGAACACACATCCAATGACACTGGGTGTGGTTTATGAAAAGAACACACATGCAATTACACTGGTAGATCCATGTGTGGTTTGAGAGAAGAACACACATCCAATGACACTGGGTGCGGTTCATGAAAAGAGCACACGTCCAATGACACTGATGGATCCTTATGTGGTTTGTGAAAAGAACAAACATCCAATGACACTAGCTGTGGTTCATGAAAAGAACACACATCCAATGACTGTAGATGTGATTCACGAGAAGAACATACATGCAATGACACTGGTGGATCCCTATGTGGTTTGTGAGAAGAATAGACATGCAATGACACTGGGTGTGGTTCATGAAAAGAACACACATTCAGTGACACTGGTGGATCCATATCTGGTTTGTGAGAAGAACAAACATGCAATGACACTGGGTGTGGTTCATGAAAAGAACACACATGCAATGACACTGGTGGATCCAAGTGGGGTTTGTGAGAAGAACACAGATCCAATGACACTGGGTGTGGTTCATGAAAAGAACACACATCCAATGACACTAGTCGATCCCTATGTGGTTTGTGAGAAGAACATACATGCAATGACACTGTGTGTGGTTCATGAAAAGAACACACATCCAATGATACTGGTTGATCCATAAGTGGTTTGTGAGAAGAACATACATGCAATGACACTGGGTGTGGTTCATGAAAAGAACACACATGCAATTACACTGGTGGATCCTTATGTGGTTTGTGAGAAGAACAGACATGCAATGACTATAGCTGTGGTTTGTGAAAAGAACACACATGCAATGACACTAGTGTATCCTTATGTGGTTCATGAAAAGAACACACATCCAATGACATTGGTGGATCCTTATGTGGTTTGTGAGAAGAACAGACATGCAATGACACTAGGTGTGGTTCATGAAAAGAACACACATCCAATGACACTGGTGGATCCAAGTGTGGTTTGTTTAGAAGAACACACATGCAATGACACTGGTGGATCCATGTGTGGTTTGTTTAGAGGAATACACATGCAATGATACTGGGTGTGGTTCATGAAAAGAACAGACATGAAATGACATTGGTGGATCCTTATGTGGTTTGTGATAAGAACTAACATGCAATCACACTGGGTGGATCCATGTGTGGTTCATGAAAATAACACACATGCAATGACAATGGTGGATCCATGTGTGGTTTGTGATAAGAACACACATACAATGACACTGGGTGTGATTCATGAAAAAAACACACATCCAATGACACGGGTGGATTCTTATGTGGTTTGTGAGAAGAACAGACATGCAATGACTCTAGCTGTGGTTCTTGAGAAGAACAGACATGCAATGACACTATTGTATCCATGTGTGGTTTGTGAGAAGAACAGACATGCGATGACTCTAGTTGTGGTTCATGAAAAGAACACACATCCAATGACACAGGTGGATCCATGTGTGGTTTGCTAGAAGAACACACATGAAATGACACTGGGTGTGGTTCATGAAAAGAACACACATCCAGTGACATTGGTGGATCCTTATGTGGTTTATGAAAAGAACAGACATCCAATGACACTGTCTGTGGTTCATGAAAAGAACACACATCCAATGACACTAGTGGATCCTTATGTGGTTTGTGAGAAGAATAGACATGCAATGACTGTGGATGTGGCTCATGAGAAGAACAGACATGAAATGATACTGGTGGATCCTTATGTGGTTTGTGAGAAGAACTGACATCCAATCGCACTAGGTGGATCCATGTGTGGTTCATGAAAAGAACACACATGCAATGACACTGGTGGATCCAAGTGTGCTTTTTGAGAAGAACACACATCCAATGACACTGGGTGTGTTTCATGAAAAGAACACACATCCAATGACACTGGCGGATCCTTATGTGGTTTGTGAGAAGAACAGACATGCAATGACTCTAGCTGTGGTTCATGAGAAGAACAGACATGAAATGACACTGGAGTATCCATGTGTGGTTTGTGAGAAGAACAGACATGTGATGACTCTAGCTGTGGTTCATGAAAAGAACATACATGCAATGACACTGGTGTATCCTTATGTGGTTTGTGAGAAGAACAGACATGCAATGACACTGGGTGTGGTTCGCAAAAAGAACACACATCCAATGACACTTGTTGTGGTTCAAGAAAAGAACACACATCCAATGACACTGGTGCATCCATGTGTGGTTTGTTTAAAAGAATAGACATGTAATGACACTAGTGGATCCATATGTGGTTTGTGAAAAGAATATACATGCAATCACACTGGGTGGATCCATGTGTGGTTCATGAAAAGAACACACATGCAATGACCCTGGTGGATCCATGTGTGGTTTGTGAGAAGAACACACATCCAATGACACTGGGAGTGGTTCATGAAAAGAACACACATCCAATGACACTGGTGGATCCATGTGTGGTTTGTGATAAGAATAGACATGCAATGACACTGGCTGTGGTTCATGAAAAGAACACACATCCAATGACACTGGTGTATCCTTATGTGGTTTGTGAGAAGAACACACATGCAATGACTCTAGCTGTGGTTTGTGAAAAGAACACACATGCAATGACACTGGTGTATCCTTATGTGGTTTGTGAGAAGAACATACATGCAATGACTCTAGTTGTGGTTTGTGAGAAGAACAGACATGCAATGACACTGGTGTATCCTTATGTGGTTAATGAAAAGAATAGACATGCAATCACACTGGTGGATCCTTATAATTTTTCTGAGAAGAACATACATGCAATGACACAGGGTGTGGTTCATGAAAAGAACACACATCCAATCACACTGGGTGGATCCATGCATGGTTTGTTTAGAAGAACACACATGCAATGACACTGGTGGATCCATGTGTGGTTTGAGAGAAGAACACACATCCAATGACACTGGCTGTGGTTCATGAAAAGAACACACATGCAATGACATTGGTGGATCCAGGTGTGGTTTGTGAGAAGAACAGACATCCAATGACACTGGGTGTGGTTCATGAAAAGAACACACATCCAATGACACTAGCTGTGGTTCATGAAAAGAACACACATCCAATGACTCTAGATGTGGTTCATGAGAACAACATACATGCAATGACACTGTTGGATCCCAATGTGGTTTGTGAGAAGAACAAACATGTAATGACACTGGGTGTGGTTCATGAAAAGAACACACATCCAGTGACACTGGTGGATCCATATGTGGTTTGTGAGAAGAACAAACATGCAATAACACTAGGTGTGGTTCCTGAAAAGAACACACATGCAATGACACTGGTGGATCCAGGTGTGGTTTGTGAGAAGAACAGACATCCAATGACACTGGGTGTGGTTCATGAAAAGAACACACATCCAATGACACTGGTGGATCCCTATGTGGTTTGTGAGAAGAACAGACACGCAATGACACTGTGTGTGGTTCATGAAAAGAACACACATCCAATGATACTGGTGGATCCATATGTGGTTTGTGAGAAGAACAGACATGCAATGACACTGGGTGTGGTTCATGAAAAGAACACACATGCAATGACACTGGTGAATCCTTATGTGGTTTGTGAGAAGAATAGACATGCAACGACTCTAGCTGTGGTTTGTGAAAAGAACACACATGCAATGACACTGGTGTATCCTTATGTGGTTTGTGAGAAGAACAGACATGCAATGACACTAGCTGTGGTTTGTGAAAAGAACACACATGCAATGACACTGGTGGATCCGTGTGTGGTTTGCTAGAAGAACACACATCCAATGACACTGGTGGATCCATGTGTGGTTTGAGAGAAGAACACACATCCAATGACACTGGTGGATCCTTATGTGGTTTGTGAGAAGAACAGACATGCAATGAGTCTATATGTGGTGCATGCGAAGAACAGACATGCAATTACCCTGGTGTATCCTTATGTGGTTTGTGAGAAGAACACACATGCAATGACTCTAGATGTGGTTCATGCGAAGAACAGACATGCAATGACACTAGTGGATCCCTATGTGGTTTGTGAGAAGAACAGACATGCAATGTCACTAGGTGTGGTTCATGAAAAGAACACACATCCATTGACACTGGTGGATCCATATGTGGTTTGTGAGAAGAACAAACATGCAATGACACTAGGTGTGGTTCATGAAAATAACACACATCCAATGGCACTGGTGGATCCATGTATGGTTTGTTTAGAAGAACACACATGCAATGACACTGGTGGATCCCTATGTGGTTTGTGACAAGAACAGACATGCAATGACTCTAGCTGTGGTTTGTGAACAGAACACACATGCAATGACACTGGTGTATCCTTATGTGGTTTGTGAGAAGAACAGACATGCAATGACACTAGCTGTGGTTTGTGAAAAGAACACACATCCAATGACACTGGTGGATCCATGTGTGGTTTGAGAGAAGAACACACATCCAATGACACTGGGTGTGGTTCATGAAAAGAACACACATCCAATGACACTGCTGCATCCTTATGTGGTTTGTGAAAAGAACAGACATCCAATGACACTACATGTGGTTCATGAAAATAACACACATCCAATGACACTGGTGGATCCTTATGTGGTTTGTGAGAAGATTAGACATGCAATGACTCTAGATGTGGTTCATGAGAAGAACAGAGATGCAATTACATTGGTGTATCCTTATGTGGTTTGTTAGAAGAACACACATGCGATGACTCTAGCTGTGGTTTGTGAAAAGAACACACACGCAATGACACTTGTGTATCCTTATGTGGTTTGTGAGAAGAACACACATGCAATGACTCTAGCTGTGGTTTGTGAAAAGAACACACATCCAGTGACACTAGTATATCCATATGTGGTTTGTGAGAAGAACAGACATGCAATGACACTAGATATGGTTCATGAAAAAAACACATGCAATGACACTGGTGGATCCATGTGTGGTTTGTGAGAAGAACACACATCCAATACCACTGGGTGTGGTTCATGAAAAGAACACACATCCAATGACACTAGGGGATCCTATTGTGGTTTGTGTGAAGAACAGACATGCAATGACTCTATATGTGGTTCATGAGAAGAACAGACATGCAATTACCCTAGTGTATCCTTATGTGGTTTGTGAGAAGAACACACATGCGATGACTCTAGATGTGGTTCATGCGAAGAACAGACATGCAATGACACTAGGTGATCCCTATGTGGTTTGTGAGAAGAACATACATGCAATGTCACTAGGTGTGGTTCATGAAAAGAACACACATCCAATGACACTGGTGGATCCATGTGTGGTTTGCTAGAAGAACACACATCCAATGACACTGGTGGATCCATGTGTGGCTTGCTAGAAGAACACACATCCAATGACACTGGTGGATCCATGTGTGGTTTGAGAGAAGAACACACATCCAATGACACTGGGTGTGGTTCATGAAAAGAACACACATGCAATGACACTGGTGTATCCTTATGTGGTTTGTGAGAAGAACAGACATCCAATGACTCTAGCTGTGGTTTGTGAAAAGAACACACATGCAATGACACTGGTGTATCCTTATGTGGTTTGTGAGAAGAACAGACATGCAATGACACTAGCTGTGGTTTGTGAAAAGAACACACATCCAATGACACTGGTGGATCCATGAGTGGTTTGAGAGAAGAACACACATCCAATGACACTGGGTGTGGTTCATGAAAAGAAAACACATCCAATGACACTGGTGGATCCTTATGTGGTTTGTGAAAAGAACAGACATCCAATGACACTACCTGTGGTTCATGAAAAGAACACACATCCAATGACACTAGGGATCCTTATGTGGTTTGTGAGAAGATTAGACATGCAATGACTCTAGATGTGGTTCATGAGAAGAACAGAGATGCAATTACATTGGTGTATCCTTATGTGGTTTGTGAGAAGAACACACATGCGATGACTCTAGCTGTGGTTTGTGTAAAGAACACACACGCAATGACACTGGTGTATCCTTATGTGGTTTGTCAGAAGAACACACATGCAATGACTCTAGCTGTGCTTTGTGAAAAGAACACACATCCAGTGACACTGGCATATCCATATGTGGTTTGTGAGAAGAACAGACATGCAATGACACAGGATGTGGTTCATGAAAAAACACACATGCAATGACACTGGTGGATCCATGTGTGGTTTGTGAGAAGAACACACATCCAATAACACTGGGTGTGGTTCATGAAAAGAACACACATCCAATGACACTGGTGGATCCTTATGTGGTTTATGAAAAGAACAGACATCCAATGACACTGTGTGTGGTTCATGAAAAGAACACACACCCAATGACACTGGGGGATCCTTATGTGGTTTGTGAGAAGAACAGACATGCAATGACTCTATATGTGGTTCATGAGAAGAACAGACATGCAATTACCCTGGTGTATCCTTATGTGGTTTGTGAGAAGAACACACATGCGATGACTCTAGATGTGGTTCATGCGAAGAACAGACATGCAATGACACTAGTGGATCCCTATGTGGTTTGTGAGAAGAACATACATGCAATGTCACTGGGTGTGGTTCATGAAAAGGAACACACATCCAGTGACATTGGTGGATCCATACGTGGTTTGTGAGAAGAACAGACATGCAATGACACTGTGTGTGGTTCATGAAAAGAACACACATCCAATGGCACTGGTGGATCCATGTGTGGTTTGTTTAGAAGAACACACATGCAATGACCACATGCAATGACACTGGTGGATCCATGTGTGGTTTGTTTAGAGGAATAGACATGCAATGATACTAGCTATGGTTTGTGAGAAGAACAGACATGCAATGACTCTAGCTATGGTTTGTGAAAAGAACACACATGGAATGACACTGGTGTATCCTTATGTGGTTTGTGAGAAGAACAGACATGCAATGACTCTAGCTGTGGTTTCTGAACAGAACACACATACAATGACACTGGTGTATCCTTATGTGGTTTGTGAGAAGAACAGACATGCAATGATACTAGCTATGGTTTGTGAAAAGAACACACATCCAATGACACTGGTGGATCCATGTGTGGTTTGCTAGAAGAACACACATCCAATGACACTGGTGGATCCATGTGTGGTTTGAGAGAAGAACACACATCCAATGACACTGGGTGTGGTTCATGAAAAGAACACACATGCAGTGACACTGGTGTATCCTTATGTGGTTTGTGAGAAGAACAGACATCCAATGACTCTAGCTGTGGTTTGTGAAAAGAACACACATGCAATGACACTGGTGTATCCTTATGTGGTTTGTTTGAAGAACATACATGCAATGACACTAGCTGTGGTTTGTGAAAAGAACACATATCCAATGACACCGGTGGATCCATGTGTGGTTTTCTAGAAGAACACACATCCAATGACACTGGTGGATCCATGTGTGGTTTGAGAGAAGAACACACATCCAATGACACTGGGTGTGGTTCATGAAAAGAAAACACATCCAATGACACTGGTGGAACCTTATTGTGTTTGTGAAAAGAACAGACATCCAATGACACTACCTGTGGTTCATGAAAAGAACACACATCCAATGACACTAGGAATCCTTATGTGGTTTGTGAGAAGATTAGACATGCAATGACTCTAGATGTGGTTCATGAGAAGAACAGAGATGTAATTACATTGGTGTATCCTTATGTGGTTTGTGAGAAGAACACACATGCGATGACTCTAGCTGTGGTTTGTGAAAAGAACACACACGCAATGACACTGGTGTATCCTTATGTGGTTTGTGAGAAGAACACACATGCAATGACTCTAGCTGTGGTTTGTGAAAAGAACACACATCCAGTGACACTGGTATATCCATATGTGGTTTGTGAGAAGAACAGACATGCAATGACACTGGATGTGGTTCATGAAAAAACACACATGCAATGACACTGGTGGATCCATGTGTGGTTTGTGAGAAGAACACACATGCAATGACACTGGTGGATCTATGTGTGGTTTGTTTAGAGGAACAGACATGCAATGATATTAGCTATGCTTTGTGAGAAGAACAGACATGCAATGACTCTAGCCATGGTTTGTGATAAGAACACACATGCAATGACACTGGTGTATCCTTATGTGGTTTGTGAGAAGAACAAACATGCAATGACTCTAGCCGTGGTTTGTGAAAAGAACACACATGCAATGACACTGGTGTATCCTTATGTGATTTGTGAGAAGAACAGACATACAATGACACTTGCTGTGGTTTTTGAAAAGAACACACATCCAATGACACTCGTGGATCCATGTGTGGTTTGCTAGAAGAACACACATCCAATGACACCGTTGGATCCATGTGTGGTTTGAGAGAATAACACACATCCAATGACACTGAGTGTGGTTCATAAAAAGAACACACATCCAATGACACTGGTGGATCCTTATGTGGTTTGTGAAAAGAACAGACATCCAATGACACTACCTGCGGTTCATGAAAAGAACACACATCCAATGACACTGGTGGATCCTTATGTGGTTTGTGAGAAGATTAGACATGCAATGACTCTAGATGTGGTTCATGAGAAGAACAGACATGCAATTACATTGGTGTATCCTTATGTGGTTTGTGAGAAGAACACACATGCGATGACTCTAGATGTGGTTTGTGAAAAGAACACACATGCAATGACACTGGTGTATCCTTATGTGGTTTGTGAGAAGAACACACATGCAATAACTCTAGTTGTGGTTTGTGAAAAGAACACACGTCCAGTGACACGGAAATATCCATATGTGGTTTGTGAGAAGAACAGACATTCAATGACACTGGATGTGGTTCATGAAAAGAACAAACATGCAATGACACTAGTGGATCCATGTGTGGTTTGTGAGAAGAACACACATCCAATAACACTGGGTGTGGTTCATGAAAAGAACACACATCCAATGACACTGGTGGATCCTTATGTGTTTTATGAAAAGAACAGACATCCAATGACACTGTGTGTGGTTCATGAAAAGAACACACATCTAATGACACTGGTGGATTCTTATTTGGTTTGTGAGAAGAACAGACATGCAATGACTCTATATGTGGTTCATGAGAAGAACAGACATGCAATTACCCTGGTGTATCCTTATGTGGTTTGTGATAAGAACACTCATGCGATGACTCTAGATGTGGTTCATGCGAAGAACAGACATGCAATGACACTAGTGGATCCCTATGTGGTTTGTGAGAAGAACATACATGCAATGTCACTGGGTGTGGTTCATGAAAAGAACACACATCCAGTGACATTGGTGGATCCATATGTGGTTTGTGAGAAGAACAGACATGCAATGACACTGGGTGTGGTTCATGAAAAGAACACACATCCAATGGCACTGGTGGATCCATGTGTGGTTTGTTTAGAAGAACACACATGCAATGACCACATGCAATGACACTGGTGGATCCATGTGTGGTTTGTTTAGAGGAACAAACATGCAATGATACTAGCTATGGTTTGTGAGAAGAACAGACATGCAATGACTCTAGCTATGGTTTGTGAAAAGAACACACATGCAATGACACTGGTGCATCCTTATGTGGTTTGTGAGAAGAACAGACATGCAATGACTCTAGCTGTGGTTTGTGAAAAGAACACACATGCAATGACACTGGTGTATCCTTATGTGGTTTGTGAGAAGAACTGACATGCAATGACACTAGCTATGGTTTGTGAAGAGAACACACATCCAATGACACTGGTGGATCCATGTGTGGTTTGCTAGAAGAACACACATCCAATGACACTGGTGGATCCATGTGTGGTCTGAGAGAAGAACACACATCCAATGACACTGGGTGTGGTTCATGAAACGAACACACATCCAATAACAATGGTGGATCCTTATGTGGTTTGTGAAAAGAACAGACATCTAATGACACTACCTGTGGTTCATGAAAAGAACACACATCCAATGACATTGGTGGATCCTTATGTGGTTTGAGAGAAGATTAGACATGCAATGACTCTAGATGTGGTTCATGAGAAGAACAGACATGCAATTACATTGGTGCATCCTTATGTGGTTTGTGAGAAAAACACCACATGCGATGATTCTAGCTATGGTTTATTAAAATAACACACATGCAATGACACTTGTGTATCGTTATGTGGTTTGCGAGAAGAACACACATGCAATGACTCTATCTGTGGTTTGTGAAAAGAACACACATCCAGTGACACTGGTATATCCATATGTGGTTTGTGAGAAGAACAGACATGCAATGACACTGGATGTGGTTCATGAAAAGAACACACATGCAATGACACTAGTGGATCCATGTGTGGTTTGTGAGAAGATCACACATCCAATAACACTGGGTGTGGTTCATGAAAAGAACACACATCCAATGACACTGGTGGATCCTTATGTGGTTTATGAAATGAACAGACATCCAATGACACTGTGTGTGGTTCATGAAAAGAACAGACATCCAATGACACTGGTGGATTCTTATGTGGTTTGTGAGAAGAACATACATGCAATGACTCTATATGTGGTTCATGAGAAGAACATACATGCAATTACCCTGGTGTATCCTTATGTGGTTTGTGAGAAGAACACACATGCGATGACTCTAGATGTGGTTCATGCGAAGAACAGACATGTAATTACACTAGTGGATCCCTATGTGGTTTGTGAGAAGAACATACATGCAATGTCACTGGGTGTGGTTCATGAAAAGAACACACATCCAGTGACATTGGTGGATCCATATGTGGTTTGTGAGAAGAACAGACATGCAATGACACTGGGTGTGGTTCATGAAAAGAACACACATCCAATGGCAATGGTGGATCCATGTGTGGTTTGTTTAGAAGAACACACATGCAATCACCACATGCAATGACACCGGTGTATCTATGTGTGGTTTGTTTAGAGGAACAGACATGCAATGATACTAGCTATGGTTTGTGAGAAGAAAAGACATGCAATGACTCTAGCTATGGTTTGTGAAAAGAACACACATGGAATGACACTGGTGTATCCTTATGTGGTTTGTGAGAAGAACAGACATGCAATGACTCTAGTTGTGGTTTGTGAAAAGAACACACATGCAATGACACTGGTGTATCCTTATGTGGTTTGTGAGAAGAACAGACATGCAATGACACTAGCTGTGGTTTGTGAAAAGAACACACATCCAATAACACTGGTGGATCCATGTGTGGTTTGCTAGAAGAACACACATCCAATGACACTGGTGGATCCATGTGTGGTTTGATAGAAGAACACACATCCAATGACACTGGGTGTGGTTCATGAAAAGAACACACATCCAATGGCACTGGTGGATCCATGTGTGGTTTGTTTAGAAGAACACACATGCAATAACCACATGCAATGACACTGGTGGATCCAAGTGTGGTTTGTTTAGAGGAACAGACATGCAATGATACTAGCTATGGTTTTTGAGAAGAACAGACATGCAATGACTCTAGCTATGGTTTGTGATAAGAGCACACATGCAATGAGACTGGTGTACCCTTATGTGGTTTGTGAGAAGAATAAACATGCAATGACTCTAGCCGTGGTTTGTGAAAAGAACACACATGCAATGACACTGGTGTATCCTTATGTGGTTTGTGAGAAGAACAGACATGCAATGACACTAGCTGTGGTTTGTGAAAAGAACACACATCCAATGACACTGGTGGATCCATGTGTGGTTTGCTAGAAGAACACACATCCAATGACACTGGGGGATCCATGTATGGTTTGAGAGAAGAACACACATCCAATGACACTGCGTGTGGTTCATGAAAAGAACACACATCCAATGACATTGGTGGATCCTTATGTGGTTTGTGAAAAGAACAGACATCCAATGACACTACTTGTGGTTCATGAAAAGAACACACATCCAATGACACTGGTGGATCCTTATGTGGTTTGTGAGAAGATTAGACATGCGATGACTCTAGATGTGGTTCATGAGAAGAACAGACATGCAATTACATTGGTGTATCCTTATGTGGTTTGTGAGAAGAACACACATGCGATGACTCTAGCTGTGGTTTGTGAAAAGAACACACCTGCAATGACACTGGTGTATCCTTATGTGGTTTGTGAGAAGAACACACATGCAATGACTCTAGCTGTGGTTTGTGGAAAGAACACACATCCAGTGACACTGGTATATCCATATGTGGTTTGTGAGAAGAACAGACATGCAATGACACTGGATGTGGTTCATCAAAAGAACACACATGCAATGACACTGGTGGATCCATGTGTGGTTTGTGAGAAGAACACACATCCAATAACACTGGTGGATCCTTATGTGGTTTATGAAAAGAACAGACATCCAATGACACTGGTGGATCCTTATGTGGTTTATGAAAAGAACAGACATCCAATGACACTGTGTGTGGTTCATGAAAAGAACACACATCCAATGACACTGGTGGATCCTTATGTGGTTTGTGAGAAGAACACACATGCGATGACTCTAGATGTGGTTCATGCGAAGAACAGACATGCAATGACACAAGTGGATCCCTATGTGGTTTGTGAGAAGAACATACATGCAATGTCACTTGGTGTGGTTCATGAAAAGAACACACATCTAGTGACATTGGTGGATCCATATGTGGTTTGTGAGAAGAACAGACTTGCAATGACACTGGGTGTGGTTCATGAAAAGAACACACATCCAATGGCACTGGTGGATCCATGTGTGGTTTGTTTAGAAGAACAAACATGCAATGACCACATGCAATGACACTGGTGGATCCATGTGTGGTTTGTTTAGAGGAACAGACATGCAATGATGCTAGCTATGGTTTGTGAGAAGAACAGACATGCAATGACTCTAGCTATGGTTTGTGATAAGAACACACATGCAATGACACTGGTGTACCCTTATGTGGTTTGTGAGAAGAACAGACATGCAATGACACTAGCTGTGGTTTGTGAAAAGAACACACATCCAATGACACTGGGGGATCCATGTGTGGTTTGCTAGAAGAACACACATCCAATGACACTGGGGGATCCATGTATGGTTTGAGAGAAGAACACACATCCAATGACACTGCGTGTGGTTCATGAAAAGAACACACATCCAATTACATTGGTGGATCCTTATGTGGTTTGTGAAAAGAACAGACATCCAATGACACTACTTGTGGTTCATGAAAAGAACACACATCCAATGACACTGGTGGATCCTTATGTGGTTTGTGAGAAGATTAGACATGCAATGACTCTAGATGTGGTTCATGAGAAGAACAGACATGCAATTACATTGGTGTATCCTTATGTGGTTTGTGAGAAGAACAAACATGCGATGACTCTAGCTGTGGTTTGTGAAAAGAACACACCTGCAATGACACTGGTGTATCCTTATGTGGTTTGTGAGAAGAACACACATGCAATGACTCTAGCTGTGGTTTGTGGAAAGAATACACATCCAGTGACACTGGTATATCCATATGTGGTTTGTGAGAAGAACAGACATGCAATGACACTGGATGTGGTTCATCAAAAGAACACACATGCAATGACACTGGTGGATCCATGTGTGGTTTGTGAGAAGAACACACATCCAATAACACTAGGTGTGGTTCATGAAAAGAACACACATCCAATGACACTGGTGGATCCTTATGTGGTTTATGAAAAGAACAGACATCCAATGACACTGTGTGTGGTTCATGAAAAGAACACACATCCAATGACACTGGTGGATCCTTATGTGGTTTGTGAGAAGAACACACATGCGATGACTCTAGATGTGGTTCATGCGAAGAACAGACATGCAATGACACAAGTGGATCCCTATGTGGTTTGTGAGAAGAACATACATGCAATGTCACTTGGTGTGGTTCATGAAAAGAACACACATCTAGTGACATTGGTGGATCCATATGTGGTTTGTGAGAAGAACAGACTTGCAATGACACTGGGTGTGGTTCATGAAAAGAACACACATCCAATGGCACTGGTGGATCCATGTGTGGTTTGTTTAGAAGAACACACATGCAATGACCACATGCAATGACACTGGTGGATCCATGTGTGGTTTGTTTAGAGGAACAGACATGCAATGATGCTAGCTATGGTTTGTGAGAAGAACAGACATGCAATGACTCTAGCTATGGTTTGTGATAAGAACACACATGCAATGACACTGGTGTACCCTTATGTGGTTTGTGAGAAGAATAAACATGCAATGACTCTAGCCGTGGTTTGTGAAAAGAACACACATGCAATGACACTAGTGTATCCTTATGTGGTTTGTGAGAAGAACTGACATGCAATGACACTAGCTGTGGTTTGTGAAAAGAACACACATCCAATGACACTGGTGGATCCATGTGTGGTTTGCTAGAAGAACACACATCCAATGACACTGGGGGATCCATGTATGGTTTGAGAGAAGAACACACATCCAATGACACTGCGTGTGGTTCATGAAAAGAACACACATCCAATGACATTGGTGGATCCTTATGTGGTTTCTGAAAAGAACAGACATCCAATAACACTACCTATGGTTCATGAAAAGAACAGACATCCAATGACACTGGTGGATCCTTATGTGGTTTGTGAGAAGATTAGACATGCAATGACTCTAGATGTGGTTTATGAGAAGAACAGACATGCAATTACATTGGTGTATCCTTATGTGGTTTGTGAGAAGAACACACATGCGATAACACTGGGTGTGGTTCATGAAAAGAACACACATCCAATGACACTGGTGGATCCTTATGTGGTTTATGAAAAGAACAGACATCCAATGACACTTTGTGTGGTTCATGAAAAGAACACACATCCAATGACACTAGTGGATCCTTATGTGGTTTGTGAGAATATTAGACATGCAATGACTCTAGATGTGGTTCATGAGAAGAACAGACATGCAATTACATTGGTGTATCCTTATGTGGTTTGTGAGAAGAACACACATGCGATGACTCTAGATTTGGTTCATGCGAAGAACAGACATGCAATTACACTAGTGGATCCCTATGTGGTTTGTGAGAAGAACGTACATGCAATGTCACAGGGTGTGGTTCATGAAAAGAACACACATCCAGTGACACTGGTGGATCCATATGTGGTTTGTGAGAAGAACAGACATGCAATGACACTGGGCATGGTTCATGAAAAGAACACACATCCAATGGCACTAGTGGATCCATGTGTGGTTTGTTTAGAAGAACACACATGCAATGACCACATGCAATGTCACTGGTGGATCCATGTGTGGTTTGTTTAGAGGAACAGACATGCAATGATACTAGCTACGGTTTGTGAGAAGAACAGACATGCAATGACTCTAGCTATGGTTTGTGAAAAGAACACACATGCAATGACACTGGTGTATCCTTATGTGGTTTGTGAGAAGAACACACATGCAATAACTCTAGCTGTGGTTTGTGAAAAGAACACACGTCCAGTGACACGGAAATATCCATATGAGGTTTGTGAGAAGAACAGACGTGCAATGACACTGGATGTGGTTCATGAAAAGAAAACACATGCAATGACACTAGTGGATCCATGTGTGGTTTGTGAGAAGAACACACATCCAATAACACTGGGTGTGGTTCATGAAAATAACACACATCCAGTGACATTGGTGGATCCATATGTGGTTTGTGAGAAGAACAGACATGCAATGACACTGGGTGTGGTTAATGAAAAGAACACACATCCAATGGCATTGGTGGATCCATGTGTGGTTTGTTTAGAAGAACACACATGCAATGACACTGGTGGATCCATGTGTGCTTTGTGAAAAGAACAGACATCCAATGGCAGTACCTGTGGTTCATGAAAAGAACACACATCCAATGACACTGGTGGATCCTTATGTGGTTTGTGACAAGATTAGACATGCAATGACTCTAGATGTGGTTCATGAAAAGAACACACATCCAATGACACTGGTGGATCCTTATGTGGTTTGTGAGAAGATTAGACATGCAATGACTCTAGATGTGGTTCATGAGAAGAACAGACATGCAATTACATTGGTGTATCCTTATGTGGTTTGTGAGAAGAACACACATGAGATGACTCTAGCTGTGTTTTGTGAAAAGAACACACATGCAATGACACTGGTGTATCCTTATGTGGTTTGTGAGAAGAACACACATGCAATGACTCTAGCTGTGGTTTGTGGAAAGAACACACATCCAGTGACACTGGTATATCCATATGTGGTTTGTGAGAAGAACAGACATGCAATGACACTGGATGTGGTTCATGAAAAGAACACACATGCAATGACACTGGTGGATCCATGTGTGGTTTGTGAGAAGAACACACATCTAATAACACTGGGTGTGGTTCATGAAAAGAACACACATCCAATGACACTGGTGGATCCTTATGTGGTTTATGAGAAGAACAGACATGCAATGACACTGTGTGTGGTTCATGAAAAGAACACACATCCAATGACACTGGTGGATCCTTATGTGGTTTGTGAGAAGAACAGACATGCAATGACACTAGGTGTGGTTCATGAAAAGAACACACATCCAATGACCCTGGTGTAGCCTTATGTGGTTTGTGAGAAGATTAGACATGCAATGACTCTAGATGTGGTTCGTGAGAAGAACAGACATGCAATTACATTGGTGTATCCTTATGTGGTTTCTGAGAAGAACACACATGCGATTACTCTAGCTGTGGTTTGTGAAAAGAACACACATGCAATGACACTGGTGTATCCTTATGTGGTTTGTGAGAAGAACACACATGCAATGACTAGCTGTGGTTTGTGAAAAGAACACACATCTAGTGACACTGGTATATCCATATGTGGTTTGTGAGAAGAACAGACATGCAATGACACTGGATGTGGTTCATGAAAAGAACGCACATGCAATGACACTGGTGCATCCTTGTGTGGTTTGTGAGAAGAATACACATCCAGTAACACTGGGTGTGGTTCATGAAAAGAACACACATTCAATGACACTGGTGGATCCTTATGGGGTTTATGAAAAGAACAGACATCCAATGACACTGTGTGTGGTTCATGACAAGAACACACATCCAATGACACTGGTGGATCCTTATGTGGTTTGTGAGAAGAACAGACATGCAATGACTCTATATGTGGTTCATGAGAAGAACAGACATGCAATTACCCTAGTGTATCCTTATGTGGTTTGTGAGAAGAACACACATGCGATGACTCTAGATGTGGTTCATGCGAAGAATAAACATGCAATGACACTAGTGGATCCCTATGTGGTTTGTGAGAAGAACATACATGCAATGTCACTGGGTGTGGTTCATGAAAAGAACACACATCCAGTGACATTGGTGGATCCATATGTGGTTTGCGAGAAGAACCGACATGCAATGACACTGGGTGTGGTTCATGAAAAGAACACACATCTAATGGCACTGGTGGATCCATGTGTGGTTTGTTTAGAAGAACATACATGCAATGACCACATGCAATGACACTGGTGGATCCATGTGTGGTTTGTTTAGAGGAAGAGACATGCAATGATACTAGCTATGGTTTGTGAGAAGAACAGACATGCAATGACTCTAGCTATGGTTTGTGATAAGAACACACATGCAATGACACTGGTGTATCCTTATGTGGTTTGTGAGAAGAACAGACATGCAATGACTCTAGCTGTGGTTTGCGAAAAGAACACACATGCAATGACACTGGTGTATCCTTATGTGGTTTGTGAGAAGACCAGACATGCAATGGCACTAGCTGTGGTTTGTGAAAAGAACACACATCCAATGACACTGGTGGATCCATGTGTGGTTTGCTAGAAGAACACACATCCAATGACACTGGTGGATCCATGTGTGGTTTGAGAGAAGAGCACACATCCAATGACACTGGGTGTGGTTCATGAAAAGAACACACATCCAATGACACTGGTGGATCCTTATGTGGTTTGTGAAAAGAACAGACATCTAATGGCACTACCTGTGGTTCATGAAAAGAACACACATCCAATGACACTTGTGGATCCTTATGTGGTTCGTGACAAGATAAGACATGCAATGACTCTAGATGTGGTTCATGAGAAGAACAGACATGCAATTACATTGGTGCATCCTTATGTGGTTTGTGAGAAGAACACACATGGGATGACTCTAGTTGTGGTTTGTGAAAAGAACACACATGCAATGACACTTGTGTATTGTTATGTGGTTTGTGAGAAGAACACACATGCAATGACTCTAGCTGTGGTTTGTGAAAAGAACACACATCCAGTGACACTGGTATATCCATATGTGGTTTGTGAGAACAACAAACATGCAATGACACTGGATGTGGTTCATGAAAAGAAAACACATGCAATGACACTAGTGGATCCATGTGTGGTTTGTGAGAAGAACACACATCCAATAACACTGGGTGTGGTTCATGAAAAGAACACACATCCAATGACACTGTTGGATCCTTATGTGGTTTATGAAAAGAACAGACATCCAATGACACCGTGTGGTGTTCATGAAAAGAACACACATCCAATGACACTGGTGGATCCTTATGTGGTTTGTGAGGAGAACAAACATGCAATGACTATATATGTGGTTCATGAGAAGAACAGACATGCAATTACCCTAGTGTATCCTTATGTGGTTTGTGAGAAGAGCACACATGCGATGACTCTAGATGTGGTTCATGCGAAGAACAGACATGCAATGACACTAGTGGATGCCTATGTGGTTTGTGAGAAGAACAGACATGCAATGTCACTCGGTGTGGTTCATGAAAAGAACACACATCCAGTGACACAGGTGCATCCATATGTGGTTTGTGAGAAGAACAGACATGCATTGACACTGGGTGTGGTTCATGAAAAGAACACACATCCAATGTCACTGGTGGATCCATGTGTGGTTTGTTTAGAAGAACACACATGCAATGACACTGGTGGATCCATGTGTGCTTTGTGAAAAGAACAAACATCCAATGGCAGTACCTGTGGTTCATGAAAAGAACACACATCCAATGACACTAGGGATCCTTATGTGGTTTGTGAGAAGATTAGACATGCAATGACTCTAGATGTGGTTCATGAGAAGAACAGAGATGCAATTACATTGGTGTATCCTTATGTGGTTTGTGAGAAGAACACACATGCGATGACTCTAGCTGTGGTTTGTGAAAAGAACACACATGTAATGACACTGGTGTATCCTTATGTGGTTTGTGAGAAGAACACACATGAAATGACTCTAGTTGTGGTTTGTGAAAAGAACACACATGAAATGACACTGGTGTATCCTTATGTGGTTTGTGAGAAGGTTAGACATGCAATGACTCTAGATGTGGTTCATGAGAAGAACAGACATGCAATTACATTGGTGTATCCTTATGTGGTTTGTGAGAAGAACACACATGCGATGACTCTAGCGGTGGTTTGTGAAAAGAACACACATGCAATGACACTTGTGTATCCTTATGTGGTTTGTGAGAAGAACACACATGTAATGACTCTTGTTGTGGTTTGTGAAAAGAACACACATCCAGTGACACTGGTATATCCATATGTCGTTTGTGAGAAGAACAGACATGCAATGACACTGGATGTGGTTCATGAAAAGAATACACATCCAATGACACTGGTGGATCCTTATGTGGTTTGTGAAAAGAACAGACATCGAATGACACTACCTGTGGTTCATGAAAAGAACACACATCCAATGACACTAGGGATCCTTATGTGGTTTGTGAGAAGATTAGACATGCAATGACTCTAGATGTGGTTCATGAGAAGAACAGAGATGCAATTACATTGGTGTATCCTTATGTGGTTTGTGAGAAGAACACACATGCAATGAATCTAGCTGTGGTTTGTGAAAAGAACACACACGCAATGACCCTAGTGTAGCCTTATGTGGTTTGTGAGAAGAGCACACATGCGATGACGCTAGATGTGGTTCATGCGAAGAACAGACATGCAATGACACTAGTGGATGCCTATGTGGTTTGTGAGAAGAACAGACATGCAATGTCACTGGGTGTGGTTCATGAAAAGAACACACATCCAGTGACACAGGTGGATCCATATGTGGTTTGTGAGAATAACAGACATGCAATGACACTGGATGTGGTTCATGAAAAGAACACACATCCAATGACACTGGTGGATCCTTATGTGGTTTGTGAAAAGAACAGACATCCAATGACACTACCTGTGGTTCATGAAAAGAACACACATCCAATGAAACTGGTGGATCCTTATGTGGTTTGTGAGAAGATTAGACATGCAATGACTCTAGATGTGGTTCGTGAGAAGAACAGACATGCAATTACATTGGTGTATCCTTATGTGGTTTGTGAGAAGAACACACATGCGATGACTCTAGCTGTGGTTTGTGAAAAGAACACACATGCAATGACACTGGTGTATCCTTATGTGGTTTGTGAGAAGAACACACATGCAATGACTCTAGCTGTGGTTTGTGAAAAGAACACACATCCAGTGACACTGGTATATCCATATGTGGTTTGTGAGAAGAACAGACATGCAATGACACTGGATGTGGTTCATGAAAAGAACGCACATGCAATGACACTGGTGGATCCTTGTGTGGTTTGTGAGAAGAACACACATCCAGTAACACTGGGTGTGGTTCATGAAAAGAACACACATCCAATGACACTGGTGGATCCTTATGGGGTTTATGAAAAGAACCGACATCCAATGACACTGGTGGATCCTTATGTGGTTTGTGAGAAGAACAGACATGCAATAACTCTATATGTGGTTCATGAGAAGAACATACATGCAATTACCCTGGTGTATCCTTATGTGGTTTGTGAGAAGAACACACATGCGATGACTCTAGATGTGGTTCATGCGAAGAACAGACATGCAATGACACTAGTGGATCCCTATGTGGTTTGTGAGAAGAACATACATGCAATGTCACTGGGTGTGGTTCATGAAAAGAACACACATCCAGTGACATTGGTGGATCCATATGTGGTTTGTGAGAGGAACAGACGTACAATGACACTGGGTGTGGTTCATGAAAAGAACACACATCCAATGGCACTGTTGAATCCATGTGTGGTTTGTTTAGAAGAACACACATGCAATGACCACATTCAATGACACTGGTGGATCCATGTGTGGTTTGTTTAGAGGAAGAGACATGCAATGATACTAGCTATGGTTTGTGAGAAGAACAGACATGCAATGACTCTAGCTATGGTTTGTGATAAGAACACACATGCAATGACACTGGTGTATCCTTATGTGGTTTGTGAGAAGAACAGACATGCAATGACTCTAGTTGTGGTTTGTGAAAAGAACACACATGCAATGACACTCGTGTATCCTTATGTGGTTTGTGAGAAGAACAGACATGCAATGACACTAGCTGTGGTTTGTGAAAAGAACACACATCCAATGACACTGGTGGATCCATGTGTGGTTTGCTAGAAGAACACACATCCAATGACACTGATGGATCCATGTGTGCTTTGAGAGAAGAACACACATCCAAAGACACTGGGTGTGGTTCATGAAAAGAACATACATCCAATGACACTAGTGGATCCTTATGTGGTTTGTGAAAAGAACAGACATCTAATGACACTACCTGTGGTTCATGAAAAGAACACGCATCCAATGACACTAGTGGATCCTTATGTGGTTTGTGAGAAGATAAGATATGCAATGACTCTAGATGTGGTTCATGAGAAGAACAGACATGCAATTACATTGGTGCATCCTTATGTGGTTTGTGAGAAGATCACACATGCGATGACTCTAGCTGTGGTTTGTGAAAAGAACACACATGCAATGACACTTGTGTATCATTATGTGGTTTGTGAGAAGAACACACATGCAATAACTCTAGTTGTGGTTTGTGAAAAGAACACACGTCCAGTGACACGGAAATATCCATATGTGGTTTGTGAGAAGAACAGACATGCAATGACACTGGATGTGGTTCATGAAAAGAACAAACATGCAATGACACTGGTGGATCCATGTGTGGTTTGTGAGAAGAACACACATCCAATAACACTGGGTGTGGTTCATGAAATTAACACACATCCAATGACACTGTTGGATCCTTATGTGGTTTATGAAAAGAACAGACATCCAATGACACCGTGTGTGGTTCATGAACAGAACACACATCCAATGACACTGGTGGATCCTTATGTGGTTTGTGAGGAGAACAAACATGTAATGACTATATATGTGGTTCATGAGAAGAACAGACATGCAATTACCCTGGTGTATCCTTATGTGGTTTGTGAGAAGAACACACATGCGATGACTCTAGATGTGGTTCATGCGAAGAACAGACATGCAATGACACTAGTGGATCACTATGTGGTTTGTGAGAAGAACAGACATGCAATGTCACTCGGTGTGGTTCATGAAAAGAACACACATCCAGTGACATAGGTGGATCCATATGTGGTTTGTGAGAAGAACAGTCATGCATTGACACTGGGTGTGGTTCATGAAAAGAACACACATCCAATGGCACTGGTGGATCCATGTGTGGTTTGTTTAGAAGAACACACATGCAATGACACACACACATGCAATGACACTGGTGGATCCATGTGTGCTTTGTGAAAAGAACAGACATCCAATGGAAGTACCTGTGGTTCATCAAAAGAACACACATCCAATGACACTGGTGGATCCTTATGTGGTTTGTGAGAAGATTAGACAAGCAATGACTCTACATGTGGTTCATGAGAAGAACAGACATGCAATTACATTGGTGTATCCTTATGTGGTTTGTGAGAAGAACACACATGCAATGACACTCGTGTATCCTTATGTGGTTTGTGAGAAGAACACACATGTAATGACTCTAGCTGTGGTTTGTGAAAAGAACACACATGCAATGACACTCGTGTATCCTTATGTGGTTTGTGAGAAGAACACACATGTAATGACTCTAGCTGTGGTTTGTGAAAAGAACACAGATCAAGTGACACTGGTATATCCATATGTGGTTTGTGAGAATAACAGACATGCAATGACACTAGATGTGGTTCATGAAAAGAACACACATCCAATGACACTGGTGGATCCTTATGTGGTTTGTGAAAAGAACAGACATCCAATGACACTACCTGTGGTTCATGAAAAGAACACACATCTAATGACACTGGTGGATCCTTATGTGGTTTGTGAGAAGATTAGACATGCAATGACTCTAGATGTGGTTCATGAGAAGAACAGACATGCAATTACATTGGCGTATCCTTATGTGGTTTGTGAGAAGAACACACATGCGATGACTCTAGCAGTGGTTTGTGAAAAGAACACACATGCAATGACACTGGTGTATCCTTATGTGGTTTGTGAGAAGAACACACATGCAATGACTCTAGCTGTGGTTTGTGAAAAGAACACACATCCAGTGACACTGGTATATCCATATGTGGTTTGTGAGAAGAACAGACATGCAATGACACTGGATGTGATTCATGAAAAGAACACACATCCAATGACACTGGTGGATCCTTATGTGAGTTGTGAAAAGAACAGACATCCAATGACACTACCCGTGGTTCATGAAAAGAACACACATCCAATGACACTGGTGGATCCTTATGTGGTTTGTGAGAAGATTAGACATGCAATGACTCTAGATGTGGTTCATGAGAAGAACAGACATGCAATTACATTGGTGAATCCTTATGTGGTTTGTGAGAAGAACACACATGCGATGACTCTAGCAGTGGTTTGTGAAAAGAACACACATGCAATGACACTGGTGTATCCTTATGTGGTTTGTGAGAAGAACACACATGCAATCACTCTAGCTGTGGTTTGTGAAAAGAACACACATCCAGTGACACTGGTATATCCATATGTGGTTTGTGAGAAGAACAGACATGCAATGACACTGGATGTGGTTCATGAAAAGAACGCACATGCAATGACACTGGTGGATCCTTGTGTGGTTTGTGAGAAGAACACACATCCAGTAACACTGGGTGTGGTTCATGAAAAGAACACACATCCAATGACACTGGTGGATCCTTATGTGGTTTATGAAAAGAACAGACATCCAATGACACTGTGTGTGGTTCATGACAAGAACACACATCCAATGACACTGGTGGATCCTTATGTAGTTTGTGAGAAGAACAGACATGCAATGACTCTATATGTGGTTCATGAGAAGAACAGACATGCAATTACCCTGGTGTATTCTTATGTGGTTTGTGAGAAGAACACACATGCGATGACTCTAGATGTGGTTCATGTGAAGAACAGACATGCAATGACACTAGTGGATCCCTATGTGGTTTTTGAGAAGAACATACATGCAATGTCACTGGGTGTGGTTCATGAAAAGAACACACATCCAGTGACATTGGTGGATCCATATGTGGTTTGTGAGAAGAATAGACATGCAATGACACTGGGTGTGGTTCATGAAAAGAACACACATCCAATGGCACTGGTGGATCCATGTGTGGTTTGTTTAGAAGAACACACCTGCAATGACACTGGTGGATCCATGTGTGGTTTGTTTAGAGGAACAGACAGGCAAAGATAATAGCTATGGTTTGTGAGAAGAACAAACATGGAAGGACCCTAGCTATGGTTTGTGAAAAGAACACACATGCAATGACACTGGTGTATCCTTATGTGGTTTGTGAGAAGAACTGACATGTAATGACTCTAGTTGTGGTTTGTGAAAAGAACACACATGCAATGACACTGGTGTATCCTTATGTGGTTTGTGAGAAGAACGGACGTGCAATGAGACTAGCTGTGGTTTGTGAAAAGAACACACATCCAATGACACTGGTGGATCCATGTGTGGTTTGCTAGAAGAACACACATCCAATGACACTGGTGGGTCCATGTGTGGTTTGAGAGAAGAACACACATCCAATGACACTGTGTGTGGTTCATGAAAAGAACACACATCCAATGACACTGGTGGATCCTTATGTGGTTTGCGAAAAGAACAGACATCCAATGACACTACCTGTGGTTCATGAAAAGAACACACATCCAATGACACTGGTGGATCCTTATGTGGTTTGTGAGAAGATTCGACATGCAATGATTCTAGATGTGGTTAATGAGAAGAACAGACATGCAATTACATTGGTGTATCCTTATGTGGTTTGTGAGAAGAACACATGCGATGACTCTAGCTATGGTTTGTGAAAAGAACACACATGCAATGACACTGGTGTATCCTTATGTGGTTTGTGACAAGAACACACATGCAATGACTCTAGCTGTGGTTTGTGAAAAGAACACACATCCAGTGACACTGGTATATCCATATGTGGTTTGTGAGAAGAACTGACATGCAATGACACTGGATGTGGTTCATGAAAAGAACACACATGCAATGACACTGGTGGATTAATGTGTGGTTTGTGAGAAGAACACACATCCAATAACACTATGTGTGGTTCATGAAAAGAACACACATCCAATGACACTGATGGATCCTTATGTGGTTTATGAAAAGAACAGACATCCAATGACACTATGTGTGGTTCATGAAAAGAACACATATCCAATGACACTGGTGGATCCTTATGTGGTTTGTGAGAAGAACATACATGCAATGACTCTATATGTGGTTCATGAGGAGAACATACATGCAATTACCCTGGTGTATCCTTATGTGGTTTGTGAGAAGAACACACATGAGATGACTCTAGATGTGGTTCATGCGAAGAACAGACATGCAATGACACTAGTGGATCCCTATGTGGTTTGTGAGAAGAACATACATGCAATGTCACTGGGTGTGGTTCATGAAAAGAACACACATCCAGTGACACTGGTGGATCCATATGTGGTTTGTGAGAAGAACAGACATGCAATGACACTGGGTGTGGTTCATGAAAAGAACACACATCCAATGGCACTGGTGGATCCATGTGTGCTTTGTTTAGAAGAACACACATGCAATGACCACATGCAATGTCACTGGTGGATCCATGTGTGGTTTTTTTAGAGGAACAGACATGCAATGATACTAGCTATGGTTTGTGAGAAGAACAGACAAGCAATGACTCTAGCTATGGTTTATGAGAAGAACAGACATGCAATGACACTAGTGTATCCTTATGTGGTTTGTGAGAAGAACACATGCGATGACTCTAGCTATGGTTTGTGAAAAGAACACACATGCAATGACACTGGTGTATCCTTATGTGGTTTGTGACAAGAACACACATGCAATGACACTGGATGTGGTTCATGAAAAGAACACACATGCAATGAGACTGGTGGATTAATGTGTGGTTTGTGAGAAGAACACACATCCAATAACACTATGTGTGGTTCATGAAAAGAACACACATGCAATGACACTGGTGTATCCTTATGTGGTTTGTGAGTAGAACAGACATGCAATGACACTAGCTGTGGTTTGTGAAAAGAACACACATCCAATGACACTGGTGGATCCATGCGTGGTTTGCTATAAGAACACACATCCAATGACACTGGTGGATCCATGTGTGGTTTGAGAGAAGAACACACATCCAATGACAATGGGCGTGGTTCATGAAAAGAACACACATCCAATGACACTGGTGTATCCTTATGTGGTTTGTGAAAAGAACAGACATCCAATGACACTACATGTGGTTCATGAAAAGAACACACATCCAATGACACTGGTGGATCCTTATGTGGTTTGTGAGAAGATTAGACATGCAATGACTCTAGATGTGGTTCATGAGAAGAACAGACATGCAATTACATTGGTGCATCCTTATGTGGTTTGTGAGAAGAACACACATGCGACGACTCTAGCTGCGGTTTATGAAAAGAACACACATGCAATGACACTGGTGTATCCTTATGTGGTTTGTGAGAAGAACACACATGCAATGACTCTAGTTGTGGTTTGTGAAACGAACACACATCCAGTGACACTGGTATATCCATATGTCGTTTGTGAGAAGAACAGACTTGCAATGACAGTGGATGTGGTTCATGAAAAGAACACACATGCAATGACACTAGTGAATCCATGTGTGGTTTGTGAGAAGAACACACATCCAATAACACCGGGTGTGGTTCATGAAAAGAACACACATCCAATGACACTGGTGGATCCTTATGTGGTTTATGAAAAGAACAGACATCCAATGACACTGTGTGTGGTTCATGAAAAGAACACACATCGAATGACACTGGTGGATCCTTATGTGGTTTGTGAGAAGAACAAACATGCAACGACTATCTATGTGGTTCATGAGAAGAACAGACATGCAATTACCCTAGGGTATCCTTATGTGGTTTGTGAGAAGAACACACATGCGATGGCTCTAGATGTGGTTCATGCGAAGAACAGACATGCAATGACACTAGTGGATCCCTATGTAGTTTGTGAGAAGAACAGACATGCAATGTCACTGGATGTGGTTCATGAAAAGAACACACATCCAGTGACACTGGTGGATCCATATGTGGTTTGTGAGAAGAACACACATCCAGTAACACTGGGTGTGGGTCATGAAAAGAACACACATCCAATGGCACTGGTGGATCCATGTGTGGTTTGTTTAGAAGAACACACATGCAATGACACTGGTGGATCCATGTGTGGTATGTTTAGAGGAACAGACATGCAATAATACTTGGTGTGGTTCATGAAGAGAACAGACATGCAATGACACTGGTGGATCCTTATGTGGTTTGTGAGAAGAACACACATGTAATGACTCTAGCTGTGGTTTGTGAAAAGAACACAGATCAAGTGACACTGGTATATCCATATGTGGTTTGTGAGAATAACAGACATGCAATGACACTGGATGTGGTTCATGAAAAGAACACACATCCAATGACACTGGTGGATCCTTATGTGGTTTGTGAAAAGAACAGACATCCAATGACACTACCTGTGGTTCATGAAAAGAACACACATCCAATGACACTGGTGGATCCTTATGTGGTTTGTGAGAAGATTAGACATGCAATGACTCTAGATGTGGTTCATGAGAAGAACAGACATGCAATTACATTGGCGTATCCTTATGTGGTTTGTGAGAAGAACACACATGCGATGACTCTAGCAGTGGTTTGTGAAAAGAACACACATGCAATGACACTGGTGTATCCTTATGTGGTTTGTGAGAAGAACACAAATGCAATGACTCTAGCTGTGGTTTGTGAAAAGAACACACATCCAGTGACACTGGTATATCCATATGTGGTTTGTGAGAAGAACAGACATGCAATGACACTGGATGTGATTCATGAAAAGAACACACATCCAATGACACTGGTGGATCCTTATGTGGTTTGTGAAAAGAACAGACATCCAATGACACTACCCGTGGTTCATGAAAAGAACACACATCCAATGACACTGGTGGATCCTTATGTGGTTTGTGAGAAGATTAGACATGCAATGACTCTAGATGTGGTTCATGAGAAGAACAGACATGCAATTACATTGGTGAATCCTTATGTGGTTTGTGAGAAGAACACACATGCGATGACTCTAGCAGTGGTTTGTGAAAAGAACACACATGCAATGACACTGGTGTATCCTTATGTGGTTTGTGAGAAGAACACACATGCAATGACTCTAGCTGTGGTTTGTGAAAAGAACACACATCCAGTGACACTGGTAAATCCATATGTGGTTTGTGAGAAGAACAGACATGCAATGACACTGGATGTGGTTCATGAAAAGAACGCACATGCAATGACACTGGTGGATCCTTGTGTGGTTTGTGAGAAGAACACACATCCAGTAACACTGGGTGTGGTTCATGAAAAGAACACACATCCAATGACACTGGTGGATCCTTATATGGTTTATGAAAAGAACAGACATCCAATGACACTGTGTGTGGTTCATGACAAGAACACACATCCAATGACACTGGTGGATCCTTATGTAGTTTGTGAGAAGAACAGACATGCAATGACTCTATATGTGGTTCATGAGAAGAACAGACATGCAATTACCCTGGTGTATTCTTATGTGGTTTGTGAGAAGAACACACATGCGATGACTCTAGATGTGGTTCATGTGAAGAACAGACATGCAATGACACTAGTAGATCCCTATGTGGTTTTTGAGAAGAACATACTTGCAATTTCACTGGGTGTGGTTCATGAAAAGAACACACATCCAGTGACATTGGTGGATCCATATGTGGTTTGTGAGAAGAACAGACATGCAATGACACTGGGTGTGGTTCATGAAAAGAACACACATCCAATGGCACTGGTGGATCCATGTGTGGTTTGTTTAGAAGAACACACATGCAATGACCACCTGCAATGACACTGGTGGATCCATGTGTGGTTTGTTTAGAGGAACAAATAGGCAAAGATAATAGCTATGGTTTGTGAGAAGAACAGACATGGAAGGACCCTAGCTATGGTTTGTGAAAAGAACACACATGCAATGACACTGGTGTATCCTTATGTGGTTTGTGAGAAGAACCGACATGCAATGACTCTAGCTGTGGTTTGTGAAAAGAACACACATGCAATGACACTGGTGTATCCTTATGTGGTTTGTGAGAAGAACGGACATGCAATGAGACTAGCTGTGGTTTGTGAAAAGAACACACATCCAATGACACTGGTGGATCCATGTGTGGTTTGCTAGAAGAACACACATCCAGTGACACTGGTGGATCCATGTGTGGTTTGAGAGAAGAACACACATCCAATGACACTGTGTGTGGTTCATGAAAAGAACACACATCCAATGACACTGGTGGATCCTTATGTGGTTTGCGAAAAGAACAGACATCCAATGACACTACCTGTGGTTCATGAAAAGAACACACATCCAATGACACTGGTGGATCCTTATGTGGTTTGTGAGAAGATTCAACATGCAATGATTCTAGATGTGGTTCATGAGAAGAACAGACATGCAATTACATTGGTGTATCCTTATGTGGTTTGTGAGAAGAACACATGCGATGACTCTAGCTATGGTTTGTGAAAAGAACACACATGCAATGACACTGGTGTATCCTTATGTGGTTTGTGACAAGAACACACATGCAATGACTCTAGCTGTGGTTTGTGAAAAGAACACACATCCAGTGACACTGGTATATCCATATGTGGTTTGTGAGAAGAACAGACATGCAATGACACTAGATGTGGTTCATGAAAAGAACACACATGCAATGACACTGGTGGATTAATGTGTGGTTTGTGAGAAGAACACACATCCAATAACACTATGTGTGGTTCATGAAAAGAACACACATCCAATGACACTGATGGATCCTTATGTGGTTTATGAAAAGAACAGACATCCAATGACACTGTGTGTGGTTCATGAAAAGAACACATATCCAATGACACTGGTGGATCCTTATGTGGTTTGTGAGAAGAACATACATGCAATGACTCTATATGTGGTTCATGAGGAGAACATACATGCAATTACCCTGGTGTATCCTTATGTGTTTTGTGAGAAGAACACACATGAGATGACTCTAGATGTGGTTCATGCGAAGAACAGACATGCAATGACACTAGTGGATCCCTATGTGGTTTGTGTGAAGAACATACATGCAATGTCACTGGGTGTGGTTCATGAAAAGAACACACATCCAGTGACACTGGTGGATCCATATGTGGTTTGTGAGAAGAACAGACATGCAATGACACTGGGTGTGGTTCATGAAAAGAACACACATCCAATGGCACTGGTGGATCCATGTGTGCTTTGTTTAGAAGAACACACATGCAATGACCACATGCAATGTCACTGGTGGATCCATGTGTGGTTTTTTTAGAGGAACAGACATGCAATGATACTAGCTATGGTTTGTGAGAAGAACAGACAAGCAATGACTCTAGCTATGGTTTGTGAGAAGAACAGACATGCAATGACACTAGTGTATCCTTATGTGGTTTGTGAGAAGAACACATGCGATGACTCTATCTATGGTTTGTGAAAAGAACACACATGCAATGACACTGGTGTATCCTTATGTGGTTTGTGACAAGAACACACATGCAATGACACTGGATGTGGTTCATGAAAAGAACACACATGCAATGACACTGGTGGATTAATGTGTGGTTTGTGAGAAGAACACACATCCAATAACACTATGTGTGGTTCATGAAAAGAACACACATCCAATGACACTGGTGTATCCTTATGTGTTTGTGAGTAGAACAGACATGCAATGACACTAGCTGTGGTTTGTGAAAAGAACACACATCCAATGACACTGGTGGATCCATACGTGGTTTGCTATAAGAACACACATCCAATGACACTGGTGGATCCATGTGTGGTTTGAGAGAAGAACACACATCCAATGACAATGGGCGTGGTTCATGAAAAGAACACACATCCAATGACACTGGTGGATCCTTATGTGGTTTGTGAAAATAACAGACATCCAATGACACTACCTGTGGTTCATGAAAAGAACACACATCCAATGACACTGGTGGATCCTTATGTGGTTTGGGAGAAGATTAGACATGCAATGACTCTAGATGTGGTTCATGAGAAGAACAGACATGCAATTACATTGGTGCATCCTTATGTGGTTTGTGAGAAGAACACACATGCGACGACTCTAGCTGCGGTTTATGAAAAGAACACACATGCAATGACACTGGTGTATCCTTATGTGGTTTGTGAGAAGAACACACATGCAATGACTCTAGATGTGGTTTGTGAAACGAACACACATCCAGTGACACTGGTATATCCATATGTCGTTTGTGAGAAGAACAGACTTGCAATGACACTGGATGTGGTTCATGAAAAGAACACACATGCAATGACACTAGTGAATCCATGTGTGGTTTGTGAGAAGAACACACATCCAATAACACCGGATGTGGTTCATGAAAAGAACACACATCCAATGACACTGGTGGATCCTTATGTGGTTTATGAAAAGAATAGACATCCAATGACACTGTCTATGGTTCATGAAAAGAACACACATCGAATGACACTGGTGGATCCTTATGTGGTTTGTGAGAAGAACAAACATGCAACGACTATATATGTGGTTCATGAGAAGAACAGACCAGCAATTACCCTGGTGTATCCTTATGTGGTTTGTGAGAAGAACACACATGCGATGACTCTAGATGTGGTTCATGTGAAGAACAGACATGCAATGACACTAGTGGATCCCTATGTAGTTTGTGAGAAGAACAGACATGCAATGATACTAGCTATGGTTTGTGAGAAGAACATACATGCAATGACTCTAGCTATGGTTTGTGAAAAGAACACACATGCAATGACACTGGTGTATCCTTATGTGGTTTGTGAGAAGAACAGACATGCAATGACTCTAGCTGTGGTTTGTGAAAAAAAACACATGCAATGACACTGGTGTATCCTTATGTGGTTTGTGAGAAGAACAGACATGCAATGACACTAGCTGTGGTTTGTGAAAAGAACACAAATCCAATGACACTGGTGGATCCATGTGTGGTTTGCTAGAAGAACACACATCCAGTGACACTGGTGGATCCATGTGTGGTTTGAGAGAAGAACACACATCCAATGACACTGGTGGATCCATGTGTGGTTTGCTAGAAGAACACACATCCAGTGACACTGGTGGATCCATGTGTGGTTTGAGAGAAGAACACACATCCAATGACACTGTGTGTGGTTCATGAAAAGAACACACATCCAATGACACTGGTGGATCCTTATGTGGTTTGCGAAAAGAACAGACATCCAATGACACTACCTGTGGTCCATGAAAAGAACACACATCCAATGACACTGGTGGATCCTTATGTGGTTTGTGAGAAGATTCGACATGCAATGATTCTAGATGTGGTTCATGAGAAGAACAGACATGCAATTACATTGGTGTATCCTTATGTGGTTTGTGAGAAGAACACATGCGATGACTCTAGCTATGGTTTGTGAAAAGAACACACATGCAATGACACTGGTGTATCCTTATGTGGTTTGTGACAAGAACACACATGCAATGACTCTAGCTGTGGTTTGTGAAAAGAACACACATCTAGTGACACTGGTATATCCATATGTGGTTTGTGAGAAGAACAGACATGCAATGACACTGGATGTGGTTCATGAAAAGAACACACATGCAATGACACTGGTGGATTAATGTGTGGTTTGTGAGAAGAACACACATCCAATAACACTATGTGTGGTTCATGAAAAGAACACACATCCAATGACACTGATGGATCCTTATGTGGTTTATGAAAAGAACAGACATCCAATGACACTGTGTGTGGTTCATGAAAAGAACACATATCCAATGACACTGGTGGATCCTTATGTGGTTTGTGAGAAGAACATACATGCAATGACTCTATATGTGGTTCATGAGGAGAACATACATGCAATTACCCTGGTGTATCCTTATGTGTTTTGTGACAAGAACACACATGAGATGACTCTAGATGTGGTTCATGCGAAGAACAGACATGCAATGACACTAGTGGATCCCTATGTGGTTTGTGAGAAGAACATACATGCAATGTCACTGGGTGTGGTTCATGAAAAGAACACACATCCAGTGACACTGGTGGATCCATATGTGGTTTGTGAGAAGAACAGACATGCAATGACACTGGGTGTGGTTCATGAAAAGAACACACATCCAATGGCACTGGTGGATCCATGTGTGCTTTGTTTAGAAGAACACACATGCAATGACCACATGCAATGTCACTGGTGGATCCATGTGTGGTTTTTTTAGAGGAACAGACATGCAATGATACTAGCTATGGTTTGTGAGAAGAACAGACAAGCAATGACTCTAGCTATGGTTTGTGAGAAGAACAGACATGCAATGACACTAGTGTATCCTTATGTGGTTTGTGAGAAGAACACATGCGATGACTCTATCTATGGTTTGTGAAAAGAACACACATGCAATGACACTGGTGTATCCTTATGTGGTTTGTGACAAGAACACACATGCAATGACACTTTATGTGGTTCATGAAAAGAACACACATGCAATGACACTGGTGGATTAATGTGTGGTTTGTGAGAAGAACACACATCCAATAACACTATGTGTGGTTCATGAAAAGAACACACATGCAATGACACTGGTGTATCCTTATGTGGTTTGTGAGTAGAACATACATGCAATGACACTAGCTGTGGTTTGTGAAAAGAACACACATCCAATGACACTGGTGGATCCATGCGTGGTTTGCTATAAGAACACACATCCATTGACACTGGTGGATCCATGTGTGGTTTGAGAGAAGAACACACATCCAATGACAATGGGCGTGGTTCATGAAAAGAACACACATCCAATGACACTGGTGGATCCTTATGTGGTTTGTGAAAAGAACAGACATCCAATGACACTACCTGTGGTTCATGAAAAGAACACACATCCAATGACACTGGTGGATCCTTATGTGGTTTGTGAGAAGATTAGACATGCAATGACTCTAGATGTGGTTCATGAGAAGAACAGACATGCAATTACATTGGTGCATCCTTATGTGGTTTGTGAGAAGAACACACATGCGACGACTCTAGCTGCGGTTTATGAAAAGAACACACATGCAATGACACTGCTGTATCCTTATGTGGTTTGTGAGAAGAACACACATGCAATGACTCTAGATGTGGTTTGTGAAACGAACACACATCCAGTGACACTGGTATATCCATATGTCGTTTGTGAGAAGAACAGACTTGCAATGACACTGGATGTGGTTCATGAAAAGAACACACATGCAATGACACTAGTGAATCCATGTGTGGTTTGTGAGAAGAACACACATCCAATAACACCGGGTGTGTGGTTCATGAAAAGAACACACATCCAATGACACTGGTGGATCCTTATGTGGTTTATGAAAAGAATAGACATCCAATGACACTGTCTGTGGTTCATGAAAAGAACACACATCGAATGACACTGGTGGGTCCTTATGTGGTTTGTGAGAAGAACAAACATGCAACGACTATATATGTGGTTCATGAGAAGAACAGACCAGCAATTACCCTGGTGTATCCTTATGTGGTTTGTGAGAAGAACACACATGCGATGACTCTAGATGTGGTTCATGTGAAGAACAGACATGCAATGACACTAGTGGATCCCTATGTAGTTTGTGAGAAGAACAGACATGCAATGTCACTAGGTGTGGTTCATGAAAAGAACACACATCCAGTGACACTGGTGGATCCATATGTGGTTTGTGAGAAGAACACACATCCAGTAACACTGGGTGTGGGTCATGAAAAGAACACACATCCAATGGCACTGGTGGATCCATGTGTGGTTTGTTTAGAAGAACACACATGCAATGACACTGGTGGATCCATGTGTGGTATGTTTAGAGGAACAGACATGCAATGATACTTGGTGTGGTTCATGAAGAGAACAGACATGCAATGACACTGGTGGATCCTTATGTGGTTCGTGAGAAGAACTGACTTGCAATCACAGTGGGTGGCTCCATGTGTGGTTCATGAAAAGAACAGACATCCAATGACACTTATGTATCCTTTTTTGGATTATGAAAAGAACAGACATCTAATGACACTGTGTGTGGTTCATGAAAAGAACACACATCCAATGACAGTGGTGGATCCTTATGTGGTTTATGAGAAGAACAGACATGCAATGACTCTATATGTGGTTCATGAGAAGAACATACATGCAATTACCCTGGTGTATCCTTATGTGGTTTGTGAGAAGAACACACATGCGATTACTCTAGATGTGGTTCATGCGAAGAACAGACATGCAATGACACTAGTGGATCCCTATGTGGTTTGTGAGAAGAACAGACATGCAATGTCACTAGGTGTGGTTCATGAAAAGAACACACATCCAGTGACACTGGTGGATCCATATGTGGTTTGTGATAAGAACAGACATGCAATGACACTGGGTGTGGTTCATGAAAAGAACACACATCCAATGGCACTGGTGGATCCATGTGTTGTTTTTTTAGAAGAACACACATGCAATGACCACATGCAATGACACTGGTGGATCCATGTGTGGTTAGTTTAGAGGAACAGACATGCAATGATACTATCTATGGTTTGTGAGAAGAACATACATGCAATGACTCTAGCTATGGTTTGTGAAAAGAACACACATGCAATGACACTGGTGTATCCTTATGTGGTTTGTGAGAAGAACAGACATGCAATGACTCTAGCTGTGGTTTGTGAAAAAAAACACATGCAATGACACTGGTGTATCCTTATGTGGTTTGTGAGAAGAACAGACATGCAATGACACTAGCTGTGGTTTGTGAAAAGAACACAAATCCAATGACACTGGTGGATCCATGTGTGGTTTGCTAGAAGAACACACATCCAGTGACACTAGTGGGTCCATGTGTGGTTTGAGAGAAGAACACACATCCAATGACAATGGGCGTGGTTCATGAAAAGAACACACATCCAATGACACTGGTGGATCCTTATGTGGTTTGTGAAAAGAACAGACATCCAATGACACTACCTGTGGTTCATGAAAAGAACACACATCCAATGACACTGGTGGATCCTCATGTGGTTTGTGAGAAGATTAGACATGCAATGACTCTAGATGTGGTTCATGAGAAGAACAGACATGCAATTACATTGGTGTATCCATATGTGGTTTGTGAGAAGAACACACATGCGATGACTCTAGCTGTGGTTTGTGAAAAGAAGACACATGCAACGACACTGGTGTATCCTTATGTGGTTTCTGAGAAGAACACACATGCAATGACTCTAGTTGTGGTTTGTGAAAAGAACACACATCCAGTGACACTGGTATATCCAAATGTGGTTTGTGAGAAGAACAGACATGCAATGACACTGGATGTGGTTCATGAAAAGAACACACATGCAATGACACTGGTGGATCCATGTGTGGTTTGTGAGAAGAACACACACCCAATAACACTGGGTGTGGTTCATGAAAAGAATACACATCCAATGACACTGGTGGATCCTTATGTGATTTATGAAAAGAACAAACATCCAATGACACCGTGTGTGGTTCATGAAAAGAACACACATCCAATGACACTGGTGGATCCTTATGTGGTTTGTGAGAAGAACAAACATGCAATGACTCTATATGTGGTTCATGAGAAGAGCAGACATGCAATTACCCTGGTGTATCCTTATGTGGTTTGTGAGAAGAACAGACATGCAGTGACACTAGCTGTGGTTTGTGAAAAGAACACACATGCAATGACACTGGTGGATCCATGTGTGGTTTGCTAGAAGAACACACATCCAATAACACTGGTGGATCCATGTGTGGTTTGAGAGAAGAACACACATCCAATAACACTGGGTGTGGTTCATGAAAAGAACACACATCCAATGACACTGGTGGATCCTTATGTGGTTTATGAAAAGAACAGACATCCAATGACACTGGGTGTGGTTCATGAAAAGAACACACATCCAATGACACTGGTGGATCCTTATGTGGTTTGTGAAAAGAACAAACATCTAAAGACACTACCCGTGGTTCATGAAAAGAACACACATCCAATGACACTGGTGGATCCTTATGTGGTTTGTGAGAAGATTAGACATGCAATGACTCTAGATGTGGTTCATGAGAAGAACAGACATGCAATTACATTGGTGCATCCTTATGTGGTTTGTGAGAAGAACACACATGCGACGACTCTAGCTGCGGCTTGTGAAAAGAACACACATGCAATGACACTGGTGTATCCTTATGTGGTTTGTGAGAAGAACACACATGCAATGACTCTAGCTGTGGTTTGTGAAATGAACACACATCCAGTGACACTGGTATATCCATATGTGGTTTGTGAGAAGAACAGACATGCAATGACACTGGATGTGGTTCATGAAAAGAACACACATGCAATGACACTGGTGGATCCATGTGTGGTTTGTGACAAGAACACACATCCAATAACACTGGGTGTGGTTCATGAAAAGAACACACATCCAATGACACTGGTGGATCCTTATGTGGTTTATGAAAAGAACATACATCCAATGACACTGTGTGTGGTTCATGAAAAGAACACACATCCAATGACACTGGTGGTCCTTATGTGGTTTGTGAGAAGAACAAACATGCAACGACTATATATGTGGTTCATGAGAAGAACAGACATGCAATTACCCTGGTGTATCCTTATGTGGTTTGTGAGAAGAACACACATGCGATGACTCTAGATGTGGTTCATGTGAAGAACAGACAAGCAATGACACTAGTGGATCCCTATGTGGTTTGTGAGAAGAAAAGACATGCAATGTCACTGGGTGTGGTTCATGAAAACAACACACATCCAGTGACACTGGTGGATCCATATGTGGTTTGTGAGAAGAACAGACATGCAATGACACTGGGTGTGGTTCATGAAATGAACACACATCCAATGGCACTGGTGGATCCATGTGTGATTTGTTTAGAAGAGCAAACATGCAATGACACTGGTGGATCCATGTGTGGTTTGTTTAGAGGAATAGACATGCAATGATACTGGGTGTGGTTCATGAAAAGAACAGACATGCAATGACACTGGTGGATCCTTATGTGGTTTGTGAAAAGAATAGACATCCAATGACACTACATGTGGTTCATGAAAAGAACACACATCCAATGACACTAGTGGATCCTTATGTGGTTTCTGAGAAGATTAGACATGCAATGACTCTAGATGTGGTTCATGAGAAGAACAGAGATGCGATTACATTGGTGTATCCTTATGTGGTTTGTGAGAAGAACACACATGCGATTACTCTAGATGTGGTTCATGCGAAGAACAAACATGCAATGACACTAGTGGATCCCTATGTGGTTTGTGAGAAGAACATACATGCAATGTCACTGGGTCTTGTTCATGAAAAGAACACACATCCAGTGACACTGGTGGATCCATATGTGGTTTGTGATAAGAACAGACATGCAATGACACTGGGTGTGGTTCATGAAAAGAACACACATCCAATGGCACTGGTGGATCCATGTGTTGTTTGTTTAGAAGAACACACATGCAATGACCACATGCAATGACACTGGTGGATCCATGTGTGGTTTGTTTAGAGGAACAAACATGCAATGATACTAGCTATGGTTTGTGAGAAGATCATACATGCAATGACTCTAGCTATGGTTTGTGAAAAGAACACACATGCAATGACACTGGTGTATCCTTATGTGGTTTGTGAGAAGAACAGACATGCAATGACTCTTGTTGTGGTTTGTGAAAAAAAAACATGCAATGACACTGGTGTATCCTTATGTGGTTTGTGAGAAGAACAGACATGCAATGACACTAGTTGTGGTTTGTGAAAAGAACACACATCCAATGACACTGGTGGATCCATGTGTGGTTTGCTAGAAGAACACACATCCAATGACACTAGTGGATCCATGTGTGGTTTGAGAGAAGAACACACATCCAATGACAATGGGCGTGGTTCATGAAAAGAACACAAATCCAATGACACTGGTGGATCCTTATGTGGTTTGTGAAAAGAACAGACATCCAATGGCACTACCTGTGGTTCATGAAAAGAACACACATCCAATGACACTGGTGGATCCTCATGTGGTTTGTGAGAAGATTAGACATGCAATGACTCTAGATGTGGTTCATGAGAAGAACAGACATGCAATTACATTGGTGTATCCTTATGTGGTTTGTGAGAAGAACACACATGCGATGACTCTAGCTGTGGTTTGTGGAAAGAAGACACATGCAACGACACTGGTGTATCCTTATGTGGTTTCTGAGAAGAACACACATGCAATGACTCTAGTTGTGGTTTGTGAAAAGAACACACATCCAGTGACAGTGGTATATCCAAATGTGGTTTGTGAGAAGAACACACATGCAATGACACTGGATGTGGTTCATGAAAAGAACACACATGCAATGACACTGGTGGATCCATGTGTGGTTTGTGAGAAGAACACACATCCAATAACACTGGGTGTGGTTCATGAAAAGAACACACATCCAATGACACTGGTGGATCCTTATGTGGTTTATGAAAAGAACAGACATCCAATGACACTGTGTGTGGTTCATGAAAAGAACAGACATGCAATGACACTGGTGGATCCTTATGTGGTTTGTGAGAAGAACAAACATGCAACAACTATATATGTGGTTCATGAGAAGAACAGACATGCAATTACCCTGGTGTATCCTTATGTAGTTTGTGAGAAGAACACACATGCGATGACTCTAGATGTGGTTCATGTGAAGAACAGACATGCAATGACACTAGTGGATCCCTATGTGGTTTGTGAGAAGAGAAGACATGCAATGTCACTGGGTGTGGTTCATGAAAAGAACACACATCCAGTGACACTAGTGGATCCATATGTGGTTTGTGAGAAGACCAGACATGCAATGACACTGGGTGTGGTTCATGAAATGAACACACATCCAATGGCACTGGTGGATCCATGTGTGGTTTGTTTAGAAGAACAAACATGCAATGACACTGGTGGAACCATGTGTGGTTTGTTTAGTGGAATAGACATGAAATGATACTGGGTGTGGTTCATGAAAAGAACAGACATGCAATGACACTGGTGGATCCTTATGTGGTTTGTGAGAAGAACTGACATGCAATCACAGTGGGTGGATCCATGTGTGGTTCATGAAAAGAACAGACATCCAATGACACTGGTGTATCCTTATGTGGATTATGAAAAGAACAGACATCTAATGACATTGTGTGTGGTTCATGAAAAGAACACACATCCAATGACAGTGGCGGATCCTTATGTGGTTTGTGAGAAGAACAGATATGCAATGACTCTATATATGATTCATGAGAAAAACAGACATGCAATTACCCTGGTGTATCCTTATGTGGTTTGTGAGAAGAACACACATGCGATTACTCTAGATGTGGTTCATGCGAAGAACAGACATGCAATGACACTAGTGGATCCCTATGTGATTTGTGAGAAGAACAAACATGCAATGTCACTGGGTATGGTTCATGAAAAGAACACACATACAGTGACACTGGTGGATCCATATGTGGTTTGTGATAAGAACAGACATGCAATGACACTGGGTGTGGTTCATGAAAAGAACACACATCCAATGGCACTGGTGGATCCATGTGTGGTTTGTTTAGAAGAACACAAATGCAATGACCACATGCAATGACACTGGTGGATCCATGTGTGGTTTGTTTAGAGGAACAGACATGCAATGATACTAGCTATGGTTTGTGAGAAGAACATACATGCAATGACTCTAGCTATGGTTTGTGAAAAGAACACACATGCAATGACACTGGTGTATCCTTATGTGGTTTTTGAGAAGAACAGACATGCAATGACTCTAGCTGTGGTTTGTGAAAAGAACACACATGCAATGACACTGGTGTATCCTTATGTGGTTTGTGAGAAGAACAGACATGCAATGATACTAGTTGTGGTTTGTGAAAATAACACACATGCAATGACACTAGTGGATCCATGTGTGGTTTGCTAGAAGAACACACAACCAATGACACTGGTGGATCCATGTGTGGTTTGAGAGAAGAACACACATCCAATGACACTGGGTGTGGTTCATGAAAAGAACACACATCCAATGACACTAGTGGATCCTTATGTGGGTTGTGAAAAGAACAGACATCCAATGACACTACCTATGGTTCATGAAAAGAACACACATCCAATGACAGTGGTGGATCCTTATGTCTTTTGTTAGAAGATTAGACATGCAATGACTCTAGATGTGGCTCATGAGAAGAACAGACATGCAATTACATATGTGTATCCTTATGTGGATTGTGAGAAGAACACACATGCAATGACTATCTATGGTTTGTGAAAAGAACACACATGCAATGACACTGGTGCATCCTTATGTGGTTTGTGAGAAGAACAGACATGCAAGGACTCTAGCTGTGGTTTGTGAAAAGAACACACATGCAATGACACTGGTGTATCCTTATGTGGTTTGTGAGAAGAACAGACATGCAATGACACTAGCAGTGGTTTGTGAAAAGAACACGCATCCAATGACACTGGTGGATCCATTTGTGATTTGTGAGAAGAACACACATCCAATAACACTGGGTGTGGTTCATGAAAAGAACACACATCCAATGACACTGGTGGATCCTTATGTGGTTTATGAAAAGAACAGACATCCAATGACACTGTGTGTGGTTCATGAAAAGAACACACATCCAACGACACTGGTGGATCCTTATGTGGTTTGTGAGAAGAACAAACATGCAATGACTCTATATGTGGTTCATGAGAAGAACAGACATGCAATTACCCTGGTGTATCCTTATGTGGTTTGTGAGAAGAACAGACATGTAATGACACTAGCTGTGGTTTGTGAAAAGAACACACATGCAATGACACTGGTGGATCCATGTGTGGTTTGAGAGAAGAACACACATCCAATGACACTGGGTGTGGTTCATGAAAAGAACACATCCAATGAGACTGGTGGATCCTTATGTGGTTTGTGAAAAGAACAGACATCTAATGACGCTACCCGTGGTTCATGAAAAGAACACACATACAATGACACTGGTGGATCCTTATGTGGTTTGTGAGAAGATTAGACATGCAATGACTCTAGATGTGGTTCATGAGAAGAATAGACATGCAATTACATTGGTGCATCCTTATGTGGTTTGTGAGAAGAACACACATGCGACGACTCTAGCTGCGGTTTGTGAAAAGAACACACATGCAATGACACTGGTGTATCCTTATGTGGTTTGTGAGAAGAACAGACATGCAATGACACTAGTGGATCCCTATGTGGTTTGTGAGAAGAACAGACATGCAATGTCACTGGGTGTGGTTCAGGAAAAGAACACACATCCAGTGACACTGGTGGGTCCATATGTGGTTTGTGAGAAGAACAGACATGCAATGACACTGGGTGTGGTTCATGAAAAGAACACACATCCAATGGCACTGGTGGATCCATGTGTGGTTTGTTTAGAAGAACACACATGCAATGACACTGGTGGATCCATGTGTGGTTTGTTTAGAGGAACAGACATGCAATGATACTTGGTGTGGTTCATGAAAAGAACAGACATGCAATGACACTGGTGGATCCTTATGTGGTTTGTGAGAAGAACTGACTTGCAATCACAGTGGGTGGCTCCATGTGTGGTTCATGAAAAGAACATACATCCAATGATACTGGTGTATCCTTATGTGGATTATGAAAAGAACAGACATCTAATGACACTGTGTGTGGTTCATGAAAAGAACACACATCCAATGACAGTGGTGGATCCTTATGTGGTTTGTGAGAAGAACAGACATGAAATGACTCTATATGTGGTTCATGAGAAGAACAGACATGCAATTACCCTGGTGTATCCTTATTATGTTTGTGAGAAGAACACACATGCGATTACTCTAGATGTGGTTCATGCGAAGAACAGACATGCAATGACACTAGTGGATCCCTATGTGGTTTGTGAGAAGAAAAGACATGCAATGTCACTGGGTGTGGTTGATGAAAACAACACACATCCAGTGACACTGGTGGATCCATAGGTGGTTTGTGAGAAGAACAGACATGCAATGACACTGGGTGTGGTTCATGAAATGAACACACATCCAATGGCACTGGTGGATCCATGTGTGGTTTGTTTAGAAGAGCAAACATGCAATGACACTGGTGGATCGATGTGTGGTTTGTTTAGAGGAATAGACATGCAATGATACTGGGTGTGGTTCATGAAAAGAACAGACATGCAATGACACTGGTGGATCCTTATGTGGTTTATGAAAAGAACAGACATCCAATGACACTGTGTGTGGTTCATGAAAAGAACACACATCCAACGACACTACTGGATCCTTATGTGGTTTGTGAAAAGAACAGACATCCAATGACACTACATGTGGTTCATGAAAAGCACACACATCCAATGACACTGGTGGATCCTTATGTGGTTTGTGAGAAGATTAGACATGCAATGACTCTAGATGTGGTTCATGAGAAGAACAGAGATGCAATTACATTGGTGTATCCTTATGTGGTTTGTGAGAAGAACACACATGCGATTACTCTAGATGTGGTTAATGCGAAGAACAGACATGCAATGACACTAGTGGATCCCTATGTGGTTTGTGAGAAGAACAGACATGCAATGTCACTGGGTGTGGTTCATGAAAAGAACACACATCCAGTGACACTGGTGGATCCATATGTGGTTTGTGATAAGAACAGACATGCAATGACACTGGGTGTGGTTCATGAAAAGAACACACATCCAATGGCACTGGTGGATCCATGTGTTGTTTGTTTAGAAGAACACACATGCAATGACCACATGCAATGACACTGGTGGATCCATGTGTGGTTTGTTTAGAGGAACAGACATGCAATGATACTAGCTATGGTTTGTGAGAAGAACATACATGCAATGACTCTAGATATGGTTTGTGAAAAGAACACACATGCAATGACACTGGTGTATCCTTATGTGGTTTGTGAGAAGAACAGACATGCAATGACTCTTGTTGTGGTTTGTGAAAAAAACACACATGCAATGACACTGGTGTATCCTTATGTGGTTTGTGAGAAGAACAGACATGCAATGACACTAGTTGTGGTTTGTGAAAAGAACACACATCCAATGACACTGGTGGATCCATGTGTGGTTTGCTAGAAGAACACACATCCAATGACACTAGTGGATCCATGTGTGGTTTGAGAGAAGAACACACATCCAATGACAATGGGCGTGGTTCATGAAAAGAACACACATCCAATGACACTGGTGGATCCTTATGTGGTTTGTGAAAAGAACAGACATCCAATGACACTACCTGTGGTTCATGAAAAGAACACACATCCAATGACACTGGTGGATCCTCATGTGGTTTGTGAGAAGATTAGACATGCAATGACTCTAGATGTGGTTCATGAGAAGAACAGACATGCAATTACATTGGTGTATCCTTATGTGGTTTGTGACAAGAACACACATGCGATGACTCTAGCTGTGGTTTGTGAAAAGAAGACACATGCAACGACACTGGTGTATCCTTATGTGGTTTCTGAGAAGAACACGCATGCAATGACTCTAGTTGTGGTTTGTGAAAAGAACACAGATCCAGTGACACTGGTATATCCAAATGTGGTTTGTGAGAAGAACAGACATGCAATGACACTGGATGTGGCTCATGAAAAGAACACACATGCAATGACACTGGTGGATCCATGTGTGGTTTGTGAGAAGAACACACATCCAATAACACTGGGTGTGGTTCATGAAAAGAATACACATCCAATGACACTGGTGGATCCTTATGTGATTTATGAAAAGAACAAACACCCAAGGACACCGTGTGTGGTTCATGAAAAGAACACACATCCAATGACACTGGTGGATCCTTATGTGGTTTGTGAGAAGAACAAACATGTAAGGACTCGATATGTGGTTCATGAGAAGAAAAGACATGCAATTACCCTGGTGTATCCTTATGTGGTTTGTGAGAAGAACAGACATGCAATGACACTAGCTGTGGTTTGTGAAAAGAACACACATGCAATGACACTGGTGGATCCATGTGTGGTTTGCTAGAAGAACACCCATCCAATAACTCTGGTGGATCCATGTGTGGTTTGAGAGAAGAACACACATCCAATAACACTGGGTGTGGTTCATGAAAAGAACACACATCCAATGACACTGGTGGATCCATGTGTGGTTTGAGAGAAGAACACACATCCAATGACACTGGGTGTGGTTCATGAAAAGAACACATCCAATGAGACTGGTGGATCCTTATGTGGTTTGTGAAAAGAACAGACATCTAATGACACTACCCGTGGTTCATGAAAAGAACACACATACAATGACACTGGTGGATCCTTATGTGGTTTGTGAGAAGATTAGACATGCAATGACTCTAGATGTGGTTCATGAGAAGAACAGACATGCAATTACATTGGTGCATCCTTATGTGGTTTGTGAGAAGAACACATATGCCACGACTCTAGCTGCGGTTTGTGAAAAGAACACACATGCAATGACACTGGTGTATCCTTATGTGGTTTGTGAGAAGAACAGACATGCAATGACACTAGTGGATCCCTATGTGGTTTGTGAGAAGAACATACATGCAATGTCACTGGGTGTGGTTCAGGAAAAGAACACACATCCAGTGACACTGGTGGGTCCATATGTGGTTTGTGGGAAGAACAGACATGCAATGACACTGGGTGTGGTTCATGAAAAGAACACACATCCAATGGCACTGGTGGATCCATGTGTGGTTTGTTTAGAAGAACACACATGCAATGACACTGGTGGATCCATGTGTGGTTTGTTTAGAGGAACAGACATGCAATGATACTTGGTGTGGTTCATGAAAAGAACAGACATGCAATGACACTGGTGGATCCTTATGTGGTTTGTGAGAAGAACTGACTTGCAATCACAATGGGTTGCTCCATGTGTGGTTCATGAAAAGAACATACATCCAATGATACTGGTGTATCCTTATGTGGATTATGAAAAGAACAGACATCTAATGACACTGTGTGTGGTTCATGAAAAGAACACACATCCAATGACAGTGGTGGATCCTTATGTGGTTTGTGAGAAGAACAGACATGAAATGACTCTATATGTGGTTCATGAGAAGAACAGACATGCAATTACCCTGGTGTATCCTTATTATGTTTGTGAGAAGAACACACATGCGATTACTCTAGATGTGGTTCATGCGAAGAACAGACATGCAATGACACTAGTGGATCCCTATGTGGTTTGTGAGAAGAACAGACATGCAATGTCACTGGGTGTGGTTGATGAAAAGAACACACATCCAGTGACACTGGTGGATCCATATGTGGTTTGTGATAAGAACAGACCTGCAATGACACTGGGTGTGGTTCATGAAAAGAACACACATCCAATGGCACTGGTTGATCCATGTGTGGTTTGTTTAGAAGAACACACATGCAATGACACTGGTGGATCCATGTGTGGTTTGTTTAGAGGAACAGACATGCAATGATACTAGCTATGGTTTGTGAGAAGAACACACATGCAATGACTCTAGCTATGGTTTGTGAAAAGAACACACATGCAATGACCGTGGTGTATCCTTATGTGGTTTGTGAGAAGAACAGGCATGCAATGACACTAGCTGTGGTTTGTGAAAAGAACACACATGCAATGACACTGGTGGATCCATGTGTGGTTTGCTAGAAGAACACACATCCAATGACACTGGTGGATCAATGTGTGGTTTGAGAGAAGAACACCCATCCAATGACACTAGGTGTGGTTCATGAAAAGAACACACATCCAATGACACTGGTGGATCCTTATGTGGTTTGTGAAAAGAACACACCTCCAATGACACTGGTGGATCCTTATGTGGTTTGTGAGAAGATTAGACATGCAATGACTCTAGATGTGGTTCATGAGAAGAACAGACATGCAATTACATTGGTGTATTCTTATGTGGTTTGTGAGAAGAACACACATGCGATGACTCTAGCTGTGGTTTGTGAAAAGAACACACATGTAATGACACTGGTGTATCCTTATGTGGTTTGTGAGAAGAACACACATGCAATGACTCTAGTTGTGGTTTGTGAAAAGAACACACATCCAGTGACACTGGTATATCCATATGTGGTTTGTGAGAAGAACAGACATGCAATGACACTGGATGTGGTTCATGAAAAGAACACACATGCAATGACACTGGTGATCCATGTGTGGTTTGTGAGAAGAACACACATCCAATAACACTGGGTGTGGTTCATGAAAAGAACACACATCCAATGACACTGGTGGATCCTTATGTGGTTTATGAAAAGAACAGACATCCAATGACACTTTGTGTGGTTCATGAAAAGAACACACATCCAATGACACTGGTAGATCCTTATGTGGTTTGTGAGAAGAACAAACATGCAACGACTATATATGTGGTTCATGAGAAGAACAGACATGCAATTACCCTGGTGTATCCTTATGTGGTTTGTGAGAAGAACACACATGCGATGACTCTAGATGTGGTTCATGTGAAGAACAGACATGCAATGACACTAGTGGATCCCTATGTGGTTTGTGAGAAGAACAGACATGCAATGTCACTGGGTGTGGTTCATGAAAAGAACACACATCCAGTGACACTTATGGGTCCATATGTGGTTTGTGAGAAGAACAGACATGCAATGACACTGGGTGTGGTTCATGAAAAGAACACAGATCCAATGGCACTGGTGGATCCATGTGTGGTTTGTTTAGAAGAACACACATGCAATGACACTGGTGGATCCATGTGTGGTTTGTTTAGAGGAACAGACATGCAATGATACTTGGTGTGGTTCATGAAAAGAACAGACATGCAATGACACTGGTGGATCCTTATGTGGTTTATGAGAAGAACTGACTTGCAATCACAGTGGGTGGCTCCATGTGTGGTTCATGAAAAGAACAGACATCCCATGACACTGGTGTATCCTTATGTGGATTATGAAAAGAACAGACATCTAATGACACTGTGTGTGGTTCATGAAAAGAACACAAATCCAATGACAGTGGTGGATCCTTATGTGGTTTGTGAGAAGAACAGACATGCAATGACTCTATATGTGGTTCATGAGAAGAACAGACATGCAATTACCCTGGTGTATCCTTATTATGTTTGTGAGAAGAACACACATGCGATTACTCTAGATGTGGTTCATGCGAAGAACAGACATGCAATGACACTAGTGGATCCCTATGTGGTTTGTGAGAAGAACAGACATGCAATGTCACTGGGTGTGGTTGATGAAAAGAACACACATCCAGTGACACTGGTGGATCCATATGTGGTTTGTGATAAGAACAGACATGCAATGACACTGGGTGTGGTTCATGAAAAGAACACACATCCAATGGCACTGGTGGATCCATGTGTGGTTTGTTTAGAAGAACACACATGCAATGACCACATGCAATGACACTGGTGGATCCATGTGTGGTTTGTTTAGAGGAACAGACATGCAATGATACTAGCTATGATTTGTGAGAAGAACATACATGCAATGAATCTAGCTATGGTTTGTGAAAAGAACACACATGCAATGACACTGGTGTATCCTTATGTGGTTCGTGAGAAGAACAGACATGCAATGACTCTAGCTGTGGTTTGTGAAAAGAACACACATGCAATGACACTGGTGTATCCTTATGTGGTTTGTGAGAAGAACAGACATGCAATGGCACTAGCTGTGGTTTGTGAAAAGAACACACATGCAATGACACTGGTGGATCCATGTGTGGTTTGCTAGAAGAACACACATCCAATGACACTGCTGGATCCATGTGTGGTTTGAGAGAAGACACACATCCAATGACACTGGGTGTGGTTCATGAAAAGAACACACATCCAATGACACTGGTGGATCCTTATGTGGTTTGTGAAAAGAACAGACATCCAATGACACTACCTGTGGTTCATGAAAAGAACACACATCCAATGACACTGGTGGATCCTTATGTGGTTTGTGAGAAGATTAGACATGCAATGACTCTAGATGTGGTTCATGAGAAGAACAGACTTGCAATTACATTGGTGTATCCTTATGTGGTTTGTGAGAAGAACACACATGCGATGACTCTAGTTGTGGTTTGTGAAAAGAACACACATGCAATGACATTGGGGTATCCTTATGTGGTTTGCGAGAAGAACACACATGCAATGACTCTAGTTGTGGTTTGTGAAAAGAACACACATCTAGTGACACTGGTATATCCATATGTGGTTTGTGAGAAGAACAGACATGCAATGACACTGGATGTGGTTCATGAAAAGAACACACATGCAATGACACTGGTGGATCCATATGTGGTTTATGAGAAGAACACACATCCAATAACACTGGGTGTGGTTCATGAAAAGAACACACATCCAATGACACTGGTGGATCCTTATGTGGTTTATGAAAAGAACAGACATCCAATGACACTGTGTGGTTCATGAAAAGAACACACATCCAACGACACTGGTGGATCCTTATGTGGTTTGTGAGAAGAACAAACATGCAATGACTCTATATGTGGTTCATGATAAGAACAGACATGGAATTACCCTGGTGTATCCTTATGTGGTTTTTGAGAGGAACACACATGCGATGACTCTAGATGTGGTTCATGCGAAGAATAGACATGCAATGACACTAGTGGATCCCTATGTGGTTTGTGAGAAGAACATACATGCAATGTCACTAGGTGTGGTTCATGAAAAGAACACACATCCAGTGACACTGGTGGATCTATATGTGGTTTGTGAGAAGAACAGACATGCAATGACACTGGGTGTGGTTCATGAAAAGAACACACATCCAATGGCACTGGTGGATCCATGTGTGGTTTGTTTAGAAGAACACACATGCAATGACCACATGCAATGCCACTAGTGGATCCATGTGTGGTTTGTTTAGAGGAACAAACATGCAATGATACTGGGTGTGGTTCATGAAAAGAACAGACATGCAATGACACTGGTGGATCCTTATGTGGTTTGTGAGAATAACTGACATGCAATCACAATGGGTGGATCCATGTGTGGTTCCTGAAAAGAACACACATCCAATGACACTGGTGTATCCTTATGTGGTCTCTGAGAAGAACACACATGTAATGACTCTAGATGTGGTTTTTGAAAAGAACACACATGCAATGACACTGGTGGATCCATGTGGTTTATGAAAAGAACACACGTGCAATGACTCTAGTTGTAGATCCATGTGGTTTAGGACAATAACACACACATGCAATGAACTCTAGTTGGTCCATGTGGTTTATGAGAAGAACACACATCCAATCAACTCTAGTGGATCTATCTTGGCATAATTTGATGTATGTCATGCTGTATTTCATTGTACAAGACACTCACTTTCCATTTTTATACTACTCAGTTTTGCCCTTGGTTTTTTGATACTACTCAATTTTGCCCCCCTCTCTCTATCTTTCGTAGAAGCCCAAACCTGTGCTTACTCTATTTGCTACTCACTGATTGGTTGTCACAGTTGTCACGTGGATCATGTGGACCAACCGTTGATTCTGTGCGATCCAAAGATGATCGTTGCACACGTCGTGTGCTTCACAGTACAGCGTGAGACAACACGAACGTCTCCCTCAGTGAGACTTCTACAAGAAGGAACACGATGCCGTCCATGGAAAAAGTCGTCGAGCAGTCATGTCATGTTTAATCAAGACTGAAAAGCCTACTACTGCTACTACTACGCCACAACACATGCGTCATCGAGTGTACGGTCATCGATGGACAGCTACAATTTATTGCCACTTGATTTTAGTAAGACATATCCCATTTTTTATGCAGCGGATCGCAATCTCACTTCCCCGCCAGCGACGGGGCCGCCGAAGAGGAGCCCCCGCCGGCGAGGAGGCCCCTGCCAATCACAAGCAGATCAAGCACTTCTTGGGCTCCTACGATCCAGATAAGTACATCGCTCCGCTGAACCCCTACGACACCGGCATCGACGACCCATGGTTGAAGGTTACTAGGGTTTGCTCCCCTCCCCTGGTTCTTCTATCGTTCCCATTGTTGGATGCTAGATCTTGGTTTATTAGGATTCGCTTGTTCGCGTTTCGATTGCTCGGTCTTCTTACATCATCTACTACCCCATTTTCCTTTTCTTCCAATAGGTTTCCGGCAGCGACGTCTGCAGCGATGATGAGTCCATGCACACCAAGACTCGTCAGGTGTTGGGGAGGCTGCAGGCCGCCAGTACGATGCCTTCTTCAGGGGAGGCTCCCGGCGCTGCCCCTTCTGCAAGGGGATCGCCTTCTGCTGGGTGAGTCTCGCCGGCACCAACTTCAACTCCTTACTGAAGCATGAAGAGGCCTCGGACTCTGGCATCCACAAAGGCAGCGAGCGCGAGACCGTGAACATCAACGCCTACATCGCTGAACATCGGGCTCTTGGCATTCACCTCCGAAACCTCCAGCGGGTGGCCATCAAAGAGGGTCGGATGCCTCCAACTAGGCCCAAGGCCCCAAAGATCAAGGGACTGGGCAGCAAGAAGTGGAGGAAGCACCGGAGGGAGGAGACGAAGGCGCGGGCGCATGAAGGACGGGTTGGATGTGTCCTTGAATGTATCTGCTGCTGCGGCGGCTGCTGTTGCTAAGCAGCTTCTTTTGATTTTCTATATTTTGCTTGCATCCTATTTCTGGCTGAATGCATCGAACCTCGTTAAGCAACCTACTTTCTATTGATATATCCTATTTAGCTACACATAACTATATCTACATTTGTTTTGTTTTCTGAATGAATGTATTCTGCCTGGTGTGATTTGCTGCTCTAGATTTGCTACCTGATCGAAGGCAAAAAGAGGTCCAAAAGGGAACGAATTATCAAAGAGAGAATCTTCTCTAGATTTGCCACCAATTTGGGCAAAATGAAACATATCTGTTTAGCGAGAGAGGAAAAGGGTACTCTTTTAAACTGCCAGTTAATGAGCTACCATCTTGTCAAGCTACAAGACACATACATACACATAACACAAAGAGGGTTAAACTTATTTTACTACTCTCACTTGAGGCGCTAGACATCTTGATAAGATAAATGAGTTCCACAAAATAGAAACATAACACTGAGAAGTAAAATTTAATTAACTTCTCATCAGCCCACTTGAGGCGCTTGCCATCGTTCCTAGGTGACCAACTACGATCATTCCAGGTGGATCTTACATTATTAGCACTCCACAACTCACGAAATGCTTCGTCCCACATGCGACGACTCTAGCTGCGGTTTGTGAAAAGAACACACATGCAATGACACTGGTGTATCCTTATGTGGTTTGTGAAAAGAACACACATCCAGTGACACTGGTATATCCAAATGTGGTTTGTGAGAAGAACAGACATGCAATGACACTGGATGTGGTTCATGAAAAGAACACACATGCAATGACACTGGTGGATCCATGTGTGGTTTGTGAGAAGAACACACATCCAATAACACTGGGTGTGGTTCATGAAAAGAATACACATCCAATGACACTGGTGGATCCTTATGTGATTTATGAAAAGAACAAACATCCAATGACACCGTGTGTGGTTCATGAAAAGAACACACATCCAATGACACTGGTGGATCCTTATGTGGTTTGTGAGAAGAACAAACATGCAATGACTCTATATGTGGTTCATGAGAAGAACAGACATGCAATTACCCTGGTGTATCCTTATGTGGTTTGTGAGAAGAACAGACATGCAATGACACTAGCTGTGGTTTGTGAAAAGAACACACATGCAATGACACTGGTGGATCCATGTGTGGTTTTCTAGAAGAACACACATCCAATAACACTGGTGGATCCATGTGTGGTTTGAGAGAATAACACACATCCAATAACACTGGGTGTGGTTCATGAAAAGAACACACATCCAATGACACTGGTGGATCCTTATGTGGTTTATGAAAAGAACAGACATCCAATGACACTGGGTGTTGTTCATGAAAAGAACACACATCCAATGACACTGGTGGATCCTTATGTGGTTTGTGAAAAGAACAGACATCTAAAGACACTACCCGTGGTTCATGAAAAGAACACACATCCAATGACACTGCTGGATCCTTATGTTGTTTGTGAGAAGATTAGACATGCAATGACTCTAGATGTGGTTCATGAGAAGAACAGACATGCAATTACATTGGTGCGTCCTTATGTGGTTTGTGAGAAGAACACACATGCGATGACTCTAGCTGCGGTTTGTGAAAAGAACACACATGCAATGACACTGGTGAATCCTTATGTGGTTTGTGAGAAGAACACACATGCAATGACTCTAGCTGTGGTTTATGAAAAGAACACACATCCAGTGACACTGGTATATCCATATGTGGTTTGTGAGAAGAACAGACATGCAATGACACTGGATGTGGTTCATGAAAAGAACACACATGCAATGACACTAGTGGATCCATGTGTGGTTTTCTAGAAGAACACACAACCAATGACACTAGTGGATCCATGTGTGGTTTGAGAGAAGAACACACATCCAATGACACTGGGTGTGGTTCATGAAAAGAACACACATCCAATGACACTGGTGGGTCCTTATGTGGTTTATGAAAAGAACAGACATCCAATGACACTGTGTGTGGTTCATGAAAAAAACACACATCCAATGACACTGGTGGATCCTTATGTGGTTTGTGAGAAGATTAGACATGCAATGACTCTAGATGTGGTTCATGAGAAGAACAGAGATGCAATTACATTGGTGTATCCTTATGTGGTTTGTGAGAAGAACACACATGCGATTACTCTAGATGTGGTTCATGCGAAGAACAGACATGCAATGACACTAGTGGATCCCTATGTGGTTTGTGAGAAGAACAGACATGCAATGTCACTGGGTGTGGTTCATGAAAAGAACACACATCCAGTGACACTGGTGGATCCATATGTGGTTTGTGATAAGAACAGACATGCAATGACACTGGGTGTGGTTCATGAAAAGGACACACATCCAATGGCACTGGTGGATCCATGTGTTGTTTGTTTAGAAGAACACACATGCAATGACCACATGCAATGACACTAGTGGATCCATGTGTGGTTTGTTTAGAGGAACAGACATGCAATGATACTAGCTATGGTTTGTGAGAACATACATGCAATGACTCTAGCTATGGTTTGTGAAAAGAACACACATGCAATGACACTGGTGTATCCTTATGTGGTTTGTGAGAAGAACAGACATGCAATGACTCTTGCTGTGGTTTGTGAAAAAAACACACATGCAATGACACTGGTGTATCCTTATGTGGTTTGTGAGAAGAACAGACATGCAATGACAATAGCTGTGGTTTGTGAAAAGAACACACATCCATTGACACTGGTGGATCCATGTGTGGTTTGCTAGAAGAACACACATCCAATGACACTAGTGGATCCATGTGTGGTTTGAGAGAACAACACACATCCAATGACACTGGTGGATCCTCATATGGTTTGTGAGAAGATTAGACATGCAATGACTCTAGATGTGGTTCATGAGAAGAACAGACATGCAATTACATTGGTGTATCCTTATGTGGTTTGTGAGAAGAACACACATGCGATGACTCTAGCTGTGGTTTGTGAAAAGAAGACACATGCAACGACACTGGTGTATCCTTATGTGGTTTCTGAGAAGAACACACATGCAATGACTCTAGTTGTGGTTTGTGAAAAGAACACACATCCAGTGACACTGGTATATCCAAATGTGGTTTGTGAGAAGAACAGACATGCAATGACACTGGATGTGGTTCATGAAAAGAACACACATGCAATGACACTGGTGGATCCATGTGTGGTTTGTGAGAAGAACACACATCCAATAACACTGGGTGTGGTTCATGAAAAGAATACACATCCAATGACACTGGTGGATCCTTATGTGATTTATGAAAAGAACAAACACCCAATGACACCGTGTGTGGTTCATGAAAAGAACACACATCCAATGACACTGGTGGATCCTTATGTGGTTTGTGAGAAGAACAAACATGCAATGACTCGATATGTGGTTCATGAGAAGAACAGACATATAATTACCCTGGTGTATCCTTATGTGGTTTGTGAGAAGAACAGACATGCAATGACACTAGCTGTGGTTTGTGAAAAGAACACACATGCAATGACACTGGTGGATCCATGTGTGGTTTGCTAGAAGAACACACATCCAATAACACTGGTGGATCCATGTGTGGTTTGAGAGAAGAACACACATCCAATAACACTGGGTGTGGTTCATGAAAAGAACACACATCCAATGACACTGGTGGATCCTTATGTGGTTTATGAAAAGAACAGACATCCAATGACACTGGGTGTGGTTCATGAAAAGAACTCACATCCAATGACACTGGTGGATCCTTATGTGGTTTGTGAAAAGAACAGACATCTAAAGACACTACCCGTGGTTCATGAAAAGAACACACATCCAATGAAACTGGTGGATCCTTAGGTGGTTTGTGAGAAGATTAGACATGCAATGACTCTAGATGTGGTTCATGAGAAGAACAGACATGCAATTACATTGGTGCATCCTTATGTGGTTTGTAAGAAGAACACACATGCGACGACTCTAGCTGCGGTTTGTGAAAAGAACACACATGCAATGACACCGGTGTATCCTTATGTGGTTTGTGAGAAGAACACACATGCAATGACTCTAGCTGTGGTTTGTGAAAAGAACACACATCCAGTGACACTGGTATATCCATATGTGGTTTGTGAGAAGAACAGACATGCAATGACACTGGATGTGGTTCATGAAAAGTACACACATGCAATGACACTGGTGGATCCATGTGTGGTTTGTGACAAGAACACACATCCAATAACACTAGGTGTGGTTCATGAAAAGAACACACATCCAATGACACTGGTGGATCCTTATGTGGTTTATGAAAAGAACAGACATCCAATGACACTGTGTGTGGTTCATGAAAAGAACACACATCCAATGACACTGGTGGTTCCTTATGTGGTTTGTGAGAAGAACAAACATGCAACGACTATATATGTGGTTCGTGAGAAGAACAGACATGCAATTACCCTGGTGCATCCTTATGTGGTTTGTGAGAAGAACACACATGCGATGACTCTAGATGTGGTTCATGTGAAGAACAGACATGCAATGACACTTGTGGATCCCTATGTGGTTTGTGAGAAGAAAAGACATGCAATGTCACTGGGTGTGGTTCATGAAAACAACACACATCCAGTGACACTGGTGGATCCATATGTGGTTTGTGAGAAGACCAGACATGCAATGACACTGGGTGTGGTTCATGAAATGAACACACATCCAATGGCACTGGTGGATCCATGTGTGGTTTGTTTAGAAGAACAAACATGCAATGACACTGGTGGATCCATGTGTGGTTTGTTTAGAGGAATAGACATGCAATGATACTGGGTGTGGTTCATGAAAAGAACAGACATGCAATGACACTGGTGGATCCTTATGTGGTTTGTGAGAAGAACTGACATGCAATCACAGTGGGTGGATCCATGTGTGGTTCATGAAAAGAACAGACATCCAATGACACTGGTGTATCCTTATGTGGATTATGAAAAGAACAGACATCTAATGACATTGTGTGTGGTTCATGAAAAGAACACACATCCAATGACAGTGGCGGATCCGTATGTGGTTTGTGAGAAGAACAGACATGCAATGACTCTATATGTGATTCATGAGAAAAACAGACATGCAATTACCCTGGTGTATCCTTATGTGGTTTGTGAGAAGAACACACATGCGATTACTCTAGATGTGGTTCATGCGAAGAACAGACATGCAATGACACTAGTGGATCCCTATGTGATTTGTGAGAAGAACAAACATGCAATGTCACTGGGTATGGTTCATGAAAAGAACACACATCCAGTGACACTGGTGGATCCATATGTGGTTTGTGATAAGAACAAACATGCAATGACACTGGGTGTGGTTCATGAAAAGAACACACATCCAATGGCACTGGTGGATCCATGTGTGGTTTGTTTAGAAGAACACAAATGCAATGACCACATGCAATGACACTGGTGGATCCTTGTGTGGTTTGTTTAGAGGAACAGACATGCAATGATACTAGCTATGGTTTGTGAGAAGAACATACATGCAATGACTCTAGCTATGGTTTGTGAAAAGAACACACATGCAATGACACTGGTGTATCCTTATGTGGTTTTTGAGAAGAACAGACATGCAATGACTCTAGCTGTGGTTTGTGAAAAGAACACACATGCAATGACACTGGTGTATCCTTATGTGGTTTGTGAGAAGAACAGACATGCAATGATACTAGTTGTGGTTTGTGAAAAGAACACACATGCAATGACACTAGTGGATCCATGTGTGGTTTGCTAGAAGAACACACAACCAATGACACTGGTGAATCCATGTGTGGTTTGAGAGAAGAACACACATCCAATGACACTGGGTGTGGTTCATGAAAAGAACACACATCCAATGACACTAGTGGATCCTTATGTGGGTTGTGAAAAGAACAGACATCCAATGACACTACCTATGGTTCATGAAAAGAACACACATCCAATGACAGTGGTGGATCCTTATGTGTTTTGTTAGAAGATTAGACATGCAATGACTCTAGATGTGGTTCATGAGAAGAACAGACATGCAATTACATATGTGTATCCTTATGTGGATTGTGAGAAGAACACACATGCAATGACTATCTATGGTTTGTGAAAAGAACACACATGCAATGACACTGGTGCATCCTTATGTGGTTTGTGAGAAGAACAGACATGCAATGACTCTAGCTGTGGTTTGTGAAAAGAACACACATGCAATGACACTGGTGTATCCTTATGTGGTTTGTGAGAAGAACAGACATGCAATGACACTAGCAGTGGTTTGTGAAAAGACACACATCCAATGACACTGGTGGATCCATGTGTGATTTGTGAGAAGAACACACATCCAATAACACTGGTTGTGGTTCATGAAAAGAACACACATCCAATGACACTGGTGGATCCTTATGTGGTTTATGAAAAGAACAGACATCCAATGACACAGTGTGTGGTTCATGAAAAGAACACACATCCAACGACACTGGTGGATCCTTATGTGGTTTGTGAGAAGAACAAACATGCAATGACTCTATATGTGGTTCATGAGAAGAACAGACATGCAATTACCCTGGTGTATCCGTATGTGGTTTGTGAGAAGAACAGACATGTAATGACACTAGCTGTGGTTTGTGAAAAGAACACACATGCAATGACATTGGTGGATCCATGTGTGGTTTGCTAGAAGAACACACATCCAATGACACTGGTGGATCCATGTGTGGTTTGAGAGAAGAACACACATCCAATGACACTGGGTGTGGTTCATGAAAATAACACACATCCAATGAGACAGGTGGATCCTTATGTGGTTTGTGAAAAGAACAGACATCTAATGACACTACCCGTGGTTCATGAAAAGAACACACATACAATGACACTGGTGGATCCTTATGTGGTTTCTGAGAAGATTAGACATGCAATGACTCTAGATGTGGTTCATGAGAAGAACAGACATGCAATGACACTAGTGGATCCCTATGTGATTTCTGAGAAGAACGAACATGCAATGTCACTGGGTATGGTTCATGAAAAGAACACACATCCAGTGACACTGGTGGATCCATATGTGGTTTGTGATAAGAACAAACATGCAATGACACTGGGTGTGGTTCATGAAAAGAACACACATCCAATGGCACTGGTGGATCCATGTGTGGTTTGTTTAGAAGAACACAAATGCAATGACCACATGCAATGACACTGGTGGATCCTTGTGTGGTTTGTTTAGAGGAACAGACATGCAATGATACTAGCTATGGTTTGTGAGAATAACATACATGCAATGACTCTAGCTATGGTTTGTGAAAAGAACACACATGCAATGACACTGGTGTATCCTTATGTGGTTTTTGAGAAGAACAGACATGCAATGACTAGCTGTGGTTTGTGAAAAGAACACACATGCAATGACACTGGTGTATCCTTATGTGGTTTGTGAGAAGAACATACATGCAAAGATACTAGTTGTGGTTTGTGAAAAGAACACACATGCAATGACACTAGTGGATCCATGTGTGGTTTGCTAGAAGAACACACAACCAATGACACTGGTGGATCCATGTGTGGTTTGAGAGAAGAACACACATCCAATGACACTGGGTGTGGTTCATGAAAAGAACACACATCCAATGACACTAGTGGATCCTTATGTGGGTTGTGAAAAGAACAGACATCCAATGACACTACCTATGGTTCATGAAAAGAACACACATCCAATGACAGTGGTGGATCCTTATGTGTTTTGTTAGAAGATTAGACATGCAATGACTCTAGATGTGGTTCATGAGAAGAACAGACATGCAATTACATATGTGTATCCTTATGTGGATTGTGAGAAGAACACACATGCAATGACTATCTATGGTTTGTGAAAAGAACACACGTGCAATGACACTGGTGCATCCTTATGTGGTTTGTGAGAAGAACAGACATGCAATGACTCTAGCTGTGGTTTGTGAAAAGAAGACACATGCAATGACACTTGTGTATCCTTATGTGGTTTGTGAGAAGAACAGACATGCAATGACACTAGCAGTGGTTTGTGAAAAGAACACACATCCAATGACACTGGTGGATCCATGTGTGATTTGTGAGAAGAACACACATCCAATAACACTGGTTGTGGTTCATGAAAAGAACACACATCCAATGACATTGGTGGATCCTTATGTGGTTTATGAAAAGAACAGACATCCAATGACACTGTGTGTGGTTCATGAAAAGAACACACATCCAACAACACTAGTGGATCCTTATGTGGTTTGTGAGAAGAACAAACATGCAATGACTCTATATGTGGTTCATGAGAAGAACAGACATGCAATTACCCTGGTGTATCCGTATGTGGTTTGTGAGAAGAACATACATGTAATGACACTAGCTGTGGTTTGTGAAAAGAACACACATGCAATGACATTGGTGGATCCATGTGTGGTTTGCTAGAAGAACACACATCCAATGACACTGGTGGATCCATGTGTGGTTTGAGAGAAGAACACACATCCAATGACACTGGGTGTGGTTCATGAAAAGAACACACATCCAATGAGACAGGTGGATCCTTATGTGGTTTGTGAAAAGAACAGACATCTAATGACACTACCCGTGGTTCATGAAAAGAACACACATACAATGACACTGGTGGATCCTTATGTGGTTTCTGAGAAGATTAGACATGCAATGACTCTAGATGTGGTTCATGAGAAGAACAGACATGCAATGACACTAGTGGATCCCTATGTGATTTGTGAGAAGAACGAACATGCAATGTCACTGGGTATGGTTCATGAAAAGAACACACATCCAGTGACACTGGTGGATCCATATGTGGTTTGTGATAAGAACAAACATGCAATGACACTGGGTGTGGTTCATGAAAAGAACACACATCCAATGGCACTGGTGGATCCATGTGTGGTTTGTTTAGAAGAACACAAATGCAATGACCACATGCAATGACACTGGTGGATCCTTGTGTGGTTTGTTTAGAGGAACAGACATGCAATGATACTAGCTATGGTTTGTGAGAATAACATACGTGCAATGACTCTAGCTATGGTTTGTGAAAAGAACACACATGCAATGACACTGGTGTATCCTTATGTGGTTTTTGAGAAGAACAGACATGCAATGACTCTAGCTGTGGTTTGTGAAAAGAACACACATGCAATGACACTGGTGTATCCTTATGTGGTTTGTGAGAAGAACAGACATGCAATGATACTAGTTGTGGTTTGTGAAAAGAACACACATGCAATGACACTAGTGGATCCATGTGTGGTTTGCTAGAAGAACACACAACCAATGACATTGGTGGATCCATGTGTGGTTTGAGAGAAGAACACACATCCAATGACACTGGGTGTGGTTCATGAAAGGAACACACATCCAATGACACTAGTGGATCCTTATGTGGGTTGTGAAAAGAACAGACATCCAATGACACTACCTATGGTTCATGAAAAGAACACACATCCAATGACAGTGGTGGATCCTTATGTGCTTTGTTAGAAGATTAGACATGCAATGACTCTAGATGTGGTTCATGAGAAGAACAGACATGCAATTACATATGTGTATCCTTATGTGGATTGTGAGAAGAACACACATGCAATGACTATCTATGGTTTGTGAAAAGAACACACGTGCAATGACACTGGTGCATCCTTATGTGGTTTGTGAGAAGAACAGACATGCAATGACTCTAGATGTGGTTTGTGAAAACAACACACATGCAATGACACTGGTGTATCCTTATGTGGTTTGTGAGAAGAACAGACATGCAATGACACTAGCAGTGGTTTGTGAAAAGAACACACATCCAATGACACTGGTGGATCCATGTGTGATTTGTGAGAAGAACACACATCCAATAACACTGGTTGTGGTTCATGAAAAGAACACACATCCAATGACACTGGTGGATCCTTATGTGGTTTATGAAAAGAACAGACATCCAATGACACTGTGTGTGGTTCATGAAAAGAACACACATCCAACAACACTGGTGGATCCTTATGTGGTTTGTGAGAAGAATAAACATGCAATGACTCTATATGTGGTTCATGAGAAGAACAGACATGCAATTACCCTGGTGTATCCGTATGTGGTTTGTGAGAAGAACAGACATGTAATGACACTAGCTGTGGTTTGTGAAAAGAACACACATGCAATGACATTGGTGGATCCATGTGTGGTTTGCTAGAAGAACACACATCCAATGACACTGGTGGATCCATGTGTGGTTTGAGAGAAGAACACACATCCAATGACACTGGGTGTGGTTCATGAAAAGAACACACATCCAATGAGACAGGTGGATCCTTATGTGGTTTGTGAAAAGAACAGACATCTAATGACACTACCCGTGGTTCATGAAAAGAACACACATACAATGACACTGGTGGATCCTTATGTGGTTTGTGAGAAGATTAGACATGCAATGACTCTAGATGTGGTTCATGAGAAGAACAGACATGCAATGACACTAGTGGATCCCTATGTGATTTGTGAGAAGAACAAACATGCAATGTCACTGGGTATGGTTCATGAAAAGAACACACATCCAGTGACACTGGTGGATCCATATGTGGTTTGTGATAAGAACAAACATGCAATGACACTGGGTGTGGTTCATGAAAAGAACACACATCCAATGGCACTGGTGGATCCATGTGTGGTTTGTTTAGAAGAACACAAATGCAATGACCACATGCAATGACACTGGTGGATCCTTGTGTGGTTTGTTTAGAGGAACAGACATGCAATGATACTAGCTATGGTTTGTGAGAATAACATACATGCAATGACTCTAGCTATGGTTTGTGAAAAGAACACACATGCAATGACACTGGTGTATCCTTATGTGGTTTTTGAGAAGAACAGACATGCAATGACTCTAGCTGTGGTTTGTGAAAAGAACACACATGCAATGACACTGGTGTATCCTTATGTGGTTTGTGAGAAGAACAGACATGCAATGATACTAGTTGTGGTTTGTGAAAAGAACACACATGCAATGACACTAGTGGATCCATGTGTGGTTTGCTAGAAGAACACACAACCAATGACACTGGTGGATCCATGTGTGGTTTGAGAGAAGAACACACATCCAATGACACTGGGTGTGGTTCATGAAAAGAACACACATCCAATGACACTAGTGGATCCTTATGTGGGTTGTGAAAAGAACAAACATCCAATGACACTACCTATGGTTCATGAAAAGAACACACATCCAATGACAGTGGTGGATCCTTATGTGTTTTGTTAGAAGATTAGACATGCAATGACTCTAGATGTGGTTCATGAGAAGAACAGACATGCAATTACATATGTGTATCCTTATGTGGATTGTGAGAAGAACACACATGCAATGACTATCTATGGTTTGTGAAAAGAACACACATGCAATGACACTGGTGCATCCTTATGTGGTTTGTGAGAAGAACAGACATGCAATGACTCTAGCTGTGGTTTGTGAAAAGAACACACATGCAATGACACTGGTGTATCCTTATGTGGTTTGTGAGAAGAACAGACATGCAATGACACTAGCAGTGGTTTGTGAAAAGAACACACATCCAATGACACTGGTGGATCCATGTGTGATTTGTGAGAAGAACACACATCCAATAACACTGGGTGTGGTTCATGAAAAGAACACACATCCAATAACACTGGGTGTGGTTCATGAAAAGAACACACATCCAATGACACTGGTGGATCCTTATGTGGTTTATGAAAAGAACAGACATCCAATGACACTGTGTGTGGTTCATGAAAAGAACACACATCCAATGACACTGGTGGATCCTTATGTGGTTTGTGAGAAGAACAAACATGCAATGACTCTATATGTGGTTCATGAGAAGAACAGACATGAAATTACCCTGGTGAATCCGTATGTGGTTTGTGAGAAGAACAGACATGTAATGACACTAGCTGTGGTTTGTGAAAAGAACTCACATGCAATGACATTGGTGGATCCATGTGTGGTTTGCTAGAAGAACACACATCCAATGACACTAGTGGGTCCATGTGTGGTTTGAGAGAAGAACACACATCCAATGACACTGGGTGTGGTTCATGAAAAGAACACACATCCAATGAGACAGGTGGATCCTTATGTGGTTTGTGAAAAGAACAGACATCTAATGACACTACCCGTGGTTCATGAAAAGAACACACATACAATGACACTAGTGGATCCTTATGTGGTTTGTGAGAAGATTAGACATGCAATGACTCTAGATGTGGTTCATGAGAAGAACAGACATGCAATTACATTGGTGCATCCTTATGTGGTTTGTGAGAAGAACACACATGCGACGACTCTAGCTGCGGTTTGTGAAAAGAACACACATGCAATGACACTGGTGTATCCTTATGTGGTTTGTGAAAAGAACACACATGCAATGACACTGGTATATCCATATGTCGTTTGTGAGAAGAACAGACATGCAATGACACTGGATGTGGTTCATGAAAAGAACACACATGCAATGACACTGGTGGATCCATGTGTGGTTTGTGAGAAGAACACACATCCAATAACACTGGGTGTGGTTCATGAAAAGAACACACATCCAATGATACTGGTGGATCCTTATGTGGTTTATGAAAAGAACAGACATCCAATGACACTGTGTGTGGTTCATGAAAAGAACACACATCCAATGACACTGGTGGATCCTTATGTGGTTTGTGAGAAGAACAAACATGCAACGACTATATATGTGGTTCATGAGAAGAACAGACATGCAATTACCCTGGTGTATCCTTATGTGGTTTGTGAGAAGAACACACATGCGATGACTCGATATGTGGTTCATGTGAAGAACAGACATGCAATGACACTAGTGGATCCCTATGTGGTTTGTGAGAAGAATAGACATGCAATCTCACTGGGTGTGGTTCATGAAAAGAACACACATCCAGTGACACTGGTGGGTCCATATGTGGTTTGTGAGAAGAACAGACATGCAATGGCAGTGGGTGTGGTTCATGAAAAGAACACACATCCAATGGCACTGGTGGATCCATGTGTGGTTTGTTTAGAAGAACACACATGCAATGACACTGGTGGATCCATGTGTGGTTTGTTTAGAGGAACAGACATGCAATGATACTTGGTGTGGTTCATGAAAAGAACAGACATGCAATGACACTGGTGGATCCTTATGTGGTTTGTGAGAAGAACTGACTTGCAATCACAGTGGGTGGCTCCATGTGTGGTTCATGAAAAGAACACACATCTAATGATACTGGTGTATCCTTATGTGGATTATGAAAAGAACAGACATCTAATGACACTGTGTGTGATTCATGAAAAGAACACACATCCAATGACAGTGGTGGATCCTTATGTGGTTTGTGAGAAGAACAGACATGAAATGACTCTATATGTGGTTCATGAGAAGAACAGACATGCAATTACCCTGGTGTATCCTTATTATGTTTGTGAGAAGAACACACATGCGATTAGTCTAGATGTGGTTCATGCGAACAACAGACATGCAATGACACTAGTGGATCCCTATGTGGTTTGTGAGAAGAACAGACATGCAATGTCACTGGGTGTGGTTGATGAAAAGAACACACATCCAGTGACACTGGTGGATCCATATGTGGTTTGTGATAAGAACAGACCTGCAATGACACTGGGTGTGGTTCATTAAAAGAACACACATCCAATGGCACTGGTGGATCCATGTGTGGTTTGTTTAGAAGAACACACATGCAATGACATTGGTGGATCCATGTGTGGTTTGTTTAGAGGAACAGACATGCAATGATACTAGCTATGGTTTGTGAGAAGAACACACATGCAATGACTCTAGCTATGGTTTGTGAAAAGAACACACATGCAATGACAGTGGTGTATCCTTATGTGCTTTGTGAGAAGAACAGACATGCAATGACTCTAGTTGTGGTTTGTGAAAAGAACACACATGCAATGACACTGGTGTATCCTTATGTGGTTTGTGAGAAGAACAGACATGCAATGACACTAGCTGTGGTTTGTGAAAAGAACACACATGCAATGACACTGGTGGATCCATGTGTGGTTTGCTAGAAGAACACACATCCAATGACACTGGTGGATCAATGTGTGGTTTGAGAGAAGAACACCCATCCAATGACACTAGGTGTGGTTCATGAAAAGAACACACATCCAATGACACTGGTGGATCCTTATGTGGTTTGTGAAAAGAATACACATCCAATGACACTGGTGGATCCTTATGTGGTTTGTGAGAAGATTAGACATGCAATGACTCTAGATGTGGTTCATGAGAAGAACAGACATGCAATTACATTGGTGTATTCTTATGTGGTTTGTGAGAAGAACACACATGCGATGCTCTAGCTGTGGTTTGTGAAAAGAACACACATGTAATGACACTGGTGTATCCTTATGTGGTTTGTGAGAAGAACACACATGCAATGACTCTAGTTGTGGTTTGTGAAAAGAACACACATCCAGTGACACTGGTATATCCATATGTGGTTTGTGAGAAGAACAGACATGCAATGACACTGGATGTGGTTCATGAAAAGAACACACATCCAATGGCACTGGTGGATCCATGTGTGGTTTGTTTAGAAGAACACACATGCAATGACACTGGTGGATCCATGTGTGGTTTGTTTAGAGGAACAGACATGCAATGATACTTGGTGTGGTTCATGAAAAGAATAGACATGCAATGACACTGGTGGATCCTTATGTGGTTTATGAGAAGAACTGACTTGCAATCACAGTGGGTGGCTCCATGTGTGGTTCATGAAAAGAACAGACATCCCATGACACTGGTGTATCCTTATGTGGATTATGAAAAGAACAGACATCTAATGACACTGTGTGTGGTTCATGAAGAGAACACACATCCAATGACAGTGGTGGATCCTTATGTGGTTTGTGAGAAGAACAGACATGCAATGACTCTATATGTGGTTCATGAGAAGAACAGACATGCAATTACCCTGGTGTATCCTTATTATGTTTGTGAGAAGAACACACATGCGATTACTCTAGATGTGGTTCATGCGAAGAACACACATGCAATGACACTAGTGGATCCCTATGTGGTTTGTGAGAAGAATAGACATGCAATGTCACTGGGTGTGGTTGATGAAAAGAACACACATCCAGTGACACTGGTGGATCCATATGTGGTTTGTGATAAGAACAGACATGCAATGACACTGGGTGTGGTTCATGAAAATAACACACATCCAATGGCACTGGTGGATCCATGTGTGGTTTGTTTAGAAGAACTCACATGCAATGACCACATGCAATGACACTGGTGGATCCATGTGTGGTTTGTTTAGAGGAACAGACATGCAATGATACTAGCTATGGTTTGTGAGAAGAACATACATGCAATGACTCTAGCTATGGTTTGTGAAAAGAACACACATGCAATGACACTGGTGTAGCCTTATGTGGTTTGTGAGAAGAACAGACATGCAATGACTCTAGCTGTGGTTTGTGAAAAGAACACACATGCAATGAACACTGGTGTATCCTTATGTGGTTTGTGAGAAGAACAGACATGCAATGACACTGGTGGATCCGTGTGTGGTTTGCTAGAAGAACACACATCCAATGACACTGGTGGATCCATGTGTGGTTTGAGAGAAGATCACACATCCAATGACACTAGGTGTGGTTCATGAAAAGAACACACATCTAATGACACTAGGGGATCCTTATGTGGTTTTTGAAAAGAACAGACATCCAATGACACTACCTGTGGTTCATGAAAAGAACACACATCCAATGACACTGGTGGATCCTTATGTGGTTTGTGAGAAGATTAGACATGCAATGACTCTAGATGTGGTTCATGAGAAGAACAGACATGCAATTACATTGGTGTATCCTTATGTGGTTTGTGAGAAGAACACACATGCGATGACTCTAGTTGTGGTTTGTGAAAAGAACACACATGCAATGACATTGGGGTATCCTTATGTGGTTTGTGAGAAGAACACACATGCAATGACTCTAGTTGTGGTTTGTGAAAAGAACACACATCTAGTGACACTGGTATATCCATATGTGGTTTGTGAGAAGAACAGACATGCAATGACACTGGATGTGGTTCATGAAAAGAACACACATGCAATGACAGTGGTGGATCCATGTGTGGTTTGTGAGAAGAACACACATCCAATAACACTGGGTGTGGTTCATGAAAAGAACACACATCCAATGACACTGGTGGATCCTTATGTGGTTTATGAGAAGAACTGACTTGCAATCACAGTGGGTGGCTCCATGTGTGGTTCATGAAAAGAACAGACATCCCATGACACTGGTGTATCCTTATGTGGATTATGAAAAGAACAGACATCTAATGACACTGTGTGTGGTTCATGAAGAGAACACACATCCAATGACAGTGGTGGATCCTTATGTGGTTTGTGAGAAGAACAGACATGCAATGACTCTATATGTGGTTCATGAGAAGAACAGACATGCAATTACCCTGGTGTATCCTTATTATGTTTGTGAGAAGAACACACATGCGATTACTCTAGATGTGGTTCATGCGAAGAACAGACATGCAATGACACTAGTGGATCCCTATGTGGTTTGTGAGAAGAACAGACATGCAATGTCACTGGGTGTGGTTGATGAAAAGAACACACATCCAGTGACACTGGTGGATCCATATGTGGTTTGTGATAAGAACAGACATGCAATGACACTGGGTGTGGTTCATGAAAAGAACACACATCCAATGCCACTGGTGGATCCATGTGTGGTTTGTTTAGAAGAACACACATGCAATGACCACATGCAATGACACTGGTGGATCCATGTGTGGTTTGTTTAGAGGAACAAACATGTAATGATACTAGCTATGGTTTGTGAGAAGAACATACATGCAATGACTCTAGCTATGGTTTGTGAAAAGAACACACATGCAATGACACTGGTGTAGCCTTATGTGGTTTGTGAGAAGAACAGACATGCAATGACTCTAGCTGTGGTTTGTGAAAAGAACACACATGCAATGACACTGGTGTATCCTTATGTGGTTTGTGAGAAGAACAGACATGCAATGACACTAGCTGTGGTTTGTGAAAAGAACACACATGCAATGACACTGGTGGATCCGTGTGTGGTTTGCTAGAAGAACACACATCCAATGACACTGGTGGATCCATGTGTGGTTTGAGAGAAGAACACACATCCAATGACACTGGGTGTGGTTAATGAAAGAACACACATCCAATGACACTGGGGGATCCTTATGTGGTTTTTGAAAAGAACAGACATCCAATGACACTACCTGTGGTTCATGAAAAGAACACACATCCAATGACACTGGTGGATCCTTATGTGGTTTGTGAGAAGATTAGACATGCAATGACTCTAGATGTGGTTCATGAGAAGAACAGACATGCAATTACATTGGTGTATCCTTATGTGGTTTGTGAGAAGAACACACATGCGATGACTCTAGTTGTGGTTTGTGAAAAGAACACACATGCAATGACATTGGGTTATCCTTATGTGGTTTGTGAGAAGAACACACATGCAATGACTCTAGTTGTGGTTTGTGAAAAGAACACACATCTAGTGACACTGGTATATCCATATGTGGTTTGTGAGAAGAACAGACATGCAATGACACTGGATGTGGTTCATGAAAAGAACACACATGCAATGACACTGGTGGATCCATGTGTGGTTTGTGAGAAGAACACACATCCAATAACACTGGGTGTGGTTCATGAAAAGAACACACATCCAATGACACTGGTGGATCCTTATGTGGTTTATGAAAAGAACAGACATCCAATGACACTGTGTGGTTCATGAAAAGAACACACATCCAACGACACTGGTGGATCCTTATGTGGTTTGTGAGAAGAACAAACATGCAATGACTCTATATGTGGTTCATGAGAAGAACAAACATGCAATTACCCTGGTGTATCCTTATGTGGTTTTTGAGAGGAACACACATGCGATGACTCTAGATGTGGTTCATGCGAAGAATAGACATGCAATGACACTAGTGGATCCCTATGTGGTTTGTGAGAAGAACATACATGCAATGTCACTGGGTGTGGTTCTTGAAAAGAACACACATCCAGTGACACTGGTGGATCTATATGTGGTTTGTGAGAAGAACAGACATGCAATGACACTGGGTGTGGTTCATGAAAAGAACACACATCCAATGGCACTTGTGGATCCATGTGTGGTTTGTTTAGAAGAACACACATGCAATGACCACATGCAATGCCACTGGTGGATCCATGTGTGGTTTGTTTAGAGGAACAAACATGCAATGATACTGGGTGTGGTTCATGAAAAGAACAGACATGCAATGACACTGGTGGATCCTTATGTGGTTTGTGAGAATAACTGACATGCAATCACAATGGGTGGATCCATGTGTGGTTCCTGAAAAGAAAACACATCCAATGACACTGGTGTATCCTTATGTGGTCTCTGAGAAGAACACACATGTAATGACTCTAGATGTGGTTTTTGAAAAGAACACACATGCAATGACACTGGTGGATCCATGTGTTTTATGAAAAGAACACACGTGCAATGACTCTAGGTGTAGATCCATGTGGTTTAGGACAATAACACACACATGCAATGAACTCTAGTTGGTCCATGTGGTTTATGAGAAGAACACACATCCAATCAACTCTAGTGGATCTATCTTGGCATAATTTGATGTATGCCATGCTGTATTTCATTGTACAAGACACTCACTTTCCATTTTTATACTACTCAGTTTTGCCCTTGGTTTTTTGATACTACTCAATTTTGCCCCCCTCTCTCTATCTTTCGTAGAAGCCCAAACCTGTGCTTACTCTATCTGCTACTCACTGATTGGTTGTCACAGTTGTCACGCGGATCGTGTGGACCAACCGTTGATTCTGTGCGATCCAAAGATGATCATTGCACACGTCGTGTGCTTCACAGTACAGCGTGAGACAACACGAATGTCTCCCTCAGTGAGACTTCTATAAGAAGGAACACGATGCCGTCCATGGAAAAAGTCGTCGAGCAGTCATGTCATGTTTAATCAAGACTGAAAAGCCTACTACTGCTACTACTACGCCACAACACATGCGTCATCGAGTGCACGGTCATCGATGGACAACTGCAATTTATTGCCACTTGATTTTTGTAAGACATATCCCATTTTTTATGCAGCGGATCGCAATCTCACTTCCAACTGGGCCTCGCTGTAAGAAACTTGCACGTGCTAGCCGGAGGCCGAAGAGCTGAGCTCGACGAGACCTAACTTCTCCGCCTTCATCGAGTCACTCGCCGTCATCAACACATCCCTCTACCTGATCTAGCACAACCCCACAAATCTTGCCGTACAGCCACCTACCTTCCCCTCTGCATTTCCACTTTTAACTATCGCCGATTTTAGGGCCGTGTCAAACTTCGTACATAGAAATTGTGTATGCGCCCTTTGCATGCGGCTCAATACAAAACTGCCATGCATGGCCCGGGAAAAAAACGTGACGTACCATGCATGTGTCGTGGTGCACGGTGCAGTAGACTGCATGGCGCGTTTCACGATGGTGCAACAAAATGTGCCTTGCTTCCATCCACCTTTACTATAGAACCCCTCTCTGCACACCCACTCTCACTCTCGCTCACTCTCCCCATGCAACCCTCTCCACTATCCCACCAGCATCCGCAAACTCCCGAGAATACCCCGTCCGTGCCGGCAATGGCAGATGAGGATAAGGTGGCCATCATCGCCTCCGAGGCTGCCGATGAGGAGGCCCCCCGTCTCCTCGTTGGTCCCCCTCGACGCGTTAAAAGCAGCCGCTATCGCTGTCCAGGACCCAATCGAGCCATCGATGGCAGCCGTCGTTCCCATCCAGGCCCCCGTCCCCGCTACCGACGGGGCCGCCGAAGAGGAGCCCCCGCCGGCGAGGAGGCCTCTGCCAATCACAAGCAGATCAAGCACTTCTTGGGCTCCTACGATCCAGATAAGTACATCGCTCCGCTGAACCCCTATGACACCGGCATCGACAACCCATGGTTGAAGGTTACTAGGGTTTGCTCCCCTCCCCTGGTTCTTCTATCGTTCCCATTGTTGGATGCTAGATCTTGGTTTATTAGGATTCGCTTGTTCGCGTTTCGATTGCTCGGTCTTCTTACATCATCTACTACCCCATTTTCCTTTTCTTCCAATAGGTTTCCGGCAGCGACGTCTGCAGCGATGATGAGTCCATGCACACCAAGACTCGTCAGGTGCTGGGGAGGCTGCAGGCCACCAGTACGATGCCTTCTTCAGGGGAGGCTCCCGGCGCTGCCCCTTCTGCAAGGGGATCGCCTTCTGCTGGGTGAGTCTCGCCGGCACCAACTTCAACTCCTTACTGAAGCATGCAGAGGCCTCGGACTCTGGCATCCACAAAGGCAGCGAGCGCGAGACCGTGAACATCAACGCCTACATCGCTGAACATCGGGCTCTTGGCATTCACCTCCGAAACCTCCACGGGTGGCCATCAAAGAGGGTCGCATGCCTCCAACTAGGCCCAAGGCCCCAAAGATCAAGGGACTGGGCAGCAAGAAGTGGAGGAAGCGCCGGAGGGAGGAGACGAAGGCGCGAGCGCATGAAGGACGGGTTGGATGTGTCCTTGAATGTATCTGCTGCTGCGGCGGCTGCTGTTGCTAAGCAGCTTCTTTTGATTTTCTATATTTTGCTTGCATCCTATTTCTGGCTGAATGCATCGAACCTCGTTAAGCAACCTACTTTCTATTGATATATCCTATTTAGCTACACATAACTATATCTACATTTGTTTTGTTTTCTGAATGAATGTATTCTGCCTGGTGTGATTTGCTGCTCTAGATTTGCTACCTAATCGAAGGCAAAAAGAGGTCCAAAAGGGAACGAATTATCAAAGAGAGAATCTTCTCTAGATTTGCCACCAATTTGGGCAAAATGAAACATATCTGTTTAGCGAGAGAGGAAAAGGGTACTCTTTTAAACTGCCAGTTAATGAGCTACCATCTTGTCAAGCTACAAGACACATACATACACATAACACAAAGAGGGTTAAACTTATTTTACTACTCTCACTTGAGGCGCTAGACATCTTGATAAGATAAATGAGTTCCACAAAATAGAAACATAACACTGAGAAGTAAAATTTAATTAACTTCTCATCAGCCCACTTGAGGCGCTTGCCATCGTTCCTAGGTGACCAACTACGATCATTCCAGGTGGATCTTACATTATTAGCACTCCACAACTCACGAAATGCTTCGTCCCACATGCGACGACTCTAGCTGCGGTTTGTGAAAAGAACACACATGCAATGACACTGGTGTATCCTTATGTGGTTTGTGAAAAGAACACACATCCAGTGACACTGGTATATCCAAATGTGGTTTGTGAGAAGAACAGACATGCAATGACACTGGATGTGGTTCATGAAAAGAACACACATGCAATGACACTGGTGGATCCATGTGTGGTTTGTGAGAAGAACACACATCCAATAACACTGGGTGTGGTTCATGAAAAGAATACACATCCAATGACACTGGTGGATCCTTATGTGATTTATGAAAAGAACAAACATCCAATGACACCGTGTGTGGTTCATGAAAAGAACACACATCCAATGACACTGGTGGATCCTTATGTGGTTTGTGAGAAGAACAAACATGCAATGACTCTATATGTGGTTCATGAGAAGAACAGACATGCAATTACCCTGGTGTATCCTTATGTGGTTTGTGAGAAGAACAGACATGCAATGACACTAGCTGTGGTTTGTGAAAAGAACACACATGCAATGACACTGGTGGATCCATGTGTGGTTTGCTAGAAGAACACACATCCAATAACACTGGTGGATCCATGTGTGGTTTGAGAGAAGAACACACATCCAATAACACTGGGTGTGGTTCATGAAAAGAACACACATCCAATGACACTGGTGGATCCTTATGTGGTTTATGAAAAGAACAGACATCCAATGACACTGGGTGTTGTTCATGAAAAGAACACACATCCAATGACACTGGTGGATCCTTATGTGGTTTGTGAAAAGAACAGACATCTAAAGACACTACCCGTGGTTCATGAAAAGAACACACATCCAATGACACTGCTGGATCCTTATGTTGTTTGTGAGAAGATTAGACATGCAATGACTCTAGATGTGGTTCATGAGAAGAACAGACACGCAATTACATCGGTGCATCCTTATGTGGTTTCTGAGAAGAACACACATGCGACGACTCTAGCTGCGGTTTGTGAATAGAACACACATGCAATGACACTGGTGTATCCTTATGTGGTTTGTGAGAAGAACACACATGCAATGACTCTAGCTGTGGTTTGTGAAAAGAACACACATCCAGTGACACTGGTATATCCATATGTGGTTTGTGAGAAGAACAGACATGCAATGACACTGGATGTGGTTCATGAAAAGAACACACATGCAATGACACTGGTGGATCCATGTGTGGTTTGTGACAAGAACACACATCCAATAACACTGGGTGTGGTTCATGAAAAGAACACACATCCAATGACACTGGTGGATCCTTATGTGGTTTATGAAAAGAAGAGACATCCAATGACACTGTCTGTGGTTCATGAAAAGAACACACATCCAATGACACTGGTGGTTCCTTATGTGGTTTGTGAGAAGAACAAACATGCAACGACTACATATGTGGTTCATGAGAAGAACAGACATGCAATTACCCTGGTGTATCCTTATGTGGTTTGTGAGAAGAACACACATGCGATGACTCTAGATGTGGTTCATGTGAAGAACAGACATGCAATGACACTAGTGGATCCCTATGTGGTTTGTGAGAAGAAAAGACATGCAATGTCACTGGGTGTGGTTCATGAAAACAACACACATCCAGTGACACTGGTGGATCCATATGTGGTTTGTGAGAAGAACAGACATGCAATGACACTGGGTGTGGTTCATGAAATGAACACACATCCAATGGCACTAGTGGATCCATGTGTGGTTTGTTTAGAAGAGCAAACATGCAATGACACTGGTGGATCCATGTGTGGTTTGTTTAGAGGAATAGACATGCAATGATACTGGGTGTGGTTCATGAAAAGAACAGACATGCAATGACACTGGTGGATCCTTATGTGGTTTATGAAAAGAACAGACATCCAATGACACTGTGTGTGGTTCATGAAAAGAACACACATCCAATGACAATGTTGGATCCTTATGTGGTTTGTGAAAAGAACAGACATCCAATGACACTACATGTGGTTCATGAAAAGAACACACATCCAATGACACTGGTGGATCCTTATGTGGTTTGTGAGAATATTAGACATGCAATGACTCTAGATGTGGTTCATGAGAAGAACAGAGATGCAATTACATTGGTGTATCCTTATGTGGTTTGTGAGAAGAACACACATGCGATTACTCTAGATGTGGTTCATGCGAAGAACAGACATGCAATGACACTAGTGGATCCCTATATGGTTTGTGAGAAGAACAGACATGCAATGTCACTGGGTGTGGTTCATGAAAAGAACACACATCCAGTGACACTGGTGGATCCATATGTGGTTTGTGATAAGAACAGACATGCAATGACACTGGGTGTGGTTCATGAAAAGAACACACATCCAATGGCACTGGTGGATCCATGTGTTGTTTGTTTAGAAGAACACACATGCAATGACCACATGCAATGACACTGGTGGATCCATGTGTGGTTTGTTTAGAGGAACAGACATGCAATGATACTAGCTATGGTTTGTGAGAACATACATGCAATGACTCTAGCTATGGTTTGTGAAAAGAACACACATCCAATGACATTGGTGGATCCTTATGTGGTTTGTGAAAAGAACAGACATCCAATGACACTACCTGTGGTTCATGAAAAGAACACAGATCCAATGACACTGGTGGATCCTCATGTGGTTTGTGAGAAGATTAGACATGCAATGACTCTAGATGTGGTTCATGAGAAGAACAGACATGCAACTACATTGGTGTATCCTTATGTGGTTTGTGAGAAGAACACACATGCGATGACTCTAGCTGTGGTTTGTGAAAAGAAGACACATGCAACGACACTGTTGTATCCTTATGTGGTTTCTGAGAAGAACACACATGCAATGACTCTAGTTGTGGTTTGTGAAAAGAACACACATCCAGTGACACTGGTATATCCAAATGTGGTTTGTGAGAAGAACAGACATGCAATGACACTGGATGTGGTTCATGAAAAGAACACACATGCAATGACACTGGTGGATCCATGTGTGGTTTGTGAGAATAACACACATCCAATAACACTGGGTGTGATTCATGAAAAGAATACACATCCAATGACACTGGTGGATCCTTACGTGATTTATGAAAAGAACAAACACCCAATGACACCGTGTGTGGTTCATGAAAAGAACACACATCCAATGACACTGGTGGATCCTTATGTGGTTTGTGAGAAGAACAAACATGTAATGACTCGATATGTGGTTCATGAGAAGAACAGACATGCAATTACCCTGGTGTATCCTTATGTGGTTTGTGAGAAGAACAGACATGCAATGACACTAGCTGTGGTTTGTGAAAAGAACACACATGCAATGACACTGGTGGATCCATGTGTGGTTTGCTAGAAGAACACACATCCAATAACACTGGTGTATCCATGTGTGGTTTGAGAGAAGAACACACATCCAATAACACTAGGTGTGGTTCATGAAAAGAACACACATCCAATGACACTGGTGGATCCTTATGTGGTTTGTGAAAAGAACAGACATCCAATGACACTGGGTGTGGTTCATGAAAAGAACACACATCCAATGACACTGGTGGATCCTTATGTGGTTTGTGAAAAGAACAGACATCTAAAGACACTACCCGTGGTTCATCAAAAGAACACACATCCAATGACACTGGTGGATCCTTATGTGGTTTGTGAGAAGATTAGACATGCAATGACTCTAGATGTGGTTCATGAGAAGAACAGATATGCAATTACATTGGTGCATCCTTATGTGGTTTGTAAGAAGAACACACATGCTACGACTCTAGCTGTGGTTTGTGAAAAGGACACACATGCAATGACACTGGTGTATCCTTATGTGGTTTGTGAGAAGAACACACATGCAATGACTCTAGCTGTGGTTTGTGAAAAGAACACACATCCAGTGACACTGGTATATCCATATGTGGTTTGTGAGAAGAACAGACATGCAATGACACTGGATGTGGTTCATGAAAAGAACACACATGCAATGACACTGGTGGATCCATGTGTGGTTTGTGACAAGAACACACATCCAATAACACTGGGTGTGGTTCATGAAAAGAACACACATCCAATGACACTAGTGGATCCTTATGTGGTTTATGAAAAGAAGAGACATCCAATGACACTGTGTGTGGTTCATGAAAAGAACACACATCCAATGACACTGGTGGTTCCTTATGTGGTTTGTGAGAAGAACAAACATGCAACGACTATATATGTGGTTCATGAGAAGAACAGACATGCAATTACCCTGGTGTATCCTTATGTGGTTTGTGAGAAGAACACACATGCGTTGACTCTAGATGTGGTTCATGTGAAGAACAGACATGCAATGACACTAGTGGATCCCTATGTGGTTTGTGAGAAGAAAAGACATGCAATGTCACTGGGTGTGGTTCATGAAAACAACACACATCCAGTGACACTGGTGGATCCATATGTGGTTTGCGAGAAGACCAGACATGCAATGACACTGGGTGTGGTTCATGAAATGAACACACATCCAATGGCACTGGTGGATCCATGTGTGGTTTGTTTAGAAGAACAAACATGCAATGACACTGGTGGATCCATGTGTGGTTTGTTTAGAGGAATAGACATGCAATGATACTGGGTGTGGTTCATGAAAAGAACAGACATGCAATGATACTGGTGGATCCTGATGTGGTTTGTGAGAAGAACTGACATGCAATCACAGTGGGTGGATCCATGTGTGGTTCATGAAAAGAACAGACATCCAATGACACTGGTGTATCCTTATGTGGATTATGAAAAGAACAGACATCTAATGACATTGTGTGTGGTTCATGAAAAGAACACACATCCAATGACAGTGGCGGATCCTTATGTGGTTTGTGAGAAGAACAGACATGCAATGACTCTATATGTGATTCATGAGAAAAACAGACATGCAATTACCCTGGTGTATCCTTATGTGGTTTGTGAGAAGAACACACATGCGATTACTCTAGATGTGGTTCATGCGAAGAACAGACATGCAATGACACTAGTGGATCCCTATGTGATTTGTGAGAAGAACAAACATGCAATGTCACTGGGTATGGTTCATGAAAAGAACACACATCCAGTGACACTGGTGGATCCATATGTGGTTTGTGATAAGAACAAACATGCAATGACACTGGGTGTGGTTCATGAAAAGAACACACATCCAATGGCACTGGTGGATCCATGTGTGGTTTGTTTAGAAGAACACAAATGCAATGACCACATGCAATGACACTGGTGGATCCATGTGTGGTTTGTTTAGAGGAACAGACATGCAATGATACTAGCTATGGTTTGTGAGAAGAACATACATGCAATGAATCTAGCTATGGTTTGTGAAAAGAACACACATGCAATGACACTGGTGTATCCTTATGTGGTTTTTGAGAAGAACAGACATGCAATGACTCTAGCTGTGGTTTGTGAAAAGAACACACATGCAATGACACTGGTGTATCCTTATGTGGTTTGTGAGAAGAACAGACATGCAATGATACTAGTTGTGGTTTGTGAAAAGAACACACATGCAATGACACTAGTGGATCCATGTGTGGTTTGCTAGAAGAACACACAACCAATGACACTGGTGGATCCATGTGTTGTTTGAGAGAAGAACACACATCCAATGACACTGGGTGTGGTTCATGAAAAGAACACACATCCAATGACACTAGTGGATCCTTATGTGGGTTGTGAAAAGAACAGATGTCCAATGACACTACCTATGGTTCATGAAAAGAACACACATCCAATGACAGTGGTGGATCCTTATGTGTTTTGTTAGAAGATTAGACATGCAATGACTCTAGATGTGGTTCATGAGAAGAACAGACATGCAATTATATATGTGTATCCTTATGTGGATTGTGAGAAGAACACACATGCAATGACTATCTATGGTTTGTGAAAAGAACACACATGCAATGACACTGGTGCATCCTTATGTGGTTTGTGAGAAGAACAGACATGCAATGACTCTAGCTGTGGTTTGTGAAAAGAACACACATGCAATGACACTGGTGTATCCTTATGTGGTTTGTGAGAAGAACAGGCATGCAATGACACTAGAAGTGGTTTGTGAAAAGAACACACATCCAATGACACTGGTGGATCCATGTGTGATTTGTGAGAAGAACACACATCCAATAACACTGGGTGTGGTTCATGAAAAGAACACACATCCAATGACACTGGTGGATCCTTATGTGGTTTATGAAAAGAACAGACATCCAATGACACTGTGTGTGGTTCATGAAAAGAACACACATCCAACGACACTGGTGGATCCTTATGTGGTTTGTGAGAAGAACAAAAATGCAATGACTCTATATGTGGTTCATGAGAAGAACAGACATGCAATTACCCTGGTGTATCCTTATGTGGTTTGTGAGAAGAACAGACGTGTAATGACACTAGCTGTGGTTTGTGAAAAGAACACACATGCAATGACATTGGTGGATCCATGTGTGGTTTGCTAGAAGAACACACATCCAATGACACTGGTGGATCCATGTGTGGTTTGAGAGAAGAACACACATCCAATGACACTGGGTGTGGTTCATGAAAAGAACACACATCCAATGACACTGGTGGATCCTTATGTGGTTTATGAAAAGAACAGACATCCAATGACACTGGGTGTTGTTCATGAAAAGAACACACATCCAATGAGACAGGTGGATCCTTATGTGGTTTGTGAAAAGAACAGACATCTAATGACACTACCCGTGGTTCATGAAAAGAACACACATACAATGACACTGGTGGATCCTTATGTGGTTTGTGAGAAGATTAGACATGCAATGACTCTAGATGTGGTTCATGAGAAGAACGGACATGCAATTACATTGGTGCATCCTTATGTGGTTTGTGAGAAGAACACACATGCGACGACTCTAGCTGCGGTTTGTGAAAAGAACACACATGCAATGACACTGGTGTATCCTTATGTGGTTTGTGAAAAGAACACACATGCAATGACACTGGTATATCCATATGTCGTTTGTGAGTAGAACAGACATGCAATGACACTGGATGTGGTTCATGAAAAGAACACACATGCAATGACACTGGTGGATCCATGTGTGGTTTGTGAGAAGAACACACATCCAATAACACTGGGTGTGGTTCATGAAAAGAACACACATCCAATGATATTGGTGGATCCTTATGTGGTTTATGAAAAGAACAGACATCCAATGACACTGTGTGTGGTTCATGAAAAGAACACACATCCAATGACATTGGTGGATCCTTATGTGGTTTGTGAGAAGAACAAACATGCAATGACTATATATGTGGTTCATGAGAAGAACAGACATGCAATTACCCTGGTGTATCCTTATGTGGTTTGTGAGAAGAACACACATGCGATGACTCGAGATGTGGTTCATGTGAAGAACAGACATGCAATGACACTAGTGGATCCCTATGTGGTTTGTGAGAAGAACAGACATGCAATGTCACTAGGTGTGGTTCATGAAAAGAACACACATCCAGTGACACTGGTGGGTCCATATGTGGTTTGTGAGAAGAACAGACATGCAATGACATTGGGTGTGGTTCATGAAAAGAACACACATCCAATGGCACTGGTGGATCCATGTGTGGTTTGTTTAGAAGAACATACATGCAATGACACTGGTGGATCCATGTGTGGTTTGTTTAGAGGAACAGACATGCAATGATACTTGGTGTGGTTCATGAAAAGAACAGACATGCAATGACACTGGTGGATCCTTATGTGGTTTGTGGGAAGAACTGACTTGCAATCACAGTGGGTGGCTCCATGTGTGGTTCATGAAAAGAACACACATCCAATGATACTGGTGTATCCTTATGTGGATTATGAAAAGAATAGACATCTAATGACACTTTGTGTGATTCATGAAAAGAACACACATCCAATGACAGTGGTGGATCCTTATGTGGTTTGTGAGAAGAACAGACATGAAATGACTCTATATGTGTTTCATGAGAAGAACAGACATGCAATTACCCTGGTGTATCCTTATTATGTTTGTGAGAAGAACACACATGCGATTACTCTAGATGTGGTTCATGCGAAGAACAGACATGCAATGACACTAGTGGATCCCTATGTGGTTTGTGAGAAGAACAGACATGCAATGTCACTGGGTGTGGTTGATGAAAAGAACACACATCCAGTGACACTGGTGGATCCATATGTGGTTTGTGATAAGAACAGACCTGCAATGACACTGGGTGTGGTTCATGAAAAGAACACACATCCAATGGCACTGGTGGATCCATGTGTGGTTTGTTTAGAAGAACACACATGCAATGACACTGGTGGATCCATGTGTGGTTTGTTTAGAGGAACAGACATGCAATGATACTAGCTATGGTTTGTGAGAAGAACACACATGCAATGACTCTAGCTATGGTTTGTGAAAAGAACACACATGCAATGACAGTGGTGTATCCTTATGTGGTTTGTGAGAAGAACAGACATGCAATGACTCTAGTTGTGGTTTGTGAAAAGAACACACATGCAATGACACTGGTGTATCCTTATGTGGGTTGTGAGAAGAACAGACATGCAATGACACTAGCTGTGGTTTGTGAAAAGAACACACATGCAATGACACTGGTGGATCCATGTGTGGTTTGCTAGAAGAACACACATCCAATGACACTGGTGGATCAGTGTGGTTTGAGAGAAGAACACCCATCCAATGACACTAGGTGTGGTTCATGAAAAGAACACACATCCAATGACACTGGTGGATCCTTATGTGGTTTGTGAAAAGAACACACATCCAATGACACTGGTGGATCCTTATATGGTTTGTGAGAAGATTAGACATGCAATGAATCTAGATGTGGTTCATGAGAAGAACAGACATGCAATTACATTGGTGTATCCTTATGTGGTTTGTGAGAAGAACACACATGCGATGACTCTAGCTGTGGTTTGTGAAAAGAACACACATGTAATGACACTGTGTATCCTTATGTGGTTTGTGAGAAGAACACACATGCAATGACTCTAGTTGTGGTTTGTGAAAAGAACACACATCTAGTGACACTGGTATATCCATATGTGGTTTGTGAGAAGAACAGACATGCAATGACACTGGATGTGGTTCATGAAAAGAACACACATGCAATGACACTGGTGGATCCATGTGTGGTTTGTGAGAAGAACACACATCCAATAACACTGGGTGTGGTTCATGAAAAGAACACACATCCAATGACACTGGTGGATCCTTATGTGGTTTATGAAAAGAACAGACATCCAATGACACTTTGTGTGGTTCATGAAAAGAACACACATCCAATGACACTGGTGGATCCTTATGTGGATTGTGAGAAGAACAAACATGCAACGACTATATATGTGGTTCATGAGAAGAACACACATGCAATTACCCTGGTGTATCCTTATGTGGTTTGTGAGAAGAACACACATGCGATGACTCTAGATGTGGTTCATGTGAAGAACAGACATGCAATGACACTAGTGGATCCCTATGTGGTTTGTGAGAAGAACAGACATGCAATGTCACTGGGTGTGGTTCATGAAAAGAACACACATCCAGTGACACTTATGGGTCCATATGTGGTTTGTGCAAAGAACAGACATGCAATGACACTGGGTGTGGTTCATGAAAAGAACACAGATCCAATGGCACTGGTGGATCCATGTGTGGTTTGTTTAGAAGAACACACATGCAATGACACTGGTGGATCCATGTGTGGTTTGTTTAGAGGAACAGACATGCAATGATACTTGGTGTGGTTCATGAAAAGAACAGACATGCAATGACACTGGTGGATCCTTATGTGGTTTATGAGAAGAACTGACTTGCAATCACAGTGGGTGGCTCCATGTGTGGTTCATGAAAAGAACAGACATCCCATGACACTGGTGTATCCTTATGTGGATTATGAAAAGAACAGACATCTAATGACACTACATGTGGTTCATGAAAAGAACACACATCCAATGACACTGGTGGATCCTTATGTGGTTTGTGAGAATATTAGACATGCAATGACTCTAGATGTGGTTCATGAGAAGAACAGAGATGCAATTACCCTGGTGTATCCTTATTATGTTTGCGAGAAGAACACACATGCGATTACTCTAGATGTGGTTCATGCGAAGAACAGACATGCAATGACACTAGTGGATCCCTATGTGGTTTGTGAGAAGAACAGACATGCAATGTCACTGGGTGTGGTTGATGAAAAGAACACACATCCAGTGACACTGGTGGATCCATATGTGGTTTGTGATAAGAACAGACATGCAATGACACTGGGTGTGGTTCATGAAAAGAACACACATCCAATGGCACTGGTGGATCCATGTGTGGTTTGTTTAGAAAAACACACATGCAATGACCACATGCAATGACACTGGTGGATCCATGTGTGGTTTGTTTAGAGGAACAGACATGCAATGATACTAGCTATGGTTTGTGAGAAGAACATACATGCAATGACTCTAGCTATGGTTTGTGAAAAGAACACACATGCAATGACACTGGTGTAGCCTTATGTGGTTTGTGAGAAGAACAAACATGCAATGACTCTAGCTGTGGTTTGTGAAAAGAACACACATGCAATGACACTCGTGTATCCTTATGTGGTTTGTGAGAAGAACAGACATGCAATGACACTAGCTGTGGTTTGTGAAAAGAACACACATGCAATGACACTGGTGGATCCATGTGTGGTTTGATAGGAGAACACACATCCAATGACACTGGTGGATCCATGTGTGGTTTGAGAGAAGAACACACATCCAATGACACTGGGTGTGGTTCATGAAAAGAACACACATCCAATGACACTGGTGGATCCTTATGTGGTTTTTGAAAAGAACATACATCCAATGACACTACCTGTGGTTCATGAAAAGAACACACATCCAATGACACTGGTGGATCCTTATGTGGTTTGTGAGAAGATTAGACATGCATTGACTCTAGATGTGGTTCATGAGAAGAACATACATGCAATTACATTGGTGTATCCTTATGTGGTTTGTGAGAAGAACACACATGTGATGACTCTAGTTGTGGTTTGTGAAAAGAACACACATGCAATGACATTGGGGTATCCTTATGTGGTTTGTGAGAAGAACACACATGCAATGACTTTAGTTGTGGTTTGTGAAAAGAACACACATCTAGTGACACTGGTATATCCATATGTGGTTTGTGAGAAGAGCAGACATGCAATGACACTGGATGTGGTTCATGAAAAGAACACACATGCAATGACACTGGTGGATCCATGTGTGGTTTGTGAGAAGAACACACATCCAATAACACTGGGTGTGGTTCATGAAAAGAACACACATCCAATGACACTGGTGGATCCTTATGTGGTTTATGAAAAGAACAGACATCCAATGACACTGTGTGGTTCATGAAAAGAACACACATCCAACGACACTGGTGGATCCTTATGTGGTTTGTGAGAAGAACAAACATGCAATGACTCTATGTGTGGTTCATGAGAAGAACAGACATGCAATTACCCTGGTGTATCCTTATGTGGTTTTTGAGAGGAACACACATGCGATGACTCTAGATATGGTTCATGCGAAGAATAGACATGCAATGACACTAGTGGATCCCTATGTGGTTTGTGAGAAGAACATACATGCAATGTCACTGGGTGTGGTTCATGAAAAGAACACACATCAAGTGACACTGGTGGATCTATATGTGGTTTGTGAGAAGAACAAACATGCAATGACACTGGGTGTGGTTCATGAAAAGAACACACATCCAATGGCACTGGTGGATCCATGTGTGGTTTGTTTAGAAGAACACACATGCAATGACCACATGCAATGCCACTGGTGGATCCATGTGTGGTTTGTTTAGAGGAACAAACATGCAATGATACTGGGTGTGGTTCATGAAAAGAACAGACATGCAATGACACTGGTGGATCCTTATGTGGTTTGTGAGAATAACTGACATGCAATCACAATGGGTGGATCCATGTGTGGTTCCTGAAAAGAACACACATCCAATGACACTGGTGTATCCTTATGTGGTCTCTGAGAAGAACACACATGTAATGACTCTAGATGTGGTTTTTGAAAAGAACACACATGCAATGACACTGGTGGATCCATGTGGTTTATGAAAAGAACACACATGCAATGACTCTAGCTGTAGATCCATGTGGTTTAGGACAATAACACACACATGCAATGAACTCTAGTTGGTCCATGTGGTTTATGAGAAGAACACACATCCAATCAACTCTAGTGGATCTATCTTGGCATAATTTGATGTATGCCATGCTGTATTTCATTGTACAAGACACTCACTTTCCATTTTTATACTACTCAGTTTTGCCCTTGGTTTTTTGATACTACCCAGTTTTGCCCCCTCTCTCTCTTTCGTAGAAGCCCAAACCTGTGCTTACTCTATCTGCTACTCACTGATTGGTTGTCACAGTTGTCACGCGGATCGTGTGGACCAACCGTTGATTCTGTGCGATCCAAAGATGATCGTTGCACACGTCGTGTGCTTCACAGTACAGCGTGAGACAACACGAACGTCTCCCTCAGTGAGACTTCTACAAGAAGGAACACGATGCCGTCCATGGAAAAAGTCGTCGAGCAGTCATGTCATGTTTAATCAAGACTGAAAAGCCTACTACTGCTACTACTACGCCACAACACATGCGTCATCGAGTGCACGGTCATCGATGGACAACTGCAATTTATTGCCACTTGATTTTAGTAAGACATATCCCATTTTTTATGCAGCGGATTGCAATCTCACTTCCAACTGGGCCTCGCTGTAAGAAACTTGCACGTGCTAGCCGGAGGCCGAAGAGCTGAGCTCGACGAGACCTAACTTCTCCGCCTTCATCGAGTCACTCGCCGTCATCAACACATCCCTCTACCTGATCTAGCACAACCCCACAAATTTTGCCGTACAGCCACCTACCTTCCCCTCTGCATTTCCACTTTTAACTATCGCCAATTTTAGGGCCGTGTCAAACTTCGTACATAGAAATTGTGTATGCGCCCTTTGCATGCGGATCAATACAAAACTGCCATGCATGGCCCGGGAAAAAAACGTGACGTACCATGCATGTGTCGTGGTGCACGGTGCAGTAGACTGCATGGTGCGTTTCACGATGGTGCAACAAAATGTGCCTTGCTTCCATCCACCTTTACTATAGAACCCCTCTCTGCACACCCACTCTCACTCTCTCTCACTCTCCCCATGCAACCCTCTCCACTATCCCACCAGCATCCGCAAACTCCCGAGAATACCCCGTCCGTGCCGGCGATGGCAGAGGAGGATAAGGTGGCCATCGTCGCCTCCGAGGCTGCCGACGAGGAGGCCCCCCATCTCCTCGCTGGTCCCCCTCGACGCGTTAAAAGCAGCCGCTATCGCTGTCCAGGACCCAATCAAGCCATCGATGGCAGCCGTCGTTCCCATCCAGGCCCCCGTCCCCGCTACCGACGGGGCCGCCGAAGAGGAGCCCCCGCCGGCGAGGAGGCCTCTGCCAATCACAAGAAGATCAAGCACTTCTTGGGCTCCTACGATCCAGATAAGTACATCGCTCCGCTGAACCCCTACGACACCGGCATCGACGACCCATGGTTGAAGGTTACTAGGGTTTGCTCCCCTCCCCTGGTTCTTCTATCGTTCCCATTGTTGGATGCTAGATCTTGGTTTATTAGGATTCGCTTGTTCGCGTTTCGATTGCTCGGTCTTCTTACATCATCTACTACCCCATTTTCCTTTTCTTCCAATAGGTTTCCGGCAGCGACGTCTGCAGCGATGATGAGTCCATGCACACCAAGACTCGTCAGGTGCTGGGGAGGCTGCAGGCCGCCAGTACGATGCCTTCTTCTGGGGAGGCTCCCGGCGCTGCCCCTTCTGCAAGGGGATCGCCTTCTGCTGGGTGAGTCTCGCCGGCACCAACTTCAACTCCTTACTAAAGCATGCAGAGGCCTCGGACTTTGGCATCCACAAAGGCAGCGAGCACGAGACCGTGAACATCAACGCCTACATCGCTGAACATCGGGCTCTTGGCATTCACCTCCGAAACCTCCAGCGGGTGGCCATCAAAGAGGGTCGCATGCCTCCAACTAGGCCCAAGGCCCCAAAGATCAAGGGACTGGGCAGCAAGAAGTGGAGGAAGCGCCGGAGGGAGGAGACGAAGGCGCGGGCGCATGAAGGACGGGTTGGATGTGTCCTTGAATGTATCTGCTGCTGCGGCGGCTGCTGTTGCTAAGCAGCTTCTTTTGATTTTCTATATTTTGCTTGCATCCTATTTCTGGCTGAATGCATCGAACCTCGTTAAGCAACCTACTTTCTATTGATATATCCTATTTAGCTACACATAACTATATCTACATTTGTTTTGTTTTCTGAATGAATGTATTCTGCCTGGTGTGATTTGCTGCTCTAGATTTGCTACCTGATCGAAGGCAAAAAGAGGTCCAAAAGGGAACGAATTATCAAAGAGAGAATCTTCTCTAGATTTGCCACCAATTTGGGCAAAATGAAACATATCAGTTTAGCGAGAGAGGAAAAGGGTACTCTTTTAAACTGCCAGTTAATGAGCTACCATCTTGTCAAGCTACAAGACACATACATACACATAACACAAAGAGGGTTAAACTTATTTTACTACTCTCACTTGAGGCGCTAGACATCTTGATAAGATAAATGAGTTCCACAAAATAGAAACATAACACTGAGAAGTAAAATTTAATTAACTTCTCATCAGCCCACTTGAGGCGCTTGCCATCGTTCCTAGGTGACCAACTACGATCATTCCAGGTGGATCTTACATTATTAGCACTCCACAACTCACGAAATGCTTCGTCCCACCTGGGATCTGACTTGCCTTCCCTATCTTCAGCGTCCTGCGACACAATTAGCGGTGCATCACAGACTTGATTGTTGACGCTAGAAGATGTTGCCTCTCTATTTGCTGCTTCAGCTGCAGCCTCTCTGTCAGCTACTTCTACTTCAGCTGCAAGCTCTCTTTCAGCTGCTTCTGCAGCCTCTCTGTTAACTGCTTCAGATGCAGCCATTTCCTTTGCATATGTAGCTTCAAACTCAGCTATTCTGCATTTTCTACAAACGGCTCCCCTAAGCTCGTCTTCCCTCTTGCAAATAGGGCAAAACATGAGGTAACATAGAAAAATGGACCTTCTTGTACAACTGGTAGGTCACGTAAGCATATATGGCTGCATACTTCAGGTTTATATCAGACAACAGCCACTCATCCCGGAAATCGTGCCTATCCGTAGGGAAATCTGCCTTCATTCTGTTGTACGACTCATCGAGGATTCTAGTTGTGAGTGATGCCATTCCATCCTTCCTCGAGCCTCCTAGGATCTTGACAAGACTCTGAATATCGATCCAGTTGTGCGCAGGAATTATAATTCCCTCTTGATAAAATTTCAAAAAATCAGTTGTATTGTCGACAGTGCAGAAAACAATTCCCTTTTCTACAAGGAACTGGCGCAGCGCCGGCCAATTCCTGTCAGTCCTAAAAGTATGTAGTTTGTCATCACCAAAATTTGTAACTACAAATATTTTGTCAATGCAAGATCATCATCTGAATATAATTTTGAAAAGTTTAGTAAATGCAAGATCAAGACTCTCAACATTGTCTTGTCATAATTTATTTGGTCCTAAATAAAATCCAGTAGTTGCAAGATGAGCAAATGGATAAAGAACAAGAGGAGAAAACCCTAAAAGCGGTTAGCTACAGAGAGCAGATCTACAAACCGGGAGAGGTGGTAGACGAGGACGTGTTTCCTCGTGTCTAGTTGAACGACGGCAACTTCACTCCCTTCATATGGGTGCTCCGGGGTGTACTCGAGGTCCAATCCCACAAACTTGTCCTCGTCTTTCTCAAGCCAACCCTCGTACATCCTCAGGACACGCACCACTGTCTCCTCCTCGTTGGTGTAGACAACGTCTATCTTCTTATTGTCATGGGTAGTGAAGCTTGTCTCTAGGGTGCGACGACCTTCCATGGCGGCAAGGAAAAGACGGGAAGAAGAGTGGTTTCTACGAGGCAGGGGAACGGTGGAACTGTCAATGCGCTTTTAAGGTAGTGGTTAACGACGGGGACGAAAGTCCAAGGAGAGACGCGTGGCGGTGGCAGTTCCAGCTTCTGAGTAAACAAAAAATAATTATAACACTGATACATGTTCCCTGTTTTGTCACGTCAATACACTGGGCATGGGGTGTTGTCCTATCCACTATGCCAACGCTGCAAGGCTACGTGACAGCCACCCCGCCTAAGCGACAGGAGTGACATAACAGCGAGAACTGACAGGGGGCCAATTTGACGACCGTTAGCCTGATACTTTGTATTGAAACGTAAAGTTGAATTCGTGTCGAAAAAGACCCTCTGAGTATTTGGCACGCCAACTTTGGGCAACGCAGCTGATTGTAAGCAACTTGGGTACCACGTTGCCTGGACACCCCAACTTTCGGTCCGCAAAATGATATTCTCACTGGTGGGGACGTCGGAGCCGGATCTTCCACCGTGCCTCCTCCGCCTCCCGAGACCACCTCTAGCCAAGATCGTATTCACGGAAAGGGCCCTGCTGCCTAGATATAATCCCCGGAATACCAGGTGAACTTGTAGTTGTTTTTGTTTTGTTGAACCTTGTCATCTGTGCTGGCTGTCTTTGACGCCGGGTGAACTTATGGGAGCTTCGTCTCCCCCTTTTTTATCCAACCATACTACTTGGCTTGCTTCTATATTGTGATTTTCTGTATGCTTTGAAGTTTTGATATTTTGCTGGTTGAACTAATCCGGCTACCTTTGCCCGGCTGAACGCCTTTAGTCGGGGGAACTCCAATTCCAGTGGGGGCGCGCCAGCGCACCCACTGGGTGTAGCCCCCGAGATTCGGAGTAGCTGGCATAGCCAGGTGCTTCGAATCTTATTCTTTCTTTTCTTCAAGTCCTTAGCATCGTCCGGCTAGACGCCTCTAGCCGGCTAACTCAACCGGGAGATATCTGGCTGAACGCCTTTAGCCGGGGGATCCTCAACTCCAGTGGGGACGCGCCAACGCACCCATTGGGTGCAGCCCCCGAGACTCGGAGCAGCTGGCATAGCTAGGTGCTTCGAATCTTCTTCTTTCTTTTCCTTCCCTTGCCCTCACCTGGGCTCAAAATATCCAGCTAAACTCCCTTTAGCCGGCCGGGACTACATGGTTCCACTGGGGGCACGCGAGCGCACCCAGTGGGTGTAGCCCCCGAGATTCGAAGCGCTTGATGAAGGAAAGGACTTCGAATCTTCCCTCTCCTTGAAATCCGACTCGATGTAGTCGTACAAAACAAACACATATGCATACCCATTCATTAATAGGTTAGTCGGTTAAGGTAGCGCCTATTAGCTAGAAGGCAGGTTTCGTTTTTGAAAACTAGCTTGTGCTTCTCTGGACACTTAGTCATTTTCCCGTGCACTATGCTGTTTACGCTGCGTCCTTGCCGGGCAGCCGGGTTGCGGTCTGCAATCGGAATCGCAGGAAGCTGACAATACATAGTGCACGGTACTGAGGGCTTAGTAGCCGGATCGTCTCAAACTAGTTGCAAGGCCGGGACGCCCGGTCCGTCGCATCTCCTCCCTGTTTTTCATGTGGGATGCCTCGGGCTTTTGCTCTTGCTAGCCGGACATCCGGGTTGCGGTCTGTAGCTGAGACAAAGAGTGGGCCTCTGACATCATCGCACACTACTCAGCCGATTTGTTGATTTAATAGGTCGGGCCAGCCGGCGAGCCCCCGGGTAGGGGTTGCCGGAGCCGGAAAAACTAGGCTGGAAAAAAATACACACGAATTTTTAGCAAGGAGCCCCCGAGTATCTCGTAGGGGTCCGAATTTTCATTCATAGAGTTTGCGGGATACATACACTATCCGATGACTAGGTGTAAAATGGGGCGGAGCAGGGCCGTGTTCCAGGGGTGTTCTGTCTCTTCATCCGATTTGTCCATCTTGTTCTTGCACGGCTATTGCGCGTCGATGAGGTAGTAGGAGTTGTTGTGCAACGCCCGTCTGATGATGAAGGGGCTCTCCCAAGGCAGTGACAACTTGTGCATGCTCTTCGTGTCTTGCACCAGCCGGAGGACCAGATCGCCCTCGCGGAATGCGACGGGACTGATCCGGCTTGAATGGTATTGGCATAGGATCTGCTGGTACAGGGCTGATCTGGACAGTGCCAGCTCGCGGGCTTCCTCGAGGAGGTCCACGCCACCCTCCCGCACCTCCTGGTTGGCTTTTTTGTCGTAGAGGAGCTTGCGTGGTGAGTCGGACTCGATATCCGCGGAGGGGACGGCTTCCGAGCCGTAGACGAGGAAGAACAGGGTGAAGCCGGTTGATCTATTCTGTGTGGTGCGAAGGCTCCATAGCACAGCCGGAAGTTCCTCGATCCAGCATCCGGGCGATCGCTCTAAGGGCTCGATGAGGCGTGGCTTGATGCCGGCTAGCACTAGGCCATTTGCCCTTTCGACTTGCCCATTGGATTGCGGGTGCACGACGGAAGTGAGGTCCAGCCGGATGCCCTTGTTGCTGCAGAACCGAGCGAAGGCCCCCTTGGCAAAGTTCGTGCCATTGTCGGTGATGATGCTGTTGGGGTATCCGAACCGGTTAATGATGTCAGTGAAGAAGGTGACGACTGTCGCCCCATCCAGCTTCCAGATAGGCTTGGCCTCTATCCACTTCGTGAACTTGTCTACCACCACTAGTAGGTGGGTCATGCCCGCGCGTGCCCGCTTGAAGGGACCGACCATGTCGAGGCCCCAGACAGTAAAGGGCCAGGTGATCGGTATAGTCTTGAGTACCGTAGTCGGCATGTTCCTGAGCTGCCCGACGCGCTAGCACCCGTTGCACGCGCGGACTAGTTGCTCGACATCCTCGAGGGTGGTTGGCCAATAAAAGACGTGACAGAATGCCTTGGTGACTATTGCCCTGGATGAGGCGTGATGTACGCACTCACCCTAGTGGATGTCCTTGAGTAGCCGGTAGCCTGTGTCCACATCGACACACCAGTGGAAGATGCCGGATATGATGCGCTTGTACAGTTCCTTGTTGATGATGGTGTACGTGTGCGCGCGTTGCCGGATTTGCCTGGCCTCCACCTCGTCATATGGAAGTTCTCCATTAGTGATGTAGTTCATGAAGGGCTGCGCCCAGGATGGTATCTCCTGGATAGTGAGGACGCTCTCGTACTCCGGCTGAGGGATGTCGGGGGGCCACCCGGATGAGGTACCCGAAACGGCAGCCCCCGAGCCACTTGGTGAGTCGGCAACCCCCGGGTCTTGCGAGCCGGAGGGTACGAACTTGCCAGAGTTGGTGCGAGCCTTCTTCTTCGCGGGCTTTGCTGGTTCCGCATCTGTCAGTCGGAATACTTCTTGCCCAGATAATGGAATCCAACTCGGGAGATGGGTTGATGGAGGGCTGATACATTGCAAATGTATCTATAATTTTTGATGTTCCATGCTTGGTTTTATCCACTTTCTTGTGTTTTGTTCCAACTTTGGAGTACTTCTCATATGATTTCTTGGACTAACCTATTAACAAGAGCCACAATGTCAGTTGCCTGTTTTCTGCTGTTTTTGGTTCCAGGAAACTCAGAAAATGAATATTCTCGGAATTGGACGGGACAAAAGCCAAAGTGCCTATTTTTCCGGAAGGGATCAAGTGCCAGAATACGAGACGGAGAAGGGCCTGGGGGCCACCACACCACCTGGCCGCGCGGCCAGGCCTGGTCCGCGCCAGGGGGTGGTGTGGCCGCTCCCGGCACCCCCTCGGCCTCTCCTTCCGCCTATATTGCCCTCGGGACGAAAACCCTAAGTACCGGATCAAAAATCCACAAAAGAGTTTGTAGCCGCCGACATCTCCATCCCTAGATCGGGAGGGATCTGAAGCTCTTCCCGGCACCCTGCCGGAGAGGGGAATTCACCCTGGAGGCCTTCTTCATCACCATGCAAGCCTCCGGTGTGATGCGTGAGTAGTTCATCCTTGGACTACGGATCCATGTAGTAGCTAGATGGCTAGTTCTCCTCCTTTGTGCTTTCATGTTTAGATCTTGTGTGCTCTGTTCATGATCAAGATCATCTATTTGTAATTCATACATGTTGTGTTTGCGGGGATCCGATGGATATTGAGATGCTATTTCAGATTGATTATTGATTCTATCATGTCTTTGTTATTTGTGATCTTGCATGCTTTCCGTTGTTAGTAGCTATCTTGGCCAAGTAGATGCTAGCAACTCCAAGAGTTAGTATTTATGCTCGATAGTGGGTTCATGCCTCTGGTAATCTAGGGAAGTGACAGAAATCTCTAAGGTACTAGATGTGTTGTTGCTACTAGGGAGAAAACAACAATCCTTTGTTCATAGAACAATCATATTCTTTACTTTACACGCAGTTCGTAAAGCAATAATCTGTTGCTTGCAACTTAATACTGGAGGGGGTTCGGATGATAACCTGAAGGTGGATTATTAGTCATAGATGCAGTTGGATGGCGGTCTATGTATTATGTTGTATTGCCCAATCAAGTCTCAAAGGAGTCAAGATGATTAATATATGCATGTATTGCTTTCTCGGTGTTTGTTAATTGCCCCGCTGTAATTTGTTCACCCAGCATGTTATCTATCTAAGGAGAGCCACCTCTAGTGAACTATGGATCCCGGTCCTTTCTCTTTACATACAATCTTTTACTGCTTTGTGTTTACTTTCTGCAAACTTTTACTTCTTTCCATTCGATACGTTTAATCCTTTGTTTTCCGCAAAACACGGTGAGATTGACAACCTCATCGCAAGTTGGGGACAAAGTTCTATGGTTGTGTTGTGCAGGTCTCCACATTGCTACTAGCACCGGTAGTGCGCCCTGCCAAAGCTTAGCTAGTAACACCTTTGGGGTGTTTCCTTGCTCCTACTGGTTCGATTAAACCTTGGTTTCATAACTGAGGGAAAACTTGCTGATGTGCTCATCATACCTTCCTCTTGGGGTTCCCAACAAGCTCTACGTCGAACGACGAGGACATCAAGGGCTTGCGCAGATGCTCCAAGGAGACCCCTGGTGGGATCGCCTGCCTGGTGGATCCGATTCGGTCAGGCGAATCGGCTGCCTCGTTGTTGACACGAGGCACGTGATGGAACTCACTTCTATCGAAGCAGGCGCGGAGCTTCTGTACGTGGAACCGGTAGAGGGCCATGTTTGCATCACGGGCGTCTCACTCTCTGGATACCTGCTGCACCACCAGATCCGAGTCGCCGAAGCAAAGGATCCAGTTGATGCCAATCTCCCTGGCTAGCCGGAGGCCATGTACCAGCGCTTCGTACTCGACAACATTGTTGGAGGCTTTGAAGTGGATCTGGAGGATGTACTCTAGCCGGTCTCCCTTGGGCAAGGTGAGGATGATTCCGGCCCCTGAGCATCTTCGAGCCATCGAAGTGCATCCTCTAGTGGTCCGAGTTAGGAACCGGAGGGAGGTATTGGTTTCGGCCCAGTTGACGAGGAAGTCCGCCAGAGCCTGTGACTTGATCGTGAGCCGGGGCTCATACTGGATGGAGTAGGCGGCGAGCTTGATGGCCCACTTGGCGACTTGGCCGGTGGCATCCTTGTTGCCGATGATTTCCAAAAGGGGTGTGGTGCACACGACCTTAATTGGATGCTCCTGGAAGTAGTGCTTGAGATTTTTGCATGCCAGGTACACGATGTAGCACATCTTTTGGTATTGGGGGTAGTTCTGCTTGGAGAGGGAGAGAACCTCGCCGAGGTAGTAGACGAGTCACTGAACCGGCTGAGCCTTGCCTTCCTCAGGGCGCTCCACCACCAGGACGACGCTGACGACCCGGTTGATGGCTGCTATATAGAGCAACATCGGCTCCTTGCTAGCCGGCGTGGATAGAACCGGCGCTATGGATAGCATGCGCTTGAGGTCATGAAAGGCGGCGTCGGCCTGCGAGGTCCAGGAGAACTTGTCCGTCTTCTTCATCAGCTGGTATAGCGGAAGTGCTTTCTCCCCCAACCGGCTGACGAAGCGGCTAAGGGAGGCCAAGCATCTGGTGAATTTCTAGACTCCAAGCAGGCTCTTGGGCGGCTGCATCCTCTCGATGGCCGCAATCTTCTCTAGGCTCGCTTTGATCCCTCATTGTGAAACGAGGAAACCGAGTAGCTGGCCGGATGGGACGCCAAAGACGCACTTCTCCGGGTTCAGCTTCATCTGGTACTGACGGAGGTTGCCGAATGTCTCCCCCAAATCCTCGAGGAGGGTGCGCTTCTCCTTTGTCTTGATGATGACATTGTCTACATAGGCATGCACGTTTCGGCCGATCTGTGAGTGCAAGCACTTCTGCATACATCGCTGATAGGTAGTGCCTGCATTTTCAGACCAAAAGGCATGGTTACATAGCAGAAAGCCCCATATGGGGTGATAAACGATGTCTTTATCTGGTCAACCAGGTTTAGCCGGATCTGATTGTAACCGGATTAACAATCCAAAAAGGACAACAAATCGCAGCCGGTCGTGGAATCCATAACTTGATCGATACAGGTAAAATCAAAGGGGTCTTTCGGGCACGCCTTTTTCAGGCTGGTGTAGTCGATACACATGCGCCAAGTCTAGTTCTTCTTCAACACCAGGACTAGGTTGGCCAGCCAGTCCGGGTGTTACACCTCCATAATGAACCCGGCTGCAAGGAGCTGGGTGATCTCGTCAACAATGATCTTTCTTTTTTCCTCTGCGAACCGATGCAGAGGTTGCTTGATCGGCTTGGCATCTGGCCGCACATGAAGCGAATTCTCGACAAACTCCCTCGGCACACCTGGCATGTCCTTGGGTGACCATGCGAAGATGTCCCGATTCTCACAGAGAAAGTCGATGAGCGCGCCTTCCTATTTGTTGTCCAAGTTGGCACCAATGGTGACGAACTTGGTCGGGTCGAAGGGGTCGAGCAGAATCTTCTTCATCTTCCTGGCCGGCTAGAAAGCTGCATCCCCAGCCAACTTCCTGCTAGCCGGCACTTCTTGCTGGGCCATGATCTCGCGCTTTTCTTTAGCTATGATGAGGGCCTCGACCATCTTGGAACCGGCTGAGGTGCACTCCATCGATCGTCTGAAGCAGCTTGCGACGATGATCATGCTGTTTGGCCCCGACATCTTCGTCTTGAGATACGCGTAGTGGGGGACGGCCATGAACTTGGCGAGGGTGGGGTGCCCGAGGAGAGCATGGTAGGAGCTCGACAAATTCACCACCTCGAACCATACCGGCTCGCGCCGGAAATTCTCCTCGGTCCTGAAGATGACATCCAGCTAAATTTTACCTAGCAGAGTGCAAGCCGGCCCCGGCAGTACGCGTGGAATGTTGTGGTAGTCGGGCGCAAGTCACACTCTCGGATGCCAAGCTTCTCCAGCAAAGGCCGGTAGAGAAGGTTGAGGCTGCTGCCTCCGTCGATGAGGACACGCAAAAAGCGGGAGGTGCACTCGTTGGAGACGACGAGGGGGTCAAGCACCATGGCGTAGCCCCCGGGATTCGGAAGCTGATCCGGTTGATCCTCCCGGCTCCAGGTGATGGGGGTCTCCGACCAGTTCAGGTACCGGGGAACTGGGGAAACGATGGCGTTGACCTCCTTGGAGCGTCGCCTGCGGCTGTGCTTGTCGTCCAGCTCGGTCTCGAAGATGTGGTAGGCGGCATGCGGTTGGGGGTAGCCATTTTTGTTGTTGCCGCCATTACCATCATTGCCGGCTCCCCTAGCCGGTGGTGGGGGTCCACCAGGAGGAGGCAGGGGTAAATGTTGCTAGTTGCCTTTGTCCTTTAACTGGCGGGTCCAGCTGCAGTTCCGGGTGGTGTGCGTAGCTAGCTTGAAGAGACCGCTATGCCACTTGCATGGGCCATCAAACATTTGGTCGAAGGTGAGCCGTGGCTTCTGCCTTCTTGCATCGTTAGCCGGTGCGTCGGGCGCGCCCTCCACAACATTTACCTTCCGCGCGTGGTAGAGAGGCTTCTACTGCCCGGCTTGGCAGTCCACATGGAACAGGTTGTCATTGCCATGGCGCCTAGAGGATCCGGATTCTCCAGCCGGATTGCTCGGGCGGTCGCGAGTTGGCTCCGATGGAGTTGGACGCCCGTCAGCACTCATTCGAAAGGGTTTCTTCATCGCGGCGTCCATCGTGGCGTACTGGTCCGCAACCATCATGACCTCCGCCATGGTTTTCGGCTCATCACACAATAGTCGGTGGCGAAGCATGGTGCCTTCTCGGTACCCTTCGACGAAGAAGCCGATCGCCTGGCTCTCCAGGATTCCCTCGCAGGTGTTGCGCAGCTCCATCCACCTGGCGAGGTACTCGCGGTCTGATTCGCGGTCACCCTGGACGCACAAGGCTAGGTCATGCGGGCGGCCCGGACGCTTGTACGTGCTTTTTAAGTTGTGAACAAACACCTTCTCGAAATCTGGCCAGGCGTTGATGCTGTTGGTCGCGAGGCTATTGAGCCAGGTCCTCACTGACCCGGTTAGCATGAGGGGGACGTAGCGCACAATTGTGTGCTTGTTCCCATGGACGATGCCGACTGCCATGGCGTAGTCGGTCAGCCAATCTTCCGGCTTCGTGTTGTTGTCGTACTTGGGGGTATCCCTGGGCAGGGTGAACTTATCAGGGAACGGCTCATTCCGAATGAGGGATCCGAAACAAACTGGTCCAGTGGAATCTTCTTCTTCCGTGATGCGCGCTTGAGCGAGGAGCTCGATGTGTTCACGGGCATCCGGACGGTCCGGGCTGGGCGCTTCTACCCGGCCCGAGAGACGGGAACCGGCAGGTCGTGGCCCTCCGGTTGGTGGAGGGGGAGGCGGTGGGTTGCTGTTCACCATCCGCTCCTAGCACGGCTGGCCCTTGTTGCCAGAGCCGTGGTGCTTGCTGTGGGCCTTAGCTGGAGGGGAGAACGCCTGCTGGGTCTCACGGGGTGTGCCCTTGCTATCGCCGGGAGACTTTCTACCCCTGGAGCAGTTGGGGTCCTCGTGCATGTGCCGGATGGCATCAGCCTGCTCATCTGGGATCCGGAGGAGCTCCTGCACCCGGGCGTGTTGCCGGTCTCGCTCCTCGCCCTCCAAGTTGGGAAGTTCGTCTATCGTGGCTCGTGTCGCACGCAGGTTCTTGATGGGTGTGATGTATGCGGGCCGGATGAGAGCAGGTGGCGGATCCGGCTCGCCATCCCTTTACATCCTTCCGCCTAGCTCGCCGCCCCGGCGCCGCACCTGTCCGCGCCGGCTCGGCTTCACGGTAGCCGGAGTATGGCCATGTGCGCAGTCATACTCACGCCAGGTGATCTCGATCTGCTTCCTGGTTGCAGCCAGCTCCATGGCCTTCTGGAGGAGAAGTTGCCTCTCCATGGCAAAGTTGGCCTCCGCCTCCTCCGGGTTATCCCCGAGGTTAACCGGCGTGAGGAGCCGGTTGATGGCCTCTTCTACCGGGTTCCTAGGCCGCAGCGGAGCAGAAGTTCCGACCTCGTCCGCGCCCCGCTCCCGCGGCTGGCGGGGCTCAGAGCTGGAGCCGGCCATCATCACCTTGACGCTGCGAGGAACGGCGGAGGCGCCGCTGCCAAGGTGCAGCGGCTCCGTGACAGAAACGATCTCCCTGGGTAAACGCTCCGGCACGGTGGCGACATAGACGGGGAGGTCGCTGAAAAGCAGAATAGAGCTGACATGGGTATACCCTACATGTACTCGAGTTTAGTATATACGGTCCAGATACGGTGGAACCCACAGTGTTGCCACGGCCCAATGAAGACTTCGAGTGATCCACGGACTCTCGATTACTTGTGAGACAAGAAGAAGTTTAAAGATAGAAAGTTTAAAGGGAAAACCCTAACCTGTAACCGACTCGACCTGCTACCCAGGACCTGGCCTATATCTATATAAAGGCTAGGAGGGGCGGCGAGGAGGACACACGCAACCCTAGTTTCCACAACTCTCGCCAGAATGCATCTGCACGCCCCTATAATCTTTGACTCCTTCGTTAATTCCAAGAGCAGACAAGCAGGAGTAGGGACCTCTACGAGGCCTGAACCTGGGTAAACCTTGCGTCCATGTGTGCTTGTTTGCTAGCCGATTGATGTTTCTAGCGCTCCCTCCTTCTCCAAAACCCAAGTCCATAATAATGGGCATTGACGAGTTAAACCCTCGTTAATTGGCGCCGTCTGTGGGAATTGGGAGTGCTGATGTTGCGGCTTCTTCGGCCTCATCAACCGTGATCTACAACCCCGCAACAGCGGATATTCGCCAACTCTTTGGGGCGTTCGACTTCACCGTCCACACGCCTTCCACTCGCCCGGCTTTCGAGTCCGTGGGTGATGGAATCAACCTGGCAATCAGGAGCTTCGGCTTCCAAGTTGGTCAGATGGGCATGCTTCGCATGCCTGACCAGCTAACGGCATCCGCGATTGCTCCAGCATCGTGGTTCCCACCACCAATCGGTGCCCTCAGCGAGCTCAACACCTCAGCAATAGCTGAGAGCACGGGCAGCGACAGCAGTCGCGGATCCGAGCTGGGTGACCTAGCGACGGAAGATGGGGTTTTCGGCTCCGGATCCGAAAGTTGCGGAAGCAACAGCTTCCCTAACCACTTCATGTGCGCCGTCATCAATGCCGGCGAAACCAGCGCCAATCGTGACAACGGTGGCAACGACCCTAATCCACCTCCACCCGATGGTGGCATACCTAACGGCGGACCACCCAATGGCGAAAATGGCAACAATGGCGCACCCGTCAACAATGGAGGGGCAGTCGAGCCTCCAACCATGGTGAACGAACACACTGGCGAATGTGTCGTGATCAGGCTCAACGATCTCGAGTGGGCCCGCTGCCGAGAAGCTCTGCGAGGCATCCTCTGCCTCCAGGCACATCGCAGGAAATGCTGATGGGCTACCATTGGCTACTAAAGGAGGAGTACATACGCCAGCTACAAACGATCGCGCAACTCAAAGCGCGTAAAAAGGCGGCGGATGAGTTGAGTCTTCGAAGGGCCGGGCTCTCCTCCCACGGAGGATCCTCCTCCAAGGGCAACGAGTACGTGGCCAACAAAAGGCGACCTCGAATGGCCCACCTCACCAAGCAGGAGCGCATAGAAGCTACGAAAGTCCTCGACTTCAGCTCTATCACAGTCGACACCCAGGGTAACATGGTCCCAAAGACGCCGCAAGCAGCGGTGATAGCAGCCACCATGTACCTACTCAACAACTAGCCGCCGGTTGGAGATCCCCAAGCTACCATGCACCGATCTATGATCGCGGGCTTGGGGTTAATCGAAGCTGCTCTCAACAAAGAACCAACGCTAGAGCCGAAGAAAAGCAAGGCTCTGGCAAAACGCTATTCCTCACCCTCGTCCAGCGATGACAGTCACGATCTGTCTCGACGTTGCTGCTCACGGCGATATGACCATGACTACGATGCATGTGATGACATCACGCAGCGCAAAATCAACAAGTCAAGGGCACGACGTGCCTGATCGACTAACTCAGAGGACAAAGATGTAGAGCTCTGTGGCGCCAGATGTTTCAGCAGGGCTATCAGGCAGAAGCGAATGCCCAAAGGGTTTAAGCTCCCATCGGAGAACCCAAAATTTGACGGCCTACAGGACCCGAAAATCTGGTTGGAGGACCACATCTCCTCCGTCAGGCTCCATGGCGGGAGTCGAAGCACGCCATGCAATGCCTGCAGCTACAGCTACAGGGCGCCGCCTGAGCATGGCTCAACAACCTCCCACACAGATCCATTCGTAGCTGGGAAGAGCTGGTTTATAGCTTTGCGTGCAACTTCAAGGGCACCTACAAAAGGCCCGCGTTAATCGAAGAACTGAGGTGCTTCCAGCAAAGGTCGGGCAAATCGCTACGCTCGTATATCCAAAGGTGGTCCATCATCAAGAACTCCACAGAAAATATCACAGTGGATTGCGCAATCGACGCATTCAACAGTGGCGTTTGCTGCATAGAGCTCAGGGAGGAGCTAGGCCGCTCGAAGCCCAAAACAATTGACCACCTAATGGAAATCGCGAATCGGTGGGAAGATGGAGAAGACTCGGTGAAAAACCGCGTTCACTCCAATGATGAAGTAGGACTCGAGCGCAGACGCGATCGCCGAAGCAAACGTCGAATGCGCATCTATGATGATCGTGACGATGTCAACATGGTCGCCGCCGGCTATGCTGATAGGCGCGACGACAACCGCAATAGCGGCTATCGCAGTGGCGGACACTGCAACTCTGGGAAAACCACGCAGGTATGGCAGCGCTGCACTCGCGAAGAGGCACCCGCGACAACAATCGAGGACAAACTGTCCGGGCCGTGCAACGTGCACTTCTACATCGACAAGCACGATGGCAAGAAGAAATCCAGCCACCTTCTCAAGGACTACCACGAGTTCCTCAAGCTCCACGAGGGTTTGGCTCAGATGAATCGCGACGCAGTCAACAGGGGCTACGGAGTCGCCCCAGGCGCTGTAGCACATGGATCTCCCCCACCACCACCTGGAGTGCCACCACCCGCAGCCGCACTGGTCCACAACCAAGGCGACAAGCCCTACCCATGGGCTATGGGCAACATGATGATACAAAAGGGGCGCCCCTTGAATCGGGTGCAGAAGGCCATCACTCGCCAAGTCAACTTGGCGACAAACTCACCACCACCCACCACTAAGTACCTCAGTGGAAGCGACTCCTGCATCACCTTTGACAAGCGCGACCACCCACGCCAAGTACCTCGCCCAGGCCACTGTCCCCACGTACTCGAGGCACAGATTGGAGGCTTCGACATGAGTCGCGTCTTCATGGACGGACGAAGCGGCATTAACCTCATGTTCACAAGCACCTTGCGAGCAATGAGGACCCCTCTGACCTGCCTGGAGGTCTCGGACACGACATTCCACGGCATCGTTCCGCGCAAGGGCATATATCCCCTGGGCAAAATCAATCTCAACGTCATCTTCGGCACGCTGAAAAACTTTCGACGCAAACGCATAGACTTCAAAGTCATCGATTGGCCCTCACAGTACCAATGCATCCTTGGACGCGTCGTGTTCGCCAGGTTCATGGTAGTGCCGCACTACGCCTACCTGCAGATGAAAATGCCAGGCCCAAACGGCGTCATCACAATCAACGGGAGCTTCAAGAGGTCTGACAGCTGCGACAGGGAATTCAACAGAATTTCCCAGTCCTTCGGCATGCAGGAAGAACTCGCAAGATTGAAGGAGTCGACAGACAACAGTCCGCCTCCCCTAAGCCGGCCAAGTTCACCCGACCTGTCCTTCGACTCATCGGTGCACACGAAGAAAGTTTAGGTCACCCATCGAACCCGGCCAAGACAGCCCTCATTGCCAACAACTTGAGTCCCACATAGGAACTCGCGCTTGTCGAATTCCTCCATGAGCACTGGGAAATCTTCGCCTGGTGTCTAGCGGACATGCCAGGGGTCGCCAGGGAATTTGCCGAGCACGCACTCAATGTCAACCCAGACGCAAGGCCAATCAAACAAACAATTCGGCGACTGTCTAAACCAAGAGCAAAAGTGGTCGGAATGGAGATCAACAGACTCCTCGATGCCAAATTCATACGCGAGATCAAGGAAAGTACCTAGCTCGCCAACACGGTGATGGTACCCAAAAAGGACACAGATATCCTTCGAATGTGCGTGGATTTCACCTCCCTGAATAAGCACTGCCCAAAGGATCACTTCCCGATGCCGCGAATCGACCAGATCATCGACTCCACCGCGGGATGTGAGCGTCTCTGCTTCCTCGACGCCGACTCAGGCTATAATCAGATTCGAATGAAGGAGGAAGATCAAGAGAAAACAGCGTTTACAACGCCTTTTGGTGTGTTCTGCTACAACACAATGCCCTTTAGGCTAAAAACACAAGAGCCACCTATCAGCAGTGCATGCAGGCTTGCCTCAAGAACCAACTTGGTCGCAACATCTAAGTCTATGTTGACGACATCATAATCAAAACCAAATAGGAAGCCTCGCTAATCGACGATTTACGCGAAAGCTTCGCCAACCTCGACCGCTACCGGATCAAGCTCAATTCGGACAAATGCGCCTTCGGCGTACCATCTGGGAAACTACTCGCGTATCTCATATCCGCAAGAGGGATCGAGGCAAACCCGAAGAAAATAAAAGCCATACTGGCCATGGAGAAGCCGAAAAATGTAAGAGGAGTCTAGCAGCTGGCTGGGCGAATTGTGGCGCTCAGTCGATTCATCAGTCGAATGGGCGAAAAGGCATTGCCCTTCTACCAACTTCTCCGCAAAACTAACAAGTTCGAGTGGACCAATCAGGCGCAGGAAGCATTCGAAGACCTCAAGCATCTAATATCTACCTCACCAGTATTGGTGACCCCACGCGAAAGAGAACCACTGCTGCTATACATCTCCGCCACCAACCAGGTGGTCAGCACGGTGCTCGTGGTGGAACGAGCCGGGGAAAACAAGGTCCACGGGGTGCAGCGCCCAGTCTACTACCTCAGCGAGGTGCTCACGCCAACAAAACAGCGGTACCCGAACTACCAGAAGCTAGCATACGGGGTCTTCATGTTAGCCAAGCGATTGCGCCACTACTTCCAGGAGCACCCAATCATGGTGGTCAACGACGCACCGCTTGGGCACATCCTCAACAACCCCGACGCCACCGGACGAGTCACGCTTTGGGGAATCGAATTGTTGCCACGAGACATTACATATGAAAAGCACGACGCGATAAAGTCACAAGTTCTCCCTGACTTCCTCGTGCACTGGATGGAGAATCAGCTCCCCAAAAAACCAGATATGTCTTACCTCTAGACAATGCACTTCGACGGATCCAAGCGAAAGGATGGAGCTGGTGCAGGTGTCATACTGACATCGCCCCAAGGAGACAAGCTAAAATACATTCTGCGAATGCAGTTCACCGCCTCCAACAACGAAGCGGAATACGAGGCCCTGTTGCACGGGATGTGTATGGCAAAAGCCTGCGGCACCAAGAGGCTCATCATCTACGGCGACTCCAAGCTGGTCGTCAACCAAACAATGCACGAGTGCGACGCGCTAAACGACAATATGATCGCCTACCGCGACCTCTACGACACACTCGAAGGGGACTTCGACGGATGTGAGCTACGGCACGTAGGCCGCGAAAGCAACGAAGAGGTAGACACACTCGCCAATATTGGCTCCACCTGCGCCCCCATACCACCTAGGGTATTTCTCGAGCGTATCTGTGAAAGATCCATTAAGCCAAAGGCCATAGAGAAGAAAGCAAGCACAACAACGGACTCAGGGGCTATGCCGACCAATGAGCCAATGGCACTCGACAACCTGGAGCTCGACACAGGACTTGAGGGACCAATGGGAGTCATCATGATCGAGCCATCTTGGACTCAACCCTACATCACATATCTTCTCAGCAAGAGGCTACCGGACGACCCGACTGACGCGAGACACATCGCACGGAGATCCAAGGCATTCGCCATCATCAACAGCGAACTATACAAGCGCAGCATCACAGGAGTACTCCAACGGTGCATCTCCAACGCGGACAGAAGGGCCGTCCTCCTCGACATCCATGAAGGGACTTGTGGGCACCATGTCGGGAGTCGCGCCCTCGTCACCAAGGCTCTAGGAGCTGGATTCTACTGGCCCACGGCCATACGCGACGCCAAGGACATCGTCCAGAGATGCAACGCTTGTCAGGGATTCACGGACAAACCGCACGCACCTGGCGCGGAACTCCGGCCAATAACATTGGCTTGCCCCTTTGCGCAATGGGGACTCGACATGGTCGACAAGCTCCCAAAATCCTCGCGAGGAGGCTACGTCTACCTCCTGGTCGTAGTCGACAAATTCACTAAGTGGATAGAGGCCATGCTAGTGACAAACCAATCAGGAGCCAGTGCAGTCAAGTTCTTCGAGTCCATTGTCTATCGCTTCGGGGTGTCACACAGCATCATCACGGACAATGGAACGAACTTCACCTCTAAGGAGTTCCAGGGTTTCTGCGAAAACCTGGGAATCAATGTAAGCTATGCCTCCGTAGCTCATCCAGAGACCAACTTCAAGTCGAAAAGGCCAACGGGCTCATCTGCGGCGGAATCAAGAAGCGACTCCTTAGTCCACTCGAACAGGCCACAGGGTGCTAGCCAGACGAGCTGCAATCCGTACTCTAGAGCCTACACACAACCCCAAACAGTGCCACGGGGTACACCCCGTTCTTCACGGTGCATGGTGTTGAAGCGGTGCTACCCGCAGAGGTACGCTACAAAGCCCCACGAGTAGTTGCTTACAGCGAGCAGGAGTCAACCCTTGCACTTGAAGACTCCGTCGATCTCCTTGACGAGGCACGGGAAATCGCAGCAGAAAGATCGACGATCTACCAGCAGAACCTGCGTAACTACCACGGCAGAAGGCTGCGCCCTAGATCCTTCATCGAAGGAGACCTGGTCCTATGATTGAAACAGCAAGGGCACCTCAAGCTCGAGTCCCCCTGGGAGGGACCATATGTGGTTACAGAAGTAATCCCAGGTGACACCTATCGCCTTAAAGATTTCGAGACAGGAGTCGCATACTCCAACCCCTGGAACGTCGCGCAGCTGTGGCGCTTCTACCCTTAGTCGTTTTTGTTTTCTTTTCATTCCAAATAAGGCTATTCAGCCATGCTACTTAGCCACACATTGTACCTCATACTGATTCTGCGAATAAATAAAGCTAAGTGCCCCAAACTCTGAGTTTTTCTATTATTTTTTGCCATCTGCCTACTCGGGGGCTGCGCCACCCTTTACACATCTGTTCTACGAACCAATCGCGATATCCTGAGTATCTGACGCAAATCGAACCCTTGACAAACACGAACCCAGCTGCAATGCACCTGGCAGGTTGGCAAGGTGCTGAGATAAACACAAGTCAGGATAACGAAAAGGAATCGCATAGTGCCACGCACTCGCAAAACATACAAGCTAACAAGCTCTTTACATATCAATTTCAATCAATTATAAACAACATATATATGAACTTTACAACACTGGTACATTTATGTGCAGGATACAAGTTAATACTACTGTTGCAACAGAAGAACGTTTGTTTATTCCTCGAAGAAGTTGACAACTTCCTCCGCTGGCCGATCCACCGCCTGGTAAGAGGAACCATATTCCAGGTCGAACCTGCCGACGGAGTCAGCGGACCAGCAGCAACAGCTGCAATATCTACATTAGGCCTATGCAGTCGCACCAGCGATAAAGCAGCCTTGGCGCCAGCCACCAACTGCTGCCGCACGCAATCTCGAACTGCACTCAAGTCTTGAAACTTAGCAAAGAGAGCCAACAGGCTTGAAGGAATGACATCCAGCGGAAACATTGTCTGATAGATATTCCTTCAGCATGATTGTGATTTCTTCATAAAATGAAGCACTCGCGAGGCATGATCCTACAGGGTCGCAAGTGCGATTGCGCGATCATGATCCACCCAGAAGTACCCACTTGCCTGAAGTTGTTCCTGGGTCAGGTCGTTCATGCGAATGGTGATCCTGTCCTTCTCATCATGCGGACGACGCGCGCTGACAACTATACCAAGCAAGAGGCAAAAGTATGAAGACAATGAACTACCGCGATTGACTACAAGAAAAGATAAGGAGGCAAAAAGCTAACACTTGAATTGGTCACCCAGCTGAGCCACCTCCCCTAGTAGATATTGCTCTCGGGCGGTGGCCTTCTCTGCCCTCGACTTCCATACATCCGTGTTACTGCGGAGGACGGGCAGTTCGCGCTCCAACTGCTGAACATGATCACGCAGTCGCGAAAGCAGAGACATCTCATCTACCCTTGAGCGCGACTGCGCTAAGGTATCATCAGTGGATGGCAGATCCCGAGGCTCACTCGAAGGACCACTCGATGTGCCCTATCACAAGCCAAGGAAGAGATAATAAGAAGACCAAGCAACACATGGACAAAAACTCAAGTGCATTCAAACATAACAAAGTATCAACAAAGACACCCGCTAGTGGCATGTTCTAGACAAAAGGGGTCAAGCTATTAACTATTACAAATAAAACTACAGAGGAGCAGCTTGCTTCTTAGATTTAGACTTCGGCTTCGGAGGCTTCATCGATTCCGTGGCGGTATCAGACACCACAGACTTCCCGCCGGCCCCTGACGCTGCAGACTTCGCCGCCTTCTTGGCTCACTGCAGCTCCTCAGAGTACTTGGCGACTGTGTTGATGAGTTGCGGCTCGTACTTGCCATGGGCAGTTGCAAAAGGAGCAAAAACTACCTGTTGACCTGATGTCTACGCACTTCTATTCTTGTAGACAGTTGTTGGGCCTCCAAGTGTAGAGGTTTGTAGAACAGCAGCAAGTTTTCCCTTAAGTGGATCACCCAAGGTTTATCGAACCCAGGGAGGAAGTGGTCAAAGGTATCCCCTCTCAAGCAATCCTGCAATCAAGATACAAGAAGTCTCTTGTGTCCCCAACACACCCAATACATGTCAGGTGTATAGGTGCACTAGTTCGGCAAAGAGATAGTGAAATACAAGTGGTATGGATAATTATAAGTGGTAACGGTGATAGAAGATAGCTTTATGGCGTGGAAGAGACTAAAGGCAAACTGAAATAAAGATGGAAGCAAGCAAACATGTAACAGATCTAGTTGCAAACGGTGTTTCAATGCTAAGAAACAAGGCCTAGGGATCATACTTTCGCTAGTGAACACTCTCATATAAATATATTATCTTCATGATACTATGTTGAACTACTCTCCGGTTGGACACTCTAATCGATGGTAGGGCTATAACAGCACACCTCAAAGTAAGCCTTTCCCATCTAGAAAACCCCACACTGTCACCTTGAGCACTAGATGGTTCCAACAAACACCACAATTTCATAGAGACATCCAACTCCAAATCTAACTCATAACAAGTATTTGTAATCTCTAGCCTAAGTGCCACCATGGTGTACACGCTGTCACTTTCACACACATCGGGAGAGCAGAGATCTATTAAAGCACTTGAGTAGCAAGGTAGATCTATAGGTTACAAGCTCATGATCTCAATAATATCATGCATAGAGAGAGAGATGAACACATAGCTACCGGTAGAACCCTTAGCCTCGAGAGAGAACTACTCCCTCCTCATCATGGGAATCAGCAATGGTGATGGAGATGGTGGTGGAGATCGATGGAGATGGCTCCGGGGGCACTTCCCTGTGCCGGCAGGGTGCCGGAACAGAGACTTTCTGTCCCCCGAATCTCCCCTTCGGTGGTGGCGGCACTGTGGAACTTTTTGTGGATTTCTGATTGACTCTTTAGGGTTTTGGTATCGGGAGGCTCTTATAGGCGAAAGAGGCAAGGTCGATGGCTGGCCAGGGGGCCCACACCATGCCCTGGCGTGGCCTAGGGTTGCCTGCGCCTAGGGGTGGTGTGGCCACCCTATGGCCCCTCTCCGACTCTCCTTCTGGCTCCGTGAGTCTTCTGTGAAAATAGTAACTTTGGCTTTTGTCCCGTCCAATTCCGAGAATATTCATTTTCTAACTTCCTGGAACCAAAAACAGTAGAAACAGGCAACTGGCACTGTGGCATCTTGTTAATAGGTTAGTCCAAGAAATCATATGAAAAGTACTCCAAAGTTGGAACAAAACACAAGAAAGTAGATAAAACCAAGCATGGAACATCAAAAATTATAGATACATTTGCAATGTATCAACGTCCCCAAGCTTAACTCCTGCTCGTCCTCGAGTAGGTAAGTGATAAAAAGAAAGAATAATTTTTGAGGTGACATGCACCATCATAGACTTGATCAAAGTATTTTTAAAACATTGATAGTTGGGATCATAGTACTTCAATCATAACATGAAAGACAAAGTTCTAGCAATAATACAAAGAAACTATGTTGCAACATGAGAAGGCACAAAGAAAAGATTCATGAATAACAATGCTTTGCAAGACGTTTGTTTGTTTCACATAAAGACAACATAGCATAAAAGTATTCAGCTTGTCCCTCATAGAGTAGCAAATACAAATGCATAGGACACCTTCAAAGTTCATAAGAGTGACTAGATACAAATAGTTTAAAACAAGCAATATCAAGTTATGCATCAATCAACTAGTCTTGGGACAATGCACATAGAACTAAGAATAGCCACTATGCTCTCAAAGTAGGTGCATAAAGATAGAAGGTGGAGACTCAATATATAATGGTGGAAGAAAGGCTCATAGAAAGAAGCAGAGATTCAAGTTTCATAAAGAGCTTCCAAAAATTATGGTACTTATAGCTTTTAGCTCTCATTGCCCCTATCATAAGCATCTTGAAGTGATTAAGGTTAAAGTGAACAAACTATGGTGTACATGCTTGACGAAGTATAAGTTAGAAATCTCATGTCCCTCGTATACGAGGGCCGCTCCTCATGCTACTCAAGTTTAGTCACCGGTAAGTGCTTGTCATCGTAAGTACATGTGTATCATAGAGAACCGCCAACGGGGTACCCCTTGCCCGATGATACAGAAGAATCCCCATATCAAAATGACAAGGCAAGCAGACAACGAGCATCTCAACATTCTTCTTATTTACCATGGGAATATGGTGCTTTTTTCTCTCTTTCCTCTTTTCATAGTATCTCTTTTTTTCTCTTTTTTCTCAATATAGGACTCTTTTTTTATAAGAAGAATGCTTCATAGATAGCTCATTATGGCTACGCTGCAGATTTCCACCATGTCAGCATGGATTAGACCAGCGGCCTAGGCGTTTCTCTAACACATATACATAACTCCATGGACTTACAAGCTCCCTTTCATTTCACACCGACGACATCCATATACAAAAGAGCATGATATCAACTAGGTACAAGTACCAAGTGCAATGTTGAAAGCGTTCCCCATGAAAGCATGGTTCTGCTAATTCCTAACAAATAAGTGCAATCATATACAACATAGAAGACACAATGGTTCAAGTTTATTAAGGGCAAGAAAAGTAAAGTGTGCCATCAAGTTCGTGAGAGCTTTAATCACTAGTTTTCTCATAACAAGTTTAATTTGGAAGGTAAACAAAAGCATGAATATACTTGGAATAGCATAAGCTAGTAGGTAGGTATGGTGGACTCTTTGGAATAACTTGGTTTAGGGAGTTGGATGCATGAGTGGAACTCATACTTGGTTGTGGAGGCTAGCAAAAGACTGGGAGCGACAAACTAAGAGAGCAATAATGGCCATAATCATGTAGAGCGACAAAACATCATTGATCAAAGCATAAAGTGATACTACAAGTTGAAAACTAAAGGATCATAAAGGCTATGGTGACTTGGGATAGTCATAACATGGTGTGAGCATGCGCCAAGTCAACCCAAATAAAGCATCAAAAGAGAATACCACTATACTATGCTTTAATATGCTAAAACAACGTATGATTCATCCAAGGCACATTAAGCAATCTCAATTGTTTATAAAAAGTCATGCTACAGCAAAGAATATAAGCATGAAGCCAAAACAATATCAAGCATGGCATGACAAAGCATAGGCCACAGTCAAAAACAAGCTCTCTTTACCAGTTAAGCATGAACTTCCCTACTCTTTTCCAAACCAAACCAAACTATTTGAAAACCAATGTATGAAAAAGGGGGTCCAACCAATTTATTCAGCAAACTAAGAAAACCGAGCAAAACGAAAAACCAAAACGAAAACAAAAAATAAGACGCTCCAAGAACAACACAACTATGTATGAAACAATAAAAATGAAGTGTTTGGAAGAAACCTGGGATTTTTATTGATGAAGAAGGGGATGCCTTGGGCATCCCCAAGCTTTGACGCCTGTACTTCTTGGATATTTCTTGGGCTGACATGCGTGGCATCCCCAAGCTTGAGCTTTATTCCATTCTTCACCTCATTACTCATTCCTTCCATACACCTGAAATTTTTCCTTCATACAAAACTTCACACAATCTTTATTAGCAACATTAGTGCACTCAAGATAATAAGTCTTAAGGTTCAGTTCCAACACCAATAAACTTCCATTAGAACACTAGCTACTGAAGTACTTCCCTCAAAAAGCTCAATTCCCCAAAAGAACTCAAAAAGGAACCAACAAGAAGCAAATGCAGAAAATGGCAGAAATCTGTCAAAATAGACCAGCAGGTAAAGATGAATTTTTTCGAAGACCTTCTGTTGCTCAAATAAAAAAGTGTTGAACTAACTAAAGTTAGATACAACCTGGGGCAGAAGCACAACAAATTACAGCTCAATCCGACATACAGATCTCTCTCACGAATTTTTACAGTGAAGCACAGAAATCTATTTCGGGACAGCAACTTTCCCAATCATTACTTCTCTCTCATTAGAGGTTACTCTTGGCACAAAAAGCAAATAAAAAGGATAAGGAGCGGTTATTACAGAGGTAATAACTTCCAAGACTCATCTAAAACTTTTGGGTTATCTCCTAATAAGTACTTTTCTTTAACGCCTTTAAGTTAGGCATGATAGTTTGAGAAGATGCTCACATAGGAAATATGAATTGAAGTAAAAGAGAGCATCAAGAAGCAAATTCAAAACACATTTAAGTATAACCCACTTCCTATGCTTAGGAATCTTGTAAAGAAACAAGTCATGAAAGCACAAAGCAACAAGCATAGGAAAGCAAAACAAGTGCAACTTCAAAATTTTCAACATAAAGAGGGGAAACTTAATATTATTGAGATGCATAGAACCATGTTTCCCTCTATCATAATAACTTTCAGTAGAAACATGAATAAAATTAACAATATAACTATCACATAAAACATTCTTATCATGAGCCATATGCATAAAAGAATTAATACTCTCCACATAAGCATAGTCATTCTTATTAATTGTAGTGGGAGCAAATTCAACAAAATAGCTATCATTATTATTCTCATCACCATAATCATCAAATATAGGAGGCATATTGTAATCATAATTAATTTTATCCTCAATAGTAGGTGGACTGAAAATATCATATTCATCATTGTAATCATCATATATTGGAGGTTTTGTATCATCATAAGCAATAGAATAGCTATCTTCCAAAGCTGGGGAACTAAAAAGATCATTTTCATAAAGACTAGCTTCCCCAAGCTTAGACTTTTCCATAGCATAAGCAATAATGGTGTCCAAAGAATTCATACTAACAACATTGCTATTAGCATCAAATAAAGTTCCATAGGTTTTTTAATTTTCTCTTACAACACTTCATGTCCTAACTCAAGATAAATGCTATAAAGCTCTCTAATTTTTTTGTTGTTTTCCATTAAGCCTAACTAGTGAAAACAAGAAACAAAAAGACAAAATTGCAGAATCTAAAGGAAATAACTTCGAGCACTCACACCGAAAATAGGCGTTTGCCATGGGAGGTTCTTCTTCTTTAATCCCCCGATGTGAGTACCTTTTACCTTACCTCCCCGGCAACGGTGCCAGAAAATAGCTTGATGTCTACACACTTCTATTCTTGTAGACAGTTGTTTGGCCTCCAAGTGCAGAGGTTTGTAGAACAGCAGCAAGTTTTCCCTTAAGTGGATCACCCAAGGTTTATCGAACTCAGGGAGGAAGTGGTCAAAGGTATCCCCTCTCAAGCAATCCTGCAATCAAGATACAAGAAGTCTCTTGTGTCCCCAACACACCCAATACACTTGTCAGGTGTATAGGTGCACTAGTTCGGCAAAGAGATAGTGAAATACAAGTGGTATGGATAATTATAAGTGGTAACGGTGATAGAAGATAGCTTGATGGCGTGGATGAGACTAAAGGCAAACTGAAATAAAGATGGAAGCAAGCAAACATGTAACATATCTAGTTGCAAACGGTGTTTCAATGCTAAGAAACAAGGCCTAGGGATCATACTTTCGCTAGTGAACACTCTCATATAAATATATTATCTTCATGATACTATGATGAACTACTCTCTGGTTGGACACTCTAATCGATGGTAGGGCTATAACAGCACACCTCAAAGTAAGCCTTTCCCATCTAGAAAACCCCAAACTGTCACCTTGAGCACTAGATGGTTCCAACAAACACCACAATTTCATAGAGACATCCAACTCCAAATATAACTCATAACAAGTATTTGTAATCTCTAGCCTAAGTGCCACCATGGTGTGCACGCTGTCACTTTCACACACATGGGGAGAGCAGAGATCTATTAAAGCACTTGAGTAGCAAGGTAGATCTATAGATTACAAGCTCATGATCTCAATAAGATCATGCATAGAGAGAGATGAACACATAGCTACTGGTAGAACCCTTAGCCTCGAGAGAGAACTACTCCCTCCTCATCATGGGAATCCGCAATGGTGATGGAGATGGTGGTGGAGATCGATGGAGATGGCTCCGGGGGCACTTCCCCATCCCGGCAGGGTGCCGGAACAGAGACTTTCTGTCCCCCGAATCTCCCCTTCGGTGGCGGCGGCACTGTGGAACTTTTCGTGGATTTCTGATTGACTCTTTAGGGTTTTGGTATCGGGAGGCTCTTATAGGCGAAAGAGGCAAGGTCGGTGGCCGGCCAGGGGGCCCACACCATGCCCTGGCGCGGCCTAGGGTTGCCCGCGCCTAGGGGTGGTGTGGCCACCCTGTGGCCCCTCTCCGACTCTCCTTCGGGCTCCGTGAGTCCAATTCCGAGAATATTCATTTTCTGACTTCCTGGAACCAAAAACAGCAGAAAACAGGCAACTGGCACTATGGCATCTTGTTAATAGGTTAGTCCAACAAATCATATGAAAAGTACTCCAAAGTTGGAACAAAACACAAGAAAGTAGATAAAACTAAGCAAGGAACATCAAAAATTATAGATACATTTGCAATGTATCATGACCATCTGCGCCGACGGGCATCGCCTTGGAGACCGCAGCAGGATCCACCTCCACGCCATGGGCTTGAACCATCGCGAGTGACATGGAAGCGCCAACCGCATGAAGCGAGTTCTTGAAGTCTACAGGAATACCTCCAGCAAGGGACTCCACCAGGTCATCCAAGTTCTCGATTAGCTTAGCTTTGGGCGCCAGCTCCTCACAGATGCGACTAAGAATGCTCTTAGCTTTGGTCAGCGTTCCCTGAATGGATGCGCTGTGGTCCTCGACTGCCACGACAGCACCTTCCAAGGCATCATCGTGATGATGCGCTTGGGCATCAAAGCTCAAACCGCCAGCATCTACATAGAACAAAGCGTCAGCACAATAGCAAGACATTGAAGAAAGAAGCAGTCAAGACATAAAAGGAAACATACCTAAATGAGACTTAGCAATCGACAAGAGCTGTTCTTCGAACAACTTCTCCCTCGCAGCGATGGAGGCGCACAAATCCTCCTCGCATTTCCGTGATTCATCAAGCGCAGCGACTGCCTCATCGTGACTCTTCACCGCTACAGCGAGCGTCTTTTCAAGGGAAGCGGCTTCGCAAAGAAGCACGTTATGCTCAGCTGGAAAACATACAAAGATAGACCGTCAGTCAAGTATATCACAAGGATGAAGAAGAAGAAGCAAAAAATACTAACTTTCAACCACGCGATGGCGATTGTCCAACAATGCATGCTGTCGACCCATTGCAAGTACTTGCTCCGCCAAGCGAGCAGCTTCCTTCATAATAAGCTGCAACAGGAGAAAAAATAAAGAATCAGTAGATCGCATAGATGATTAATTCGACTGCAAGTAAAAGCAACATCACACATACGTGATCCTCCAGAGACTCCGAAGTTGATTGCCGCGCAGTCGTCCGAACAACCATCTGGTGCTCCACAGCGTGTGGAGAACTTGATGAATTGTGCCTGGAGTGGGCCGCCAATGGAGGAGAAGGAGTTCGCTCAGCCAGTTCCTTGGCCTTGGAGTCCGCGACTCCAGATTCCTTCAAAAATTGGACATCGCCAGAAGATGATGACGCCGGTTGACAAAGGAACAAAACTAGCATCAGGAAATGCAACTCCAAAAAGAACCAAAATGAGAATTGTATACTTACCAGTCAAACTTATCAAAATCAAAGGTTTTGTCCTCTGACTCCGACGACTCCTTCGGCAGCCGCATCTTCTTGCGGCAGAAGGCGCCATGGAGCTCACAGGAATAGCAGGAATTGGCGACTTCGCACCAATAGTTGGGCCTCCCGGAGTCGAAGGAGACGACGCATCCGAATCTTCGTTGTGCGAACACTTGCAAGTGTCCGGACTGCTAGACTCGGGGGCTTCCTCCTCCTCTTCAAAAGGGATGGTTAATTCCGACTCGTCCTCTTCATCTACTTTGCGAGGAATAACCCCCTCGGGAAGAGGGGGCAAACTGGGAGACACCTTCCAATCCTGCATACAGAAAACAAGTCAGCACACATCAAGAAAATCAGAAGCACTCGACAAATAAAGCTACTCCGTAGCACAATCATACCTTAGGAGGAGGGTTAGAAGCATCAAATGGAGGCACGACTGGTTCACTGGGGAGTACATCCTTTGCAGTGTACTTGGTCAACAGTCGCACCCTCTTATCTACTTCACTCGCGGAAATGCCATCGGCAGATACGCGAGTGACATCGTCTGCACCAGCCCATTGGAACATGGGGTGGATTCTGGCCTGCAGGGGCTGGATGCGAGGGTGCAACCATGTGCGAATGAGGGCACAGCCTCCCTCTTCCTTACCCATGTGACTCTCGAGGTCCTAGACGCGCTCATACAACACTTATGTCTCCTCAGACTCGCCGGGCATCACCACATTCTTCCAAGAATGCCTCCTCCTGCACGGCGTCGCGGGATCAAAAGGCACGAGTCCAAAGTGCTCTTCGTTGGCCTTCTGGTCACGGATGTGAACCATTTGTCTCTCCACCCTTGGACGGACGCCATGAGCTTGATATCGAAGTATGTGATGGAGGAGTCGACATGGACCCCACAGCCTTTACGTCGTAGACTACGGAACCAGATGCCGACTGACACTTCAGCTTGAAAAGCCATTTGAAGATACCAAAGTGTGGCTCGACTCTGAGCCAGCACTCGCAAAGTGTAATATAGCAGGCGATGTGGAGAATAGAGTTGGGGGACAGCTGATGCAGCTGGAGCCCGTAGAAACCAAGGAGGCCCCTGAAGAAAGGATGCAGGGGCAGAGACAGACCACAGATGATGAATGCTAGGAACATCACCCGAAAACCAGCAGGAGGACAAGGAGTTACCTCACCGCCTAGCACTCGCGAGTCACCAACCACGGGAGATAGAACTCCATCCTGACGAAGAAGACGGAGCTCAGATGATTTGATGATGGACGCGCGCCACGCGCCATTGGTGACGCGGGTGCTCGTGCCCTTCTTCTTCTTCCCGAAGACGGAGGTGCTGGTGCCCGCAATGGTGGAGCCTCCCTTCTTCTTGGCAGCAGCAATGGCGGCGGCGGACTCAGCGGCAGCACCTCCCTTCTTCTTCCCCATCTTGCGGTGGTGATGCGAGCGGAGAAAATAACTCGGAAACACACGGAGTTGGTCCAGCGCCGCGAACGGGACGAAACTCTAGGGGGCAGAGAGCAGCAGTAATGGCGATGGAGGCACAAAGCAGAGAAAGAGCAGATGGGAAATTACCGCAGCTACGCTGCTACTTAACCTCCTGGCGGATGCAATCCAACGGCCAGCAAAAACCCTATTGGACGCGTGGCGCACATCGCCATCAACACGTGGAGGGCCTGAAACACGAACCGTCCCCCACTACCTCCATTACACGCTGAAATCAAGGAGGCACAGTTAAAACGAAAGATTACCCATGCCCGGTCAAGTTAGGGTCAGAAAATGGGACCCACCGCTCATCACGTCCCGTCAAAACCGCTCACGCGGGCAAGTGAGGTCATCACATCGTCAGCACTGATATCATCAAATTAAACACTAGAAGACTTCGACTACTTTAGTCCTTGCTCGAGTCTTCGACTCCACCAAGTACTCGGGGGCTACTCCCATAGGGAGCACTAGTCGCGCACCCTACGATTTTCCTTTTTATGCAGGAATATGGACATTCAAGACTTACCCAACCACTCAACGATGGATCATGGGTTACTACCATAGGGAGCGCTAGAAACAAATTCGACTGAAACAAGTAAACAAAAGACAACATCAGTCGTGAAAGTTCTTTAGTCCCTGCCTGAGTCTTCGACTCAACCAGGCACTCGGGGGCTACTCCCATAGGGAGCGCTGGTCGCGCACCCTATGATTATTTGTACATCGTACTGTGTGTTGATAACATCCACACTCGAAGTCTATGGAGACACCGCCTCATATTTTTTCCCTACAAAGAGACTACGTCTCCTAGGTCACCCGAATCATCTCCGCGATGACAAAAAATTCAGATGCCGTGCTTGCAGCGTGAAGATAAGACCTGAATAAGGCCTGGCAACGCATTTGCTGTGCACTACCAGAAATATATCCGTGTCTACAGGTACGATGAACATGCCTTGACGGATGCGTCGAGTGCTCACACCTTATACTGGATTTCGACTCCTGTAAGACCTCCGTGGCTTGAGTCGAATTACACCAGCACTTTTTCGAATTCGAGTCCGGGGACTCGAGTTCGAGTAGATTGTGTTGTTTTGCCCTAAGGCAGTTAACTAATACCGATGCATCGGTTAAATTAGGCACGCATATCAACAATCCCTATGATATAAACAAAATACTCTATCATGCAGTCGAAAGGTTTCATAAAGTCCAAAGTCGAATATGCGATTCCACTGGACACTCGGGGGCTACTTACATGGCTATACCCTGCAGGTACTCGAGTTTAGTATATACGGTCCAGATACGGTGGAAGCCCACGGCATTGCCATGGCCCACTGAAGACTTCGAGTGATCCACGGACTCTCGATTACTTGCGAGACAAGAAGAAGTTTAAAGATAGAAGGTTTAAAGGGAAAACCATAACATGTAACCGACTCGACCTGCTACCCGAGTCCTGGCCTATCTCTATATAAAGGCTAGGGGGCGGCAAGGAGGACACACGCAACCCTAGTTTCCACAACTCTCGCCAGATTGCATCTGCGCGCCCCTGTAATCTTCGACTCCTTCGTTAATTCCAAGAGCAAACAAGCAGGAGTAGGGACCTCCACGAGGCCAGAACCTGGGTAAACCTTGTGTCCATGTGTGCTTGTTTGCTAGCCGGTTGATGCTTCCAGCGCTCCCTCCTTCTCCAAAACCCAAGTCCATAATAATGGGCATTGATGAGTTAAACCCTAGTCAAGAGCCGTTCGCCGGAAACGTGGATCCGGTGAAACACGAAGCATTGTCGATGACGTAGTCAAACTTGCCGAGCGTAAGCACTAGGACGGAGGCCACACGCTCACCGGCTGAAGTGCGGGGTCCCGTGCGGAACGTGAATCCGGTCGAAGCCATCATGCCCCACGGTGGGCGCCAACTGTCGTTGTATTGGGAACGGCAGTACCTAAGCATGTTAGATAGAGGTGTGGGGACTAGCAGGGAAGCTCTCGACGATGTCCACATGCGGGATTGGATACGATCTAGTGTAGCGAGACACAAGAAGTACCTAGGTTTGGAGCCCTCGTGGTGAGGTAAAACTCCTACTCCTGCCGATCTGACTATGAGTAGTATACGGGCTACAATCGCTCCTAGAGCTGTATCTTCTATCTACCTCCTTAAATGCACTGAGACCAACCCTTGATACGAGAGCCTTGCCTCTCCTTATATAGGCAGAGAGGCAACAGTCTCACTGGCCAGTCCGGTTGGCGGGCCCCACAGGCGGGTCCCAGCCGGCTGGTCATCTACAGTATCCGGTACACTTACATACCATCAAGGTACATGTGGTAGGGTCGTCGTGGGTACAGTGAACACCGTGCGAGCCTATCATCAGCATCTGGCCACTGTTCTCGCATCACCCAGCAAAGTTTTTGGTATGGCCGTGTAGTTGTGGGTCTTGTCATTGTACCAGGGCGTACTGCGCACTGTGTAGCATGTCACTCTGTCCTCCTGATTGAATCCGGCTACACTGATGTAGCCGTTCTCGTGCCTTGCTACTCCTCATGGTTCTGTCTATCGTAAAGTAGTCGATATGACTTGCTCGTGTCCGGCTGCGCTCAGCCAGCCGGACGCTAACCGACTGCCGTAGTTCTTGTTCGGTTGGGGTATCCGGAGGTCATCCCCCGGACAGCTGACTTCTCCCTCCTATTCCAAATCTCATGGTTAACGCGTAATATATGCCGCTAGAATCACTGGCAACATTGGATGTTAAGTCCTAGATATTATGTTCCTTTACCACTGTAACTGTATCAATAGATTATTACCATTTGGTAAATAATCCACAATCATATTATTATGAAAATAGTGTTTTCTGACCTTTTTGAAATGCAGGTGATGATAACATTTGAGTTACAAGTATTTGATAGAAAATAACCAAAGGACATGAGCAAGTGTGAACTTGCCTTTTGTGATTGCAAGATTATGCACTCATGGTCTTTGAAACAATAGTAGATCCAAATTCTGTAAACAACATCATTGGTCCGGTAAGGACTAATGTTTAAAGAAGCAAGATGCAACAATGCATAAGTAATGTAATGCAATTTGATAGACACGAACCCCCGGACTAATCGTATTTGATCTAGGGTTCAGAATCTAGGAATGATTTGTTTAGAATGTGTTTCACTTTTATATCAGCTTCACACTTGTGCTTCTTATTAAGGCTTGTGAGAGTGTGAAATAATATGTAAATACAACAAGTAGTATTCAATAGTAAAGCACTCAAATGGGTATGGTATCTAAAAGATTTCTTAAGCAAGGTTATTACTAAATTAGAGTTTTTAAAGAAGTATTCAAGGATTACTTTTAATGTTTCTTAAAAGAATAACTTTTGAAGAAAATCTTACTTAACTAAACAAAAGCAATTAATTTATAAGTTAACACTCATAGGTTTTCTTTCTAGCTATAATTCTCAAAGAAGAAAGAATTACTTTATTTGAATAAGGACCACACTAGTAGTTGAGACTTAGCTATCTTGGTAATTATATGGTATTATAATTTGTTCACTTCATAATGTTTCTTTAAGGTTAATTAAGATTGGTATTACTTTTATTTGAGTAGTGATTTCTTAACTTTATGATTGAATAGAATCATCCGACTCCTTATAAATGAGTGGTTATGATTTGTAAACAAGGAAACAATATTATTTAATTACTTATGAATTACCTTTGGATTTATAATATATTTATAAACTTGTGGTTAAACTAATGGTAAAAGGTTTTAATAAGTTCAAAATAATAATCTTGAGGATTGTATATTTGATATCTCCTTTTGGGAAATGCTACACTTATTTAGGAAAGATAGTTTATCAAAAATTATAATTAAGATGTTTTGGACTATTTAGATTTCATACTATTAAGACTAATACTATTTTTAGACTTCTAATGGACATATAAGAGGGATTAACAATTTTATACCTACTTTTATGAATTACCAACTAAGAAAATAGGTTTGAATTCAATTTATTAGTGTATTAAATTTTTACTTACTTCAAAAGTGGAATGTTACATTTTTAACATGTAGATATTATTGTTGTGATCATTTTGGTATACTATATGTATTTTGTGATTTTTAAATAATAAGATACGACTTTTATAAGTTTTATTACTTTATAAAGGTTTAATAAATAATAATTTTTAGCCAAGTGACACAAAATTATTTGTATCCAACTTATAAATTTTTATTTTTCTTTTCTAAGGATTTTGGTATATTCTACTTATTTTAATGAATTTTAAATAATGGAATATATTTATTTAAGATTTATCTCTAATAGGTTATTTACTAATTATTATTATTATATTTGAGTTGCAAAATAAAATATGATTATAGGTTTATTTTGTAGAGTTTATTTTTCTAAACATTTTGATATATTAGATGGATTTTTTCCGAATTATAAAACAAAAGATATTGATTTAACAAGATTTATATATCTTCTAGATTTATTTAAATAACTAATAATTGATTTATTGCATCACTGTTGACGTCAGCATGACACAGTACACGTGGTGCAGACTTTTTATACCGAATCTATTCTACCACGGAGTCACTAACGGGTAGGCTCCCGCCACGTCACATGCCATATGGGCATGGACCGAGTCAAAACGACCTGATGGTCTTTGTTGGCGTCACCTTGCCGGAGGATGACATCATTCCACCAGAGCACGGCGGCGACGCCAATCTATGGCACCATAGACATCGTGGAGCGATGCGCTCGAACGAGGGAAGTAGGGGGAACCTAGCTAAGATGGTTTCGCTCTCTAATCATCACCGGAGCATCGACAATGGCGATGACTGGTGGCGGTGCTCGGTGGCTTACGGTGCGATCACGAAGCAGAGCGGGAGACAGATGGAGGAGACGTGCCTGAGCACCATGGGCTCACCTTGATGGCAGGGCAGGGCTTGGGGAGGCTAGCATGCGCCGATGGTGTTGAATCGACAGTGACCGGCATCGGGGGCGACGAGCATGTCGGGCTCGATCCAGGGTACTTCGGCTCGATTACTTTGGTGGGAAGGTAGAGAGAAAGGAGGTAGTGACATGAGCTTGATCGACGGAGCATGGGGAAGGTCGAAGAAGTGGGTCTCATCGGTCTCCGACAATGATTAGTGTTAGGGTTTCTCCCGAAGGAGAGAGAGCTTCAGGGAGAGGGAAAGTGAGGATGAGGATGAGAGGGAGCATTGCGGTCGCATTCTTATCCCCATCTCCACTAGACGACGGCGGTAGCAGGCATCATGGTGCGCGGCAGTGACAGACGGCATCGACAGCTCCACCGAGCAGCTTCCAGCTGGAGGAAGACGATGGTGTGATTATTTTATAGAAAACCCCCAGATGTTTTTCAGGCTCAACCCACAGTCCTCCATTTGGTCCCACTTGTCAGTCAGAGAGAGAAGGTGAGACGGGCTACTGTTGGGCTTCTCCTGGGCCACTGCTGAGTGAGCGAAACGTGGTTATGGTTGCTCGTGGGCATCAGGTAGGAAGATGGGTCGTGGGATGGAGCGGCTGGCTGACTTCTTTTCTTTTTCCAATTCTATTTTCTGTTTGCTGTTTTTTGTAAATACTTTTAAAATTTAAAATTTCCCCCATGAATTAAATATTCATAACTTAGTGAATCAACAAGGTTCTGCATGGGTCAATGTACTAATTGGTTTGACATTTTCTTAGTCGTATTTACACTAATCATGATTATATAAAGGATTATCTTTATTAGAAAATTTAAATAGGAATTAGGGTTTTAGAGATTTACTCTTTATATTAAGATCTTTAAAAAAATACTTTCACTTCCACTAAAAGAATGTAATGGTGATGGTTTAAGATGGATATTTTTGTGTATAGAATCTTATTAATACTGAACCTCATAAAGGAATTATATATACATTATAAGGTATTAAACCCTAGGGTTTGTAACATGGTGATTTTAATTCCATGGTTCTCCCTATTTGATGATTTCTCTTATTCAAATCCTAATTGATTTATAGTGTTTAGGATTACCATGGACAACCTTGGTGAAGACAAGAAGCGTGAATAGCAACCATTCGTGAAAATGTTCATTCCAAATAAGTGCCATGATTTTTAGGAAGGTTTTAATAGAATCATATTCTATTATGAATATGGATAAGATTAAGAACTAGGATGAATTTCCTTCATGTTTTGTGGCCATGGATAATTACTCAACTTAGAGTGAGCTATTGAGATTGCTTTACTAAAGTGATCTTGATGGTATATGAGACTAGGTCTTTATTAGGGTTTCTGACAATAAGGTGAACAAGGCTTCCATCAATATACTCTCAACTAGTATTCTAATTATCTCTTAGAAGTTTCATTTGACTAAGAGATACCTTTCCAATGGCTGCTTAAAATTAGGAATTGGTTCCACTACTAACTTAATTCTAGGGTTTAAAACAAAGAGGTAGACATGGTCTTGTGAGGGTTTGATATGATCTTGGTTAAGGCTTCTAAAGAATCCTTACCTTAATACCTCACCAAGGTTATCTTTAGATAAGGAATTCCTTTCCTAAGTATACTCTATATATCTCTCTTATCTTATTCACAAAGATCACATCTTCCTGAATAAGTCAATTATCTGACTCCACCATATCCATCATCATATGATGACATGGTCATGCCACATCAACAATACTCATTCTCCATGCTTCTCCTAGTATCTATATAACTTCCATTGCTAAACTACCCTTGAATCCATCAATGTAGCTACTTCTAACTCCATCCATTAACTCCTTTAAATCCATCTTGCAACTACTTCCAAGGCTTGCAAGATTATAATCCTCACTATATATAACAAGGAATATCAATCCTCTGAAATAGGTATGGTACTACTCCCATAATACAAGTTTATTCTTGTACTAGTTTGGTTAAAGTATTATGTCTCCAACTACTCTATACAACTCACATTATATACTTCACTAAACTCTAGCTTGACTTCTCATGATCAAGCTAGATGATTCAGCTTACTAAGGCTTTGCCTAATTTGGTATACTCATAACACTTCTTCATTATCTAGTCATCTATTTTCAAGTGACTTGAGAATAATGACCACCATCATTTGGTCAAGCAAAGCTCAGGCTTCTAATTGTGTGATCAAGATATATCATCAACTATGTAGTAGACTTGCACTAGTCTCTCTATAAGGCTTATCTTGTTAAGGAAACTTACTTTAGGTTTATACCTACTTGGCTTAACAAGATTACCATTGGATACTCTAATACTACTAACTTTCTCATAGCTTCATGGTCACTAGCTTAACTCTTGGGTTTGGGTACTTCTTCTAGTTAACTCATGAGTGAGTTATCTCCTCCAACATCAGATGGTTTGATCTCCACCAAGGATCACATTCCATTGATGATGGCATACTCTACCATATCTAGTTCCTTCTTCTTATTAACTTACTTAAGGTCTTTATAACGTTAATAGAATAGGTCAAAGCTAAGAGTCAATAAATTCTAGGTCAAGAATTGATCACTCAACATTGAAGATCAATAGACACTAGGACTTGGTTAAATAGGGATGTCATCTCTTAATATGGCAATAAAGACATGTGAGGAATGGTCTTGGCTTGACTTCCTTTTCTACTCTGATTGTGATAAGAGTTAATGTTTAAGGACTACCGTGATGCTCATGGTAGGAATAACTATGGCAAGCAAGTGTCTTAAGGTTTAGTTATGGGGCTTCTTTACTTGGAGTTATATACTTGATTTGGTATTCAGGTTTTGTTGTGAATGGTACCTTGATATAATCTTTTAGAATATTAAGTGTTCAGCCTTAAACAAGGTATTATGGCTTGGTTTTATTACATTTTATCTACCCTTAGATCAAACTATATTACCCAAAGTAAGGTTTTAGCAAAGGTCATATTGAAACTTATCGCAGTCAACTTGATGATCTACTTCAGTTCCACCAAGTTAAGAGAAGCTTCAATCACTTTGACAAGTTTTATTTAAAAGCGCGAAAATTATCCAGATTTTCTATGCATGAATACAATGCACACACCTCATCTCATCTTATTTCTAAGCTCTAATGCTGGGTAATTACAATAACCCAAGGGAGCAAGTGCTTAGGAAAAATTCTATTTCATTTGGTTGGTTGTGACAACTAGTGAAGCACAAAGATAGTCTTTTCATTGTTTCTTCTAAGGAGGAGCCATGAATAAGTGCAGCCATATACATGAGCAAATACACCCCTAGTGATTGATCCCAAGGACAATTAAGAGCAAACAATGGAATTATTAAGACATAAAGTCCAATCACCGCATTTAAATCTAAGGTCCCCATGATAATACCCCTCGCTGATTAACCATGAATTAATACAACATTTATCTCTAAGATTTGATATTCAATTTCTATCAAACTCCAGCTATCCCTCAACCTATCAACATGTAACAGTGACAACCTTGTGCATCCCCCAACATATGTGTGCAGTCATATTTTAGTATAACAAGATCATCATATAAGATAACATATACATGTATGCAACCAACAACAAGCTATATCACAATTGCCATAAACAAGTCACTACTTAGACATCAACATAGAGATACAATAGATCGTGAGAAAACAATATATTGCATCATACATCATGTTTTCCAAGATATTACAGTGGGGGATGATGGAGAATTGATATAGATGGTGATGGAGATGCGCCTACCCATGGGGGAGAGGCGGCGCCGGTGTGGAGGAGGAGGCGGCGCAGGGCGGCGGCTGCCCTAGGGGGCGAAGGCCCCTTGCCTCTTCTTCTTCCTTGGCCATCGTGCTGATCTTGAGGAGCTTCTCCCCTTCCTTGGCGGCTTCCAAGGAGGAGGATTTTCGTGGCTATGGGTGGATGCCTCCAAAAATAGGGTTTCCCCTTAGTATATAGAGGTGGAGATGGGATGGATGCCCCTTTGATTCAAGGGACCTTGGGCACCTCTAGAACCTTCCTAGAGCTCCCCTTTGTCCTTTTGGAGATCCTTGGGTCGTAACTTGGCCAAATCGATCAAGTATGGAAAGAGTTGGAGTGAATCATGTCACAAGCTCTCAGAATCCTGAAACTGCTTCTGTATCCTTTAGTAATCCATGGCTTAAAGTCACCCCCAAACTCCGATTGAGGCAAATTTTATGTCTAGGATCATCAGCGTAAAATTCTCCACAACTTTCATGTTTTGACTTTTTATGTTTGATGCCATATTCAGATTCCATCGTGGAAATATTCGAAAACTATTCTGCCGGGATATATTTCAGGAAACTCCGAATTTTACCATAATGACCGGTTTTCTTACATATTCGCGTATGTCCTACACAAAAAAGTTTGAAACAACTTGTTCACTTTTGCAACTATTAGTAGGTTAGTTTCAATAAATATAATAAAGTTGCAAGATAATGAGAATTTTGGTATAATAAACTACAAAGTTTATAGATGCATTTTACATCCATCAATAAACACCAACGGTATGTGTCGGAGGAAGCCCTAAGGAAACACACACACCAGTCCTTAAACTAACTAAAGGTCCATGTTTAAGGGGCTGGCAGCTCTATATTAATGCAATGAAACTCATTCAAATCAGCTCCCTAATCATTTCTTCTAACAACACTATTACCGTAGTAAAACCAGAACTTTACTAAATCTCACATATTTTGCCGACCTAAAACCCCCGTAAATTGTTATATACTAAGAACCACGACACAATACAATCTACAAATATAATATTAATCCACCGTCACAATATTCTTACAGCTAACATGCTAATATACCATATTCAACAACCCTCATAAGCATCCACAATAAACTGTATTTAGCGAGAAATTGGGTGTACCCTTGAAGCGTGTGAAGCCTGGTCATGTAGCAGCCTCCAATCACTGGACCAGCAACACCACCACACAGCTCACTCTTCCTCAAAATCAAGCCACCACCATTGCCATTCGACCACTTTCCACCACAAAAACACCGCACATGACTTAACCAGCTATTCCATCAGTAGATCGGGGTTCCCCTACGTCCCTACTGCGTTTTAGCGCAAGATTTCATGCAAATCGGGGGGAAACGAGTTGGAACTAGGACTGGAAACGAAGCTCTCATTGAGCAAGTAGAGTAAGAGGAGGAAGGAGGAAGGAAGAAGAACAGAGAAATGAGCTTGGCGCGCGCCACCAGGGATAAGACCGAGCCCTGTCGGTAGCTGCTGAGCCAACAGATGCTGTCGGTCCCTGCTGAGCCGACCAAGACTGTCGGTTGTCGGTCGCTGCGCTGGTCCCCGTGCGATCGACATGTCTGACCCGCGTGGGTCGACAAGGCTATTTCGGCCGGCCCTAGGCCGACAACCCCTTTTCGGCTCCCGCTGTACCGAGGCCGTCCTACTTCTGAAATTTCCGATTGTGCGTATTATTTTCGAAATTGAATAAAGAAGTGTATTTTTTTTAAAATAGCATTAAGGTTGTGTTTGTCGTCACGCTACATCGTCATAATCATGTTTTCCCCATCCGTTATATGTGTATTAGACTTCTCTCTATGTCCCTGGGATGCGGCCAGTAGGCAGAACGCCTTACGATATTATTGTGCTATATCCACGTGCAAGAGAAAAGATTTGTTCTCGGAACGCTAACCGATAGCGTTTTCAGAAACAATATCATATTCTCACGATGTGGATCTCAGTTGCACCTCGGGGACATCACGTCTATGACATGCCGACTCTTTGGATTCATTTGGTTTGATGGTATAGCATACCCAAAAAGACTATAAAGAATAAAGATCATAGACTTCTCTATGCACTCCGGGGGGCGTGAATGTTCAACAAAATGCAACAATTAAACACCAAAGAACAACATAGTGGACCATGGTAGTAAAATTTTAGGCTAGAGAGATATAAAAGAAAAGATGAATTAAAGCTCACAAAAAAAAACCCAGAGCTCATACACCATCTATCACTTGAGGCTGAGTGATAGATGTCATTTGCACTGCATGTTGCATGCATCCTTTATTTTCGGATTTACAAGCTAGATAATCTGTCTGTATACTGGCGAGGTGGGACTAAACATCGACGAAATGCGTTCTTACACCACGACGTCCTTAGGCAACGCATGCATTCCGAGCATACGTGACTGACTTTTCGGTGCGTTCTAGGACGCAACTGTCAGGCAAAAGCGTGATGATTTCAAACATTTAGTACAACGTATATGTTCTCGTACAGTTCGAGAAAAGATAATAAGAATTTGCACGTTCTTAAGTATAGACTTCCTTCTGCGAGGCGAACCGTTGTATACCTCTATTCCACAATATAAGCCTTCTCGGTAATTTGTTTTATCTTGCTAAAAAGGCTTATATGTTGGCATATTCAGCGTAGGCAAAACCTGTACGCGGCTGTTATCTGGAAACGTCTAACTCTTATCAGGTCGTTTGCAACACTACGTCTGTTCAACGGGAACGCGCGTAGAACATCTGATGACGTAAGAGAACGCAGATAACCCGTGGATATGAGCAATGTCAACACGAAGTCAACGAAATAATAGGTCTAGCGATAACTCCTGAATATACAACGAGGTAAACAAAAAAATCAAAAAAGACATTACTCTTTAAATTTATCAGTTTATTTTATTACAGATATATGAAACCAGAGAAAACAAAACTATAATATTATACAAACGTATATTTAAAAAATAGTAAACTCCTATAGTCGTCAGCTTCTTCTACTTCTTAATACCTCCATCCTTTTTTTCGCTCCTCCTTAGAAGAGTTAGGTAGAAAAATAATCTTCCTAATGTCCTTCATCTCGACCATGAGCTTCGTTAGTGTGTTCTGATTCTCGTTCGTCCCTGTATGGATGTGACGAAGGTTTCTCCTAAGCATGTTGAAGACTCTGAGGATGTCTTCATCGTTCAGCACCCGGTGACGTTGCTAGTAGTAGCGGCAGTACCCTCCCTCTGTTCCCCTTTCCGCGGGAATCTCGGCACTATCATTCGAAGATCGAGGAAACGCACGATGCTCCATAGTTTGACGAAGGACGTCTTTCTCCACGGACGGACGACTAAACGTAAGAAATCGTTTGTCGGCGTAGTCGAGGAGAAGCCGACGTCAGGGAGCTGACACGCAGAAGAATCTAAAAAGAAAGAAGCAATAGTTATCGAAAAGAGCCGGAGGGACGAGTAGGTAGAGCAAGGAAACGTACCATGGTCCGTAGCTTGCTAAAGGCCATCCTTCTCCGTACGCACACAGGCGGGATGTAGAAAGTCGGTGACAGACGTAGTCAAGAATAAGCCAGCAAGCGAGGACTCAGTAAGAGAAGACCCTAAAAGGAAGAAAAAAATAGTCAGCCTAGCAACGCGAAAGGGCAAAGAGAAAGGGCAAGTCGTCTCCAAAAAAACTAGCTAAGGAAGCCTACCATTTTTCCGTTTGCCCCGAAGGCTATCTTAGTTTGTCGGCAGCATATGTACGCGTAAAAAGTCGCCTGCCAACGCAGTCGAGTAGCACGGTACGTCAGTAGATGGATGCGCTAGGAGACCCTAGTAGGAAGAAAGCAAATATGAAGAGAACGGAAGAGAATACCGTAATATGTAAGAGTAGACAACGAAAAGAAAACACATAACATCGACGTCGTGCAATTCGTCTTCCTTTAGCAGCTCCTCCATCGTCAGCTTTTCTAACACAGAACAACGTGGTGGCGAAACCTCTCCAGCCCTCCTGAGCAATCAAACTTACAGAGTTTTAGAAAAAATAAAAAATTAGAAGAGGTAAAAGGAAACAAAATAAGAATCAACGAATAGAAAAATAAAATAAAATAAATTGACAAAAAAAGAGAAACATACATTCGTACCAAAAGAGCGGAGGGTGGATACCAAAACCTGCAGACACGAAAAGTTCAATGGTCAGCGTGCTAATTTCATCGAAAGAAAGGAAATAAAAGCGTGTAGGTAAAGAAGCACGCATACCGTGAGAAGTGATCCTTCGTAAGAAAGATAAACATGCAGAAACATAGAAAACAATGTGCAAAGACGTTAGAGAAAAGAGGCCGGTACGTAAACGAAAAAAAAGTAAAATAAGAACAAAAAACCTGGAGAGACGCCGTCCGGCAAGCCGTAGGAGCTTACCTTGCGTGAAGAGACGGAGGAGGTCATTGGGCATGGAGGCAGAACAGTAAGAAGAAAGAAGCTCGACGTCTGTGCACACAGTAGAAAAGGGCGAGAAAGGAGAAGATAGGTACTTCTGTTTTATTTTCCGCGAGACGTGGACGAAAGGATTAATAACAACCTCGTCGCGAGAACCCGAGGATGTCTACTGTCCACATCACCGCCTAGAGCGTATGCTACCAGCCTTGATGTCAACCGCTAGAATCCGTTCACGCGTAGAGTTTACCCCACTAGCTCAATGACAAGAATTTTTGTTGCCATCTGGACTGTCGAACGCGAGAAACCGCATCCGACCAACATTTTGGATGCCACGTCCGCTGGCAGATTGTCTATCGGCACCGAAAACGTGCATACGCGGAGAAATAACGCTGCCAGCACGGCCGGTGGCCACGAGAACCCGCGGTGGTCTATACCCAATGTTTCAAAATAAACGTTAGGCCGCCTCCGAGAACACGCGGACGTCTATGGCCTTCTCTGCCAGCTCGGCCCTCCGTCCTGAGAATATGCGTCCTCCCATCCTAGCAAGCTATGCTGCCAACTCAGCTCTCTGACACAATAACACACGCACGGACATGTTGTACTTCACCACGTTGGCTCCTGTCGGGCCCATGTCCGCGACAAACCGCGGCCGGCATGGACTTACCGTGCCATGTCGGCTCTCGGCAGGACCTGCCGTCCAGCGGGTGCAGAGCGCTATCGTCCTTGGAACGTCTCTAACCGATCACGCTCCTACCCGCGAACGCTGACAGCGGACCCATAGGTGTGCGCCGGGGCCATTCCAGCAACGCGTGGTATGACGGCGTGCGGTACACTCATCCACGGTAAGGAATCTTCCGTCCTGACCCACAGCGGGACCCGCCTCACGGGATAGCAGGGCTCCGTTGTGACGTCGGCATGTGTCCTCCTCGGCGTCCATCCCACGGTCGAAAAGAATCGGGACGATATGAATAACAGTTTGAGCCGAAACAATCTAGCGCTATTATTTACTCCTGATTTTAGTGTTTGTTTGTCCCTTTTTTTATCTATTTTCATAAATAATTCGAACATGAGATTAAAAAATTAAAACAACACAACATAGTTCAACAACCGCAAACTAAGCATTAAGAGCATATCCATGGATGATGAATGTGTGAACGAATACAGTGACATGTTTGTCTTTTGCAATGATTAACGTGGTTCTAAACTCATTCACGAAAAAAAAACGGTTCTAAACTCTGCACGGAACATCGGATATAGATCGACCTTGTATAATCGGTGCGTCCAACTATTTTCTACTTGCTTCGTCCATAATTAATTTACTCAACTTTATTTAGATACACATGTATCTAGACATGTATCTAGACGTGAGTAAAATACTTCGATCCAAAAAGAAAATGCTACCTCTACTAAATGTTGCGCTAATTTGTGGAAAAAAATAGGCATGACTAACATAACAAACGAGGTGCGACGCAATCAGGATGGCCACATCACCGGTGAGCCGCTTGCTCCCCCATCTAGGAATCTTCACCTCCGGTGCCGTCGGGACCTCGAACCGTGGGTTCGCCTCCCGACGTCCATCCAGATCCAGCGTACCCTATAATCCTCCACCTTCTTCAACCAATCCATGGGGAAGCACACAGACCCCGCGTCATCGGCATCACAAAGGGATACACAATTGTAAAGGGATACGCACACGGAGCACTGCCTCCCAGCGGTGACGCGCATGCGGTAGAACTGGCAGAACAACGCCACCGAGGGCTTCACGCCGAGGAACGCCTCACAAAAGATGAAGAAAATGGCGAGGGTGGTGATGGATTTGGGATGAGGTGCATCACGTGGACCTTGTAGTGCTCCGGGAGCGCGAGGAAGAAGGGAGAGAACGGTGGCACCATGCCGGCCTGGATGGTGTGCAGGAAGAATGGGTACGCCGTGGCAGTGAGGTCGGAGCGAGGTGTTGCGGCGTGCTAGAGGCCGGTGGGTCCCCACTCATTCTCCTTTCCCGCCACCAAGAAATGGATCTTGCGGAGTCCCTCCTCGTTGCGGATGCGGGACACTTCCAGCGCGCGCGAAGAGCCCCACTAGCGCCGCCGGTACCACCTCCTTGACCTTCTTGGTGGCCTGAGCTCTCTTGGGCACCATTGCTCGAGTGGAGCGAGATGATTGTGGAAGAGTGAGCGAGCCTAGAGGCAGATGGCGCGGGAGCTCAAAGGGGAAAAGCTAAAGCGAGAAGGAGAGAAGAAAAGACAACTGCTGGTGCTGGCTCTGCTTTTAAGTCACGGAGGAGCAGTTACCAAGGCGGAGCCATCATTACGACGGTTCAGTATCTAGCGTCGCACATCAATCCTGCAGTTTGGTCTCCACGGCTAGGACGAACGTGCCCACGATCATGCTCTGCCATGTGCCGTCAACCGGGACCAACAACCTTTAGGGCCCCTACCCCTTCGCCTTCGTCAAGGGACATGTGCGGGCCAGGCGCCCCTGAAGGAAATATGCCCTGAGAGGCAATAATAAAGTTGTTATTATGTATTCCTTGTATATGATAGATGTTTATTTTGCATGCTATAATTGTATTGATAGGAAACATCAATACATGTGTGTTTAATAAACAAAAGGGTTCCTAGTTATGCCTCTCTTATAGACTAGCTTGTTGATTAACAAGATGATCAAGGTTTCCTGATCATGGACATTGGATGTTGTTAATAACAAGGTCACAACATTTGTGAAATGATGTGATGAACATTCATCCGAAGTATAGCATTACGATCAAGTCATTATGTTTATATTGCTATAACATCATACGAAGTAATATTTATCCTTAGACCATGAGATCATGTTAATTGCTAACACCGGAAGAGTACCTTGATAACATCAAACGTCACACTGTAACAGGGTGACTATAAAGATGGGTTCAGTACTACGAAGGTGTTATGTTGAGGCTCATGGATCAAGAGTGGAATTTGTCAATCCAGATGACAGATAGATATACTCTGGGCCCTCTCGGTGATATCACATTAGGATAGCTTGCAAGCAAGTGATGTGATCACTAGAATGTTATATCACGGGAATGAGAAAAGAGTGCATGTCGGTAACGAGATCAAACTAGGTATGGAGATACCGATGATCGAATCTCGGACATGTAATATATCGAGAGACAAAGGGATTTAGTTACAAGCGTTAAAGGTTCTCACGATCACAGGAATCATCATTGAATGTGTAGGAGTCAGTACGGATCTCCAGGTCCCGCTGCTGATTATTGATCGGAGAAGGGTCTCGATCATGTCGGCATTATTCGCGAACCGTAGGGTGGCACACTTAAGAGTTACCGGACACCATTTTGGAGCATATATGTTTCAGACAAAAGAATTGCAAAGCGCAGGAATTGTTTCAATAGAAACCGGAAATTGTTTCGGGTGAAATTGCAGAAGATGGTTCTGCATGTGATATTGAAATATTGCAAGGGGCTATATGTGAATGTTTGTTAATTAAAGTAATTAACAAAATTCTGAATAAATTTAATAAAAAGAGTTTTATTAAATGAGAGGGCATTAAATTTGGAGAAATTTAATGCATTTAAAGTGGAGACTTTAAAAGGGAATGTGAAGAGGCATTTTAATGTGGAGGGGTTACCACCACATGAATGGAGGAGGTGAAGAGACACCTCCTCCATGCACCGGCCATGAAGGAGAGGCACCCCCCTCCTCCTATAAAAGGCCACCCCATCCTCACTTCTCACACACCTTCTTGTGAAGGATCTCTCTCCCTCTCTAGAATTATTCCCCCATGGTCTCGGATTAGCGAGATACATGTTCCCGGTGGCATTTTGTCTGGAAGGAGTTGCTGCTTCCGCTAGATCGTTGGAGCGAGGAGGTGGAGGTTGTCCGGTGGCTTGAACGTGTGTGCGAGTGCGGATGCGCTGCTGAGTTGCGGCGCTCGGACTTCCTCACGATCTTGAGATCGGCAAGTGTACGACTACATCAACCACGAGTTCCTACTCATTAACAAAGCTCGTTGTCTTCGAGGGTAAGTTCTCCATGGATGTATGTCCACCCGTTGCTCTGTATCTAGTAGATAGATCTTGGCGTATAGTTCTCATCGTAGGAATTTTTTTGTTTTCTATGTTGTGGACCCAACAGTGGTATCAGAGCCTGATCTATGCGTAGGTGCTTTACACGGGTAGTACACATATGTTTATATGTGGGCGATGATGATCATGTTATTGCATCTTCTATGTACTTTGGATATTGGTGGCATAGTGGGATGAAGCGGCCCGGACCAACCTTACATGTCATCGTACATGAGATCGGTTCCACGACTGACATGCAACTAGTTTTGCATAAGTGGCTGGCGGGTGTCTGTCTCTCCTACTATAGTCAATATCTGATTTACAATGAGTTGCTAATAACTTGGTTATCCTCGTTGTGGTTCATGTTCGTAGGTTAGACCGGTTCTATCTCCGAAAGCCCTAAGCGACGCAAAACTTGCAATTGATAAATTAGAGGCGTCTAGTTTAGATCATTGCTGGGCTAGTGTTTTGGTATGGTATTGTTGTAAGTAGATGTATGATAGATACTCTTACAACTCACTTAACGTGTAAGTTCCATAGACCTTGGCCTTACACACAAAGGAATGATAGAGATCATACCACGATGCAAATGATAGAGATCAAATGCATGGACCATATCATCTCACTTCACACATTAGATGTTAGCATCTTATATTGCTAGTTTGGCGCTTTTGGTAGCATTATAAGATGATCCCTCATTTAGATATCAAGATAAAATGTGTTCTTCCTTAAGTATGCACCGTTTTGTGGATCGTGTTTTGAGGCATCACGTGATGATCGGGTGTTCTCAACTCTACGCTTTCATACAACGGGTGTAAGACAGTTTTACACACGCAAATACTAAGGTTCTTACTTGACGAGCCTAGCATGTACAGACATGGCCTCGGAACACGGACCGAAAGGTTAAGCATGAGTCATATAGTTGATATGATGCGCATATAGATGCTCGCCTTTGAAGCTACACCGACTCACGTGATGATCGGACTTGCTGTAGTGGATTTGGTTCATGTAATCACCAAAAGGACACGAGGGATGTCGTTTTTGAGTGGGAGTTCATTAGTAATTTGGATTAGTTGAACTCAATCTATCATAAACTTAGTCTAAATATACTTTACAAATTCTGTTGTAGATGGCACCACCTGCTTTTAATTTCAATGTGTTCATGGAGAAAGAGAAACTTGCTGCGAATGGTAGCAATTTCACCAACTGGGCTATGAATTTGAGGATTCTCCTCACTGCTGCACAAAAGCAATATGTGCTAGATGCGCCGCTAGGCCCCCCACCAGCTCCTGATGCCCCTGACGAGGAAAAGAACGTCTATATAACTCGTCAGGAGGACCACAACTTAGTTCATTGCGGCATACTGTATGGGCTAGAGGTAGAACTTCGAAAGCGTTTCGAAAATGGCAATGCCTTTGATACCATGGGAGAATTGAAAATGATTTTCGATACCCATGCTGCCATAGAGAGTTATAATGCTACAGAAAAGTTCTTTAGCTGCATGATGGAGGAAAACAGCTCCGTTAGTGAGCACGTACTCAAAATGTCTGGGTACGCCGATAAGCTTGTGTCCTTGGGAATAACGATTCCCATTGACTTAGGCATACATCGTGTTCTCCAATCTCTGCCACCAAGCTACAAGAGCTTCGTGATGAACTATAATATGCAGGGCATGAAGAAGTCTCTTCCCGAGCTTCTGTCAATGCTTAAGACTGCAGAAGTGGAGATTAGGAAAGAACATCAAGTATTGATGATTAATAAGACCACCGGTTTCAAGAAGGACAAGAAAGGCAAGCAGAAGGGAAAGAAGGGCGGAAAATCTATTGCCGCGCCTGAAAAGAAACCCCGAGCTGGCCCTAAGTCTGACACCAAGTGCTACTATTGCAAGGGGACTGGCCATTGGAAGCGCAACTGCCCTAAGTATTTGGCGGACAAGAAGGCCGCCAAGGCAAACAAAGGTATATGTGATATACATGTTATTGATGTGTACTTGACTAGTACTCGCAGTAGCACCTGGGTATTTGATACGGGATCGGTTGCTAATATATGTAACTCGGTTCAGGGGCTGCGGAACAAGCGACAACTAGCAAGGGATGAGGTCATGATGCGGGTCGGCAATGGATCAAGAGTTGATGTGATCGCCGTCGGAATGCTGCCTCTCCATATGCCGTCGGGATTAGTTATAAACCTGAATAATTGTTATTTGGTGCCTGCACTGAGCATGAACATTGTATCCGGATCGTGTTTGATACAAAGTGGTTATTCGTTTAAGTCTGAAAACAATGGTTGTTCGATTTATATGAATAATATCTTTTATGGTCATGCACCTGTGTTGAATGGTTTATTTCTGTTGGATCTCGATAGTAGTATTACGCATATTCATAATGTTGATGCTAAAAGGATTAAACTTGATAATGATATATCTACATATATGTGGCACTGCCGTCTAGGTCATATTGGCGTTAAACGCATGAAGAAACTCCATTCTGATGGACTTTTGGAATCATTTGATACATGTGAGCCATGCCTTATGGGCAAGATGACTAGAACGTCGTTTTTCGGTTCAATGGAACGGGCGACATATTTATTGGAAATCATACATACTGATGTGTGTGGACCAATGAGTGTGTCGGCGCGAGGTGGATATCGTTATTTTGTTACTTTCACGGATGATTTGAGTAGATATGGGTATATCTATTTGATGAAACACAAGTCTGAAACTTTTGAAAAGTTCAAAGAATTTCAGAATAAAGTGGAAAATCATCGTAACAGAAAGATCAAATTTCTGCGGTCCGACCGTGGAGGAGAGTATCTTAGTTACGAGTTTAGCACACATATGAAAGACTGTGGAATAGTTTCACAACTCACGTCTGTCGGAACACCACAACGTAATGGTGTGTCAGAACGTCGTAATCATACTTTATTGGATATGGTTCGATATATGATGTCTCTGACTGACTTGCCACTGTCATTTTGGGGTTATTCACTGGAAACCGCTGCATTCACTTTAAATAGGGCACCATCTAAATCCGTTGAAAAGACACCGTATGAATTATGGTTTGGAAACAAACCTAAGCTGTCATTTCTTAAAGTTTGGGGATGCGATGTTTATGTGAAGAAACTTCAACCGGATAAACTCGAACCCAAAGCGGAAAAATGCGTCTTCATAGGATACCCTAAGGAAACAATTGGGTATACCTTCTATCACAGATCCGAGGGCAAGGTCTTTGTTGCCAAGAATGGATCCTTTCTTGAGAAGGAGTTTCTCGCGAAAGGTGTGAGTAGTCGGAAGGTAGAACTCGAAGAGGTTATTGAACCTTCTTTTCATGAAATGGCGAGTAGCGCAGCTCCAGAAGTTGTTTCGGAGTTGACTTTACCTAATGAAGAGAGAGTTAATGATATTGATCATGAAACTCCGAAAGAGGACACTACCGAACCTCGCAGGTCAAGCAGGACACGTGCAGCTCCTGGACTGTACGGCAATCCTGATATGAATTTCATGATTGATGAAATAGATGACCCTGCGACGTATGAAGAAGCGATGATGAGCCCTGATTCCAACAGATGGCTAGAAGCCATGAAATCCGAGATGGAATCCATGTACGAAAACCAGGTTTGGACCTTGGTGGACTTACCTCACGATCGAAAGGCCGTTGAGAATAAATGGATTTTTAAAAGAAAAACTGATGCTGATGGTAATATAACCATCTATAAGGCTCGACTTGTCGCAAAGGGGTTTCGACAAATTCAAGGAGTTGACTACGATGAGACATTCTCTCCCGTAGCGATGCTTAAGTCGGTTAGGATTATGTTAGCAATTGCTGCATATTTCGATTATGAAATATGGCAGATGGATGTCAAAACTGCGTTCCTCAATGGTAATATTGAAGAAGAGTTGTATATGATACAACCTAAGGGTTTTGTCGATCCTAAGGATGCTAATAAGGTGTGCAAACTTCAGCGATCCATCTATGGACTGAAGCAAGCATCATGAAGTTGGAATCTCCGCTTTGATGAGGTGATCAAAGAGTTTGGATTTGTCCAAACTTATGGAGAGGCTTGTATTTACAAGAAAGTGAGTGGGAGCAATGTGGCATTTCTGATATTATATGTGGATGACATATTATTGATTGGAAATGATATAGATCTTTTAAACAATGTTAAAAGTTATCTAAACAGCAAATTTTCGATGAAGGACCTTGGTGAAGCTTCATATATATTAGGCATTAAAATCTATAGAGATAGATCAAGACGCCTAATTGGGCTATCGCAGAGTACATACCTTGATAAGATATTAAAGAAGTTTAATATGGACAGAAGTAAGAAGGGATTCTTACCTATGTTGCAAGGCAAGACATTGAGTAAGACTCAAAGTCCGGCTACGGCGGAAGAAAGAGAGATAATGGATAAGATCCTCTATGCCTCAGCCATAGGCTCTATAATGTATGCCATGCTATATACAAGACCGGATGTGGCACATGCTATTAGTTTGACTAGTAGGTATCAATCTGATCCAGGTTCAGAACACTGGATAGCGGTCAAGAATATCCTTAAGTACTTGAGAAGAACTAAGGATATGTCTCTTGTATATGGAGGTGAAGAAGAGCTAGTCGCTAAGTGTTATGTTAATGCTAGCTTTGACACTGATCCGGATGACTCTAAGTCTCAATCCGGATACGTATTTCTCTTGAACGGAGCAGCAGTTAGTTGGAGGAGCTCCAAACAACCTGTGGTGGCTGGATCAACGACGGAGGCGGAATATGTTGCTGCTTCAGAAGCAGCGCAGGAAGCGGTTTGGATGAAGGAGTTCTTAACAGAACTAGGTGTGGTTCCTAGTGCGTTGGACCCAATGGTGATCTATTGTGACAATAATGGAGCCATAGCCAACGCCAAGGAACCAAGGTCTCACAAGAATTCCAAGCATATTAAGCGCCGGTTTCACTCCATCCGCGAGCATGTCAAGGATGGAGATATAAAGATTTGTAAAGTGCACATGGACCTGAATGTAGCAGATCCATTGACTAAAGTACTCCCTAGGGCAAAACATGATCAACACCAGAACTCCATGGGTGTTAGATTTATCACTATATAAACTAGATTATTGTCTCTAGTGCAAGTGGGAGACTGAAGGAAATATGCCCTGAGAGGCAATAATAAAGTTGTTATTATGTATTCCTTGTATATGATAGATGTTTATTTTGCATGCTATAATTGTATTGATAGGAAACATCAATACATGTGTGTTTAATAAACAAAAAGGGTTCCTAGTTATGCCTCTCTTATAGACTAGCTTGTTGATTAACAAGATGATCAAGGTTTCCTGATCATGGACATTGGATGTTGTTAATAACAAGGTCACATCATTTGCGAAATGATGTGATGAACATTCATCCGAAGTATAGCATTACGATCAAGTCATTATGTTTATATTGCTATAACATCATACGAAGTAATCTTTATCCTTAGACCATGAGATCATGTTAATTGCTAACACCGGAAGAGTATCCTGATAACATCAAACGTCACACTGTAACAGGGTGACTATAAAGATGGGTTCAGTACTACGAAGGTGTTATGTTGAGGCTCATGGATCAAGAGTGGAATTTGTCAATCCAGATGACGGATAGATATACTCTGGGCCCTCTCGGTGATATCACATTAGAATAGCTTGCAAGCAAGTGATGTGATCACTAGAATGTTATATCACGGGAACGAGAAAAGAATGCATATCGGTAACGAGATCAAACTAGGTATGGAGATATCGATGATCGAATCTCGGACATGTAATATATCGAGAGACAAAGGGATTTAGTTACAAGCGTTAAAGGTTCTCACGATCACAGGAGTCATCGTTGAATGTGTAGGAGTCAGTACGGATCTCCAGGTCCCGCTGCTGATTATTGATCGGAGAAGGGTCTCAATCATGTCTGCATTATTCGCGAACCGTAGGGTGGCACACTTAAGAGTTACCGGACACCATTTTGGAGCACATATGTTTCAGACGAAAGAATTGCAAAGCGCAGGAATTGTTTCAATAGAAACCGGAAATTGTTTCGGGTGAAATTGCAGAAGGTGGTTCTGCATGTGATATTGAAATATTGCAAGGGGCTATATGTGAATGTTTGTTAATTAAAGTAATTAACAAAATTCTGAATAAATTTAATAAAAAGAGTTTTATTAAATGAGAGAGCATTAAATTTGGAGAAATTTAATGCATTTAAAGTGGAGACTTTAAAAGGAAATGTGAAGAGGCATTTTAATATGGAGGGGTTACCACCACATGAATGGAGGAGGTGAAGAGACACCTCCTCCATGCGCCGGCCATGAAGGAGGGGCACCCCCCTCCTCCTATAAAAGTCCACCCCCTCCTCACTTCTCACACACACCTCCTTGTGAAGGATCTCTCTCTCCCTCTAGAATTATTCCCCCATGGTCTCGGATTAGCGAGATACATGTTCCCGGTGGCATTTCGTCTGGAAGGAGTTGCTGCTTCCGCTGGATCGCTGGAGCGAGGAGGTGGAGGTTGTCCGGTGGCTTGAACGTGTGTGCGAGTGCGGATGCGCTGCTGAGTTGCGGCGCTCGGACTTCCTCACGATCTTGAGATCGGCAAGTGTACGACTACATCAACCACGAGTTCCTACTCGTTAACAAAGCTCGTTGTCTTCGAGGGTAAGTTCTCCATGGATGTATGTCCACCCGTTGCTCTGTATCTAGTATGTAGATCTTGACGTATAGTTCTTATCGTAGGAAATTTTTTGTTTTCTATGCTGCGGACCCAACAGCCCCGGGGCTACAGTCGGTCCAGTGGCAACCAGAGTACCACGATCCACCTGCTACTGGGCCCTGACAGCAAGGCCTGTTACAACACCACGGGGAAGCTTTCCTCGCGAAGCCCAGCGCCTCACGGGAAGCGACCCTCGCTGAACCCTCCTTCAAGGGGGGCACGAGCCTCACAAGGAACCCTTGCCGAGCGATACCTCCGGAAGCCTCCCAGAGGAAAGTACACACCCTCGCGAGGGAGCAGCGTGAAGTGCGCCATGGACTTAGCGCCTAGTCAAAGATGGAGCATGTGACCACACGCGTGATGGTGACGATGACGTACACCACAGCTGGTACAACTGGGCAAGTCCATCTCTTCCGCGCAAGGAAGACACCTTGTATAATCGGTGCATCGGTTGACCTTGTATAATGGTACATCCAACTATTTTCTACTCGCTTCGTACCAAATTAATTTACTCAACTTTGTTTAGATACATATGTATCTAGACATGAGCAAAATGCTTTGATCAAAAAAAATTGCTCCGTTTATTAGATGCTCCGCTAATTTGTGGAAAAAAATAGGCATGGCTAACATAAGAAATAAGGAAAGCCATGTTTTTTTTACAATAAACGAGGAAGTGTTAAGAAAGAACAAACTAGTACAATAGCTAAAACCACAAGGTAAACAAAGTTTACAAGCTAGTGGCCTAGTGCAATAGCTAAAGCCACTAAGTAAACAAAGTTAACAAACTCACATGTGCGGACAAGCACGGACACCTATTTTGCTCTGGGGTATAAATGCTCCCTTTATTTAACATATGTGTTAAACAGATTTTAAAATATCAAAAAAATCTAAAAAAAATATTGGTACGACATCTTCGCATTCGAGGTGCACATAAATTTGTTTCACAACAAATAGACTTTTTGTGTGGGCTGTGTGAAAAAAGAGATTTAGGTGCTAAAGAAGGCTCTTCATGAGGCATTTTTTTTGTGTCTTTTTTACACATCCCAAACAAAACATTGTTTTTTCATGAAACTTTATGTTAACACATAAAATATGGAGATGCACATGTAAACATTTTTTTGAATTTGTTTAACAATCTGAAATGTGTGCTTTTTATAAAGGGCGCATATGCACGTGAGATCAAATGTGCATTTCTAGAACAAGCAACCAAACACAACAGCTAAATTCGGAACTAATAAAACAATGATCAACCTAGTACATTCTTGTAGATCAAGATTCTCGAATATATCACTGTAGAAAACATAGTAGCTCCATGAAGACGGGTTCAAAATACATCATTATTTGAATCTATATCTTCTTATAAAGCAGACCTCCACTAAGAGTTATTTAAGTTTGTCTATCTCAACATGCAGCCTAGCCACGTCATCTCCTATTCTAAACCGTCTGATTCAGAGCATCCCACTGTCCATTGACACATGCTCCGACGTTACAAAGTCTGACCCATCTCCACCTTGACAAAGTCTTTTCTCCACCAAACAGCTAGCCATGCGTCTCCCTTTGGCCCCAAACGTCCGTGGTACTTGGCAGTACACGTCTCCTAACCTTCAACAATCCTTTTATTAATGGACGTGTATTAACTACTCCAATTGCATTGCATACCTTCAATTGGCGAGTCGGTGACCCATCGTCTGCTACTGTAGTTCTAACTTCTGAGCATTCTCTTCATCTCCTCTGTATACTGCACGCCTGGAGAAGCATCTGGCCCTCTTGCTTTGCACATCTTCGCCCAGATCGCTTCGACACGGAATACCTCCAGCGTAGCCTTGAAGGTGTGTTTGTCTCCACGTTATATCCAGCTTTCTATCAGTCTCATTTCTACTGATTGTGTTTTGTACTGATTGCACGGATTTTTTTTGACTGAATCAGAGGGACTTTAGGAGTAATGCTTTTTCGGCATAATTGCATGATTTAGTTTTCTAAATTGCTGGCTGTACCCTTTAACCAGATGTCATCTCCATAACTGGTTATGCTACTACTTTGTTTTCACCCATTGTTATTCCATCAAATGCTTTTTCATGGACTTAAGTTTTTTTACAAATTTTTTGTAGGGTCGCATCAATTTCCCTATGATCTCTTCTTATTAGCATCGCTCCTGGTGAAGTAACCACTACTACTACTACATGGAAATGCAATTGATAAATCTTGAGAATCACATATATTGAACTGTTCATTGAGTAAATCTCTACAAAACAGTTAATCTGCAGTACAACATGCCCTCATAAATGTCTGGAGCCATTTGCAATTTCTTCTGGATGTTGCATCTGTATATCTACGCTTATGCAAGGTACGCAAACCATAGAGAATTTATCTATATACTACCGCTTGCAAAACTATTACAAGGTTCCTATATGTGTTAGGTGGTGGAATTTTAATAAGTCATGGATAGCTACTATTTTTCTCCAAACTTATCATTCCTCCACATCAAATGATTTATCTTTACAAAATCGACTGTTCAGAAATTAAATTTTACTTATGAGTAACTTGGCTAACACCTATATTTTATCACACCAAGTGCAAAATTTATATTATTATGTATCCTTTTACATAGTTTAACATGATATATGTCCAGTTTTTCAGATATCCCAAACCACCAAACCAGTTAACATTGCCCGCCGCAACGTGCGGGGTATTTTTCTAGTTTTGTAGATTATCATTTGATGAATATCTAAACGAGAAAAAAACACATCATATCGTCTTGTTGGATGGCGTGGGCCATATCGAGGCGAGTGTTTATTCCATCTGGGCTGTCCGTCAGAAGCCACCGGCCCAACTTAACGCCCGGTTCCTCTTCCTCCCCGGTCCTCAACTCCTCATCCCCTCTCTTGGCCTCTCTCACTTCTTCCTTCCGATCGAAGCCAACCTACCTCCTGCTCGAGGCTAAGCATCCGGCGAAACCGAAGACGGCGCTTCCCTACTCCGCCGCCGCCTCCCCCTCTCCGTACTAGGTATTCACCTTCATCCCTCGACCTAGCTTCCCCGCCTCCCCTAACCCTCGGCCGGCCGGTACCGATCAATCTCTCCGGTACCTCTACCCGATTCCGGTCGTGCGCCCGTCCGTGCTTTGCTCGGATGCCCAGACGTGGTTCAGTCTAATATGATTTTGCGTAGAGGCATGCGTACTGCGTGCATATGCTTGAGCGCTGACGGTTCGTCCCACGAGTGCGGAAAAGGAAGCTTTTTTATGCGTTTGAGGATGGCCAACCTCTTCCGCTACTATTGTGCTAGTGCCTTTGTTGAAGTTTAATGGCGAATTGTTGTTCCATACGCATGTGTTGTTCATCTCTGAACTGAATCGGTTGCGTTGTACTCTACCTGTCGACTCTGCATGCTGTAGAATAGCTCTTGTAGCAGTATACCTCGGTTATCCTCCAACAAGTCAATTACCCTTGGCCTCTGTAGAACTACTAGAGATCTATGAACTCATAGTAGGATTTGTGATCTAATATCATTTATTAATTGATTATTGTTGGAAGTGGTTGTTTGGACTTTGGAGCCTGCGTGTATCTTTGACCCGTGAAGTTAGTTTCATTGGATTAAATTGATTGGCTTGACCATGCCATGGCGTAGTGTGTTTTCCTAGTCCTGAGAAGCTACTGGTTAATCAGTATCAAACGCCCTTCCTAGTCCTGAGAAGCTACTACATGGCTTATCAGTATCTAACTCTGGGAATGCGTATCTGCAATTTTGAATGGATCTTGCGTCTCCTTACTGCCGCAAATCAACACTTGTCTGTGAAATTCATATTGCCAGTTGTGATTATGTGTGACTATTTGGTATTGCATTTGTTTTTGTTCATCATCATTTTAATCATATGTTCCTGTTCCTCGTATGCTAGGGTGCAGAAGGGGTTAACCTTCCGGTTCGCCAATATGGTAAGTCCTTTAGCCTATAGTTGATCTTACTGTCAACTGTTTAGACTATAGACCATATTACTATCAAGTGCACTGCAGATCTACCAGTACTAACTCCTTAAACTTGTTGCCTACTAGCCATAGCTTCAATTAATTTGACAGCACTTGATAAAGATCCAAATCCTCTGTATATCATATATGCTGTTGATTTTCAAACCTGGGATATTTTCTTGATTATTATGAGCTAGTACATGCCTTCTTTATCAGTTTGCATCATTGCTATTTATGTGGTAAACAAATTTCTATTTTTAACCTACTAACACATTTGCCATGGATAGTTCGCAATTATTTCTCTATAGCTTCATCAATTGCTGAACTGGATCGGGTTGTCCTAATATAATCATTTGTCGTGAATAGTATTTCGAAGGCTATGGTTACCGCGGAAGTACTTTTGAGCAGACCTATCGCTGCTATCCTGCATCTTTCATTGACAAGGTATGTAAACCTCCTTCGGTTAAGGTGCCACAAAAGCGATATGTAAGTGATTTTGATTGATGACTGATCTACTAGTATAGTTTTGACATGAAAAATTCAGGTGCTTTTCATACACATTTGGTAATCAGAGTTATATAATGTTGACTGCAAGCAATCTAACAAGTAGAAGGAATCACATAGTGTGATTTTGGAGTAGCAATCCTCTTGAAATGATTTGTTTTTCTAGTTGAAGTCAGTGCCAATAAAAACAACACTTTGCTTAGTAATGATGCAGTAAACTTCATGCATGACCCAGTTTCATGGATCATCCATGAAGTACTATAGTGTATAATCTGATTTCTCGTTTACGTCCTAGTGGGAATCTTTATGTTTACCTTAGGAATGACTAGAAATTGCTTATGTTCTGCACGTTCTTTGATCTTCCTGCAACTTGGATTTTATTGTGTAATTCTAATGAAGCCTTGTTGGATTATAACCCATTTTTGCCTAGTTAACATGGTTTATAGATCCAGACAGCCAAAAAAAAAGTTTTCTGTTGGCATGTTTCCATCCACCTTTGCCCATTAATTCGGCACACAATGTTGTGGTTTTCATTAATAGCATCAACCATGAATTCGTTGAAATAGCATGAGGAATTATTACTTATCAATATAAAGTACTCCCTCCGTCCCAAAATAAGTGACACAGCTTTGTCTAGAAACGCATGTATCTTGATGCGTTTTAGTGTCTAGATACATGTGTATCTAGACAAAACTGCGCAACTTATTTTAGGAGGGAGGGAGTATTTATTTACTGTTCTTGGATATTCATCTGAAATATCTCCTGTATCCTTTCTTGCAGCCACAGCTTGAATCTGGTGACAAAAGTATGCTTTCTGTTCACACTGAGTTCCTTATGTCTTTAAATAATTTTTGGCCGTTGAAGTGATTATTACCTTCTCTGTTTCAGTTATCATGCCACCTTCAGCACTTGATCGTCTCGGTAAGTTAGCAACGAGAAGAAACATTCATATGCTTGATAGTTCACTTTGTTTCTGTGATTAATCTTGACATGTTCTCACAGTAAATTCTCAAACATGTTCTGTTCTCTGCAGCCTCTCTGCATATTGAATACCCTATGCTATTTGAAGTTCGTAATACAGCTGCAGAACGTACTTCACACTGTGGTGTCCTAGAGTTCATTGCAGAAGAAGGCATGATCTACATGCCATATTGGGTAGGCCCAGGTTTAGGATATTTTTCGCACTTAATTTTGTGTGCTATCATGTCAATCAAGCTAACTCCGTGTACTCATCAGATGATGCAAAATCTTCTTCTGCAAGAAGGAGATATGGTGTTTATAAAAAATGCCACCCTCCCGAAAGGCACATATGTGAAGCTGCAGCCTCATACCACCGACTTCTTAGACATTTCAAACCCTAAAGCAATGTTAGTACTGATTTCGTAAATCTATTTTCCTCTCATTTTGCTATGCATGTCGTGTTGTACCTTGACTGGAGTTTCTTGGTATGAGTAGTGAGATTCCTAAAGAATACTAATTCCTTGTTCATGTCATTCTTGCAGCTTGGAGAAAACTTTGCGGAACTACTCTTGTCTAACCACTGGTGACAGCATTATGGTGGCATATAACAACAAGAAATACTATATTGACATAGTTGAAACAAAGCCTTCAAATGCTATAAGTATAATTGAGACTGACTGTGAGGTTGACTTTGCCCCACCACTTGACTACGTAGAGCCTGAGCGACCAAAACCTACCGCACCTCCTAGTGCTGAACCTACTGCAGGTTGCTTTCTTGCTTTGTGCTTAACTAGTTAGTAACTGTGGATAGCATTCGTCGATTTCTCTAGCCATTCATTAGTAACAAAGGACGTGCATGTTCTTCTTGCAGAGGCTCCAGTTGAAGAGGAACCAAAGTTCACCCCCTTCACTGGTCCTGGAAGGCGTCTGGATGGGAAGGCTCCTAAAGATCAGGATGCCTCGGCCTCTACGCCTGCAAAGCGGCAAGCTAATGCGACCAATAGTGTGCAGCCCTCAACAGCCTCCACATCACAGAGCAGCACACCACGCAAAACCACGGGAAAACTTGTCTTTGGCCCCGGTGGAAGCCAGTCATCAAAACAAACAGAAAAGGTTGGTATTCTGTAACATGCCCCTTGTGGTGGTTGTCTCGAGAGTGCGATGAGTAACACTGATATTTGTGACATACATGGAGCACCGCCTTCCAGGCTTCCAGCTTTAGACTCGTATATGTCATCCTAACATTTTGTCCATCGATGCTAGGTACCTGAAAAGAAGGATGCAAAGGAGGACCCCAAGAAAGAAGAGCCGAAGTTTTCAGCGTTCACGGGAAAGAAGTACTCGTTGAAGGGCTGAATAGCCAGATATTGTACTATCTGTACTGAATATGTCAAACATCACAGGGGAGAATAATTATGTCTGCTACTGTTTAGTTTATCTCTCGTCCCATCTTTGGGTCGACTAGTGGCGTCTGGATGTTCAATGCTTCTTTCGATCATCAATTGTACTGGTCCTTGTGTCAACTTAACTGGTTCAGTTCAACTGATGTGAAAAAAGTATTTTAATCTCTCCTCCTGAAATTTTAAGGAGCATGTAGTTATTCACTTTGTCTGCTATTTTATCTGCACCAGGAAAACAACTTCTTACCACCACATGATTTGGTGCTGTGTTGCTATGGGGCATTGCCGTGACATCTTGCGTGAGGTATTTGTGATATGGAGCAACGATCCCGTATTGCATGCTCGAACAAGATTCATCTTTCTATAATAGGTCAAGCTCTCTTCATTGAAGGCTGTACATGGTTATCCATCTGTCTTCTTGCTTCTGGTTATCAGTCATATCGTCGTCGAGCAAATCCAATATTGGAAGCAATACGTAGAGTAACTCCCAGTATAGAAGTAAAAACAAGACGTAATAAAAAATAACCGACGCGAAAGTTCTGATTGAAATAGGATCTAAACAATCAGTGATGATCCCTGATCTTATCCCATTCATACAAATGAACATATTATAGTATAGGCAAGTCACGGAAAATGGCTTTGGCACCCGTCCTCCCTGGAAGACTTTATTTAAATTTTTTGAAAAATTGATTTTAAAAGTTTTAGAAAATTCAGAAAAAAATACATGGATGTAGTAAACTGTGTACACTACGGGAATGCAAAATTTTAATGTAAAATTCTTTGTATTTTAGGCTCAGAAAGAAAGAAAAATTGTACAATTTTTGGATCATGCAAAAGTTGCACTGTTCATGCTCCTAGATCTGCATTTTTTTATTTTTTCCTAGGATAGTATATTTGGTATTTCGTATTAAAGTTTTACATACTGGTAGAATAAAGCATTGCCTACAGCCTGGTATTTTTTTTCAAATTTTCTGAAACTTCAAAGTTGATTTTTTCGAAGATTTTGAAAATGTCCTCCAAGGATGACGGGTGCCAAAACGACGCACTCAGGCAAGTCATCCCTATTATTAAGTAAGTCATTCACAATCCATATCATTATCCTTATATTTACTAAGTCCAATTTTAGAATACTTTTTTCTAAGCACTCCAATCTAGTCGCCTCCGATCAGTGGGTTATCAACCACCGGACCGTAGCTCCTCACCAAATGCCCCTGCGTTGGGGCAACACAGCACATGACTAGTTCGCTCAAGGACCACACCCTCTCGAGAGCAGGATGCCGTCCGAGATGGAGCGCCAACCTAGACTTTCCTTGGGCCTGCAGGCACATAGAGATGTGGGCAGAGGAAGTCTCAAAAAGTGAAGGACGAGCTGTAGGTCACGTGACCTGCACCGAAAAGGTGGCTAACCGGGCTTTCTCCTAGATCAAAGTGGATCAGCTCGCCAAATTCATCCATTGTATGTCTTCTTGGCATATTGAAATTCAAATTCTCGTAGAAAGACTGATACCAAGAAAATGGAGGCCGAAGAATGGCGGCTCGCCACTGCTATGATGATTGGAATGGGTATTTCCTTAGTTCAATGCGTGGATCTTCAAAAGAGTAGGACTCTGTGGACTTAGTTCGCGGGAGTCTTTAATTGAACTTAACATTGAGCTGCCGCATGGAATCATCATTGTGCCAACATCGCAATAACTTTGAAGCAGCCTTACTAATGCTTCGCTTTGCAAATGTTGTTCCTCGCACGAAGTACAACAAATGGTTCTTCTAAAAACGCTAAAAGGCCAAAGAAATGAGAATACAGAAGCAAGAAATCACACACACAGGCCATGACACGAAAACTTATTGATGCCCATAGGTGTGGTTTCGGATGCCCATAACAGGCAATTACTTTGAGGGCAATCTGATGTTGGCTCCCAAAGGAGGGCTTGAAGTAAGCAGAACGCAAAGTTTCAGCATTCGGGAAAGACGCACTCGTTGAAAGACTGCTCAATATTGTGTATCTCTTTACTGCAAGCCGATCAAATGGAGCAAATCTGTAGCTCTCTAGATCGCACAGACAACGAGCCGATCACGTTTGTTAAGTCCGACCACTACAAGGATCACTTCATGTATTTGCCCAGCGAACCAATCTCTCTGGATCCCTATTCAATCCAAACCAAACGAGAGAATTCTCCAGTTTCCTGAGGCAGCATGAAAGTGTGTCTTAACAACATGGACTGGTTGATGATTGGTCGAGGGTTGTGACAAAGGGAGAATATCTAAGGTTTCAGAGCAGAACATAGAGATACCACGATGAAGTGAGATTGTATGTGGATGTTGTAATTCCAGTGATCCATCAATAACTCCTGGTGCCTTCTATGCCCTATATACCAAATTCGGATCCTTTGTACGTAGAGACACAACAAATAATCCACGACATGCGATTGGATAATACTAAGACAAATGAGTAGAGAGAGAGGAATGACAAGCCTTTCTTATCAAAGATGGGTGATAGACAGTAACATGAAGATATTGGTCACTGGTAGGTCAACAACTAAAAATCTCCAACACACAAAAAACAACCAAAAATTTATTGTTTATGAGCTTTGTCCTCACACATGTGAGAGATTATGGGAGCTTATTGATTCCTTTTGAAAAGGACGAACTATTAATACCGTGCACCTACCCAACACACAATTTTATATTGCAAAGTCATGGCAAATAAACGTAAGGACTAATTCTGTACCCTCAAACATAAAAGCGAGATAAGTAGAGTTAAAGTTGTCCATGAAAAATAATCATCGGTGAGAAGAGTTCGATCTTCTACTTTTTTCTCCTTGACCTTGATATGTAAGTGGCTGAGGCATGTTTGGGTGGACGGTGTTGGAATTTTGCCTAATAAAGGCTCGGTCCATTTATACTATTTAACAATTCCTGAAATCTTAGAGGCCCATTTGGCCCATTCATGCAAGGCAAGAGGTGGGACAAAAGTTTAGTCCCACATTGCTAGTTGAATGGAAGTTGGACCAGCTTATAAAGTGAGCTCTTTCACCACTTATACGAGCTTGAGAAGAGAAGACATATACACACGCGCTCCTCCTCCTCCGCCGCCCGCCTCGTCACGACGCACGCACACCGCGGGAATGCCTCGAGCCGAGAGCTTCTCTTTCTTTTTTCCACGCATGAATGGATAATAATTCGAACAGTCCGCGTGAGCGGATGTTTAATACGAACCCAGTGGAGATTTAATTCGAGCTTAGTGGAGGCTGTTCGGCTTCGGTCGATGCATGTTCGTTTCCTCTCTCGACGAGAGGTCGCTCCTCTCCTCGGACATACTAACGCACACCCTTGCGCCTCCAGTTCCAGATCATTGCGCTGCTTAGATCTTCCCCATCCCGTCTTGCGGCGTGCACCGCGAGCTGAGACAGTAGGCCTCCGAGACCCCGCTACTTCGAGTCCTGTACGGGAGAAGGGCGATAAGGTTTTTGGGGAGCGCTACCAGCGCGACTACTGGCTTCATCACGGACTCCTTCACGGATAGTGACTGCGCCGACGTCTTCCAACGACGATTTCTTCCCTGACATCAACAACCTTTTCCTCGACAACATGGCTGACGACGGTGCTAACGTTAACACGAACACCGGCGGTTCCTCAGTTGTGATGTATATCATCTTCCCCAGTCTTGTTTACCATATTCAGTTTGTCTGTCGTATCTTCTGGTCTTTATCTATTTTTTTTGCCTGTGTTTTATCTGTCTTTTAGTATGGTTAAATCTCTTGGAAAATTGCTCTTTTACTCAATAATCCAAAAACCTTATTATAGGCAATTTGCTCCAAGTGGTTTCATTGCTTCTGTGAAGCTACCTATTTTTGAGGGTATGCATTATAAGAGGTGCGCGTGAGAGCAGTTCTCTGGTTTCAGAACATGAACTGCTATGACGCCACTCTTGGGAAGCCCGAGGGAGAGCTTACTCCTGCTCAGGAACAAGTTTTTCGGAAAACTGATACCCTGTTCAAGGCTGCTTTGCTGTCTATTTTAGGGGAGAACATTGTTGAACCCTATATGTCATTTGATAATGGCAAGGACATGTGGGCTGCACTCGAGGCCAAGTTTGAGGTCTCAGATGCTGGCAGTGAACTGTATGTCATAGAACAATTCTATGACTACAAGAAGACTGATGACCGCTGGTTGAGCAGGCTCATGAAATACAATCACTAGCCAAGGAGCTTGAGCATTTCCCTTGTGTGTTACCGGACAAGTTCATTATTGGGGGCATTATTGCCAAGCTTCCCCCTTCGTGGAGGAACTTTGCTACTTCCCTGAAACACAAGAGACAAGAGTTTTCCGTATCGGATCTCATTGGAACTCTTGATGTGGAAGAGAAGGCGAGAGCAAAAGACACAAGTGCTCGAGGTGCTGAGGGAGGTTCAAGTGCTAACCTGGTACAAAAAAAGAACTTCCAGTCTCACAAGTTCAAGAATAAGGGAAAGTTTGATGAAAAAGGAAAGTTCGATGGAAAGAACAAAGCCTCACAGTCTACTAGTTTCAAGAAGAAGACTGATAAGAAAAAAGGTGCTTGTCATGTGTGCGGTGATCCTGATCATTGGGCTCCTGCATGCCCCAACCGTTTTGACAAGCGCCAACATGGAAAAGGCAGCAAGACTGCTAATGTTGTCATGGGCGACATTGAGATGAAAGATGTTGGGTATGGTATATTACCTACTGTTCTTTCATTATGTCATTCTCCTGATTGATGGATTGACACAGGTGCTAATGTACATGTTTGTTATGATGTTTCCATGTTTTCTTCATATCAGGTCAGAGGGACTCAGTCCGTGCTGATGGGGAACGACTCGCATGCTTCTGTTCATGGTGTTGGTATGGTCGATCTGAAGTTCACTTCGGGAAACACAGTGCGCCTGAAGAACGTGCATCATGTTCCCTCAATAAATAAAAATCTTGTTAGTGGATCACTTCTATGTCATGATGGCTACAAGATTGTGTTTGAGTCTAATAAATTTGTACTGTCTAAGTTTGGAACATTTATTGGTAAAGGCTATGAGTGTGGAGGCTTGTTCCGCCTGTCACTGTTAGATGTGTGTAATAAAGTCGTGAATCATGTTTCATCTGATCTTGTATCAAATGTCTGGCATTCACGTCTTTGTCATGTTAATTTTGGTTGCATGACGTGGTTAGCTAAAATGAATGTAATCCTAAAATTCACTACTGTGAAGGGATATAAATGCCAAACTTGTGTGCAAGCGAAGCAACCTCACAAGTCACATATGCCTGCAGAGGTGAGAGATTTGGCACCACTAGAGCTCATACATTCAGATCTTTGTGAGATGAATGGTGTGTTGACAAAAGGTGGAAAGAAATATTTTATGACATTGATCGATGATTCTACGAGATATTGTCATGTGTATCTTCTGAAATCAAAAGATGAAGCTTTGAGTTACTTTAAAATCTATAAAGCTAAAGCAGAAAACCAACTTGGTCGAAAGATTAAGAGGCTTAAGTCTGATCGTGGTGGAGAGTACTTTTCCAACGAGTTTGATTCTTTTTGTGCGGAACATGGTATAATCCATGAGAGGATGCCTCCCTACTCTCCCCACTCAAACGGGGTAGCCGAAAGAAAGAACTGTACTCTAAAAGATTTGGTTAACGCCATGTTAGACACATCGGGTCTCTCCAAGGAATGGTGGGGGGAGGCATTACTGACTGTGTGTCATGTCCTGAACCGAGTTCCCACTAAGAACGAAGATATTACTCCATTTGAAGAATGGGAAAAGAAAAGATTAAATCTTTCTTACTTGCGAACTTGGGGTTGTCTGGCAAAGGTTCATGTGCCAATCCCAAAGAAGCGCAAACTTGGACCAAAAACCATGGATTGTGTTTTTTTGGGATATGCTTTTCATAGCATCGGCTATAGATTCTTGATAGTAAAATCTAGAGTACTAGACATGCATGTTGGTACAATCATGGAGTCAAATGATGTGACTTTCTTTGAGGATATCTTTCCCATGAAGGATATACCTAGCTCATCAAATCAGGAGATACCTGACTCATTGAATCAGGAAATACCCACAATTCCTGAACATACAATTCCTATTGAACACTCGGAAAACCCGAGGAGGATGATAATGAAATTCCTAAGAGGAGTAAGAGACAGAGGACTGCAAAGTCTTTTGGTAATGATTTCATTGTGTACCTTGTGGATGATAGTCCTACTTCTATTTTAGAAGCCTATGCATCTCCTGATGCTGACTACTGGAAGGAAGTGTTGGGTCTGCAGCATAGAAAACAAAAAATTTCCTACGATGAGAACTACATGCCAAGATCTATCTACTAGGTACAGAGAAACGGGTGGACATACATCCATCGAGAACTTACCCTCGAAGACAACGAGTTTTGTTAACGAGTAGGAACTCGTGGTTGATGTAGTCATACACTTGCCGATCTCAAGATCGTGAGGAAGTCCGAGCAGGTCCGGCTCCAGCACGTCCTTCAGATCCAGCTCCAGGACCGCCAAGTCTAGCACCGCAAAGCAGCAGTGCATCCGTGATCGCACACACGTCCGGTACGCCAACAACCTCCGTCCCTCGCTCCAGCAAAGCAGCGGAAGTAGCAACTCCTTTCTAGATAAAGCCACCGGGAACATGTATCTCGCTAATCCGAGACCATGAGGGAATAATACTAGAGGGGGATAGAGATCCTTCACGAGGAGGTGTGAGGAAGAAGGAGGAAGAGGGTGGCCTTTTATAGGAGGAGGGGGTGCCCCTCCTTCATGGCTGGCGCATGGGGGGTGACTCCTCACCTCCCCCATTCATGTGGTGGTAACCCCTCCACATTAAAATGCCTCTTCACATTCCCCTTTAAAGTCCCTACTTTAAATGCATTAAAATTCTCCAAGTTTAATGCTCTCTCATTTAATAAAACTCTTTATTAAATTTATTCAGAATTTTGTTAATTACTTTAATTAACAAACATTCACATAAAACCCCCTGCAACATTTCAATATTACATGCAGAACCAATTTCAGCAATTTCACCCGAAACAGTTTCGCTGTCTATTGAAATAATTCCAGCGCTTTCTTAAATCTTTATTTGAAACATATTTTTTCCAAATGGTGTCGGTATCCCTTAAGTGTGTCACCCTACGGTTCACGAATAATGCAGACATGATCGAGACCCCTCTCAGATCAATAATCAGAAGCGGGACCTGGAGATCCATACTGACTCCTACACATTCAACGATGACTTCTGTGATCGTGAGAACCTTTAACGCTAGTAACTAAATCCCTTTGTCTCGCGATATATTACATGTACGAGATTCGATCATCGGTATCTCCATACCTAGTTTGATATCTTTACCGACATGCACTCGTTTCTCGTTCCCGTGATATAACATTCTAGTGATCACATGACTTGCTTGCAAGCTATCTTAATGTGATATCACCGAGAGGGCCCTGGGTATATCTATCCATCATTGGGATTGACAAATTCCACTCTTGATCCATGAGCCTCAACATAACACCTTCGTAGCACCGAACCCATCTTTATAGTCACCCTGTTACGGTGTGACGTTTGATGTTATCAAGATACTCTTTCGGTGTTAGCAATTAACATGATCTCATGGTCTAAGGATAAAGATTACTTCATATGATGTTATAGCAATATAAACATAATGACTTGATCGTAATGCTATACTTCGAATGAATGTTCATCACATCATTCCACCAATGTTGTGACCTCGTTATTAACAACATCCAATGTCCATGATCAGGAAACCTTGATCATCTTGTTAATCAACGAGCTAGTCTATAAGAGAGGCATAACTAGGAACCCGTTTTGTTTATTAAACACACATGTATTGATGTTTCCGATCAATACAATTATAGCATACAAAATAAACATTTATCACAAATATGGAATAAGATAATAACCACTTTATTATTGCCTCTCGGGCATATTCCCTTCAGTCTCCCATTTTGCGTATTGAACACCTATGGCTTTCTGGTGTTGCATATACGCTATTGCTAGTGGTTAACATAATCTCTGGATCTGACAGTTTTAGGTCCGTGTGTATTTGCATGTCTTTGCGTCTCTACGCATCACTCATTCTCAAATGAGATGGCATTGTATAAATTTGGTCCTTTGGTGAGACCTTTAGTTCGTTTCGGTTAAAATATGTTGATATTATTGTCACACAATATATCTTCATAGTATTAGCCCACTTTAAACCACACCTAGTTTGATAACAAACTACTTAACACAAATGCCCTCCTATGCTGCTACTATAGCAGCCATATACTTAGCCTTTTTGTTGTAGTATCCGTCACAATGTCTCAACTTTGGAACTCATCCAAATCCATCATGGAACATCCTTTCCATTATATTGTGCCACCCATAGTCTAAATTGAGATAGATTTAATTTGTATCTTGTGACAAAACTAGTATCAATGTAACACTTTACAATGAACTACCTTTAACTATTTGTCACTTATACATGATATATTCTTAGTTCTTCCAAAGCTCATAAGAATATCTTTACTATTGTCTATGATCATCTTATGGATCATTCTGGTATGTGCTCATAACATTTAGAGCATAGGACATTTTGGATATATACATATCACGGTATAATCGATCAAAATCTTCATGTGATTTTACTCACCAAGTGTAGGAACACTTGAATCTTGATACAATCCTTTCCATGCAGCATGAACCTTTCTTGTTGTTTCCATATTGAACCCTTTCAATATCTCATATATGTATGTCTGGCACAACCATATTAACACCTCAATCTATCCTTATAGATATTGATGCCTAATATTTCGGTTTTGCCCAAGTCTTTCATCGAAATCTTATTTTAATGAAATTCTTAACTCGTGTCAATACAAGATACATCCTTTCCAATCAACAATATGTCCTCTACATAATGTATTAGAAATATGTCTCAGCGCTCCCACTTAATTTTTTGCAAATGCAAGCATCTTCATCATCTCCGATGAATTTAAACTCTTTTAACAGTTTCATCATGGTGAAGATTCCAACTCTGCTATGCTTACTTCAACTATTAAAGTTTGCATGCCCTTTTAGCTTCCTTTGAATTAACAAAACCCTTCGGACCGTATCTTGTACACGTCCTAGGTAACCATTCTATTAGAAGAACATTGTTTTGTTTGTTCAACTACCATACATCAAATTATATGTAGTGGTTGCTACATTAATCCGTCAAGACTATATATCGCTATGAAAGATCAAATCTTGTCATAGTCAACTCCTTGAACATTGCCGTAAACTTCTTTCTGACATGTCGACTATTTCATAGATGTTAAACATCCATGTCTTATTTCTTTATAGGTCCAAACACGACCGATAGGCTTCACGCCTTTCTGGAGGGTCTTCCAAGTTCAGAAACTTGATTTCTCATGTATGGATACTATCACGGATTCTATGACTTCTAGTCATTTTTATGGAGTCAGGGCCCATCATCGCTTCTTTGCATGTAGTCGGTTCATCATTGTCAAAACAATAACGACTTGCTTATCAAATCACACTATTTGATTCTTACCGATCCACACTGTTCAATAGGAACTCTAATCTCCGAGATCACACCCTTTGTAATCACGGGAGCCATGAGCATTGTGGCCGCCACCGGGACACTTTCCGGCGCTGCGCTACTTAGCACATATAGCTAAGGTTCAACAACCTTATCAAAGTTCTATTGTCCTCCCACTTAACTTTTCACAGAAAAATTCCTTCTCAAGAAACTTGATGTTCCAAGTAACAAACTCTTTTGTCCTCGGTGTTATGGAGAAATTCCCAATAAATTCTTTGGGATAACCTACAAAGACGTGCTTATCCGACTTTGGTTGTAAACATTTTACTTATGCATAACATACCAAAATTTAAGAAAAGACAATTCGGGTTTTATCCCAAACCATAACTTATATGGTGTCATTTCAACGGATCACGATGGTGCTCTTTTCAGTGTAAAAGAGGTAGTCTCTAAAGCTTAAATCCTTAAAACATAATGGCAGTTTTATAAATGACACCCTTGATCTTACCATGTCAAACATGGTTTGATTTCATCTTTCGAATATGCCATACTCCTATGGTTTACCGGAAAACACAAATCATGGAACAATTCCTCAAATCTTAAGTGTTTTACTAAACATGTAACTCAAATATCTTCCTTTATGATCAAATCATAAACTCTTTTATTTTCTTGTTACAATGATTTTCCACTTCATCTTGAAAGTCTTTGAACAATTTTCAAATATTTCATACTTCTTCCTTATTAAGTAAATATATAGATATATTCACTTAAATTTCTGGATAAAGCATATGAAGCAAAAAGATCCATCGCATATGGCTACACATAATGGACTATGCACATCAGCATGCACAATTTCCAATAAGCCAGTCATCCGTTCCTGTTTGGCCTATGAACGGAGTTTCAATTATCTCGAGAAAAGTCTCACAAGCGTCAATTGATCAAAATCAAAGACTCCAAAAATTCCATTAACATGGAGTTTCTTCATGTTTTCTTTCCAATATAATTTAAAACAGCGATGCCACTTCATAAGTGATATTTTAATCATTTTTCTTGCGACATTTTAGCAATAGTGTTTATGGATGTGATTTCTCCCACTAGACTTGTAAAAATTCATCCATCCTTTATGGAATACGGTAATTATTTGAACAACCATTGTTCTCGTAATACCGGAACAAAATAACAATTATTAAAACAAATCTTGAAGGCTAGGTTTGACGACAACGAAAAGCACAATAACACTTTATTTGTTTTTGATGAACATCATCACTTATTCTCTTGCTAGTTACTTAGGCCATTGTAGTTCATGAATTGTGTTGTCCTGTATGACACTTCATACCAACCAATTCGGTATCCAATACCGGTATCCAATACCTCAGAACCACATTGTTTAACAAGCAAGGAATACAGCCATAACATGTATATCTTCTATATACCTAATCTGGACATTTCCAACTTTTTCTTTTCTGCCAAATATTTTATAGATTCTCTTTCAGCAATTCCTTTTCCTTTTAAAAGAATCTATCAACATCAATAGTGGTGTCATTCACATGACACATAGTACAAAGCGTATATAGTCAAATACTAATACCTTTGGACTTGCACTTTGAAGTGGATCACCATCATCAAATGTTTGGTATTCTTTCAAAAATCCATTCTTTAGTAATCTTTTAGTGTAGTAAATATTTTACTTACATCTTCTATTCACCCTTATCATGACAACTTTCATGATCAAGCTACTATAGCCTGTAAGGAAGAATCACGAGTATAATGTTAGTTCCCAAAACCTTTTTGGGAGATCCGGATGCTTAGCATCTCCATCCTTCACAAATTCTCATACAATATGAGAACATGTATTTTGATAAATTATACTCTATCATAATGCAACCAAAAACATTATCTCAGATATCACAATATCATTCACACATGATGGTTTCTGAAACAATTTTCAGCTCCAATATAATCTTGATATTAAAACAACTTTTGAATATCAATAATCATGGAGGCAAACATGATACTTTAGGTACTAACATTGGAATTCTTACTCTTGATTTAATACTACTTATTAAACTTCATGGAGTAAATAGAGTTTGCTGAAAGTTTGCAATCGGACTTATAAACTTTAAATTGACATTCAAAACAATACGATACTAGTTCGTAAAGTAAATATCCAGAATTCTATAGTTCTATTATCTCAATTAAAACTAAGCATAAGGTAGTGAACAGACGCCAATGACTACAACAAATTATGCAAATTCACTTTGATTTAGTTTATGACAAATTTAGTTCAACTAATCCAAATTAGAAATGAACTCCCACTCAAAAACGACATCCCTCGTGCCTTTTTGGTGATTACATGAACCAAATCCACTACACCAAGTCCGATAATCACGTGAGTCGGTGTAGCTTCAAAGGCGAGCATCAATATGGGTATCATATCAACTATATGACTCATGCTTAACCTTTCGGTCCGTGTTCCGAGGCCATGTATGTACATGCTAGGCTCGCCAAGTAAGAACCTTAGTACTCGCGTGTGTAAAACTGTCTTACACCCGTTGTATGAAAGCGTAGAGTCGAGTACACCCGATCATCATGTGATGTCTCAAAACACGATCCATAGAACATTGCATACTCAAGGAAGAACACATTTTATCTTGATATCTAAATGAGGGATCATCTTACAATGCTACCAAAAGCGCCAAACTAGCAGTATAAGATGCTAACATCTAATGTGTAAAGTGATATGATATGGTCCATGCATTTGATCTCTATCATTTGCATCGTGGTATGATCTCTATCATTCCTCTGTATGTAAGGCCAAGGTCTATGGAACTTACACGTTGAATGTGTTGTAAGAGTATCTATCATGCATCTACTTACAACAATACCATATCAATACACTAGCCCAGCAACGATCTAAACTAGACGCCTCTAATTTATCAATTGCAAGTTTTATGTGGCTTAGGGCTTTCAGAGATAGAACCATTCTCACCTACGAACATGAACCACAACAAGGATAACCAAGTTATTAGCAACTCGTTGTAAATCAGATATTGACTATAGTAGGAGAGACAGACACCCGCCACCCACTTATGCAAAACAAGTTGCATGTCAGTCGTGGAACCGGTCTCATGTATGATGACATGTAAGGTTGGTCCGGGCCGCTTCATCCCACTATGCCACCAATATCCAAAATACATAGAAGATGCAATAACATGATCATCATCGCCCACATATAAACATATGTGTACTACCCGTGCAAAGCACCTACGCATAGATCAGGCTCTGATACCACTGTTGGGTCTGCAGCATAGAAAACAAAAAATTTCCTACGATGAGAACTACATGCCAAGATCTATCTACTAGGTACAAAGCAACGGGTGGACATACATCCATCGAGAACTTACCCTCGAAGACAACGAGTTTTGTTAATGAGTAGGAACTCGTGGTTGATGTAGTCACACACTTGCCGATCTCAAGATCGTGAGGAAGTCCGAGCAGGTCCGGCTCTAGCACGTCCTTCAGATCCAGCTCCAGCACCACCAAGTCCAGCACCACAAAGCAGCGGTGCATCCGTGATCGCACACACGTCCGGTGCCCCGACAACCTCCGTCCCTCGCTCCAGCAAAGCAGCGTAAGCAGCAACTCCTTTCCAGATAAAGCCACCGGGAACATGTATCTCGCTAATCCGAGACCATGGGGGAATAATACTAGAGGGGGAGAGAGATCCTTCACGAGGAGGTGTGAGGAAGGAGGAAGAGGGTGGCCTTTTGTAGGAGGAGGGGTGCCCCTCCTTCATGGCCGGCGCATGGGGGGGTGACTCCTCACCTCCCCCATTCATGTGGTGGTAACCCCTCCACATTAAAATGCCTCTTCACATTCCCCTTTAAAGTCCCTACTTTAAATGCATTAAAATTCTCCAAGTTTAATGCTCTCTCATTTAATAAAACTCTTTTATTAAATTTATTCAGAATTTTGTTAATTACTTTAATTAACAAACATTCACATAAAATCCCCTGCAACATTTGAATATTACATGTAGAACCAATTTCAGCAATTTCACCCGAAACAGTTTTGGTGTCTATTAAAATAATTCCAACGCTTTCTTAAATCTTTATCTGAAACATATTTGCTCCAAATGGTGTCGGTATCCCTTAAGTGTGTCACCCTACGGTTCACGAATAATGCAGACATGATCGAGACCCCTCTCAGATCAATAATCAGAAGCGGGACCTAGAGATCCATACTGACTCCTACACATTCAACGATGACTTCTGTGATCGTGAGAACCTTTAACGCTAGTAACTAAATCCGTTTGTCTCGTGATATATTAGATGTCCGAGATTTGATCATCGGTATCTCCATACCTAGTTTGATCTCGTTACCAACATGCACCCTTTTCTCGTTCCTGTGATATAACATTCTAGTGATCACATCACTTGCTTGCAAGCTATCTTAATGTGATATCACCGAGAGGGTCCAGAGTATATCTATCCATCATCAGGATTGAAAAATTCCACTCTTGATCTATGAGCCTCAACATAACACGTTCGTAACACTGAACCCATCTTTATAGTCACCCTGTTACGGTGTAACGTTTGATGTTATCAAGATACTCTTCCGGTGTTAGCAATTAACATGATCTCATGGTCTAAGGATAAAGATTACTTCGTATGATGTTATAGCAATATAAACATAATGACTTGATCGTAATGCGATACTTCGGATGAATGTTCATCACGTCACTCCACCAATGTTGTGACCTCGTTATTAACAACATCCAATGTCCATGATCAGGAAACCTTGATCATCTTGTTAATCAACGTGCTAGTCTATAAGAGAGGCATAACTAGGAACCCTTTTTGTTTATTAAATACACATGTATTGATGTTTCCGATCAATACAATTATAGCATGAAAAATAAACATTTATCATAAACATGGAATAAGATAATAACCACTTTATTATTGCCTCTCGGGCATATTCCCTTCAGGAAGCCGTTCATAGTGAGACGGATTCCATCTTAGCAAACGGAACATGGGAGATCACCGATCGTCCTTATGGGTGCAAACCTGTAGGATGCAAATGGGTGTTTAAGAAGAAACTTATGTCTGATGGTACTATTGAGAAGTACAAGGCAAGACTTATAGCCAAGGGTTATACCCAAAAAGAAGGTGAGGACTTCTTTGATACTTACTCACCCGTAGCCAGATTGACAACCATTCACGTACTACTATCTTTGGCTGCCTCACATGGTCTTCTCGTTCATCAAATGGACGTTAAGACAAATTTCCTAAATGGAGAGTTGGACGAGGAAATTTATATGGATCAGCCAGATGGATTTGTAGTGAGTGGCCAAGAAGGAAAAGTGTGTAAGCTATTGAAGTCTTTATATGGCCTTAAACAAGAACCTAAGCAGTGGCACGAGAAGTTTGAGAGAACCCTAACCACTGCAGGTTTTGCTGTAAACAAAGAAGAAAAATGTGTGTACTATCGCTATGGTGGGAGCAAGGGAGTAATTCTATGTTTGTATGTTGATGACATACTGATTTTTGGGACCAATCTTAATGTGATTAAGGAAGTCAAGGATTTCTTATCTCAGTCTTTTAAGATGAAGGATCTAGGAGTAGATGATGTTATTTTGAACATCAAGCTATTGCGAGATGATAATGGTGGGATCACACTGCTTTAGTCTCACTATGTGGAAAAGATCTTGAGTCGCTTTGGGTATAGCAACTGCAAGTCTTCTCCAACACCGTATGATCCTAGTGTTTTACTTCGAAAGAATAGAGGTACTACTAGAGATCAATTGACATACTCTCAGATTATTGGGTCGCTTATGTATTTAGCTAGCGCTACGAGGACTGATATCACTTTTGCTGTGAGCAAACTCAGTCGATTTGTTTCAAATCCTGGAGATGATCATTGGCAAGCTCTTGAGAGAGTTATGCGCTATCTAAAAGGCACTGCGAGCTACGGCATTCACTATACTGGATACCCAAGGGTGCTGGAGGGCTATAGTGATTCAAACTGGATATCTGATGTTGATGAGATAAAGGCCACTAGTGGATATGTATTTACACTGGGTGGTGGCGCTGTTTCTTGGAAGTCTTGCAAGCAGACCATCTTAACAAGGTCAACTATGGAAGCAGAACTCACAACATTAGACACAGCCATTGTTGAAGCAGGGTGGCTTCGTAAACTCTTGATGGACTTACCTGTGGTTGAGAAACCAATACCCTCAATCCCAATGAACTGTGATAATCAAACTATGATTGTTAAAGTGAACAGTTCTAAGGATAACATGAAGTCCGCAAGACATGTGAAGAGGAGATTGAAATCTGTCAGGAAAATGAGAAACTCCAGAGTTATTGCATTGGATTATATCCAAACATCTAAGAATCTGGCAGATCCCTTCACAAAGGGTCTATCACGTAACGTGATAGAAAATGCATCAAAGGAGATGGGTATGAGACCCACAATATAAGTTTTCCACAGTGGTAAACCACTCTATGTGATCGGAGATCCCGTGAATTAGAATTGGGAGACAAGTTGTTGGTTAATTGAGAGGAAAGTATCCCTACTTTAATCACCACTGCATGAAGATGCAATACTTTCCTATTTTGCATGGTAGGTTGATTTATCTTAATGTGTTCTAAGTGGCTTAGTTTAAGCAGAGATGTTGTCCTGCAAAACATCTTTTGAAGAATACACCTATATGAGTCTGACTATTAAACGTCGCAGTTTATGAGAGTTGGGTGCTCTCTAATAAACTCATGAAAGGCTATGGAGTATGATGCATAAGCTCCACCCGAGGGGTAGTCCCACGACAACCCAGTATTGGTCAAGGCTTTGTGTAAAGCTAGAATGGAGCAAACTTGCAGTTTAAGGCATAGTCCACTGTACAAGTTGCAAACCAGTGTAGCATAGAGTTTTAGGTGGAAGTTAAACTTAACAGTCTCCACTAGTACCAGCACATAAACAATGTTTTGAAACCATAGGCAAATTTAGGTGTGCCTCTGGGATCTGGTGGGGGATTGTTGGAATTTTGCCTAATAAAGGCCCAGCCCATTTATACTATTCAACAATTCCTGAAATCCTAGAGGCCCACTTGGCCTATTCATGCAAGACAAGAGGTGGGACAAAAGTTTAGTCCCACATTGCTAGTTGAGTGGAAGTTGGATCAGCTTATAAGCTGAGCTCTTCCACCACTTGTACAAGCTTGAGAAGAGAAGACATATACACACGCGCTCCTCCTCCTCCGCCGCCCGCCTCGCCACGCCTCGCCTCGCCTCGTCACGACGCGCGCACGCAGCGGGTTACGGGAATGCCTCGAGCGATAGCTTCTCTTTCGTGAGTGGATGTTTAATACAAAATCAGTGGAGATTTAATTCGAGGTTAGTGGAGGTTGTTCGGCTTCGGTCGATGCCTGTTCGTTTCCTCTCCCGACACCGACTATTCGCCTGCCTACCCGTGCCTATAAGAGTGAGAGGTCGCTCCTCTCCTCAGACATACTAACGCACACCCTTGCGCCTCCAGTTCCAGAGCATTGCACTGCTTAGATCTTCCCCATCCCGTCTTGCGGCGTGCACCGCGAGCTACGATAGTAGGCCTCTGAGACCCCGCTGCTTCGAGTCTTGTACGGGAGAAGAGTGATAAGGTTTTTGGGGAGCGCTACCAGCGCGACTACTGGCTTCATCACGGACTCCTTCATGGATAGCGACTGCGCCGATGTCTTCCCCAACGATGATTTCTTCCCTGACATCAACAACCTTTTCCTCGACAACATGGCTGACGACGGTGCTAACGTTAATGTGAACACTGGCGGTTCCTCTACTGTGATGTATATCATCTTCCTCAGTCTTGTTTACCATATCCAGTTTGTCTGTCGTATCTTCTGGTCTTTATCTATTTTTCTGTCTGTGTATTATCTGTCTTTTACTATGGTTAAATCTCTTGGAAAATTGCTCTTTTACTCAACAGACGGTGTCTACTAGCACGTTTTTATGCTACCCACCATAAAAAAAGTTTGACTGGTGTGAAATATCTATTTTAATGTATGTTCATATGGAGTTTTAGTGAGCTCGTATCATGTTGCATCTTGATACATTGCAAATGTATCTATAATTTTTGATGTTCCATGCTTGGTTTTATCCACTTTCTTGTGTTTTGTCCACACTTTGGAGTACTTTTCATATGACTTCTTGGACTAACCTATTAACAAGAGCCACAGTGCCAGCTGCCTGTTTTTTTTGCTGTTTTTGGTTCCAGGAAAGTCAGAAAATGAATATTCTCGGAATTGGATGCGACAAAAGCCAAAGTGCCTATTTTTCCAGAAGACTCCAGGAGCCAGAATACGAGACGGAGAAGGGCCAGGGGATGGCCACCCCCTCCCCCCCGCCCCGGGCGTGGGCTGGGCCTGGCCACGCCAGGGCATGGTGTGGTGGCCCCAGGCACCCCATCGGTCTCCCTCTTCGCCTATAAGAAGCCTTCTGACCTAAAACCTCCGGGGGGTTCGATGTTTTTCCAGAAGGAGTTCCGCTCCGCCGCCACCACCAGATTCCATGAAACAGCACCGGAAACTCCATTCTGGCACCCTGCCAGGACGGGGAATTGGAGGAGATCATCGCCGTCATCATCACCATCGCTTTTCCATCGACCATCCATGTTTCCCCATCTATGAGTGAGTAATCCCCCGCTATAGGCTATGGGGATGGTAGGGATTGGATGAGATCGTTCATGTAATGGCATCAGATTGTTAGGGCATGGTGCCTAGTATCTTTTAGTAGTGCTTTATGACTTTGTTGCGACTTGTTATGCTTAATGCTTGTCACTAGGGCCCGAGTGCCATGATTTCAGATCTGAACATGTTATTGATTCATTATGATAGTATTGTTTTTGGTCTTATCTACAAGTTGTATACACACGTTGTTGTCCGGAACCAGTGGCCCCGAAGTGACAGAGATCGGGATAACCGGAAGGGAATGGCTTTGATGTGAGGATCACATGTGTTCACGGAGTGTTAATGCTTTGCTCTGGTGCTCTATTAAAAGGAGCACCTTAATTTCCAGTAGTTCCCTAGAGGCCCCGCTGCAAACGGGCTGGCAGGACAAAAGATGTTGTGCAAGTTCTCATTGCGAGCACGCATGACTATATATGGAACACATGCCTAGGATTATCTAGTACTTGGATGCTTTATCTTATTTATCTGCAATTGCCCTATGTTCTGATTGCTATGTGAATTGTCTTGTCCATGCAACGCCCGTCCATCCATCCCTATGCCTACCGCACTCGAATCCCACTGTTTACTGCTTTTATTACTGCTGTCTTTACTTTACTACTGCTGCTACTTTACTATTCCTACTACAAAACTGTTGCTACTGATAAACTGCTGTGAGCAAGATTGTTTCCAGGTGTAACTGAATTAACAACTCAGTTGTTAAGGCTTATAAATATTCTTTGGCTCCCCTTCTGTCGAATCAATAAATTGGGTTTCACTTCCCTCGAAAATACTGTGATACACCGCCTATACTTGTGGGTCATCAAGACTATTTTCTGGCGCCGTTGCCGGGGAGCATAGCTTTATTTATCAAGTCCACTTGGAATCACTATTGTTCAAGCTAAGTTTATTCTTGCCTTACCATGCTTGTTGTTAATGGTTGGTTTCTTTGAAACTGAAGCTTATTGGAAAGGTGGGTTCACGCAAGATCAAAAATATTATTATAAGGAACACCACTTGTCACAAAAAGGGAAACACTTATGGGAACAATTGATAGATTGTATACCATTGCTAGAAATGTGTGCTCTACTTATAATGCTACTTATTGTTGTGATGAATCTTGTTGCAGAAAGAGGTATAAACACCTCCCTTTTCAATGTGAGTATAATGATAATGATACCATATCTTCTTATGCTAAAGGAATTTATGACTTTTATGATGCGGAACAAATTGAAGAATTTATTGCTTGGAAGGGTGCTTTTGAACTTGCTAGTTTGCTTGAAAATATTGATGATTCACCTTACAAATATGAGGTTTATGGTATACTTAAATTTTGTTTTGATAATTACAAGGATGAAAATGGCTATATTCTTGAATATTTTAATAGATGCTTTTCACAAATGGAAGAGACTAATGCCTTGCAGGATCTTATGGAAGAAGAAATTGATGAACCTGAAATCTCATTAGATGAAAAAGAGGAGGAGAGTGATGAACAAAAGGAGGAAGAATGGATTAGATACCCATGCCTACCTTCTAATGAGAGTAACTCTTTATCCCTTACATTATTTGATTGTCCCCCATGCTTACTAAAGGAGAATGAATGTTATGTTCCTGAGGTTTCTTTTGAAAATGTTTATAATAAAGCTGTAGTGCTTGTAGATCATGAAGAGCATGCTTTATGTGATAGTTATGATGGGTTCGTAGCATGGAAAACAAAAAAATTCTACCGCAAAAACGAACAAAACCCAGATTTAATCTAGATAAAAGCCAAGATCTAATCTATTAGATATGTGCAACGAGATAGATCTGTACTAACCCTCGTAGATCCGAAAGCGTTACGAGATTAGATCTCGGGGTTGATGTAGTTGATCACTTGCCGATCTCAAGATCGTGTGGACGATCCTTCCGGCGCCGCGTTCCGGCAGCGCTTCCGCAGTCGGTCACACGTGCAGAGTCGAAGCAGACCTTCCTCTCCCCGTTCCAGCGAGCAGCGGAGGTAGTAGATCTTCTCCACGGAATCCTAGCAGCACGACGGTGTGGTGGTGGTGGAGTAGAGATTTCTGCAGGGCTTCGCCTAAGCCGGAGTAGAGCGAAGGAGGAGGAGAGAGGCGACGGCTAGGGTTTGTTATGGGAGAGGTCTAGTGGTGGCGCCCCCCTCCCCTCTATTTAAAGGAGGGAGGCACCATGGGAGGGGGAGTCCTAGTAGGACTCCCCTCCCTTCCTTGGCCGGCGGATTGGGAGGGGGGAAGGAATCCTCCTCCCCCACGAATCCGTGTCTTTCCCCACAAAGACTCCTTGATCCTTTCTTGGTTTTCAAGCAAACTCTAAGAAATCTTCTAGAACCTTCCAGAACATTCCGAAACCTTCTAGAATCTCCATACAAACACTCCGGAACATTTCCTAACTTAGAAAATGATCCCCAATATATGAATCTTATTCTCCGGACAATTCTGGATCTCCTCGTGATGTCCCGGATCCAATCCGAGACTCCGAACAACATTCGGTCTCCAACGCATATTCCATATCTACTTAAAATAACTTCGAACCTTAAGTGTGTCACCCTACGGTTTGTGAATATGCAGACATGATGAAGACACCTCTCCGATCAATAACCATCAGCAGGATCTGGAGATCCATAACGGCTCCCACATACTCAACGATGACTTCGTGATCGATAGAACCATTAACATATGAAACCAATTCCCTTTGTCACGCGATATTCTACTTATCCGAGGTTTGATCGTCGGTATCTCCATACCTAGTTCTTCCTCGTTACTGATAAGTACTCTTTACTCGTTCTGTGATATGTCATCCCTTGTGACCTAGTCACATGCTTGCAAGCTAACTAGATGACATTCCACCGAGAGGGCCCAGAGCATATCTATCCGTCATATGGATGGACAAATCCCAATCTTGGTCTATGCGCTTCAACACATACTTTCAGAATACCCAATGTCACCTTTATAACCACCCAGTTACGAAGCAGCATTTGATGTCATCAAAGTACCCATCCGATGATGGTGATTAACATAACCTCATGGTCGAAGGATTAGGTTACTATGCATTTGAAAAGCTTGTAGCAAAACGAACTTAATGACTTGATCTTATTCTATGCTTACTATGGGTGTGTGTCCATTACATCATTCTCCTAATGACATGATCTTGTTATTAACGACATCCAATGCCCATGATCAGGAAACCATGATCATCCATTAATCAACAAACTAGTTTAACAAGAGGCTTACTAGGGACTCTTTTATGTTTACAAAAAACACAAGTATTAATGTTTCCGGTTAATACAATTATAACATGGGATGTAAACATTTATCATAAACATAAAGATATAATAATAACCACTTTATTATTGCCTCTTGGGCATATCTCCAACAGTCTCCCACTTGCACTAGAGTCAATAATCTAGTTAAAAAACTTGTGCATTCAACACATATGGCTTTCTGGTGTTGTATAGACACTATTGCTAGTGGTAAACATAATCTTCGGATCTGACACTTCCAGGTCCGTGTGTATTTGCATTTCCTCGCGTCTCTACGCATTACTCATTCTCCAATGAGATGGCATTGTATAAATTTGGTCCTTTGGTGAGACCTTTAGTTCCTTGGGATTAAATCATGTTGATACAATTGTCGTACAATGTATCTTCATAGTATTATCCCGTTATGAACCACACATAGTTTGATAACAAACTACTTGATGCAAATGCCCTCATTTGCTGCTACAATAGCAGTCATATACTTAGCCTTTTGTTGTAGTATCTGTCACAATGTTTTAACTTTGGTACTCAACCAAATCCGTTATGGAACTTCCTTTCCATTACATTGTGCCACCCATAGTTTAAATTGAGATAAACTTAATTTGTGATAAAACTAGTATCAATGTAACAATTTACAATGAACTATTTGTCACCACTATATAAATAATATATTCTTAGTTCTTCCAAAGATCATAGGAATATCCCTAATATTGTCCAATGATCATCTTATGAGTCATTCTGGTATATGCTCATAACATTTAGAGCATAGGACATATCTGGATGTGTACATCTCAAAGAATGATTGATCAAAATATTCTTGTGATTTCACCAAGTGTCAAAACACTTGAATCTCGTGTCAACACACTTGAATCTTGATTCAGTCCTTTCCGTGCGTTAAGAACCTTTCTTGTTGTTTCCATATTGAACTAATTCAACATATTATCTATGTACATTTGGCAAAACCATATTAGCGCCTCAATCTATCCATATAGACATTGATGCCTAATTCTTGGGTTATGCCTAAGTCTTTCATTGAAATGAAATTCTTAACCTGTGTCAATAAAAGATACATCATTTCTAATCAACAATATGTCTTTCACATAATATATTAGAAATATGTCTTAGCGCTCCCACTTAATTTCTTGCAAAAATGCAAGCATCTTCATCGTCTCTGATGAAATTAAACCTTTTAACGGTTTCATCACGGTGAAGATTCCAACTCCACGATGCTCACTTCAACCATTGAAGTTTTGCATACTCTTTTAGCATCCTTTGAATTAACAAAAAAACCTTTGGATCGTGTCATGTACACGTCCTAGGTAACCATTCTATTAGAAGAACTTGTTTTGTTTGTTCAACTACCATATACCAAAATATATGTAGTGGTTGCTACATTAATCCGTCTAGACTAAATATCGCTATGAAAGATCAAATCTTATCATAGTCAATTCCTTGAACATTGTCGTAAACTCTTTTTGACATGTCGACTATTTCATAGATGTGAAACATCCATGTCTATTTCTTTATAGATCCATATACGACTGTAAGGTCTTGCACCTTTCCAGAGGGACTTTCAAACTCAAAGCTTGATTTCTCGTGTATGGAATTATCACGGATTTTATGGCTTCAAGCCATTTAACGAAGTCAGGGCCCATCATTGATTATTTGCATGTAGTCGGTTCATCATTGTCAAACAACAATGATTTAACTCTCAAATCTTTGCATTTGATTACTTACCCGACCTACTAGGTCCAATAGGAACTTAGATCTTCGTGACCACAACCTTTGAGGCACGTGAGCCATGAGCATTGTTGCTGCCTCCGGGACACTTACCGACGCTGCACAACTCAGCACATATTAGCCAAGGTTCAACAACCTTGTCAAAGTTCTATTGTCCTCCCACTTAACTTTTCACCAAAAATTCCTTCTCAAGAAACTAAGTGACAAACACTTTTGTCTTCGGTGTTATGGAGAAATACCCAATGGTTATTCGAAATAACCTACAAAGACATGCTCATCCGACTTTGGTTGTAAACATTTTACTTATGCCTAGCATACCAAAAATTTAAGAAAGGACAACCTGGGTTTTATCCCAAACCATGACTTATATGGTGTCATTTCAACGAATCACGATGGAGCTCTTTTCAGTGTAAAAGCGGTAGTCACTAAAGGTTTAATCTTTAAAATATAATGGCAGTTTTATAAATGACACCTTTGATCTTACCATGTCAAACAAGGTTTCATTACATATCTTGAACACTCCATACTCCTATGGTGTTTTGGGAAATGCAAATCCATGGAACGATTCCTCAAATCTTAGGTGTTTTGCTAAACTTGTAACTCAAACATCTTTATGATCCAATCATAAACTTTTTTATTTTCTTGTTACAATAATTTTCCACTTCATCTTGAAAGTCTTTGAATATTTTCAAATGTTTCATACTTCTTCCTTATTGAGTAAGTATATACATATACTCACTCAAATCTTCGGAGAAAGCATATGAAGTTGAAATCCATCGCCCACGACTACACATAATGGACTATATACATCAATATGTACAAATTCCAATCAGTTAGTCGTCCGTTCCTCTTTTAGCCTACGAACAGAGTTTTAATTATCTTCAGGAAAGTATCACAAGCGTCATTTGATCAAAATCAAAGACTCCAAAAATCCATCAACATGGAGTTTCTTCATGTATCCCTAATATAATTTAAACGGTGATGTCACTTCGCAAGTGATCTCTCAATCATTTGTCTTGCAACATTTTAGCATTAGTTTTATGGTCGTTATTTCTCCAACCAGACTTGTATATCATCCATCTATTATGGAATACGGTAATTATTTGAACAACCTTTTGTCGTCATAATACCTGATCAAAATAACAATTATTGAAACGAATCTTGAAGGCAAGCTTTGATGTTAACGAGCAACACAACAACCCTTTGTTTGTTTTTGATGAGCATCATAACATATTCTCTTGCTAGTTACTTAGGCCATTGCAGTTCATGAATTGTGTTGTCCTGTATAACACTTCATACCAACCAATTCGGTATCCAATACCGCAGAACTACATTGTTTAACAAGCAAGGAATACAGCCATAACATGTATCTTCTATATACCTAAGTTAGACATCTCCAATCTTTTCTTTTCTGTCAAATATTTTATAGATTCTTTTTCAACAATTCCTTTTCTTTTAAAAGAATCTATCAACATCAATAGTGGTGTCATTCACATGACACATAGTACAAAGTGTGTATAGTCAAATACTAATACCTTTGGACTTGCACTTTGAAGTGGATCACCTTCATCAAATGTTTGGCATTCTTTCAAAATTCCATTCTTTAGTAATCTTTTAGTGTAGTAAAAATTTTACTTACATCTTCTATTCATCCTTATCATGACAACTTTCATGATCAAGCTGCTATAGCTTATAAAGGTGAATTGCGAGTATAATATTTCTTTTCCAAAACCTTTTGGAGGATTAGGACGACTAGCGTCTCCAACCTTCACAAATTCTCATCAAATATGAGGACATATACTCTATCATGTTGTAACCAACACATTGTTTTAGATATCGCAATACCTTTCACATATGATGGTTTCTGAAACATTGCTTTCAGCTCTTAGATAAACTTGATATTAAAAACAATCTTTTGAGTATCAAGAATCATGGAGGCAAACATGATACATTAGATACTAACACTGGAATTGTTACTCTTGATTTAATACTGTTTATTAAACTTCACAGAGTAAACGGAGTTTGCTGAAAGTTTGCAATATGACTTTTTTAAACTTTAGATTGACACTCAAAACAATACGATACCAGTTCGTAAAGCAAATATCCAGAATTTCTATAGTTCCACTATCTCAACTATAACTAAGCGTAAGGTGGTGAACGGATGCCAATGACTACAACAAACTATGCAAATTCACTTTGATTGTGTTTATGATAAATTGAGTTTGACTAATCCAAATTACAAAAGAACTCCCACTCAAAACAACATCCCTCGAGTTGTTTTAGTGATTTCACGAACCAAATCCACTACACCAAGTCCGATCACCACGTGTGATGATGTAGCTTTAAAGGCGAACAATCAACATGTTCATCATATCATCCATATGACTCATGCTTTACCTTTCGGTATTCCATGTTCCGAGACCATGTCTGTACATGCTAGGCTTGTCTTAACCTTAGTATCCGCATGTGCAAATCTGGCTTGCACCCGTCGTATGCACACATAGAATCTATCACACCCGATCATCACGAGATGCTTCGAAATGACGAGTCTTAGCAACGGTGCCTACTAAGGACGAACACTTTATTACTTGATATTTAGTGAGAGGGATCATCTTATAATGCTACCGTCGCGATCTAAGCAATACAAGATGCATAAAGGATTAACATCACAGGCAATTCATAATTAGTGTGATATGATATGGCCCTTTCTTCTTATGCCTTTGATCTCCATCTCCAAAGCACGGACATGATCTCCATCATCACCAGCATTGCGTCAAGGTCAGTGGCGCTGCTTCATGGTTGTCCATCATCACTAGCAAATATTACAACTACTTGGAATAAAGCTATTACAAGATGAATAGACACGCAGGTCTTAACAGAATTAAAGACAACCATTAGGCTCCTGTCGGTTGCCATATTACAACAAGGATCATTGCATACATCAAATATAATCACAATCACATGATGGCCATATCACATCACAAAACCCCTGCAAAAACAAGTTAGACGCCTCTAATTTTCTTTGCATGTTTTACGTGGTTTGGGGCTTTCGAATAAGAACGGATCTTACCTACGAAACTGAACCACAACGTTGATACAAGTGCTATCAAGTACAAAGTGTAAATTGGATCTATACTATGGTGGGAGAGACAGACACCCGCAAAGCCACTTGTGCAAAGCAAGTTACACGTAAAGCATGGATCAAGTCTCATGTGCGATGACATGTAAGGTTAGCCCGAGCCGCTTCATCCCACCATACCGCAAGATGCAAAGTACACAAAGCAAAAGACGGCACGAGCACCAACGCCCACAAAACCATTGTGTTCTACTCGTGCAACAGATCTACGCATAGACACGGCTCTGCTACCACTGATGGGTTCGTAGCATGGAAAACAAAAAATTTCTACCGCAAGAACAAACAAAACCCAGATCTAATCTAGATAAAAGCCAAGATCTAATCTATTAGATATGTGCAACGAGATAGATTTGTACTAACCCTCGTAGATCCGAAAGCGTTACGAGATTAGATCTCGGGGTTAATGTAGTCGATCACTTGCTGATCTCAAGATCGTGTGGACGATCCTTCCGGCGCCGCGTTCCGGCAGCGCTTCCGTAGTCGATCACACATGCGGAGTCGAAGCAGACCTTCCTCTCCCTGTTCTAGCGAGCAGCGGAGGTAGTAGATCTTCTCCACGGAATCCCAGCAGCACGACGGTGTGGTGGTGGTGGTGGAGTAGAGATTTCTGCAGGGCTTCGCCTAAGCCGGAGTAGAGCGAAGGAGGAGGAGAGAGGCGGTGGCTAGGGTTTGTTATGGGAGAGGTCTAGGGGGTGGCGCCCCCCTCCCCTCTATTTAAAGGAGGGAGGCGCCATGGGAGGGGGAGTCCTAGTAGGACTCCCCTCCCTTCCTTGGCCGGCGGATTGGGAGGGGGGAAGGAATCCTCCTCCCCCATGAATCCGTGTCTTGCCCCACAAAGACTCCTTGATCCTTTCTTGGTTTTCAAGCAAACTCCAAGAAATCTTCTAGAACCTTCCAGAACATTCCGAAACCTTCTAGAATCTCCATACAAACACTCCGGAACATTTCCTAACTTAGAAAATGATCCCCAATATATGAATCTTATTCTCCGGACAATTTCGGATCTCCTCGTGATGTCCCGGATCCAATCTGAGACTCTGAACAACATTCGGTCTCCAACGCATATTCCATATCTACTTAAAACAACTTCGAACCTTAAGTGTGTCACCCTACGGTTCATGAATATGCAGACATGATGAAGACACCTCTCCGATCAATAACCATCAGCGGGATCTGGAGATCCATAATGGCTCCCACATACTCAACGATGACTTCGTGATCGATAGAACCATTAACATATGAAACCAATTCCCTTTGTCACGCGATATTCTACTTATCCGAGGTTTGATCGTCGGTATCTCCATACCTAGTTCTTCCTCGTTACTGATAAGTACTCTTTACTCGTTCTGTGATATGTCATCCCTTGTGACCTAGTCACATGCTTGCAAGCTAACTAGATGACATTCCACCGAGAGGGCCCAGAGCATATCTATCCATCATATGGATGGACAAATCCCAATCTTGGTCTATGCGCTTCAACACATACTTTCAGAATACCCAATGTCACCTTTATAACCACCCAGTTACGAAGCAACGTTTGATGTCATCAAAGTACCCATCCGGTGATGGTGATTAACATAACCTCATGGTCGAAGGATTAGGTTACTATGCATTTGAAAAGCTTGTAGCAAAACGAACTTAATGACTTGATCTTATGCTATGCTTACTATGGGTGTGTGTCCATTACATCATTCTCCTAATGACATGATCTTGTTATTAACGACATCCAATGCCCATGATCAGGAAACCATGATCATCCATTAATCAACAAGCTAGTTTAACAAGAGGCTTACTAGGGACTCTTTTATGTTTACAAAACACACAAGTATTAATGTTTCCGGTTAATACAATTATAGCATGGGATGTAAACATTTATCATAAACATAAAGATATAATAATAACCACTTTATTATTGCCTCTTGGGCATATCTCCAACAAGTTATATTGTTGAGTTTATTCATGAGGCTACTGAAAATTATTATGAGAGAGGAAAATATAGTTGTAGAAGTTTTCATGGTATTGAAACACCTCTCTATGTGCTGAAAGTTTTGAAGTTACTCTTGTTTTATCTTCCTATGCCTGTCACTTTGTTCTTTGCGAATTTATTTGCATACACGATTCCTATGCATAGGAAGTGGGTTAGACTTAAATGTGTTTTGAATTTGCTTCTTGATGCTCTCTTTTACTTCAACTCATATTTCTTATGAGAGCATCCTCTCAAACTTTTATGCCTGAAGATGATAATATGTCTACTATTCTTGAGACCTTTTCTTAAATACTGCAGGAGCTGTTATTAATTGTAATCAAGGGAAGGTGACCTTAAATGTCAATGACAAGGAACATACTATCTATTTGTCCAAGAAGATTGATAGACTTATGGTTTTGAATTCAATTTAACATGTTGAGGGCATTCAAGTTGGAGAAATATATTGTCCCATACCAAGAGAAAAATTTAAAACTATTATGGTTGGGACCATTGCTATCAAGGTTGAGGTAACATAATCATTAGTGGAATACAAAGTTTTGTCTCATATGAAATTGTTTTGGTATCAAGACCTGATCAACCTTGTTAACAAAAGGATTTCATTGAACAAAACAATGTTTTCACCATGATTATCTCCGCTTACTTCTATTCTATCCATTTTAGTTTTTGCTTATGCCTAACTTAAAGGCTTTAAAGAAAAGTATTTATTGGGAGATAACCCAAAAGTTTTAGATGAGTCTTGGAAGTTATTACTTCATTAATAACCGCTCCTTATCCTTTTTATTTGCTTTTTGAGCCAAGAGTAACCTCTAATGAGAAAGAAGTAATGATTGGGAAAGTTGCTGTCCTGAAACAGATTTCTGTGCTTCACCGTAAAAATTCGTGTAAAATCTCTGAACGTCTTTTTGAGGCGTGAATTTTTTTTGCTTCTGCCCCAGGTTGTTATCTAACTTTCGTTAGCTCAACACTTTTTGATTTGAGCAACAGAAGGTCTTCGAAAAAATTCGTCTTTACCTGTTGGTCTGTTTTGACAGATTTCTGCCATTTTCTGCATTTGCTTCTTGTTGGTTCCTTTTTGAGTTCTTTTGGGGAATTGAGATTTTTGAGGGAAGTGCTACAGTAGCTAGAGTTCTAATGGAAGTTTATTTGGTGTTAGAACAGAACCTTAAGACCTATTATCTTGAGTGCATTAATGTTGCTAATAAAGATTGTGTGAAGTTTTGTATGAAGGAAAAATTTCAGATGTATGGAAGGAATGAGTAATGAGATGAAGGATGGACTAAAGCTCAAGCTTGGGGATGCCACGCGTGTCACCCCAAGAAATATCCAAGAATTACAAGCGTCAAAGCTTGGGGATGCCCAAGGCATCCCCTTCTTCATCAATAAAAATCCCAGGTTTCTTCCAAACGCTTCATTTTTATTGTTTCATGCACAGTTGTGTTGTTCTTGGAGCGTCTTTTTTTAGTTTTTTGTTTTGGTTTTCATTTGCTTTGGTTTGCTTAGTTTGCTGAATAAATTGGTTGGACCCCCTCTTTCATACATTAGTTTTCAAATAGTATGGTTTGGATTGGAAAAGAGTAGGAAAGCTCATGCTTAAGGGGTAAAGAGAGCTTGTTTTTGATTGTGGCCTATGCTTTGTCATGTCATGCTTGATATTGTTTTGGCTTTATGCTTAGTATTCTTTGCTGTAGCATGACTTGTTATAAACAATTGAGATTGCTTAATGTGCCTTGGATGAATCATGCGTTGTTTTAGCATATTAAAGCATAGTATAGTGGTATTCTCCTTTGGTGCTTTATTTGGGTTGACTTGGCACATGCTCACACCATGTTATGACTATCTCAAGTCACCATAGCCTTTCTGATCCTTTAGTTTTCAACTTGTAGTATCACTTTATGCTTTGATCAATGATGTTTTGTCGCTCTGCATGATTATAGCCATTATTGCTCTCTCGTTTGTCGCTCCCTTACTATTGCTAGCCTTCACTTACACTGAGTATGTTTTACTCAAGTTTCCAACTCCCTTAAACCAAATATTGCCAAAGTGTCCACCATACCTACCTATTAGCATCATTTGCTACTTCCGTGCATATTCAACATGCCTTGTTTTCTTCCGAATAAAATGTTTGCTTGTTATGATAAAGTTAGTTAGTAAAGCTCTCACGAACTTGATGGCACACTTTATTTCCTGCATTTAATAAACTTGAACCATTGTGAACTCTCCATGAAAGTTATATGCTTGCAAATTATAGGCTGGGGATTAGCAGAACCGTGCTGTCACGGGGAACGTTTTCAACACTTGTAAATATATACCCAGTTGATACCTTGCTCTTTTGTTTGTGGATGTCGTCGGTGTGAAATAAAAGGGGAGCTTGTAAGTCCATGGAGTTATGTATGTGTGTTAGAGAAACGTCTGGGCTGCTGGTATAATCCATGCTAACATGATGGAAACCTGCAGCGTAACCATAATGATATCTATGAAGCATTATTCTTATAAAAAAAGAGAGATACCTATTGAGAAAAAGAAAAAAAAGAGATTTATGAAAATAGGAAAGAGAAAAAAAAGCACCATTTTCCCATGGTAAATAAGAAGATTGCTGAGATACTCATTGTCTGCTTGCCACTATGCTATTTATCCTTTATGTGAAACAAACAAACGTCTTGCAAAGCATTGTTATTCATGAATCTTTTGTTTATGCCTTTTCATGTTGCATCATAGTTGTTATGTCTTATTGTTAGAACTTTGTCTTTCATGTTATGATTGAAGTACTATGATCCCAGCTTTGAATGTTTTACAAATACTTTGATCAATTTTATGATGGTGCATGTCACCTAAAAAATTATTCTTTCTTTTTATCACTTACCTACTCGAGGACGAGAAGGAGTTAAGCTTGGGGATGTTGATACATTGCAAATGTATCTTAATTTTTGATGTTCCATGCTTGGTTTTATCCACTTTCTTGTGTTTTGTCCACACTTTGGAGTACTTTTCATATGATTTCTTGGACTAACCTATTAACAAGAGCCACAGTGCCAGCTATCTGTTTTTTTTTGCTGTTTTTGGTTTCAGAAAAGTCAGAAAATGAATATTCTCGAAATTGGACGGGACAAAAGCCAAAGTGCCTATTTTTCCAGAAGACTCCAGGAACCAGAATACGAGACGGAGAAGGGCCAGGGGCTAGCCATAGCCACCCAGGCGCGGGCTGGGCCTGGCCACGCCAGGGCATGGTGTGGTGGCCGCAGGTACCCCATCGGTCTCCCTCTTTGCCTATAAGAAGCCTTCTGACCTAAAAACTCCGGGGGGTTCGACGTTTTTCTAGAAGGAGTTCCGCTCCACCGCCACCACCAGATTCCATGAAACAGTACCAGAAACTCCGTTCTGGCACCCTGCCAGGACGGGGAATTGGAGGAGATCATCGCCGTCATCATCACCATCGCTTCTCCATCGACCATCCATGTTTCCCCCATCTATGAGTGAGTAATCCCCCGCTGTAGGCTATGAGGATGGTAGGGATTGGATGAGATCATTCATGAAATGGCATCAGATTATTAGGGCATGGTGCCTAGTATCTTTTATTAGTGCTTTATGACTTTGTTGCGACTTGTTATGCTTAAAGCTTGTCACTAGGGCCCGAGTGCCATGATTTCATATCTAAACATGTTATTGATTCATTATGATAGTATTGTTTTTTGTCTTATCTACAAGTTGTATACATACGTTGTTGTCCGGAACCTATGGCCCCGAAGTGACAGAAATCGGAATAACCAGAAGGGAATGGCTTTGATGTGAGGATCGCATGTGTTCACGGAGTGTTAATGCTTTGCTCCGGTGCTCTATTAAAAGGAGCACCTTAATTGCCAGTAGTTCCCTAGATGCCCCGCTGCAAATGGGCTAGCAGGACAAAAGATGTTGTGCAAGTTCTCATTGCGAGCACGTATGACTATATATGGAACACATGCCTAGGATTATCTAATACTTGGATGCTTTATCTTATTTATCTGCAATTGCTCTATGTTCTGATTGCTATGTGAATTGTCTTGTCCATGCAACGCCCATCCATCCCTATGCCTACCGCACTCGAATCCCACTGTTTCCTGCTTTTGTTACTGTTGTCTTTACTTTACTATTGCTGCTACTTTACTATTCCTACTACAAAACTGTTGCTACTGATAAACTGCTGTGAGCAAGATTGTTTCCAGGTGCAGCTGAATTGACAACTCAGTTGTTAAGGCTTATAAATATTCTTTGGCTCCCCTTGTGTTGAATCAATAAATTAGGTTTCACTTCCCTCGAAAATACTGCGATACACCCCCTATACTTGTGGGTCATCACATCTATCTTTGTTATTAGTTTGGACTTTCAAAGGAAGAATATTAGGGGCACCCAACCATACATTGATTGGGGTTTGATCAAGGACTACCCCTCTCCCCTAAACTCGTACAAACTCGTATAATGTCAAACACAAGAATGGCTCAAATCATAGTATATACACGTATGTGTAATCCTGTACAAAATCCCGTATAACTCTACTAGTACGAACTCTACGCTAAGAAAAAAGAACGATTGTACGCCGGATCATCGCCGACAAAGGCTGTGTTCGCGCGCGGTGGTAATGGTGATGATTGGGTCCGGTGAGCCGGTGACTCGGCCTGGCCGGCGCACGCCTCGGCTTAACCTTGTAGGTGTGTGTCGGCAGGGCTGACGCGGCGGCAGCGGCGACACGTGGAGGCGGCGCGCGGAGGAGGAGGCAACGCGAGAGAGCTTGGCAGCGGTGGCTGGACAGTCTGACGACTTGTCCGACAACTGGCCGGACTTCTGGCTACTTGTCTGGCGGCTGGCCGAACTGTCCGGCTACTTGTCCGGTGGCTAGCTAGACTATCCGGTGACTTGTCCGGCGGCGACGACGGTCGCGATGATGGCCGGCAACAGCGGTCATGATGATGGCCGGTGGCAGCGGTCAGTGTTGTATGGTGGTGGGCATGCCGGATTGTGTGCGTACGGAAATGCCATATATCTACAGGTTCAGTCTGTATGCCTCTACAAGGTTAATACTTGGTTTGGATATGGGTTTGGATATATACGTGGACGTATTTGTACGAGTTTAGAGGAAGGGGTAGTCCTGGATCAAACCCTGGTCCACAAACGGGAAGAGTCATATAATAGCCGCCCTTTGATGCATCGTACCATATTTATTGTTGATCGTAATCATGTAGTCTCGACCTTTCATTTTTTAAGGAAAAGCTCTATGCATGGAACACAAACAATCTCTAAAGGTTGAAAACCTTGAACTAAGAAAGAAAATACTTAAATGCACAATTACTTTTAATCAGGTATTCCCTCCGTTCCAAAATATAAAATGTTTTAGTCTTTTTATGGAACACATGTATCTAGACGCCTACACTAAAAGGTCTAGATACATGCCTTTTAGAAAAAGGCTAAACCATCTTATATTTTGGAACAAAGGGAGTAGACGCATAAAGATATCAAACACAAACATTATGCTGCATCACCATTACTATCATAGTACCATTGCAGTGTCATTACCATCACAAAAACATAAGTTTTATCGCAATTGCATGTTAGGTTAATACCGTCCGTAAGTGGAAGCATTTTCTCTGGACCATCACTGTTCTTTGTATTCACTTGCATCACTAAGGACGATAGTAGGCTGCAACCATTGTATCATGAAACATCAACAGATAACTATGATGTATCACCATTTTATCTACTTCATTTAGCACTTCAATAACTTCCCATTAACTTGCTTTAGAACAATTATTTCTCTCACAATGGAAGATTGCCTTCCAAAGCTAAAGTTGGAAAAACAAAAACCACATAAACTAGACACCACCATATGTGCATGCCTCTATAAACTTATTCATGGATCTTGCCAGTCATGAAGCATTGTAACTATATGACCAGCGCATGCTATTTACATGGACGCGATGGAAACCTCGTATGATTCATACAAATGATATGAGAAACCTGCTGACCTTTTCTCCTCCACCATCTTAGCTATGTAATATCATGTCATGTTCTTATCAATTTTACTTTGAGCACACAACCGAGCATGTAACATGAGTTCAAGGGAACGAAGTAGTAGAGGGACGAGACAAATGGAGAATAGCCGAGGCGACATAGTAGGATATACAAGAACACTAATGAATTGAGACAAATGGTGCATGTTGTAATTCCAGTGATCCATCAATAACTCCTGGTGCCTTCTATGCCCATAAATAACAAACACAAATCCTTTGTACGCGAACGCTCAACAAATAATGCACGACATGAGGTTGGATAAAATTCTAAGATGAAGGAGTAGATATACGAGTCAGAAGCGCATCTTATTGTCAAAGACATATGGCATGTAGTAACATGAAGTCATTTGTTCTCTGGTAGATTGAAAAATAAAAATCTCCAACACCAAAAAGAACATCCAAAAATCTTTTGGTAATGCGCTTAGTCCTTGGGTAGGTGAGATATTATGAGAGCTTATCAGTTGTTTAGAGAACCAACAAATTTTCCTTAGACTTTCCTTTTTTAAAAATTTCTACCATTTTGGGTGGTATATAGTCTTAAATTATATATATACTTAATATTGTTTTCCACTAAAGAGGATAGTATGGGATCTGTATTGCAAAGATAATTTTCCCTTTGATTTTAATTATATATATATACTACTATACTTTCCGCCTTCACCGTTTGTTATAGTATGCACTTCTAGAGGAGTAATTATGCATGGAGTATATTCTAGTTTTCCCCCTCTCTTTTGGATCCAATATAAAATTTGATTGCTAGGATAAAAGGCTGCGGCAATGGGAAAACAAGAATCAAATCTGAAGTAATATTGTGCACCTAGCCAACACATGATTTATTACAACAAAGTTCATGACGAATAAAGCCCCAGGACTAATGCTCTACCATAAAAAACGACATAAGTAGAACAAAATCTGTATGTTGCAAACATCATGAGGGATAAGAGTTTGATCTGCTACTTTAGTTCTCTAGGAGATCTCAGTGGTTTTTGTTTTGTTTTGGAAGAAATGCAAAAGATTTGGCTTAATTCATTAATAGAGAAGGAGTTGAAGACAAAAGTCTTAAGGTTACAATTAGCAACCACCAAGAAAGAAAGAAAGAAAGAAAGCCTAATCTCCCGGCAACAAATGATCCAAATGTTTAGTACCCATGATCACCCAGAGTCTAGCCTCCATAAAGTTTCTCGCAAAAACCACAGTGGATATGGTGGACACCTTTCTGAATATCCGTTTTGTCCAAATTTCCCAAGAGACAAGCATTAATAATGATATCATCGCTTTGCGCCTATCCCGATGAGAGTGAACTAGGTGATCCCAAGATTCAACATCAACAAAAACCCACCAAGATTCGTAAGTGGTTGAGGCATCTTTGGGTGGACTAGTGTCTACTAGCATGTTGAAGTTCAATTTCTTTCTGTTTGTATCATCTGTGATCCGTGTGCTAGCTGTCGTTGACCAGTTCGACTTGCATGCAACAACTATTTTAGTGTCAGCTCTTGGAATTTTAATGAGTTTGTACACATTGCATCTGTCTTTGCTATTAGCTCTTCAGACTCTCAAAGGAGGAACATTTGGGGTTATTGATTCATGTGCACCACATCCATCCATCGGTTTTGGTCAACACACGTGTGGAGCATCGTATAGTAGCCTAGCCGCACACGACCACTTTCCTAGTTGATCAGAGACCGACTAACTTTCATCTACTCCCTCCGATCCAAATTAATGTTCTCAGATTTTTTTAGATTTGGATGTATTTAGCATTAAAATTTGACTAGATACATCCGAACCTAGACGAATCTGAGAACATTAATATAGATCGGAGGGAGTAACAAGAGACCGGATAACTTTGGACGATTGATACCTACTGTATTGAGGAACAAGTCGACACCGCATTCCTCTTCCCACCTTGCATCTCCCTCTCAGTCTCCGGGGCGTCTGAGGTCGTGGGATGGATCGGGCGTGCAGATCTGAGATTGGGTGGAATAAGAGGGGCTCCACTGGCGACGGTTGGAGGAGTTTGCGGCGTCTGGGACTGGGAGGCGGTCGAGGCCGAGAGGGTTGCTGTCACAGAGTCGCGCGTACTGTGTGCCCAGAATTCTTGCGAAATCGTACGTGCGTCCCGGAGGAGAGGCGAGGATGGCGGGCACATACCTTGATGGAGAGCAGAGCATGCATAGTTGAGTTTTGTTTGTGGAAGGGGAAGCGGCACGAGGTGGGATGGGAGCCCTTCCTTCAACAATGGGGGAGCTGGGTCGAGGAAAGAGCAGTCCCGTGAGACAAGGCCATGGCTTACTAATGGTTCACTTTGCAAAATGTTGTTCCTCACACGAAAGATTCTTCTAAAAAAGCTAAAAGTCTAGAGAAACGAAAATACAAAAGCAAGAAATCACACACACAAGCCGTGACACGAAAACTTGTTGATGGATCTTATGAATCACATAGGTGTGGTATTTATAGATACCCATAACAGGCAGTTACTTTGAGGGCAATCTGATGTTTGCTCACAAATGAGGGCTTGAAGTAAGCAGAGGCAAAAGTTTCAGCATAAGGGAAGATGTACTTCTCGATCGAGGGACTCAATCACTGCAATCTGATCAAGAGAAGCAAATCTTTGGCTCTCTAGTCCACACAATCATGAGCTGATCATGTTTGTTAGTCCTACCACTACCAGGATCGGGATTTCTCCCGGTACTTGCTTGACAAGCTATTCTCTCTCAGTCCCTAGTCCATCCAAACCAAACGAGAAAATTCTCGAGTTTCTTGAGGTAGCATGAGAGCGTGGCTTAACAGATGTAGCAGAATTGATTGATAATTATTGGAGGGACGAGACAAATAGAGAATATTGGAGGCGGCATGATATGACAGAGAGGCACGACGGTGAACCGAGACCATGAGTGCCCTCACGTAGTAATTTGGGTGATCCATCAATAACTCCCGGTGCCTTCTATGTCCACAAAATCATTTATACTTAGAGACACAACAAATAATGCACGACATGGGATTGAATAATTATAAGACAGTGGAGTAGAGAGAGGAATGAAAAGGCCTTCTTCTTATCAAAGATGGGTGGTAGATAGTAACATGCATGAAGCCATTCATCCTTTGATAGGTCAACTAAAAAAATACCAAATGCACACAAAAAAGTAAAATTCAGTTGGTAATGAGTCTTGGTCCTCGGGTAGCTGAGAGGTTATGGGAGCTTTATTGACTTGTAGAGAAACAATGAATTCGTCGGCCTTTTTGTTTTTGTGAAGGAATAATTATTAATATTTTCCACCTAGCCAACACACAATTTATTATTGCAAAGTTCATGACAAATAAAGACAAACAATTGATGCTCCACCCTTGACATAAAAATGAGATTGCTAGAACCGAAGCAACTCGTGACAAATTCCATCAGTGGATGAGACATTTTTGAGTGGACTACTTCCTACAAGCATGTTGATGGTCAATTCTTCTTTGTTGCCAACCGTCGTTATATTCCGTAGTCTACTTCACCGATGTAGTTCTTGTCCCGGGTCCCACTAGATATCGGGTGAAAGATTTCTTCTAGAGAAAGACTTCGAGCCAAGTGAATGCTACCATTTTCCTTTAGTTGGTCCGAGAGATTGGATATGATATCCTAGTTTCTCCTACTATGACAGCCATCTTCCATCAATGCACCTTTTTTTTTAGCATAAAACATAAAGGAATGCATACAAGTCTGTTTAACGTGGGTCTAGATCTGGCTCTTGTGAGTCAGGAGCGAAAACGGCGACATTTCCCCGTCCTCCCCCTTCTCCATGCCGATGCAGTGGTAGTGCTCGATAGAAGAGCGCATGGGAACTGTTCCGACACACGCTCCTCCGGCGAGCATGGCTGCCACCATCGTTTTCGTGTGGGACGGCGAGGTGGTGATGCACGCCAGCGAGCAAGCGGCCATTTCATGCGACGATGGACACAGAAAATGTTGCGGACGATGACATGCACACACACCCCTCATAATAGAGAGAAAGGTGACACGGTACCGACACGCTTCCCCTCATCCATGGCGATACGGTGGTTGTGCTCGCCGGAGCATCGTGCATAGGGACTCTTTCCCGTGCGCTCCTCCGCCGAACGCAACTACTGATGTCACGCCTTTCTTCCATGGTGAGATCGAGGAGTTCCATGCGGTGCGATGACATTCGGTGGTGACTCGAAGGTCGAACGGGCATTCGTCCATGAGCACGATGACGACTTTCCGCGTGTCTTCTCTGATGGGAGACGATGGCATCATGCTATCCTCGCCCTTGCGCATCGGTGGCCCTTGCATGGGCCCCAACGGGTAGAAGCGATGACGCGGTGCATTAAGTTCTTGCACAATGCCCTTGATCCCTCTTTCATCTGCAACTTATCAAATTTGGGAATCTTGGGTTTCATATAATGGGTAAAAGTAGGGTTTCCTTTCCTCCCACTTTACATGCAAAATCACCTCCTTCTGGTTTAGATTGAACCAGAGTACACTAATACATGATCAGTTAACCATCCTTAATCATGAGTATTGAACATTAATGTGGGCCAATGAACAAACTTAAACATATTTATTAGTACTGACCCGTAGAAAAAGAAGTAGAACATGACATTGGACTTAAATAGAAACATGTAGGCAATAAACATGGTAAGAATTAACCGTATGAACACTGCCCCTAACTCAAGACAAAAACATCAGCTCGGTACTTAAGGGTTCTAATCGGAGATTAAACTTTCTCCGATACCACTATTAAAACTAATACTTTAGAATAAACATCATTATGATCTTAATCTCATGTTAGAACACCTTAATGCATAGAATTGGTATCTAATCAGAATCAATATCCCCATTAGGGGATATAGCCCATGTTCTCCCTAAAGGCAGATGGGCCCCTATGTAGAGGTAGATGATTAGAACATCAGCTCATTGAGGTGGATGTCTAGAGTGCCACCAACACTGCACTCTCGATGGCTAGTGGTATTCCCGCCCCTCAGCACCAGTTTAGGATTGATCATTAGGAGGTTAGGAATGTAAATAAGGCAACCCAGTTGACGTCATGTATTTATATATATGGTGCTTCAGGCTGGGGACATAACCAAATAGGTTGTTGTGATGCCTCTGATCAAGGCTTTTAGGAAAAGGACGTGGTCCATGTCTCCTTATCTTTCTCTTATTTGTTTGACAAGATCAATTCCAACATCCCCTTTATCCAAAGGATAACAAACATTATAGGCCCACTCTCAATAGGTTATTTAATATTCACACACTTCGCAAAACAATGTCTGAATAACCCACAAAATCGAGTTAACCAATCTTCATACTCCCTCCATTCCTTAATATAAGGTGTATAGTTTTTTGTGAAAAAATCCATAATATAAGGTGTATAGAGAATTCTGGGATGTGTTCCTCTTATTTAGGAGGCAATTAATCTGATCAGGAGATTGAGGATACCCAAATTTCGTAAGTTCCCTCTATATCACGTCAATCACCTGGGGTATTCACGTCCGAAAGCAACTAAATTTGCCCTCCTAGCTCGCGTGCTAATATTCGTGCAAGAAAACTATACACCTTATATTAAGGAGCGGAGGGGGTATTAATTAGCATGTAAACTTCATTGTCTTGTAGATGCTACAAGACATTTAGGTAGCTTTTCTAGTGGTCTATTTCTGGACTTATTGTATATTTACCAATTATCCCAATCGTAAATAGGGCATGCTTATACTTTAATACACATGTTGCTTCTAACGGATTAAGCATAAGGAACCGACATTATCTGAACAGTTAAAAATGATGCCTTGAGCATTTCAAATATCCACATTTATTGCCCGTAACATTAATAGTAGGTGAGACAAAGTACTTGTGCATACCATTTTTCTTTCATACTCTATCAACGTATGACCAATGGAAAAGAACTTAATGAAATGTGGCACGTGATTATAAACGACGTTGGTTATAAATACAATCATAAGCCACACAATGCTGGCAAACTCGCTACTTGAGTGAAGCATGCACATGATTCTAAACGATGCTAGTTAGAAATACATTCACAAGCCACATGCTACATCAGAATGGACATTGTACCAACTTGCGACTTTGACATTCATGTGTGTTCTTCATAATGTTCATAAGGGAGTAAGTATATATTAACTTGATTTTTTCATCACACTCCAAATAAGATTTCTCGTGGGTTGTATTCTATTTGAAGTATCAACACATTCATAATTATAAGGAAAGCAAGCATGATATTCTATATTTAATGAGACATTTCATTCCCTGTCGAAATGTGGTAAACTTGACCATAATTTTGATGAGTTCCCATTATTCAGCTTTCCTACACCATAATTGTGCCATAGCACAGATAATTATTACAAAACATTCTTTCATCAAGGACATATATTATCATCACATGGTGATACTAACATCAAATTACGTCATTACAAAAACAAAAATACTCACATGAAGAAGAAAAATGTTTTTCTAATGCTTTATCCTTAATGTCTTCATATGAAAACTCTTGGTCCATTGCTGAAACAAGGACGACATTTTATGAGCATCATTAAACATCAAACATAATACTCCGTGTTCAAATTTGTCACACCGTTGCGCTAAAAATGAAAATGACATGATATACACAAAATGTGACATGCCAATAATCAATGTTGGTCAAAACATTGTCATATGACATAATTCATATGCTAGTAAAAAAGTTCTAATCAAAACTTTCTGTTGGTTCTGTTTTAACAAGAGAAACTTAAATCACATAACGCATAGTAAGATCATTTGCTAAATTAATAGCCAACATTAACATAAAAGATTGACTTAATGCAATCTACTGTAGTGTTACAAATGACATTTCACTGAGTAAACATTAGAGTGACATTCACAGTGAAAATGACATCAATATTGATCATAAAAATCCTCCAAATAAAATTTGGACATCAAATTACATGAATGTTCATGAAGCGAATTAATAAAATATAATTATCAAAAAATAACAATACATGACCATGATCTCAAATACCACAATAAAGTCCTCTAAACAAAAACATCCTTGTTCACAAAATCAACATTGTTATGAGCTTTCATATCCTTCGATCAGTGCATGTCAAAAGATATAAAGTGCATCGGCATAATCTTTAGCATATTGGCTCAACATTATTAGGTCGCATAGTGCGGTGCAGAAAACCAAATCACACAACCATTAATATTTTCCTTAAGGTGGCCTCAACCCATTTGTGATGACCAGATCATAAAAAATACCTTAATCATGACATCAACGTAAACACACATAAAAGAGTTTTAGATAAAAACTTTTCATTATATTGACACATAAATGAGGATAGTCAGAAGATATAATCCAACTATACCCTATTATATTTGCACCATGAACAATAACAACATCTCCAAAGAAAATATCGTAGATTTCTTTGAATTCCAATCATGCTACTACCTATACACTATTTATGTTAGTATTTACGACAACTTGTAATTGTTTCTTTCTTTCATGTGTAGTACTTTTTATGCTCTTTTTCCCGCATGTTTCTCATCTCTTACATTCATCAAGATGGAGACACGATCGAAGATCACGGTGGGAATAAGACCATTGGATAAGTTCATGTGAAGCATGGAAATGATGATCACGGTGGGAATAAGACCATTGGAGAAGTTCATGTGAAGCATGGAAATGATAATGCTGTTATTTTGACATCAAATTGGGTAGATTGTGTTGTTTAGAAGAATATGCAAGAAGGAGATTTTTGTGTCTTCGAGTTTCAAGCAAAGGAGGCTATTTGGCTGTCAGAGTGCATAAAATCTAAGTCAATTGTTATGGATTAATAAGTTAGTTCTTTTGAGATGTATGTGAACTAAATTTGCATATGAACTATGTGCATTACCGTCATGTGCTATGTGCTATGAGTTTCTGTGTATTATGAATTTTCTATTATTATTTATGTGTTTTATATTATATAAGATGTGCTAAAATAATTATGAAATTAATTATATTGCTATGCACCGGCATCCACCACTAGATACTGTAGCAGGCAGTATTTTTGTGCCATCGTCTCACGTATTGTCCGACACCTAGTCAGTGCCGGCCTACAATGTGCCGCGACATTATCAACTTGCTGCCATGTAGCGTTAGCTCAGCGGATGATGATGTGCCAAGTCAAAAAAAGCGCCACCTAAACTCTTTTCCTGATGCAGTTATCCCTGTTGAATTTTTTTGCCCTGACAGCACGAGCACGGCGACTACCCTCCTGGTGACCGGCAGTGGTTGTCCGTCTTCCAGGCTCTCAGCACCAGTTTAGGATCGGTCGTTAGGTGGTTAGGAATGTAACAGATGCAACCCTATTAATATCATCTCCTTATATATATGGTGGTTGAGACTAGATACCAGAACCAAATAGTTTGTTGGGATGCCTCGCGTGCAAGCTTACATGAAAAGGGACGTGGTCGACGTCTCCTTATCTTTCTCTTGTTTGTTTGACAAGATCAATTCCAATAGTTATGTGAGATTTATTAACTCTAGAGAAATAATGAACTCACCGGCATTTTGGTTTTGTGAAGGAAGAATTATTAATACTTTGGACCTAGCCAACACAACTTATTATTACAAAGTTCATGACAAATAAAGCCAAAATTGATGCTCCACCCTTAACATAAAAACGAGATTACTAGAACCTGAACCACCGGTGGGAAATATCATTAAGGAGAAGAATTCGATCCGTTACTTTAGTTCTCGATGATCCATTAGTGTACAAGGCATCTTTGAGTGGATTATTTCCTACAAGCATGTTGATGTTCAATTATTCTTTTATGCCAACCATCAATTAGTTTGTACAAATATTAGTCGGGACTTTCGCATGCAGAATATTAGGGTACAATTATATAGATAAAAGAATCTTCGATGTGGATTCCTTGCTAAGTTCAACTGATGTGAAAAAAGTATTTTAGTCTCTCCTCGTGGAATCTTAAGGAGCATGTAGATATTCACTTTGTCTGCTATTTTATCTGCATCAGGAAAACAACTTACTAGCACATGCACTTGGAGCTGTGATGTTAGGGGCATCGCCGTGACGTCTTGCCTGAGGTATTTGTGATATGGAGCAACAATTCTATAACATCGAGCTTCCACATGGAAGCATCAATGTTCCAACATCGCAATAATTTTGAAGTAACCTTACTAATGCTTCACTTTGCAAATGTTGTTCCTCACACGAACTACAACAGGCAGTGTTACTCAGATGAAGCGGCAGAAGTGTCATTTGTTCGTTCCTCAAGACAGTTGGAGGGCATGACATGTAGAACAACTGAAGTAGGAGTTATTGATGGATAGTGGAGAAACAAGACAAAGAAAGAACAACCGAGGTGAGAGTAGGACTTTTTAAACGGATGCAAACGATTTGCAATCTATTAATTAAGGAGAAGAGTCATGACAAGAAAATAGAAAAAGGTATCTCAAGGGTTTAATCTCCCACCATTACAAAACTCAAGTGCTTGGCACCCACGGTGGACCAAATCCTAGTCTCGCCCTTAATAATATCAAGAAGAATAGGTGGTGGTGCCGACTTGTTGTGGAAAACTCTCGTATTTCGTTCTTTTCAGACCGTCCAACTAACAAGCATGGTGATGGAAGACATAGCCTTACGGTTTGGGATTTTCTTGTATGCCATCTTGGTCCACCACAACTTGATGGATTGGTCGACCGCCCAGTCTTGAGTTCGGATGTTCGGGATCCCAAGCCAATCTTTCACTAATCCCCAAAGCCTCTTGGTGAATCGGCAATGAGAGAATAGGTGCACCGTCATCTCAGGCGTTTTCTTGCAAAGTTGACAAAGGTCACAATTTGTTCATCATCTCTTATCAAGACGGACCCCTATTCAAAGCATATTTTAGATGGCTAACCACGTGAAGAATTTTATCTTTAGCGCACCCAGGCTTTCCAAACAAGCTAGTTCATGGTTGTTAGGATGGCTCCATAGAATTGTGCATTGTAAGCCGAATAGGAAGAGTACTCATCATTTGAAGTGAGGTTCAAAACAATTGTGTCTTCAATCTAATCATGAAGTTGCACTCTATTTAGCTCCAACCATAGCCTAATGTACCCGTGAATGTGTTGGATAGTCAAGTTTGTGTACATCTTGATTTTCGAAATCAAAGCATTGTTGTGCATGGCTTGCTTGACACACCATTTCTTCCTTCTAGAGACCTCGAATACGAGAGGCACAATCTCTTTGGGCATATTCCCATTTAGCCATGGGGAGTCCCAAAACACACAATTTTCCCATTTCCAATAGTGATGGTGGTAGAGGCATAGGAGATACTATTGTCCACCGAGTCACAAGGGGAGCCCAATCCAGCCCAAATATTTGAGCGATCGCACCATTCATCCAAGGCCAACGCAACCAGAGAGCTCTTGAAAATTTCTCAAGGTGCAAAATCCCCAATCCACTAAGACAGATAGGCCTACAAACCATCTCCCAATTTATCTTGCATTTGCCTCTAGAGACTTCTCGAGTACTCAACCAAAGGAAATCTATTTTTATTTTGTTTAAGATCTTGAAGCAACCCGACGGGATGGAGAGAGGAGTAAGGTGGAAAATTGCTTACGAGGTGAGTATGGACTTCACAAGGGCCCCACGGCTGGCCACATTGATTTTCTTTCCATCCCAAGTAGAAAGTTTCCCGGCCATCTTGTCTTCGAGAGGTTGAAAATCTACCCTCTTAAGTTGCCACACCGAGAGTGGTAGACCCAATTATTTCAAAGGGAAATAAGTTTGGATGACTTGCAAGTTACCATGCACCTCCTCAAGATCAATGCTTTGACATCTAATGGGCACCACCATGCTCTTTTGGAAATTTGTCTCAATCACGGTGACCGTCCCAAAGTTTGCGAGAATAGATCAAAGATTTTGAATGTCCTCTCTCCTAGGGGAGATAAAAACATATGCATCATGTGCATATACCATGGTTCTAAAAAATGGTCCCCCTCCCTCTGATCTTCTTAAGAAAGTCATGTTAGGTGGCCAACTCGAGGATTTATTAGAGGGGGGTCAATGGCGAGGACAAATAGGAGCGGCGAGAGGGGGTCTCCTTGCCTTAGCCCCCTTCCAAGCTTGATATCGATACCAGCAATCCCATTAAGGACTCTCTAAGGAGAGGTAAGGAAGTGATCTAATCACAGACTTTTGGAGGGAATCCATGTCTCTTGAGAAGCTCTAATATGAACTCCTACCTTACGGAGTCAAAATCTTTGCGAATGTTGAGCTTGAAGAGGAGAATCGGTATTTTGCTTCCATGAAGTTTTCACACGAGGTTGCATATGTACATAAAGTTACTTATCTTCTTAATAAAGCCACTTTGGGCATTGGACACAAGCTTGTTCATTAGTTGGGAAAGTTGGATGACAATGATTTTGGCGGTGATCTTTGCGATGGCATGGATCAAGCTAATAGTCCTATACTCGGTAATATCCTTGCCCCCCTCTTTTTTTGGTAATATCACAATGTTGGTCGAGTTAAGCCATTGGAGGTGGTGATGGGTCCGCAGCATAGAAAACAAAAATTTCCTACGATGGGAACTGTACGCCAAGATCTATCTACTAGATACAAGCAACGGGTGGATATACATCCATAGAGAACTTACCCTCGAAGACAACAAAGCTTTGTTAACGAGTTGGAACTCGTGGATGATGTAGTCGTACACTTGCCGATCTCAAGATCGTGATGAAGTCCAGCAGGTCCGGCTCCAGCACGTCCTTCAGATCCAGCTCCAGCAAGTCCAGCACCACCAAGTCTAGCACCGCAAAGCAGCGGTGCATCCGTGATCCCACACACGTCCGGTACCCCGACAACCTCCGTCCCTCGCTCCAGCAAAGCAGCGGAAGCAGCAACTCCTTTCCAGATAAAGCCATCGGAAACATGTATCTCGCTAATCCGAGACCATGGGGGAATAATACTAGAGGGGGAGATAGATCCTTCACGAGGAGGTGTGAGGAAGAAGGGGAGTGAGGGGGGACTTTTATAGGAGAAGGGGGTACCCCTCCCCATGGCCGGCGCCCCATGGGGGTGACTCCTCACCTCCCCCATTCATGTGGTGGTAACCCCTCCACATTAAAATGGCCCTTCACATTCTCTTTTAAAGTCTCCACTTTAAATGCATTAAATTTCTCCAAATTTAATGCTCACTCATTTAATAAAACTCTTTTATTATTTTTATTCAGAATTTTGTTAATTACTTTAATTAACAAACATTCACATAAAACCCCCTGCAACATTTCAATATTACATGCAGAACCAATTTCAGCAATTTCACCCGAAACAGTTTTGGTGTCTATTGAAATAATTCCAGCGCTTTCTTAAAATCTTTATCTAAAACATATTTGCTCCAAATGGTGTCGGTATCCCTTAAGTGTGTCACCCTACGGTTCGTCAATAATGCAGACATGATCGTGACCCCTCTCCGATCAATAATCAGCAGCGGGACCTGGCGACCCGTACTGACTCCCACATATTCAACGATGACTTCTGTGATCGTGAGAACCTTTAACGCTAGTAACTAAATCCCTTTGTCTCGCGATATATTACATGTCCGAGATTCGATCATCGGTATCTTCATACCTAGTTTGATCTCGTTGCTGACATGCACTCTTTTCTCGTTCCCGTGATATAACATTCTAGTGATCACATCACTTGCTTGCAAGCTATCTTAATGTGATATCACCGAGAGGGCCCAGAGTATATCTATCCGTCATCGGATTGAAAAATTCCACTATTGATCCATGAGCCTCAACATAACACCTTCGTAGCACTGAACCCATCTTTATAGTCACTCTGTTACGGTGTGACGTTTGATGTTATCAAGATACTCTTCCGGTGTTAGCAATTAACATGATCTCATGGTCTAAGGATAAAGATTACTTCGTATGATGTTATAGCAATATAAACATAATGACTTTGATCGTATTGCTATACTTCGGATGAATGTTCATCACATCATTCAACTAATGTTGTGACCTCGTTATTAACAACATCCAATGTCCATGATAAGGAAACCTTGATCATCTTGTTAATCAACGAGCTAGTTTATATAAGAGGCATAACTAGGAACCCTTTTTGTTTATTAAACACACATGTATTGACGTTTCCGATCAATACAATTATAGCATGCAAAATAAACATTCATCATAAACATGGAATAAGATAATAACCACTTTATTATTGCCTCTTGGGCATATTCCCTTCAGTCTCCCACTTGCACTAGAGTCAATAATCAAGTTTGAAAAACTTTGCATATTGAACACCTATGGCTTTCTGGTGTTGCATATACGCGATTGCTAGTGGTTAACATAATCCTTGGATCTGACAGTTTCAGGTCCGTGTGTATTTGCATGTCTTTGCGTCTCTACGCATCACTCATTCTCAAATAAGATGACATTATAAATTTGGTCCTTTGGTGAGACCTTTAGTTCGTTCGGCTTCAAATATGTTGATATTATTGTCACACAATATATCTTCATAGTATTAGCCCACTTTGAACCACACCTAGTTTGATAAAAAACTACTTAACACAAATACCCTCCTTTGCTGCTACTATAGCAGTTATATACTTAGCCTATTGTTGTAGTATCCGTCATAATGTCTCAACTTTGGAACTCATCCAAATCCATCATGGAACATCCTTTCCATTATATTGTGCCACCCATAGTCTAAATTGAGATAAATTTAATTTGTATATTGTGACAAAAAATAGTATCAATGTAACACTTTACAATGAACTACCTTTAACTATTTGTCACTTATACATGATATATTCTTAGTTCTTCCAAAGCTCATAAGAATATCTTTACTATCGTCCAATGATCATCTTATGAATCATTCTGGTATGTGCTCATAACATTTAGAGCATAGGACATTTTGGATATATACATATCATGGTATAATCGATCAAAATCTTCATGTGATTTTACTCACCAAGTGTTGAAACACTTGAATCTTGATACAATTCTTTCCATGCAGCAAGAACCTTTCTTGTTGTTTCCATATTGAACCCTTTCAATATCTCATATATGTATGTCTGGCATAATCATATTAGCGCATCAATCTATCCATATAGATATTGATGCCTAATATTTCGAGTTTGCCCAAGTCTTTCATCGAAATCTTATTTTAATGAAATTCTTAACTTGTGTCAATACAAGATAAATCATTTCCAATCAACAATATGTTCTCTACATAATGTATTAGAAATATGTCTCAGCGCTCCCACTTAATTTCTTGCAAATGCAAGCATCTTCATCATCTCCGATGAATTTAAACTCTTTTAACAGTTTCATCATGGTGGAGATTCCAACTCCGCTATGCTTACTTCAACTATTGAAGTTTGCATGCCCTTTTAGCACCCTTTGAATGAACAAAACCCTTTAGACCATGTCATGTACACGTCCTAGGTAACCGTTCTATTAGAAGAACCTTGTTTTGTTTATTCAACTACCATATACCAAATTATATGTAGTGGTTGCTACATTAATCCGTCAAGACTAAATATCGCTATGAAAGATCAAATCTTGTCATAGTCAACTCCTTAAACATTGTCGTAAACTTCTTTCCGACATGTCGACTATTTTATAGATGTTAAACATCCATGTCTTATTTCTTTATAGATCCAAACACGACCGATAGGCTTCACGCCTTTCCGGAGGGTCTTCCAAGTTCAGAAACTTGATTTCTCGTGTATGGATACTATCACGGATTCTATGACTTCTAGTCATTTTATGGAGTCATGGACCATCATTGCTTCTTTGCATGTAGTCGGTTCATCATTGTCAAAACAATAATGACTTGCTTATCAAATCACACTATTTGATTCTTACCGACCCACACGGTTCAATATGAACTCTAATCTCCGAGATCACAACCTTTGTAATCACGGGAGCCATGAGCATTATGGCCGCCACCGGGACACTTTCCGGTGTTGTGATACTTAGCACATATAGCTAAGGTTCAACAACCTTATCAAAGTTCTATTGTCCTCCCACTTAACTTTTCACGAAAAATTCCTTCTCAAGAAACTTGACGTTTCAAGTAACAAACTCTTTTGTCCTCGGTGTTATGGAGAAATTCCCAATAAATTCTTTGGAATAACCTACAAAGACGTGATAATCCAACTTTGGTTGTAAACATTTTACTTATGCATAGCATACCAAAATTTAAGAAAAGACAATTCGGGTTTTATCCCAAACCATAACTTATATGGTGTCATTTCAACGGATCACGTTGGTGCTCTTTTCAGTGTAAAAGCGGTAGTCTCTAAAGCTTAAATCCTTAAAACATAATGGCAGTTTTATAAATGACACCCTTGATCTTACCATGTCAAACATGGTTTGATTTCATCTTTCGAATATGCCATACTCCTATGGTTTACCGGAAAACACAAATCATGGAACAATTCCTCAAATCTTAAGTGTTTTACTAAACATGTAACTCAAATATCTTCCTTTATGATCAAATCATAAACTCTTTTATTTTCTTGTTACAATGATTTTCCACTTCATCTTGAAAGTCTTTGAACAATTTTCAAATATTTCATACTTCTTCCTTATTAAGTAAATATATAGATATATTCACTTAAATTTCTGGATAAAGCATATGAAGCAAAAAGATCCATCGCATATGGCTACACATAATGGACTATGCACATCAGCATGCACAATTTCCAATAAGCCAGTCATCCGTTCCTGTTTGGCCTATGAACGGAGTTTCAATTATCTCGAGAAAAGTCTCACAAGCGTCAATTGATCAAAATCAAAGACTCCAAAAATTCCATTAACATGGAGTTTCTTCATGTTTTCTTTCCAATATAATTTAAAACAGCGATGCCACTTCATAAGTGATATTTTAATCATTTTTCTTGCGACATTTTAGCAATAGTGTTTATGGATGTGATTTCTCCCACTAGACTTGTAAAAATTCATCCATCCTTTATGGAATACGGTAATTATTTGAACAACCATTGTTCTCGTAATACCGGAACAAAATAACAATTATTAAAACAAATCTTGAAGGCTAGGTTTGACGACAACGAAAAGCACAATAACACTTTATTTGTTTTTGATGAACATCATCACTTATTCTCTTGCTAGTTACTTAGGCCATTGTAGTTCATGAATTGTGTTGTCCTGTATGACACTTCATACCAACCAATTCGGTATCCAATACCGGTATCCAATACCTCAGAACCACATTGTTTAACAAGCAAGGAATACAGCCATAACATGTATATCTTCTATATACCTAATCTGGACATTTCCAACTTTTTCTTTTCTGCCAAATATTTTATAGATTCTCTTTCAGCAATTCCTTTTCCTTTTAAAAGAATCTATCAACATCAATAGTGGTGTCATTCACATGACACATAGTACAAAGCGTATATAGTCAAATACTAATACCTTTAGACTTGCACTTTGAAGTGGATCACCATCATCAAATGTTTGGTATTCTTTCAAAAATCCATTCTTTAGTAATCTTTTAGTGTAGTAAATATTTTACTTACATCTTCTATTCACCCTTATCATGACAACTTTCATGATCAAGCTACTATAGCCTGTAAGGAAGAATCACGAGTATAATGTTAGTTCCCAAAACCTTTTTGGGAGATCCGGATGCTTAGCATCTCCATCCTTCACAAATTCTCATACAATATGAGAACATGTATTTTGATAAATTATACTCTATCATAATGCAACCAAAAACATTGTCTCAGATATCACAATACCTTTCATACATGATGGTTTCTGAAACAATTTTCAGCTCCAATATAATCTTGATATTAAAACAACTTTTGAATATCAATAATCATGGAGGCAAACATGATACTTTAGATACTAACATTGGAATTCTTACTCTTGATTTAATACTACTTATTAAACTTTATGGAGTAAATAGAGTTTGCTGAAAGTTTGCAATAGGACTTATAAACTTTAAATTGACATTCAAAACAATACGATACCAGTTCGAAAAGTAAATATCCAGAATTCTATAGTTCTATTATCTCAATTAAAACTAAGCATAAGGTAGTGAACAGACGCCAATGACTACAACAAATTATGCAAATTCACTTCGATTTAGTTTATGACAAATTTAGTTCGACTAATCCAAATTAGAAATGAACTCCCACTCAAAAACGACATCCCTCGTGCCTTTTTGGTGATTACATGAACCAAATCCACTACACCAAGTCTGATCATCACGTGAGTCGGTGTAGCTTCAAAGGCGAGCATCAATATGGACATCATATCAACTATATGACTCATGCTTAACCTTTCGGTCCGTGTTCTGAGGCCATGTCTGTACATGCTAGGCTCGCCAAGTAAGAACCTTAGTACTCGCGTGTGTAAAACTATCTTACACCCGTTGTATGAAAGCGTAGAGTCAAGTACACCCTATCATCACGTGATGTCTCGAAACATGATCCATAGAACGGTGCATACTTAAGGAAGAACATATTTTTATCTTGATATCTAAATGAGGGATCATCTTACAATGCTACAGAAAGCGCCAAACTAGCAGTATAAGATGCTAACATCTAATGTGTAAAGTGAGATGATATGGTCCATGCATTTGATCTCTATCATTTGCATCGTGATATTGATCTCTATCATTCCTTTGTGTGTAAGGCCAAGGTCTATGGAACTTACACGTTGAGTGTGTTATAAGAGTATCTATCATACATCTACTTACAATAATACCATATCAATACACTAGCCCAGCAACGATCTAAACTAGACGCCTCTAATTTATCAATTGCAAGTTTTACGTGGCTTAGGGCTTTCGGAGATAGAACCGTTTTTTCCTACGAACATGAACCACAACAAGGATAACCAAGTTATTAGCAACTCGTTGTAAATTAGATATTGACTATATAGGAGAGACAGACATCCGCCAGCCACTTATGCAAAACAAGTTGCATGTCAGTCGTGGAACCGGTCTCATGTACGATGACATGTAAGGTTGGTCCAGGCCGCTTCATCCCACTATGCCACCAATATCCAAAATACATAGAAGATGTAATAACATGATCATCATCGCCCACATATAAACATATGTGTACTACCCGTGCAAAGCACCTACGCATAGATCAGGCTCTGATACCACTGTTGGGTCCGCAGCATAGAAAACAAAAATTTCCTACGATGGGAACTGTACGCCAAGATCTATCTACTAGATACAAGCAACGGGTGGATATACATCCATAGAGAACTTAGCCTCGAAGACAACAAAGCTTTGTTAACGAGTTGGAACTCGTGGATGATGTAGTCGTACACTTGCCGATCTCAAGATCGTGATGAAGTCCAGCAGGTCTGGCTCCAGCACGTCCTTTAGATCTAGCTCCAGCAAGTCCAGCACCACCAAGTCCAGCACTGCAAAGCAGCGGTGCATCCGTGATCGCACACACGTCCGGTACCCCGACAACCTCCGTCCCTCGCTCCAGCAAAGCAGCGAAAGCAGCAACACCTTTCCAGATAAAGCCACTGGAAACATGTATCTCGCTAATCTGAGACCATGGGGGACTAATACTAGAGGGGGAGAGAGATCCTTCACGACGAGGTGTGAGGAAGAAGGGGAGTGAGGGGGGCCTTTTATAGGAGCAGGAGGGTACCCCTCCCCATGGTCGGCGCCCCATGGGGGGTGACTCCTCACCTCCCCCATTCATGTGGTGGTAACCCCTCCACATTAAAATGTCCCTTCACATTCTCTTTTAAAGTCTCCACTTTAAATGCATTAAATTTCTCCAAATTTAATGCTCTCTCATTTAATAAAACTCTTTTATTATTTTTATTCAGAATTTTTTTGATTACTTTAATTAACAAATATTCACATAAAACCCCCCTGCAATATTTTAATATTACATGCAGAACCAATTTCAGCAATTTCACCCGAAATAGTTTCAGTGTCTATTGAAATAATTCCAGCGCTTCCTTAAAATCTTTATCTGAAACATATTTGCTCCAAATGGTGTCGGTATCCCTTAAGTGTGTCACCCTACGATTCGCGAATAATGCAGACATGATCGAGACCCCTCTCCGATCAATAATCAGCAGCGGGACCTAGAGATCCGTACTGACTCCCACATATTCAACGATGACTTCTGTGATCGTGAGAACCTTTAACGCTAGTAACTAAATCCCTTTGTCTCGCGATATATTACATGTCCGAGATTCGATCATCGGTATCTCCATACCTAGTTTGATCTCGTTGCCGACATGCACTCTTTTCTTGTTCCCGTGATATAACATTCTAGTGATCACATCACTTGCTTGCAAGCTATCTTAATGTGATATCACCGAGAGGGCCTAGAGTATATCTATCCGTCATCAGGATTGACAAATTCCACTCTTGATCCATGAGCCTCAACATAACACCTTCGTAGTACTGAACCCATCTTTATAGTCACCCTGTTACGGTGTGATGTTTGATGTTATCAAGATACTCTTCCGGTGTTAGCAATTAACATGATCTCATGGTCTAAGGATAAAGATTACTTCATATGATGTTATAGCAATATAAACATAATGACTTTGATCATAATGCTATACTTCGGATGAATGTTCATCACATCATTCAACTAATGTTGTGACCTCGTTATTAACAACATCCAATGTCCATGATCAGGAAACCTTGATCATCTTGTTAATCAACGAGCTAGTTTATATGAGAGACATAACTAGGAACGCTTTTTGTTTATTAAACACACATGTATTGATTTTTCCGATCAATACAATTATAGCATGCAAAATAAACATGGAATAAGATAATAACCACTTTATTATTGCCTCTCGGGCATATTCCCTTCAGGTGGGACACTTGATGGTTGTTGAACTGATGTATGACTCTCATAATGTCCTATTTTATGGTTTTCCAACACTTGTAGAAAGCTCCGATAAAACCATCGAGCTCGGGCACCTTGTTGGAAAGAATTTGTCTAATTGCGTTAACCACTTCCTCCTCCGAGAAAGGGCCATATATGCACTCCAAGGTCACATTCCCCACATTTAAGCTCTCCCAATTGAAGTCATGATTTGTAGGTGGTCGTCTTCCAATTACTGAAGAGAAATAGTTATAGATGATTGTCTCTTTGTGCTCATGGTTTGTGACCCATCCACTATTTTGTTTGAGGCCTTTAATGTGATTTTTCCTTCATCTTGTATTGACCCTTAAATGGATTTTTTTGTATTTGCTACCCTTGTTTTATATTAGGAATCCGAACGCCTTTCTTTTTTCTTGCTATCTCCACAATTGTGAGGCTGACCACTCTCCTTTTAAGGAAAGCCCTAAGATTGCGCTCATTCGTGGATAGAGGGCGGTCCTCTTAGGCTTTTTCAAGGTGGAGAATGACAAGGAGGGCAGCATCAAGGAGCACTTTTGTTTTGGATAATAACCTTTGACTCCATTTGTGAGATTCTTCACGGTCGCCTTGAGCTTGTAGAAAAGGTTTTGGTAAGGATCGACATGGTAGGAGGGAAAGCTTCAAGCTTGGGCCACAATCTCTCCAAAACACGGAATGCATGTCCAAAAATTCTCAATTTAAAACTTCTCGCCTTTCTTGGACCACCACCTTTGGCAAGAAGGGGGCAATGGCCGGAAAGGGTGGATGACAAAGCATTGAGGACATGAGAGCCAAAGTGGAAATCCCATTAGGCACTGCAAGAGAAATAGTCCAACTTGCTCATAGTGGGACATTCCCTCTCATTGCTCCACATGAAGCGCCTATTTTGGAGATGAATTTATTTGATCTCACAATTTTGCAAGGCTGCTCGGAATCTATTAATGCAACATTGGTTTGTATTTATTTTGTTCTTGTCTCTAGCTCGACAAATTTGGTTAAAATCCCCAAGGGGCTAGCCATTTGTCTCCATTTGCGGGCTTTTGGAATAATAACTCGTCGAAGAAATTGACTTTTCTTCCTCAGTATGGAGACCAAAGTGATCTTAAAGGAGATTCCCGACCTTCAAACAAGTACTGAGAACGAGAGGCAAAACTCGGTCGCAACAACATTGGTGACATGTACGACCGCATCAACCCATAACATGAGGATGCCTCTTCTAGTCCCCATAGTCGGGCGCTAGGAAAAGCTCTTGAGGGGGTGCCCTCCTAAGTAGATTGCAACAAACTGGTCAACAACATCGAGGTTCGTCTCTTCGAGACAAACAATTTGGCAGGACGAAGCAACTACAATCTCATGGATTGTTGTTTGCCTATCAGTGTCATTCATGCCTCTCACGTTCCAGCTTAGAAAATTGACATTTTCACTGATTGAGGAACTTTGAGAACTCATAGCAGCGCGGACTAGGCATGTAGGAAATATCATCAATAGGATACAACAAATTAGAAGGCATAGGTGGCAACCGTAGACAAGCAATAGCATCGGCTAGCATCTGTTGCGGTTCAGGTAACACTAGCAGATACTGCTCAAGCTACGTGCAACTATGAATGACAGAAATCCACACATGGCTTGATAGACTCGTTGACCAACAAGACACAGAAAAAATAGCTAATGTCTGTAACCAAACACTGTATAGACCAACAACTAGCTAGGACTGATCAAGCATTGCGCACAGAGATGTCTCTGTCTGCTCTAGTGTTCCCGCGCCAGCAGTACATGTTGTAATCTCAGTGACTCGCCAGTAGTTCCTGATGCCTTCCGTGCCCACACATATCATGTTCATGTCCCTAGTGATCAAATATACAATGAGGATGAACAAATTGAGACGAGTTAATTCCAAGGTATTAGGAATAAGATCTTTTGCCAAGGGAATCATCCATGCTCCTTATAGAAGACTTGGGTGGTACAAAGTGGCATGAAGTCACCGGTCCTCCGGTAAGTAAATAGAAAAGTATCAGTTGGTTATGAGCTGGGTATGGAGTAGGTCAAGGGGTATTAGAGCTATATCGATTATTTAGACCAATATCGATGTTTTTCCTTAGACATTTAATTTTGAAAAGAGCGAATTATAGATCTTTTCTTACATAGACATTTAATTTCAGTATGTTCTGTTTATGATCATCTCTACAACGTGTGCGGAATCGCGACCTGTGTATGGAGGTGTGTACATGATTGGAGAACATGGCGAGGGATATTTTTATCCAACATGGATGACAGCGTGATCCACGGATTGGTCCTCCATCACCCTTAGGCGTTTTATAGTTTCTTCGAGATTACATGTATTTAGCCTTTTTATGTTTCCTTTTAGTGAACTTGTTGCGGGTATGTGCATCCTAGTTATGTAGAGGCTGGATGCAGTGTCTAAACCTTTTAAATAATAAAGTGTCTTTTATTAAAAATGCATTAATATAATACAACTCGGTAACACACATTTTGCCTTCAAATTTAGTGAAAAATAAAGCCCAACGTCTGTATCTCAATCGTGAAGTCAGGCTAAAAGAAAGCAGGGGTTGTCTAGTCCATATCAATCAAGAACTGAGCAGGTCACTCGGGCCTAACATATTCTCTCACCCTCTTCTATCTATCCGTTTCAACATGAAGGGGTCTACCATGATCCCGATTCCATCCCAAGCCAAGCGAGAAAACTCTTCATTGTTGCTTCCCCGAGTTTAAATGATCACGAGAGTGTGGCGTATAGCCTTGGTAGAGTAGGATGGCTTGATTGTTAGCAAAGGGACGAGGAAAAGGGAGAATAGGTGATGCAACATAGTAGGACTAAGAGGCACATCGTCCAGTCAAGAGAGATCTCGAGTACATATTATAATGGTGGTGATCTATTGGTAATTCCTGCCCTCCTGGTGCCTTCTACGTCCACACATATCCATTTTGAATCCCTAGTGCACAAAGGCTCCACATATAATGGGAGAAAAGTGATTGAGTAATAAGAATACAAACAAGTAAAACAAGAAATAAGCTATATACTCCCTCCGTTTTAAAATATAAGATGTTTTAGCTTTGTGAAAGGAGTGTATATAGACTCTTTTTAGTGTCTAGGTTCACTCCAAACCTAGATGAACCTAGATACTAAAAGAGGTCTAGATACACTTCATTCACAAAGCTAAAACATCTTATATTTTAAAACGGAGGGAGTATCATTTTATTGGGGAAGCCTTGATTCATAAAAACGACTGGTGGAAATGATATAGATTAAAATCTCTCCTCATGGAATTGTATCTGCATCAGGAAGTCATCAATGCATGCACTTCGAGCATGTATACATGCAGGATGCAAGGACTGTGTATTAACTTTCAGTACAGACTAAAATAGTACTTCAAATACACACAATTACACACAATTGATCGAATAAGAGATAAAGAATAAACGCAGCTAAGAGCACATCGATTGTCATGTGTTGTTGGCCTTTTAAAGCTCTCAAGTTGTTTTGTGACATCTTACACAAGTCATGTGTGATAGGAATGTCAATGGAGAGTTTGTTGGTTACGAGATTGGTCTCGGGTAGGTCAGAAACTATTGTAGATATTTTGATTGTTTAGACAAATGCTGATGAATTTTCTTAGCCTTTTCCTTTTGAAAAGGGAGAATTATATTAATTGCTTGACCTATGCATTAATATGATAGATCTCGTTAACACACAATTTATTATTTTGAAGTTCATGAAAAATAAAGCCTAATGTATGTAACTCTACCATGAAGTCGTCCTAAAAGCAAGTTGAGGCTCTCTAGTCAATACCAACCAAGAGCTAATTAGGTCGGTCAGGCTAAATATTATCTCTCCCTCTTCAATCTATCCTTACCGACATTAACTGATGCGTTGTGGACAGACCGACTCAACAAAAAGAGAAGATAATTGACCTTAGAATTTATGGATGCAAAGCTTGCTCCAGCAATACAAAGTTCAGTTATAGAATAGATAGATGAGGGGATTTGACTATTGGGATCCCCTCTCCCCGTCGAAAGATGTCCCCACCTGAGTTTGAAAGACATGTTCTGGGGAGATTAGGGAATCATGATAAGATAAAAAAGGTGCCTCAAAGATCAACTTTTTCGAAACCAGGGAGACCAAATCCATTTTTCACAAAATCATCATATATGTTTGATCGAAATTGAAAATTATGCATAGTTCCTACAAAATCCAGAAATTCAGGAATGGCACCTAAAAATGCACAAATTAAAGGAATATCAAGAAAAGTTCTCGTACAAAAAAGTTAAATGACAAAAATACTCCAACTCATATATCGAGTTGCACAAATAACACGACACTGGTTATGAATTTAGTGTGTTGGTTCTATTTTAACATGAAAATACCTATCATGGTCAGAAGTCCAATAATAATAGTATTTTGTTCTATTAAGATACACCCATTTGTGTGATTGATCCATTCCAAATTGTCTTGTTGCTGGAATAGTTGCCCTACTGATACTTTTGAATCAACTTATTTTAATACTTTCAATTTCTAGCTTTAGGTACCATGCAAAGAAAAAAGTTTGAAACCATATATAAGCATTGGATTTGATGTGTATGCATGTATCCAAAGAAATCGAAGCATTAGTAGGGATGCTAGATGGAAACATAGTAAACACACAATGGTATCTTAGAAGAGAACTAAACTCCCTAGAATTGAGCTCTTGTGGTTGCTCGAGAGGTGTACTTGGGTGACCTCCAGTTTGTGGTGTGGTGGACTGATCCAAAATAAGATTTACACTCCATCAAAAAATAAATACTCCAAAACAGTATGGCGCATTAAGTGGGAAAAACGATTCAATTTCCAACTGTGGTTTCCTTGTGTGTTTTTTATTACGTGACGGCTTTAATTACGGGAGAGAAAATGAGAGAAAATGATAGTATGGGAATGGTGATTTAGGAGCATTAGTCACGCTTGGACTTATAAGCATGAAATATCTGAACTTAGCTTCCGAATTGGGTCCCGTGGTTGTCTCGGTTATATCCTTTTGAGTGACCCTAGTTGTCGGAGTGTAACCATTGAGAAATGAATGTCGTCGTTCCGTGCGGTCCTGCCTGCGTGCCTTTTGTGTTCTTGGTATTGTGGCGGGCCATGTTTAGCCGCATGTGTTCTATGTGGAAGGGTGAAGTGGGGCACGGGGTCGGTTGTTACTGCTTTGATCACAGTGTTGTTCTCTCTCCTGCTTTTCTTGATGTGGCGGTGGTTTCTTTTGGCGCTATTGTAACCTCTTGCTTCTTCACCTCCTGAACTTTGTTTGTGCGAGCTGCTTCTCGGTGCGGCCGCTGTGCCCATGCTTGTTCTCTAGGGATGTCTCCTCTTTGGTTTGTTCTCTCTACTCTCTGCTCTGCGGTTTTCTTCAATGTTGTTGTAGGGGCCGGTTCTGGTGGGACGGGTCATGGGGTGTGATTGTTGTATGGGCTTGTGGGTGATGTGAATCTATGGTGGTCATCATTACGGCGGCTGGTCAAGACCGGTGCGCGGGTGTGCGGCGGGTTTGCAGATGTAGGGGTGTGTGGGATGCGATTCGCTCTCGCTAGCCTCCAGCGTACAAAGCTCTGTCATACGAACCGAAACAAGGCACAACGGACAAAATATGAAACCTATATACTCAAGAAAGAGAACACCCCACCATAGAATTTAAACGCAATTAGCAGAGGATGGCGCGGCGGAGCGCGCTGGGTCCGTCTAGTATATTCTTCTTTGACCTACCCGATACCAAGCTCATTACCAAAAGATTTTAATTTGTCCACCTACCCAAACCAACAATCTTATGTCACTACCACCGGTTATTTTATAAAGTGAGGGTTTCCCAAGCAAAGGATATATTGCCTATTCATCATTTTACTCCTTTGTCTTAGAAATATGCCATCACATTCCGTGCATTACATGTTGTGTCTTTGTGTAGCAAGGATTCAAATAGGATGTGTGGGCATAGAAGGCACGAGGAATTACTGATAGATCACGACAATTACAATATGCACTCCCGGTTTTGGATGATGTGCCTCCCATATTCCCTCCGCTAACCATCAAGAAATCCTACCACGATGTCATAGTCATGTCATCCCAAGGAACATGTCGTGCACAACTTTCTTGCTTGCCCAGGGATAGAATAGAGATCAGAGGGTGTACGACTCAGGCTGCAAGCGGGTCGTGACGCGGGAGCCCGCGTATTTGCCGCATGTGCCTGCTACACTTAAGTGGAACGTCACGGCAGCCCGCAATAATTGATTGTAGTTATGCGGTCGCCGCATTTGCCCACATAGTTCTTGTTACGTAGATGTTTCCTTCGTTTTCTTGTCTCTTTTTTTTTTAGCGGACGTATTCTTGTCTCTCTCAACGGGCGGTGTTTATCGGTTTCTCCTGTGTATTAATTCAGCGGCCCCTCCAGGTGCAGGCCCGTCAAGAATGATAGGTGACGACGCTAGCAAGCTAAGCAGATTTTGCTGCAAAACAAAGTTTAAGTACTCCCTCCGCTCTCAAAATAGATGTTCTAAATTTGTTTAAATTTTGATATGTATATATACTAATAGTGTCTAGATAGACAAATTCATGACATCTATTTTGAGACGGGATGGAGTAGCTAAGACAATAATGCAATCATTGTGTTAATCAAGGAATTTCTATGGAAACCAATTCCGCCCCGTGTTGCCCAACCCTAGGTGATAACAGGGCAACGCCGCAGTGTTTTTCTCGGTCGGAGACTGCGCGTGAGATGGTGACAGATCAGCGGCGTGTTGGTGAGACGGTGGTCGATCCTCCTGCTCTATGGTCGACATCTCTAGCTCGCTTCTCGTGAGTCCAAAGGCGCCTCCTTCCCAGGTGTCCAATGGGCGTTGGGGTGAACGGCAGGGGTGGGAAAAATCCCTAAAGCAGATGACAACAACTCCCGTCGGCGCCGTCACCTTCTTGGAGGCGCCGTCAAGGCACTGCATGTGCTTCCCCACCTCAAGCACTAGGGGAACCCTTGATCCGTTTCGGATCGGGCGGCGATGGCGCAATAGCGTCGGTCCCTCATTGGATGTGCCGCTTAGGTGATTCGAGGAGTCCTCGGTGCGCAGTAGCGTCGGTCCCTCCTTGGGTGCGTCGCATATGAGTGGACGATGCATTGGCTTGTGCCTTCCCGGAGTTAGAGTCGGTCATGAAGTTCTCTTCTTCGGTTGTGATGAGGCTTGGAAGCTCGGTGTATCGCTTCCTCGCCATTCATGGCTAGAGACGATGCAAGGCGAGTCTTCGTCGTTTGGTCGGTTTGGGTTCGAGCATCTCTAGCAGCTGCAAAACATGGATGCGGTAAACCGAAAACCTTATTTGCGGTATAGAAAACCATGGAGAGGAACAGATACACTAATCCAAACTGTATATTTAAAAATCATCACACATTGACGCTAGATGACATAGAGGAGGTTTTGATCATCTAGATCTATATATAAAGTTTAGCAGAAATTGATGTTGCGTCCTGCATCGAGCCGTCCAAGTACAAAAATAACATATTTCAAAATGCTAAAAAAATTTTAAAAGAAATATGTTCACATGTGGCTTCATGTTTTAGGTTCACCCGAAGTCATTCCACGAAACCGATATGTTTTGTGGGCTGGGCAAGAAAGACAAAAAATTGTCTTGTGTAGCACCAATTTTTTTTCTTTAGCACCAAGTTTTTTCTTTTTTACACAAGTCATCACGAAACGACTTTGCGCGCACCTAAAACTTGAAGTTCTGCATACACATATTTTTTTGAATTTTTTTTACTATTTTAAATTTTGACAAAAATCAAATTCAAATAAACCGTGCATATTAGCTTGGGAGCAAAATAGCCGCGTACACAGGTTAGGACCTATACGAAGCTAGCTCAGGCAAAATCAATTTATTGCTTACCGGCGTCTTGCTCAGCAGTTGTCGCTGTCCAATGTTAGATGTGTTTTGCCGCAGCCCTCGCGAGTCGCAACCTGCGTGCGCTGCTATGTGGGCTAGGAAGTGGCACTGAGTACATAACCGCTTAATACCGCAAAACTAATTTAGTTTGTTGCGGGCGTCCGCATACAGCATTTTGTGGGGTGGGCTTTGCGCCGCCAAGGTCGTCCCGCATCCAGCCTGATGTACGACGGCACTTCCTAGTCTATTGCACCTGCCACCGATTGACACAACAACCACCTCTTTTCCCTTGTCGGGATCAAGATCCGATCTGTAGCAGCGGTCACACAACATAGGCGAGGTCAATGAGAAACATGACTACTGCATGGAACCCGGTCAGACCAAATTGGTGCGCAGGTGCCTCCTGCGTTCTCCTTTACTTTCTGATCAACCCCTGGATGTGCATTATGTACTCCATATGTTTGACTCTCTAAGGGTGGACTGTAGAAAGAGATGCATCGGGATGATTGAGTAGTATGGTCTCTTCCTTGGCATAGTAGTTCACGAGATGTTAATTATGCTCACAGATGTCTCTCTAAAAAAGGCCAAACCCTCCTCGTGCAACCAAATTAGCCCCCTCAGATGCCCAAAATTACTTGTGGGAGATTCTGAACGAGCAGGTCACGTATCGCTAGCATTCGACTAGGGCGCTGGCCAACCCACCGCGGTGGTTCCTTGTATGATCGTTGAGTTTTGTAAAGAGTAGCCACTTCTACACCAGTGGTGATTGATTCCATTTGGCTATTCTCTACGTTAGTTTGTGATTTGTTCTTTCACCAACTTCACTTTGTATCCTATCGACTTGATCTCATCATCACTGACCCTTTCATCTTTAATCGGCATGGTATTCAAGGGAGAAATAATGCCTAGCCGCTATACCTCTGTATAGAGCACTCCTAAAAGAGTCATCAAGTTCATGTGTGCACATATGAATGTCAAAAATGATGATATCAACTACAAATATGCTTATGGAGGTGAAACAAAGGCTAGGAAGCATCACATCCGGCAGTTAACAAGGCTAGCACCCCGTGGCAAGCACACTACAATCTCCCCCGGCACTACAACACCACACACGAAGCACATGGGCACAACACAACATCGGAAGCACATGGTTCTTTAGTAGAATGACGATGTCGTCATGCAGCAGATCGATCAGCAGCACATGGTTCTTTAGCAGAATGCCGATGGCGTTATCCAGCAGAAGAACCATCTTCGCCAAAACCAACACAACTTGACCCATCAGCATGCTGCAATCACCGTCAGGGCTACGAGATAGCCTACCATTATCCGTGTGTACGCAGGTACCATAATAAAGCATTAAAAACGCAGGTACCATAATAAAGCATTAAAAAGCTCGCCGTATCGGCAAACTGGAGAAGTAACAATTGCGGCAACAACACCACCAACCAAGAGAGTTAGAGCAGGTGCAGAGTGACTGAATTGATAAATTCACCATTGTCAAGCCAAAATAAAATTAACCGATACATATTGCCCCCTAGACTAATTGTCTAGATGGTTGGAGGTAGAAACCATGTAGGAGTGCAAGGGTTAACGCTGACATAGTATCCTATCGACTTGATCTCATCATCAGTGACCCTTTCATCTTTTCTACAATACAGACGGTCATCATCATCCGTTCTGGTCAAGTACACCGCATCGCTGAAGGACTCGATATTTCTCGAGGGCCGATGGTTGGAGTAGTAGATCCTGTTTCTCTCCACACCTTGGCGTCCACCCACCGGCACGTGCACCGCCCTAGAGCACTTTGGCCCCAGGAACAGGGCATGCTCGTCCAAACTCCTCATCTCCACCCACCTATAGCCTTCAGCATCGTTAACGAGTTCAAACAAGTTGAAGGAAGTCTTGCGCTCGGGAGGCAGCAGCCGCGACCTCACCGCCATGACTAGCTTGCAGCGCAGCTCAATGAGGTAGACAACGGACTCGTCATGTATGCTCCATCTGGTGGGGCTATCGTACGTTTGCGCTACCAGCAGCTGGACGGCGGTGATCGCTGGCGCACCATCGTTGTCCACGCCGATGTCATACTTGAATAGGTTCTCGCCATAGCATGTTACACCATAAAGCTCCCCTTGGCAGAAGGCGATGTCATGGAGCATTTCCCTCTCCCGACCTCCACATCCGTGTGTTGTCCACCCATAATCTGGACAGCCAACCTTGCAAACGGCGACCCTGCATGTGTTGGTCATGGCTGCGAGAATGCAGCTGCTTGATGTGGGGGCCTCTGAGAAAGCGATTTTCCGGATGAGGAAGCCTTTAGGTGAGCATACGTTGCACGCTAAGGTCCTTTGCTTCTCAGATAGGGTTACCTCGGCGCCAGAGAAAAGGTTCCTGATCACGATCACATTCAGAGGTTCTTCATCGCTCTGCCACAAAGCTATCCAGCCGTCGTCGGTGCCGCCGACGTGCCAGTTGCTCCATATGTCTCTCGGAGGAAAGACACACACGACCTCACCGTCCTCGAGACAGTACAAGGACTTCATCTTCGTCGGGTTGACATCCCCACGGGACTTGCCGTACCATGACGAGAGGAGCAGCAACGGCATAGCGGGCGGAGACGGGTGGCGCCACGCCGCGGCACGCCACGGCCTGCAGACGCTGGTGAAGAAGACGCGGCTGCGTGGGGAGCCGACTCTGGAGCGGATCATGCCAAGAACATCGTAGGGGAGCTCGGACCACTGCACCACCGCCACCGCCGATGCGTTCTGTTCGGTGCTACCGTCGCCTGTGGCGGCCATCTGTGTGGCCATGTTTTGTTCCTTCGATCACCAGTAGCCACAAGATCACTACTCGAGATGTTCTGATGTGTGTGTCTGGATCAATGTATACTCAGCACGTCTATCTCTACTGAAGCTCGTTTGTTCTATGATGAAAAATACAAGCATTCAGAACTATAACCGATACTCAATGGAACATTAGGAGTGACTGGAGTTTGTACATGACGTTACTGACCTCTGCATCATCCTATTGGTTCGTGCAAACTATATCTTATCTCCAAGTCACTTCCTGTAAAAAAAAATTGAGAAGTATTTCAGAGCGAAGATCTGAGAAACGAGTTACCAACAATCAGGAGCTGGGGAGAATCAAAATTCGACCAGACTACTCCTAAAATCAGGCGGCATTCACCATTGACACATGGTTGTGAACATAATGACATGCAATAGTCCTAAAATGCACACGAGATGGTGACAGAGGATGAAATGTGCAGTGAATCGAAGGATTAGGAACACTGTTACCTCATGAACGAGACTGACAGAGGAGGAAACGTGCTCTGCATTCTGCTGCCTCCGAGCAAGCTCCCAGTTCTCCTCCTCCAGATCTGCGGCCGCCTTCCGCAGTAACACCGCCTCTGCTCGTCGCTCCCCTCACGCGGAGAGAAGTCCTTGACCTCCGGCACGGTGGCGTGCTGCTGCCTGACTCCGGGTTCGGGTGGGAGGAGAGGGAGGCGAGGCGATGCGGGTCGGCGGCGATTGTGGCGACAATGGGGAACGCTGTGTTGCCCTGTGCATTGGGGCAGTGGGTAAGAGGGAGAGAGATGTGCCTGGGGTGTGGACGTGTGGTGTAAAGATAGCTAACGGGCCGGCTTGGGCACAGCAGTACAACCCACGGAGGCCGGAGGCCCGTATATAAATGGGTTGTCAATTATACGACGTAGTACTTATTATGGCGATTTTTTTAAAATAATACATATTTTTAAATTATTTTTGAAAGTATTGCACGAATTTTGCAATTTACAAATGTAGTACATTGTCGGTCTCGACCTGGCCGAATGGCTTCGATCGGTCTGGACTGCACTGAATAAGGCGTTGGCTGGTGACCCGCATGCAATCGGTCCGGCCTTGTCCGATTACTTCATTCGGTCGGCGCAATACCGAGTGGTATCCACATCTACTCGACTACTCCACGTGCAAAAGGAGTTCGGTTAACTTGGGTTTTCCGGTCATGTCTGCCACGGCGGTTGTCATTGCACCGCACAACCCAAACACAGCAACGACCGCTACAGGCCCAGCTCTGTCAACACGAGGACGCACCTCGCCAACCTCAACCGCCTGCTTGGTCACCCGCAGCCGCTGCCGCTCCCGCTCCGGCCGAAGAAGACACCGGCCGACGTGCCGCGGGACGAACTGGAGGTCACCCCCGACAATGACCGCAGCGGCTGGGGAGGGCTCCTCAACCCACTGAACCTGTACACGCTCCTGACGTTCACGCGCAAGCCGGCCGCGGAGGAGATGTCACGCACATGCAGCGGCTCCTCGTCGACCCGCTCGTGCGACTTCGTGCAGGCCGCGTATGCCGCATTCCACTCCATGCTGACGTCGTCGTCGCACGGCCACGGCGGGCAGTTCACCAAACGCTCGTGCTTCCGGATCAGTCGTACCGGTCGACGCGCAGCCTGTTCGCCACGTCGTCCCTGTCTATCCTGCCGTGGGCGCAGCAGCAGTCCGCACCCAGGTGATTGACGCAGCGCACCAGCTTCGTCGGCTACGTCACTACGGGAGAAGAATGATACGCCGACGGCCGGGTCCCGTCGGCGTAGCCCCAAAATCCCGTCGGCGTAGGCTGCGCCGATGACTGCCGTCGGCGTATGGCCGTCGATGTACATGTCCGTAGGCGTATCCTCTTTACCTGTTGGCGTAGAAAAGCCGTCGGTGTATATAGCTACACCGATCATATGGGTCTCACCTAGATGACTAACGGCCGTTTGGCTACGCCGACGGCAAAGCTGTCGGCCTAGATTTTTTCAACTTTTCTTTTCAAAAAAAAATTCAATTTTTTTTAACATTTTTGAATTGTTTAACTCATTAATCTCACATACACATTTTTAATTCTAATTACACTTAATCTCAAGTCAAATTGCCCTACTAGTCAAACCGGTCACCCATCCTAACACTACTCTAGCCCCTGCACGCTTAACTTCTCCATTCCTTCCACATGACCTTCCGACGAAGAAATTAAAACTTGTTGTAAATACTATCATATCAATTCTATTAACCATTGGACTATAATGTTAGACGACTTTACTTTTTACACTCCATATAATTATTTAAGTAAACAATAATGAATAAGTAATAATAATCTTAAATACAAATAAAAATAAAATAAATTTTATTTATTTTGCCTTTTTCATTTAAAATTGAATAATTCTTATATACAAATCCGTAAATCGTAATTCGACAAATAATATATCCAAATCGATCAGAAAAATGAGAGGAATCCAAATATGACATCCTTATCATCTATTTAATTATGTATCATAACTTTTTAATACTAGACTAACCGAAACTATGCCCTGATTCATGAAACACCCTTTTTTGGCACTCGAAAAATAGAAAATGGCTTTTTGGTTCAACGCAAAGAAAACCTTGCATTGGATCTCTGATGAAATAGCATATTATGAACCTAAAAATGATTTTTGCAAAAAATCATGAGCATCAGATCATGTACCTATAGTTCAAATCTGACTCACTTTCTACTAATTCGACATTAATTTGTCTTTTTCAAGAGGGGTAGAAGGAAAGCTTTGAGATATTCCGGTTGGGACATTGTCCATGCAAGGTGGTCTAGTATTTTTGAAAAATAGGGTGGTATCATTTTAAAACTTTCATTTGGTGGTTGCTTCACAAAACACTCATTTTTTGCACTCGGAAAATGAAAAATGGCTTTTTGGCGCAACGAAAAGGAAAACTTCCTCCTGCAACATTGTTCATCATCCCATAATACACATGCGTGCATAATATAGGCATATTATCGCAAATTATACCGCAATTCAAGCCATAACATTTGCTTTTTGACCTGAAAGCCAGAAAACCTCGATTGAGATAGGTCATTTTGTGAAGGTTTTTTCGAGACACAATCAATATACTAAGTTTGATATTTTTCCTTGCGACTATGTCACATAATATGACACCACGCTAAGGTTTTGCTTTGTTTCGACCATTTTTTAATTTTTTTATGCCCGTTTCAAACTATCGTTAAACTTTCTAAATCGGCGGACATTAAGATTCTTAGCTCGGGGCTCAGCCTCGCTAAACTTGCTTTAGATCTCTGATGAAATAGCATATTGTGAACCTAAGAATGATTTTGCAAAAAATCATGACCATCAGATCATGTACCTGTAGTTCAAATCTGACTCACTTCTTACCGATTCGGTATGAATTTGTCTTTTTCACGAGGGGTGGATGGAAAGCTTTGAGATACCCCGGTTGGGAAATTGTCCATTCAAGGTGGTCTAGTATTTTTGCAAAATGGGGTGGTATCATTTTGAAACTTTCATTTGGTGGTTGATTCACAAAACATCCTGTTTTTTGCACTCGAAAAATAAAAAATAGCTTTTTGGTGCAACGAAAAGGAAAACTTCCTCCTGCAACATTGTTCATCATCCCATGATACACATGTGTGCATAATATGGACACATTATCGCAAACTATACCGCGATTCAAGCCATAACATTGGTTTTTTGACCTGAAAGCCAAAAAACCTCGATTGAGATAGGTCATTTTGTGAAGGTTTTTTCGAGACACAATCAATATACTAAGTTTGATATTTTTCCTTGCAACTATATCACATAATATGACACTACGCTAAGGTTTTGCTTTGTTTCGACCATTTTTGAATTTTTTATGTCCTTTTCAAACTATCGTCAAACTTTCTAAATCGGTGGACATTAAGATTATTAGCTCGGGGCTCAGCCTCGCTAAACTTGCATTGGATCTCTGATGAAATAGCATATTATAAACCTAAAAATGATTTTGCAAAAAATCATGACCATCAGATCATGTACCTGTAGTTCAAATCTGACTCACTTCCTACCGATTCGGCATGAATTTGTCTTTTTCACGAGGGGTGGACGGAAAGTTTTGAGATACCCCAGTTGGGACTAAGGTTATCTAGTATTTTTGAAAAATAGGGTAGTATCATTTTGAGACTTTGATTTGATGGTTGCTTCACAAAACATCCCTCTTTTGCACTCGGAAAATGAAAAATATGTTATACGAAAGTATTTGTATTATATATATATATTTCGAACAAATATATGTAATATTTGAGCTTATATTGATAGATCTTATTTTTCTGCAAATTTTGATATATTATATGTATTTTTCTAAATTTAAATGATTTAGTTATGATTTTTTTAATATTAGTGTGGAAAAAAAGAAAAATAGCTTGCCGTCGGCTTAGGTGTGAAATCGACTTGACGTCATTGATCTGCCGTTAGCCTAATCGCTTATGCCGACGGCCCTGTTTACACCGCCGGATGCCGTCGGCCTATTCATCCTACGCCGACGGCAAAACTGGGCCGACGGCCACACTGCCTGGCTGTCGAGCCCGTCAAGCTGCCGACGACCCCGACATTTTACCGTCGGCGTAGAATACGGCCGTCGGTGTATAAAGTTATTCCCGTAGTGGTCACGGTCTGCGACAACGAGCGCGAGGTGCGGCGCATGGGCCGGCGCGACATCGTCATCATGTTGCGCGGATGGGCATCCCCGCTGTACGTCGCAGTGGTGTCATTCGGCGGGCCCAAGACCGGCAACCACATGTTCGCGAACAGGCTGCAGCGCGAGCGCGGGGTGAATCGTGTTGCGCGTGCTGAACACCGGGGACGTGGTGACGCGTGCCCCCGGGCTTGCGAGGTGGACGGCGGTCGCCGAGGGGTACGCGCACGCGGGCGTCGCGGCCACGACCTGGAGGTGTACCTGCACCTGCTGGACGGGTTCGCCGGGTTCGACCGGGCGTTCCACGCCGACGCGAGCCGCAGCGTGGCGGGGCTGCTGGCGGCCTGGCGTACCAACGCAGAGCTCGAGCAGGTAGAGAGAGAAGGAAGAAGACGCACGGGAGGAAGAAAGGGAGGATCGCACTTGCATTGCATTCGGTCAGCCCGTGACCGACTGGGCCATTCGGCTAGGCCGTCGCCGAGTGAAGCATTCGGCCAGCATGGGCCACATGCAATTGGCCTCCTCCTCGCCGAATGGAGTTGAATCGATCAGGGTCAGGCCGAGTGGTCCATTTGGCTAAGACGAGACCGACATAATGCTACATGTATAAATTATGAAATTCATACAATACTTTCGAAAATGATTAAAAAAATATATTATTTAAAAAAAATCGCCATATTATGAATGGAAAGAGTAGGAAGAAAAAATATAAAAATAATAAAATAACCACTAGCTTGTCCCCATTTACTCCCGTGTCGGGCTATACCGTTACGAATCGGGAAGGCGTGCGAGCGGGTCATCTCACGAAAAACGACCCCGTTGGCCACTTTTAGTACTCCCTCCGATCCATATTAGTTGACTTGGATTTATCAAGATTTGGATGTATCTAGTACTAAAACATGTATAGATACATCCGAATCTAGACAAATTCGAGTCAAGTAATATGGGTCGGAGGGAGTAACGTTTGGTTGAGGAGTGGGGTAAAATCAGAAAGCTTGGAATTCTTCTGGTTTTAAATCACATGACGTCAAATGTATTATAAAAAAAATGTAGCTTAGTACGTCAATTAAATTTAAACGGAGCGAGTATGTGTGAAACTTGTGGCAAGAATCAATAAGGTAACTTGAAGTCGTGAACTGAAACCAACAGTATGTACAGTAGAAAATCATGTACAAACTAGAACATAGTATATTTCACCGAGCACCTGACCATGTCTCCTAGTCGAGCGGCATCTCTTAGACGAGAACTGAGAAGAAAATTGAAGGAAATACCATATTTTGGGGACTAGACGTAGAGATTTGTGTTGACGTACCTGTTAATGGACGACCGTAAATTGATCTTAAAACACAAATACACTATATTTTGGATCAGTACTTCTGCAAGAGAGGTCTACCATTAGATGCAGTGACGGAGCTACGTTCAGACCAGCAGGGGCCACCACCCCCCACGATTGGGTACATGCGTGAAGAAAAAAAATATTGGAGGGCTTATATTGAATCCCCCCCCACCCACCCACCACACACATAGAGAGATTAGATGGCCCAATTGGTGAACTGCCCGCAGCTCCCGGTCACTACTCTAGAGTGGTATAGCCCCCACTCATTCAGAAGCGAGGAGCCATGACTTCAACAAACATCCACATCGATATCGATTAGCTTTCTCTGTAGTTTAATGCTACGTACCGGAATATTTTGAAGGAGAAAAAACCTACAAGTGTTTTGGTATTTTCTTTTTTTTCCTCCTGGGGCAAGGTATCGGGGGGCATTGCCATGTTATGCCATCTATTTGGTGGCATGCATTGCACCACTGAGTACCTAGGTGATAGTTTGTTTGGTTGCCTGCAATTGCCTTGTAAGCCTGACTGGATGTAAATCATATGTGTTTGTTTGGAGCCTTGTTGCTATTTGACACACACAAGTGCCATATGCTCATTTCCCTAAAAAAAAGTGACATATGTTCATCTCTTTCAGAATTGGTGACATTACCACCATTCCACCGGCACACACACACACATAGAACATGTACTAATAATCATTGTTCAAAAAATCGGCTGATATGCCGATTAATCGCTACTCACAGGTGGTCGATATATCGATTTTCTGATTTATCGCCTGATTTTTGATTTATTGCCTGATAAATCGGCCAATGCGCTGAAAATCGCCAATTTTTAGTCGGATGGTAATTTATCGATAAGCGATATCCTGAACATTGCTAATAATCATAGTAGATAATTAGCAATGCCAGATTAACAACTAAGAGGGCACTTGAGTTAGTATCAAGCATATACCCATACAACCTGGCAACTATTTACACAAGAGAAACACAACCCTAGCACAAAATAAGATGTTCTTCAGCCTCTATAGGTTAGCATCACAACAACATTTGTAGTTCATCATAAACACATAACCAAAAGCCTCCATCAGTAGATCATGGTGTTGATCACCTGTCATAGTGAATGTAGTTCAACACCACCTCCACAGAGGTAGCGGCCTTGTACATATGAAGGTTGAATCATTCGTTCTTGTACTTGAAGAGAAGGATGTCGCCTACATTCACCTTGATCTTGCTAGCGAACTCCTTCCACCCCTTCAAGAACACCAGGCTGTCCTCAAACCACTGAATTTGAACATGGCCTCGCATAATTTAGTTGTTTGGATCGGTACCTTGACTGCCTTTTCCACGATCTGCGGCTTATTTCCCAGCACCTTCTCCATTGCCTACGACACAGATACATATTCTATGTCCTTGTAACATCCCAAGGTTATTAACCTAAGATAAATCAACTTAGCAATATTATTGTGCATAATAGTATCTTAGGCATCTAAGAAAAATGGGGGAACTTCAAACTTTTAGTAAAGAAGAGAAAGTAGAAGATGATTCTCTTGAAATAGAAGGATGTTTTCTTGATCTATTGATCGATTGTGTGACAACCTGATGGACTATTTGAATCTTTGTTCGAGTATATGAAAATTGGGCACCTTTGCTCTTTTTCCAATTTACACACAATTCAAATAATACAAGTAATCTTTACTATATTAAAAGCAAAGATGTGGTGGTGTGTGGTGTCACACTTCAACCTAATTACTGAGAAAATGCCACCGCAAGAACAAAGCGCCCCTACTTATGCTCACGTCTACTCTACCGTATAACTAATTGGCTAAACTTGGATGGGATAAGGCGAGTACGTAATTGGCTAACAAACTTGGTTGGGATAAGGCGAGTACCCCGCTAGCCACTGTGTGCAAGGCGACCCGGATTAGATCGCCATCTCCATCTTACCCCAACCAGGAGACCACCACCTCCTGCTCAGTCCACTCCCTTGAAAATCTCTCTTGTTCCTCTTGGTATCGCCTTGATGAAGTGTTGGTACATACAACCTGCGGTAGAAGAATTGGCAGCGGCGGCGTACAACGTGTGGCCGAAGACATGCAACGGCGGCAGACACAACGCGCGGCCGAGGAAAGGGCAGCGGCAAGGCCTATCCTGGTACCTCCTCTCTCCCCTCTCTTTACTCAGTACAGGTCCATCTTTATCCTGGTACCTCCTCCCTTGCAAGTTGCAACACCAGCACGCCAGAGGCTTCTACAGCGCTAGGGACCTGAGAACGGACATGTGTGTCAGTGGTGCTGCATGGGCGGAGGACTACAGAATGTGGAACGGTTTCATTAGCTCAAGGGTGGATCGGGATCGCCTTCCTCTTGTCGATTGCAGAAGAATGACTAGGAGAACCATCCATCAAGAGAAGTGTAGGGGGAGGTCAAGACGAAGTTGAAGACACTGGGAAAGAGAAAGCGTGAAGGAGGGTAGAGGCCCCCGACCATGCTCCTCCCTTCTGCAATACATATTTCCTAAAATGTGTCTGAGATGAAATTTATACCGTATTATGGACGGAATTTGTGTAGGGAGCAATTGCAGGCTCACGGAGAAGGTATATGATGCATCCAGTTGACACTCCGAAGCAGGGACTAAGGTATGTTACCGTTTCCTAAAAATATATGTTCACTATACACGGGCCTTTGTTGTAGAGTTTCTTATTACAGTGCATAATTTCGACACAAGTGTCTTTCGTCATTTGTTCTGAACAGGCCCTATAGTAGATGGTCAAGACATTTTGAGCTGCTGATGGACCGAGAACCTCTGCCTTTTGTTGAAAAAGAGAGAGAGAAAGCTGGAGCACTGTAGAACCAGCAAAACCTCCTTGTTCCTGATCCCTGAGATCAAGGATGACTAAACGATTGAACTTGTTCAGAGCTCTTGATGGACTGTCGTACTCTTGTCCTATTTCAGGTTTTTAGAGAGGAATTAGTCTAGGATTTACTGGTTTGCTTGCTACAGGGTTACATGTGCAACATATTTTGGTGTTACTGAGTCATGTTCCTGGCATTCACAACTCAGAAGCAGAATAAGAGAATACTTTTACATGGCGACTACATGATGTTTTGAATAAAATTTTTTTTAGCAATTCGTGTGCCACGCAAATGTAATGCATGCATAGGGTTTTCATTTCTGCACATACAATGTTCTGTTTTGTGGTCGATCTTCTCCTTTACCACTCATGTCATACTGTACAATGCAATTTACATTTTAATTAGAATACCTGGCATCTCATGAATTTTTTGTGTGCCGCTTCCTTGACACCACATAAATTTATGTTGCTTATTCCAGGAGATATACTCGGATCTTTTATCTATGTGTCGTGTGAAGTCATGAAAGAACAAATGCATGTTTCCTATGTTGTCTGATATAGAAGAAAAAATGAAGTCTTTGTACCGGCAAAAGAAATAATATTTAGTATTTTCAAGGAAGAATCCTATTGAGTCAAAAAAAAATATGTTCCTCGATGAAGTATGCTAGCACTTGAATACAGTTTTATACAAGTAGCAGTATATATTTCAAAAGCTATCACATGAAATTTGTACTAGATTTCGGAAAAAAGTAGGGGTCTTACTTAGCTTAGGACACATGACATTTCTCTTGTTTAGCCAAGAATTAATTGTTGTAGCTGAACCAGCTGGCATTCTTTTTTTTTATGCACACTATTTCTGAATGTATCAATATGAACAAACGATGGTCAGCTTTTGTGTGTGAAAACTGATACAATTCAACACATGTCGTTTTGTTTGCTACATATCTTTTATGAAAAGTAGAAGCATACGTAGCTCGTATGTAATGTTTGCTTGTGTGCTCAAAATTTGCAGACATCTTTGTGAACGCGTAGCCTGTAATTTCTAGACGCAATTAACAAATTCCAATAAACTTATGGTATATTATTTGACATGATACAATTTATCTTTTTAATAGCTACCCAAATATAGGCATTTAGATTGCCTTGAAGATGAGCCTTCTACTATCTAGAAACTTGCACTAGATGATAAGGAAATGTACTTGTTGTGTTTTGATTTCCTCAACACTTGAAAGAAATATTAACTATGTACAATATGGAAACCTTTCAATAGTTAAACTGATACTTCCTTAACTATCTTTCATCTAGCAAAAATTTATTTATTTTCTGTATTAGCAATATTGATCCAGATAGATAGATTAATATTGGCATTCTTGTTATTCACACTTCGATCATCTAAGTATCCTCCACGGGGTCAAATAAATTAATTTCTGCATCTTTCTTGTTCAGAGTTTCGTATAAGCCTCTTATTCAGAAAATTCACTATGAACACGAATTATGAAATATATCTGCATATTGCATTGTTAACTTTGAAAAGTATGCAAAGCTTACGTGTGAATCAAACGGTCACACCCATGCCTTTTATAATAGAAGACGCACGAATTGATTCCGCTTTCTTTGACACACATTTCCAATTTCTTGGTTCCCACAGGTTTGGAGTTGGCGACGAGGACTGGACGACTTCAGAAGTATGGATTATCATGTCACAGTGACACCCTAACTTATGTTGCCGAAGGTGACGGTGGGGGATAGAGATCGACAGAAGAGGATGTGACTAAGGTAAGCATCGGAGAACTGAGAGATAGACGAGTGGTGGGGGTGCTACGAAGGAGTAATAAAAGGTGGCACACTAGGCTAGCTAAGAGAATTGGAGTCGCAACGGTCACACCATAGAGTGATTATTTTCTTCTTAAATCGACGAGGGAGTTTCTAAGGTCAACTAAGGCATCATGCCTTTCTAGGAGGATAATCAAGTCTTGGAGACATGTAAATGTGTATCATATTCTCTAATAGATACGTCCATCCAATTTATAGTCATGAAGCGATGCCTTTAACTTTTTTGGCACCAACTCAGCTTGTCCTTGTACCAATTTTCTGCTATACATTGCTTTTCAAGAAAAAGACGTCATACTAATTAGACTATAGACAAAAGGTAGAATTAACTCTAAATAAACCCTTATTTGGGCATTCTATTATCAGATCTAGACGGTGTAGCAGGGTGGAGGAGGAAGTCAGATGACACGTTTTCTTCCTGCGAGGTGGGGAAAAGATAGCGATCTGTTCGTGAATTAACATTTGTTGACTGTTGCAGTGCATAGACACTTTGTGGCCTTGTGGGGCGGTCTCGAAGAGGGTCATATCTTGTTTGACGCAACACAACCGAAAACAAAACATGCGTCACAACTGGATTTATGAATAACATATTTTTGTTTATTTATATTTTTTTTGTCCGTAGCAGCGTACGGGTATTCAACTAGTATATATATAACACGGATTTGCTATCTAGGATGCTACCTACGCATGCATCTAAAGAAATAAACGAAGGGAACCCCATGGCCTCCCATAGAAATCACCGATTTTCGGCCGTCCGATTGCTCCACGCAGCGGATCCTCTCCGTCCGTTTCGTGTCTACTATTCACCAGATCCATCTGTCAGTGGTCGTAAAGGGTAGAATATTTGGTGTCACCAGATCCATCTGTCAGTGGTCGTAAAGGGTAGAATATTTGGTGTCGATTGGTCCGTAGGAGCCCACGTGTGAAAAGGGCAGCGCAAAGGAAGGCCCAAACCTAGTGGATAGACTCGTGGGTGCCTTTCCCCTAATCCTGCATCTTCCTCTTTCCCCCCAATCCCCTCCACCCTGTGCCCTCCCGACACCTTTCGTCACTGGCAGGAGTAGAGAACGCCTCCTCTTCTTCTCCACCCAGCCGGCCGCTGCGACTCTCCGCCACCGAGCTCGTAGCCGCACTGCCCCACCATCTCCTCCGCCACACGCTCGCACCGACCGCTCGAGCGATCCCTCCCCTTCCGAGTTGTGCCTCAAGCCCTCATCCCGGTCGAGCTTGTCGCCCGCCTGCTCCACCCGGCCGAGGAGCACGGGAGGGCGCTGCCAGTAGCAGGGAGGGCAGCTCCTCGACCTCTTCTCATCTCCCACCTTGATCGCCTCCCCTCCGCCGCTAGACTGTGAGGAGGAGCACCGAAGGGCGCTGTTGCGCCGCACGGAAAGGCCTCATGGATGCCAACGGATATGCCTACTCCACCTCTCCCCACTCTCTTCTGATTCGCTGCTTCCCCTTCTCTAGCATCATGGAGGAAGATGGAATCGGCATTGCAGCCGTGGACTGAAAAATGGATAGCACGGTCTGTTCCACCGCCCATCAGATTCACTCTAATATTTAATTATATGTTAAGCTAAATAGGAGTGTTTAGTTCTGTACGTGGGTATATTTGATTAGGTTCTTTAAATAAACGCATATGTTAGGAAATAAGAAAAGTTATTTTGTATCTCGAAACAGAGATAGTATAGTTTCTTATGACATCGCCATCTTCGGGGAGACGACACTCACCATGGACACCATGCCATGATACATGGCAACATTTACACAAATAATTTGAAGATCGGGGAGAAAGAAGGTGTAAGTTGGTTCAGTTGTGTAGCATTGGTTGCATTTATACCATGAACCCCTTCCTGTAGATTGCTTGGTTATGTTTATGTTTCTTAAATTTCTCATGCTATTTGCTCCACTAGGTCTTTGTACATACTCTCGAGATGCTGCCTCGGTGTTCAGGTGTCAGTAGGAAGCGGCGGCCTCCTTCTCGCTGAGGCATGGCATCTTCTATGCGTGCGGTGGTCGGACAACTCCGCCTCCTCGCACTCTTGGTCACCAAGACCAGCAGGTTGAGCCATGGAAGAAGCTACTGTGGTTGCTGCCTCCTCAATGCCATCTACAAGGTAACCCCGCTTTCATCGTCACCGCAGTTGAGATGGAGACGAGGACAACATGTCGAGGTCCTAGCGGCGCTTTCGATGACAGAACAATTTCCCCAACATCCTCCACCAATCCCTCCACTCGGTATCTTTCAATGCTACAATTGTATTCATCTCGGTTAGCAACTGTAAGAGGGGTGTAGACTGGTAATGTAGCATTTGTTCTGTTTTTAATTCATATATGTTAGTGCCTATCTATGTCACGGCTGTCTTTTTTATGGAATGTATCCTTCTTTTATTTGGAATTTAGAAGGATTTGCTTACTATATTCAAGTGTTCTGTCTCTGGGTTTCGCAATCCAAGCAATAACAGAAGCTTACATTCTCCTTACATGCAAAGCAACATGGGATGCTGCTAATTATCAGCAGCGATGGGAACACGATAGTAGTATTCATTTTGGTAGCTCATAGTTTTAGAAAGACACTGACCTTAGCTTCAGGAGCCTGTCCACATGTTCGATTATAGAGTTTCTAGTCCCATCATAAATCTTAGAATTTTCCTTAACTAGATGTTGTACCGGTGCAATATACCTTTATATTCTGCCTATGATGGTGGGGTGCAGGTGAATGATTTGATTAATGATGAATTGTCTCATGGTGTTCCTATGATGGTGGGCTGCAAGTGAATGGCATGATTAATGATGAACTGGCTCATGGTGTCGATAGCCTCCTTAAAAGTGCAGAATTGACACATACTGGAAATAAAATAAGAATCGTGTACTTGTTTATGCATCTATGATTCATCAAGTGAAATATAAAAAACTTGTTTTTCTCTGTCTAATTTGTATAAAACTTTCTACCAGTTCGCAAAAAAAACTTACCAGTGTGCAGTATATTATTTTAGAGTGCCACACCATATTCGTCTGCAGTTGTATTTCTCACCCATAGATGGTTGGTTTGCTGCTGCAGGATAAATTCTATGGTAAAATGGTTCTTCTTGTATGATGTTCTTATAAGTGTCTTTAGTCTTGCAGCTAATAGCATATTTGAAAGGAAAATTTCCTTGCCATTTTCATTTGTAAAATTAAATTTCTTGTGCTTATTTACGGGTCAATTTGAAATTGTTACGCGCTGTAACTTTTGCTCGACACCTTGACTGGTCGAAGCATGATTCATACCGATTCATCTGAATGTTCAAGGCTTACATTGAGCTAATCTACACTGCAATTAACAATGTTTCTCTGAACATTCTTTAGACAACCTCAATTTTCTGGGAACTATCAGTGGGATTCATTACCACAATCTTGATTCTAATTTTCAGGGATTAAGCACGATAAGGTGCATGCAGTCATATGTGACTTGGCGCCTTGCGGTTCCTGTCCCTTGGGGATTTAGCACGGTAAGGTGTCTCTTAGAGAAAAATAGACCGGTCTCATGCTTAGTCCAAGGTCTTATGTATTTATGTGCTATTTTGTAATTACAGCTTCTATCTCTGATGTCTGCTGGGCTAGGAATGTTTCACCCGGACCCCCACACTCCTCTCGCTTTCGCTAATAGATGCTGAACACCGACACAACATAGCAATGTACATCAACTGGGCGCTATCTCCATGACTGCAGTTGTAGGCGAGTGATTCTAGCTTTTCCTACAGCAAAATCCTCTTATGCTTTTCTTTACCGATTTTTACCTGGTTCATGTAACTATGATTGGAGCATGGATGTTGTTGTGATGTTTCATTCAATCAATGCAACAGAGAAACCCCTATTTATCTAGAAAAAAGAAATTAGTGATGCCAACTCTTGCCGTCTTTTCATAATTATTATTTACTAGTGTATGGTAATAGTGTATAGTGAACAGAATGAGAATCCTAGCTAGCCAACGTCGGTGGTAAAGTTATGTGTACTAACCTGATACTATCATTGTAACTATGCTTTTCTTATACATTAAAATCTGAGCATACATATGTTATTTTTCGGGTCTTATGTGTCCTTCCGATTGCTTATGTGCCCATTTCTTTTACATGAGATGCCCTTACTGCTCTGATTTATCGAGTTAAATTCTCTATTGTGTAATTATGCTATATCACACTGCTTTTTCTTCTTTTGTTTCGATGTATGAAACTCCAAATAATATAGAAAAACTACAATTCATAAACACTTTGACTGTTTTCCCATCTATTTTTATTTGCGTTATATAAAATAGAAATCGGTGTGAGAGTCACGGGGTCATGCGCCAAGGCGCACCCCTAAATCTAGTTTGTTGTCATTGGATATAGGAAGTAACTCTAGTAGCGTCCAGATGAGAGGGAGCAAGAAACACACATACACTTCACGGTGTCATATCCGTTTACTTCTCAAACCACACAGCCAACATTTACATGAGCATATGGAGCAGCCTATTTTTGGGCATAAATTTGTATTTGCTATGTAGGTGTATGTCGTGGAAATGGCCACGACAGTCGCTGCTACTGGCAGCGATTGATTGTAACGTGAGGAAGAGTTGGCCGCCATCTGCGGTGCGAGATGAGGGCTGATGCACATGGTTTACCCAGGTTCGGCCCCCCGGAGGGTAAAGACCTACTCCTGCTAGATTGGATTAATGGAGAGCGAGTTACAGGGGTGGCGAGCTCGGCGTCTGAGCAGCGGGTCGCTTGAGGGGTGTATGATGGAACGTAAGTCCTAAGGATACCCTAGGGAGGTTTATATAGGAGTCACCTCGCTAGGGTTTACAAGTTACAACCGAGCCAGGTATGGACTCGGAGGCTTTTGACCTAATCCGACTAGGCTTCAAGTACGCTTCTGGGCCTTCAGTCTCCAGTCGCCAAGCCTTTCCTTCAGTCACACTCCAGTCGCCGTCCTTCAGGCCCACTCACAGGCCCTTCGGCCCAATCGGAACGTCCTGATGGGCATACCCCCTTCGGTATATCCCCATCAGTAGTCCTCGAGGCCATCGTTGATTCAGGTGTAGGTGTCCCTTTGGCGGTCGAAGTAGGCGAGCCCAATTTGGACGCCCAGTCGAGTCGGCGATGGACTCCATTAGAATCGAGGAAATTTTCCCCAGGCTTCCACTCGCCACTCCGACGAATGTCACTGCTACCAAGTCGTTGCTTCGGCGAATGGAGAAGACTAGCGGGTAGCGGGTGGAATGGAGGAGTTGGACCATCAATTCTGGTCAAACTATCCGTTGTAAATCCCAACGGTAACTTCGGCGTAATTACCGTAGGTAACGGCTACCCCGAATTTGGCGGGTAGCGTTCCCATATAAGGGGAGTGATGAATCAGCTCTGCAAATCCTTTCCCGCATTCTTCATTCTCCCACATTCATTCTTCCTGCCTTCAATCTTCCTGCCTTCCTCCGATTCGATTCTTCCGTGTCGTGCGATCCCACATCCTTCCTGATGGCGCCTCCCAAAGGCTCATGGGGAAAATCCAAGTGCACCACAGCCCAGCTCAAGTCCTTCGAGGATACCGGAGTCCTCCGCAAGGGGAACTGGCGGGTTCCCCCCTCCTCCGAGACCGAGCCGAAACTGCGAGCCGGCGAATTCATCTGTTTCCCTAGTCATCTAGAGAGCGGTTTAGGGTTCCCAACCTCGCTCTTCTTCCGGCGCTTCTGCGTGTATTACGCGATCAAGCCGTCGGATCTTGGCCCGCACAGCATCGAGCAGCTGGCGATCTTCATCGCCTTCTACGAGTGCTACCTCGGTTGCAGGCCGTATTTTCCGCTGTGGTTGGAGCTCTTCCACGGCCGCATCGGGCGCGAGGCGTACGGTGGCTTGATATTGGCTGCAGGCGGCGTCACGTTCCAATTGAAGCCGAAGGCTAACTTCATCAAGCTCCTCCTACCAAATAAAGCCGCCAGCGAGTGGAATAAGAGTTGGTTCTATGTGAAAGAATCCACTTGAAGGGAATATGCCCGAGAGGCAATAATAAAGTGGTTATTATCTTATTCCATGTTTATGATAAATGTTTATTTTACATGCTAGAATTATATTGATCGGAAACATCAATACATGTGTGTTTAATAAACAAAAAGGGTTCCTAATTATGCCTCTCTTATAGACTAGCTTGTTGATTAACAAGATGATCAAGGTTTCCTGATCATGGACATTGGATGTTGTTAATAACAAGGTCACACCATTGGTGGAATGATGTGATGAATATTCATCCGAAGTATAGCATTACGATCAAAGTCATTATGTTTATATTGCTATAATATCATACGAAGTAATCTTTATCCTTAGACCATGAGATCATGTTAATTTCTAACACCGGAAGAGTATCTTGATAACATCAAACGTCACACCGTAACAGGGTGACTATAAAGGTGGGTTCAGTGCTACGAAGGTGTTATGTTGAGGCTCATGGATCAAGAGTGGGATTTTTCCATCCCGATGACGGATAGATATACTCTGGGCCCTCTCGGTGATATCACATTGAAATAGCTTGCAAGCAAGTGATGTGATCACTAGAATATTATATCACGGGAACGAGAAAAGAGTGCACGTCGGTAACGAGATAAAACTAGGTATGACCGATGATCGAATCTCAGACATGTAATATATCGCGGGACAAAGGGATTTAGTTACTAGCGTTAAAGGTTCTCATGATCACAGAAGTCATCGTTGAATGTGTAGGAGTCAGTATGGATCTCCAGGTCCCGCTGCTGATTATTGATCGGAGAGGGGTCTCGATCATGTCTGTATTATTCGCGAACCGTAGGGTGACACACTTAAGGGATACCGACACCATTTGGAGCAAATATGTTTCAGATAAAGATTTAAGAAAGCGCTGGAATTATTTCAATAGACATCGAAACTGTTTCGGGTGAAAATGCTGAAATTGGTTCTGCATGTAATATTGAAATGTTGTAGGGGGTTTTATGTGAATGTTTGTTAATTAAAGTAATTAACAAAATTCTGAATAAAAATAATAAAAGATTTTTATTAAATGAGAGAGCATTAAATTTGGAGAAATTTAATGCATTTAAAGTGGAGACTTTAAAAGAGAATGTGAAGGGGCATTTTAATGTGGAGGGGTTACCACCACATGAATGGAGGAGGTGAAGGGTCACCCCCTCCATGCGCCGGCCATGAAGGAGGGGCACCCCCTCCTCCTATAAAAGGCCACCCCTCCTCACTTCTCACACACACCTCCTTGTGAAGGATCTCTCTCCCCCTCTAGTATTATTCCCCCATGGTCTCGGATTAGCGAGATACATGTTCCCGGTGGCTTTATCTGGAAAGGAGTTGCTGCATCCGCTGCTCTGCTGGAGCGAGGGACGGAGGTTGTCGGGGTACCGGACGTGTGTGCGATCATGGATGTACCGCTGCTTTGCGGTGCTGGACTTGGTGGTGCTGGAGCTGGATCTGATGGACGTGCTGGAGACGGACCTGCTGGACTTCATCACGATCTTGAGATCGGCAAGTGTACGACTACATCAACCACGAGTTCCTACTCGTTAACAAAACTCGTTGTCTATGAGGGTAAGTTCTTGTTGGATGTATGTCCACCTGTTGCTTTGTACCTAGTAGATAGATCTTAGCGTGTAGTTCACATCGTAGGAAATTTTTTGTTTTCTATGCTGCGGACCCAACAGTGGTATCAGAGCCTGATCTATGCGTAGGTGCTTAGCACGGGTAGTACACATATGTTGATATGTGGGTGATGATGATCATGTTATTGCATCTTCTATGTATTTTGGATATTGGTGGCATAGTGGGATGAAGCGGCCCAGACCAACCTTACATGTCATCGTACATGAGACCGGTTCCACGACTGACATGCAACTTGTTTTGCATAAGTGGCTGGCGGGTGTCTGTCTCTCCTACTATAGTCAATATCTAATTTACAACGAGTTGCTAATAACTTAGTTATCCTCGTTGTGGTTCATGTTCGTAGGTTAGAACGGTTCTATCTCCAAAAGCCCTAAGCCACGTAAAACTTGCAATTGATAAATTAGAGGCGTCTAGTTTAGATCGTTGCTTGGCTAGTGTATTGATATGGTATTGTTGTAAGTAGATGTATGATAGATACTCTTACAACACACTCAACGTGTAAGTTTCATAGACCTTGGCCTTACACAGAAAGGAATGATAGAGATCATACCACGATGCAAATGATAGAGATCAAATGCATGGACCATATCATCTCACTTTATACATTAGATGTTAGCATCTTATACTGCTAGTTTGGCGCTTTCTGTAGCATTGTAAGATGATCCCTCATTTAGATATTAAGAAAAAAATGTGTTCTTCCTTAAGTATGCACCGTTTTGTGGATCGTGTTTTGAGGCATCACGTGATGATCGGGTGTTCTCGACTCTACACTTTCATACAACATGTGCAAGACAGTTTTACACACGCAAGTACTAAGGTTCTTACTTGGCGAGCCTAGCATGTACAGACATGGCCTCGGAACACGGACCGGAAGGTTAAACATGAGTCATATAGTTGATATGATGCCCATATAGATGCTCGCCTTTGAAGCTACATCAACTCACGTGATGATCGGACTTGGTGTAGTGGATTTGGTTCATGTAATCACCAAAAAGTCACGAGGTATGTCGTTTTTGAGTGGGAGTTCATTTCTAATTTGGATTAGTCGAACCAAATTTGTCATAAATTAAATCGAAGTGAATTTGCATAGTTTGTTGTAGTCATTGGCATTCGTTTTCTACCTTCTGCTTAGTTTTTATTTGAGATAATAGAACTATAGAATTCTGGATATTTACTTTACGAACTAGTATCGTATTGTTTTGAATGTCAATTTAAAGTTTATAAGTCCTATTGCAAACTTTCAGCAAACTCTATTTACTCCATGAAGTTTAATAAGTAGTATTAAATCAAGAGTAAGAATTCCAATGTTAGTATCTAAAGTATCATGTTTGCCTCCATGATTATTGATATTCAAAAAGTTGTTTTAATATCAAGATTATATTGGAGCTAGAAATTGTTTCAGAAACCATCATGTGTGAAAGATATTGTTAAATCTGAAACAATGTTTTTGGTTGCATTATGATAGAGTATAATTTAGCAACATACATGTTCTCATATTGTATGAGAATTTGTGAAGGATGGAGATGCTAGGCATCCGAATCTACCAAAAAGGTTTTGGGAACTGATATTATACTCGTGATTCTTCCTTATAAGCTATAGTAGCTTGATCATGAAAGTTGTCATGATAAGGATGAATAGAATATGTAAGTAAAATGTTTACTACACTAATAGATTACTAAAGAATGGATTTTTGAAAGAATGCCAAACATTTGATGATGGTGATCCACTTCAAAGTGCAAGTCCAAAGGTATTAGTATTTGACTATATACGCTTTGTACTATGTGTCATGTGAATGACACCACTATTGATGTTGATAGATTCTTTTAAAAGAAAAAGGAATTGCTGAAAGAGAATCTATAAAATATTTGGCAGAAAATAAAAGGTTGGAGATGTCCAACTTAGGTATATAGAAGATATACATGTTATGGCTATATTCCTTGCTTGTTAAACAATGTGGTTCTTAGGTATTGGATACCGAATTGGTTGGTATGAAGTGTCATACAGGACAACGCAATTCATGAACTACAATGGCCTAAGTAACCAGCAAAAGAATGAGTGATGATGTTCATGAAAAACAAATAAAGTGTTATTGTGTTTTTCGTTGTCATCAAAGCAAGCCTTCAAGATTTGTTTAAATAATTGTTATTTTGTTCCAGTATCATGAGAACAATGGCTGTTCAAATAATTACCATATTCCATAAAGGATGGATGAACTTTTACAAGTCTAGTTGGAGAAATCACATCCATAAACACTATTGCTAAAATGTCGTAAGACAAATGATTGAAAGATCACTTATGAAGTGACATCACTGTTTAAATTATATTTGAAAGAAAACATGAAGAAACTCCATGTTGATGGATTTTTGGAGTCTTTGATTTTGATCAATTGACGCATGTGAGACTTTCCTCGAGATAATTGAAACTCCGTCCATAGGCCAGAGAGGAACGGATGACTAGCTTATTGGAAATTGTGCATGCTGATGTGCATAGTCCATTATGTGTAGCCACATGCGATGGATCTTTTTGCTTCATATGCTTTCTCCGAAAATTTGAGTGAATATATCTGTATATTTACTTAATAAGGAAGAAGTATGAAACATTTGAAAATTGTTCAAAGACTTTCAAGATGAAGTGGAAAATCATTGTAACAAGAAAATAAAGAGTTTATGATTCGATCATAAAGGAAGATATTTGAGTTACATGTTTAGCAAAAACACCTAAGACTTGAGGAATTGTTCCATGATTTGTGTTTCCCGATAAACCATAGGAGTATGTCATATTCGAGAGATAAAATCAAACCATGTTTGACATGGTAAGATCAAGGGTGTCATTTATAAAACTGCCATTATGTTTTAAGGATTGAAGCTTTAGAGACTACCGCTTTTACACTGAAAAGAGCACCATCGTGATCCATTGAAATGACACCATATGAGTTATGGTTTGGGATAAAACCCGAATTGTCTTTTCTTAAATTTTGGTATGCTATGCATAAGTAAAATGTTTACAACCAAAGTCGGATAAGCACGTCTTTGTAGGTTATCCCAAAGAATTTGTTGGGAATTTCTCCATAACACCGAGGACAAAAGAGTTTGTTACATGGAACGTCAAGTTTCTTGAGAAGGAATTTTTCGTGAAAAGTTAAGTGGGAGGACAATAGAACTTTGATAAGTTGTTGAACCTTAGCTATATGTGCTAAGTAGCGCAGCGCCGAAAAGTGTCCCGGTGGCGGCCACAATGCTCATGGCTCTCGTGATTACAAAAGGTGTGATCTCGGAGATTAGAGTTCCTATAGAACCGTGTGGGTCGGTAAGAATCAAATAGTAAGATTTGATAAGCAAGTCGTTATTGTTTTGAAAATGATGAACCGACTACATGAAAAGAAGCGATGATGGGCCCTGACTCCATAAAATGACTAGAAGTCATAGAATCCGTAATAGTATCCATACACGAGAAAACAAGTTTCTGAACTTGGAAGACCCTTCGGAAATGCGTGAAGCCTATCGGTCGTGTTTGGATCTATAAAGAAATAAGATATGGATGTTTAACATCTATGAAATAGTCAACATGTTGGAAAGAAGTTTACGACAATGTTCAAGGAGTTGACTATGACAAGATTTGATCTTTCATAACGATATATAGTCTTGACGGATTAATGTAGCAACCACTACATATAATTTGGTATATGGTAGTTGAATAAACAAAACAAGGTTCTTCTAATAGAACGGTAACCTAGGACATGTACATGATATGGTTCGAAGGGTTTTGTTAATTCAAAGGGTGCTAAAAGGGCATGTAAACTTCAATAGTTGAAGTAAGCATATCGGAGTTGGAATCTTCACCATGATGAAACTGTTAAAAGAGTTTAAATTCATCCGAGATGATGAAGATGCTTGCATTTGCAAGAAATTAAGTGGGAGCGCTGAGACATATTTCTAATACATTATGTAGAGGACATATTGTTGATTGGAAATTGACACAAGTTAAGAATTTCATTAAAATAAGATTTTGATGAAAGACTTCGGTAAACCCGGAATATTAGGCATCAATATCTATATGGATAGATTAAGGCGCTAATATGGTTGTGCCAGACATACATATATGAGATATTGAAAGGGTTCAATATGGAAACAACAAGAAAGGTTCTTGCTGCATGGAAAGGATTGTATCAAAATTCAAGTGTTTCAACACTTGGTGAGTAAAATCACATGAAGATTTTGATCGATTATACCATGATATGTATATATCCAGAATGTCCTATGCTCTAAATGTTATGAGCATATACCAGAATGATTCATAAGATGATCATTGGACAATAGTAAAGATATTCTTATGAGCTTTGGAAGAACTAAGAATATATAATGTATAAGTGACAAATAGTTAAAGGTAGTTCATTGTAAAGTGTTACATTGATACTATTTTTGTCACACGATACAAATTAAATTTATCTCAATTTAGACTATGTGTGGCACAATGTAATGGAAAGGATGTTCCATGATGGATTTGGATGAGTTCCAAAGTTGAGACATTGTGACGGATACTACAACAAAAGGCTAAGTATATGACTGCTATAGTAGCAGCAAAGGAGGGCATTTGTGTTAAGTAGTTTGTTATCAAACTAGGTGTGGTTCAAAGTGGGCTAATACTATGAATATATATTGTGTGACAATAATATCAACATATTTTGATCCGAACGAACTAAAGGTCTCACCAAAGGACCAAATTTACAATGCCATCTCATTTGAGAATGAGTGATGCGTAGAGACGCAAAGACATGCAAATCACACGGACCTGAAACTGTCAGATCCGGAGATTATGTTAACCACTAGCAATTGCGTATATGCAACACCAGAAAGCCATAGGTGTTCAATACGCAAAGTTTTTCAAACTAGATTATTGACTCTAGTGCAAGTGGGAGACTGAAGGGAATATGCCCGAGAGGCAATAATAAAGTGGTTATTATCTTATTCCATGTTTATGATAAATGTTTATTTTACATGCTAGAATTGTATTGATCGGAAACATCAATACATGTGTGTTTAATAAACAAAAAGGGTTCCTAGTTATGCCTCTCTTATAGACTAGCTTGTTGATTAACAAGATGATCAAGGTTTCCTGATCATGGACATTGGATGTTGTTAATAACAAGGTCACACCATTGGTGGAATGATTTGATGAACATTCATCCGAAGTATAGCATTACGATCAAAGTCATTATGTTTATATTGCTATAATATCATACGAAGTAATCTTTATCCTTAGACCATGAGATCATGTTAATTGCTAACACCGGAAGAGTATCTTGATAACATCAAACGTCACACCGTAACAGGGTGACTATAAAGGTGGGTTCAGTGCTATGATGGTGTTATGTTGAGGCTCATGGATCAAGAGTGGGATTTGTCCATCCCGATGATGGATAGATATACTCTGGGCCCTCTCAGTGATATCACATTGAAATAGCTTGCAAGCAAGTGATGTGATCACTAGAATGTTATATCACGGGAACGAGAAAAGAGTGCATGTCGGTAACGAGATAAAACTAGGTATGACCGATGATCGAATCTCAGACATGTAATATATCGCGGGACAAAGGGATTTAGTTACTAGCGTTAAAGGTTCTCACGATCACAGAAGTCATCGTTGAATGTGTAGGAGTCAGTATGGATCTCCAGGTCCCGCTGCTGATTATTGATCGGAGAGGGGTCTCGATCATGTCTGCATTATTCGCGAACCGTAGGGTGACACACTTAAGGGATACCGACACCATTTGGAGCAAATATGTTTTAGATAAAGATTTAAGAAAGCGCTGGAATTATTTCAATAGACACCGAAAGTGTTTCGGGTGAAAATGCTGAAATTGGTTCTGCATGTAATATTGAAATGTTGTAGGGGGTTTTATGTGAATGTTTGTTAATTAAAGTAATTAAAAAAATTCTGAATAAAAATAATAAAAGTGTTTTATTAAATGAGAGAGCATTAAATTTGGAGAAATTTAATGCATTTAAAGTGGAGACTTTAAAAGAGAATGTGAAGGGGCATTTTAATATGGAGGGGTTACCACCACATGAATGGAGGAGGTGAAGGGTCACCCCCTCCATGCGCCGGCCATGAAGGAGGGGCACCCCCATCCTCCTATAAAAGTCCACCCCTCCTCACTTCTCACACACACCTCCTTGTGAAGGATCTCTCTCCCCCTCTAGTATTATTCCCCCATGGTCTCGGATTAGCGAGATACATGTTCCCGGTGGCTTTATCTGGAAAGGATTTGCTGCTTCCGCTGCTTTGCTGGAGCGAGGGACGGAGGTTTTCGGGGTACCGGACGTGTGTGCGATTACGGATGCACTGCTGCTTTGCGGTGCTGGACTTGGTGGTGCTGGAGCTGGATCTGATGGACGTGCTGGAGCCGGACCTGCTGGACTTCATCACGATCTTGAGATCGGCAAGTGTACGACTACATCAACCATGAGTTCCTACTCGTTAACAAAGCTCGTTGTCTACGAGGGTAAGTTCTCGTTGGATGTATGTCCACCCGTTGCTTTGTACCTAGTAGATAGATCTTGGCGTGTAGTTCACACCGGAGGACATTTTTTGTTTTCTATGCTGCAGACCCAACACCACTCCCTCCGGTGAGGTGGCACTTCCCGAGTTCATCGCCGAGAGGAGCGAGCCTCGCCGGTTGGCACCGAAGAAGCTCCCTGAAGACCAGAGGACGGCCGTCGTGGAGATGATGGACCAGATCCAGAGGCTGAAGGACCAGGGGTTGACTTTGATCAACCTCTACAACTGCTGGCTCGGGCGGCGCCTGGTTCCACTAGCGGCTCGACCGCATTGGATGTACAAGTATAGCGGGAAGCACGAGCCCTCTCGAACCAGCAAAGAATCGTGGGAGGCCAAGGACTACAAGGCCGCCCTGAAGAAGATTACTGATGCAGAATTCACCACCGTGCCGGTCGGGCTCGCCCCATACACTCCCGTGAAGAATGAAGCTCCCACAGTAAGTTTTCTCCCCAGTCGCCATTTCCGCATCTCGATTCGTAGTCGCATCATTTGCTATTTACTCGTGGTGGTTTTCAGCTGTTTTAGGTGTTGGAGGACTGGCTTCCTCTGCTCGATGAAGAGGTCCCCCGGGAGCTCGAGGAGGCCTCCGAGGAAGACTCCTCTGACAGGGACGACGAGGAGGAGGAGGTCCCTCCCCTAGCGCCTGTGGCTCGCAAGGCTCGCATGCAGAAATAGAGCGAGTTCGAGGCAAGTCGCATCCTCGATGAACACGAAGGAGGCGACGAGGTCGCGCAGGAGCACACATTGCAGCGTACAGCCACACCGTCAAAGCCCGCGCGCAAGCCCAAGTCACCAGCGAAGAAGCCAATGTCGCTGTCCAAATCGGCGGTGGTGTTTGAGTCAAATGACGACTTTGACGATGAAGACACCCTCGAAATCTCGCACAAGGCCCCAGAGGATGCGATCCCGACGAAAAGGGTTTGGAAGGCGAGGACACCGAGGCGGCGGTAGAGGTTCCCCTGGCGGTGATCGCGCCAACGGTTTTGGGGGTTCCAAGCCAGGAAGCGGTTGAGGTAGCGGCGACGAAGTTGCCGCAGCCATCGAGAGCTTCCACATCTTCGGAGCCAGAAATTCCGGCGATCATGGCTTCGTCGTCGAGGAAGCCCGTGGTTTCGTGGGCTTCAGACGTCTTTGAGAGGGGGCTCACTCGCAAGCTAGGTCCAGAATTGGATAAGCCTGCCCATATCAGCACCGGGCTACGCGTTCTCCCAGTCGCCAAGTAAGCCTTGCATTTTCCATTCCAAATTGTGTTCCATGTTGTGTCGTCTTTGTGTTGATCTTGACGTTTTGATAGGTCCGGAGTAAAAAAGATCGGTCGTCCTTCGGTGGCAAAGATTCCTCCGACCGCTACCGCAGGAGAAGGCAACCTCCCCAAGAAGAGGAAGTCTGCTGATGGCGCAGCTGCCGTGGAAGGCGTGAAGAGGCAAAGAGACGGTGCCGATGATTCCACCGAGATGACTAGTGCCAAGGGGAGCGACCCAGCTGCAGTCGTCGAAGAGGCGACGGCTGCGCAGTTGGATCCAATCGCGGTCGCCCCTGCGACGGGAGCGCCAGCTCCGGCGACTAGCGCCCCGGCTAGGCCGTCAGCGACGTTCCCTCGCTTCATGGCGAGGGGGTTCCCAGGTGTGGTGGACAACCAGTCTCCGCAGAGCCCGGAGGTTGTTGATGGAGACATTAGGTCTCGTCATGGGCGCACCTCTTTCACGGCCCCGTCGACTGATGCCGACGAGCTTCATAAAATGCTTGGCGCCGCCATTCAGGTATGTCCAGTCCCTGAGTGTCTAGCTACTGAATTTCAGTGGCTAGGCACTAAATTTCTTCTACTTTCTAATCCGCGAGTTCCTAGTCGCTGAATTTCAGCGGCTGGGAACTTGATATTGTTCTTTGGTAAGTACTGAACATTGTTGTCTCTGCAGGGTTTACAAAAGGAATCGACCGACCGGCAGGCCGCAAGGGAGCGCTTGGAACGTGATCTGCACGAAGCGCAGGAGGCTAACCGTCGACTCCAGGAAACTATTGGTAAGTACCTGCCTTTCTTTCCCTTTCTCTTTCATATATGACCTGTTGTTGTATGACGGGCTGATGATTTTTCTTTCAGATGGTCTCCCGGCTGCAATTTCCAAGGCCCGCGAAGGGTATGTTCCAGTCACCGAACTGGACGCGGCGAATGGGCGAATTGCCTTGCTGATCCATGACTTGGAGGAGGCGAGAGCGGCTTTGGTTTTGTCATGGTGGTGTCACGGCAGATGCCATGGATAGGCTAAAGGTGGGGCCAATATGCACTAGAGGAATCCAGGGAGGGATAGAGTGGTGATTCCACACACAGATGTTTTGTATTCTCCAAGTTCATTGAGTTTACAGACGCTCCTTGAGCTGTATTGGGGAGAGGAGGAAGAAGAAGCTCTCTTACTCTCACCACAACCTATCTCCCAATGAACAAACTCTCAACCGCCAGCCCTTTCTACAGAGGCCCTAGCGCTCCTTATAAAGGGGAGGCTAGGTCACCAGTTAGGGCATACGTGGAGGCATATTCCTGGGAATATGCCTCTCCCAAAATAGCAAACCGACCGGGTTTCCTTTTCCCTTCATAAGCCATGCAGAGGCTACGTAACCCTCTCTAGCGTCCACGTCAGCCGACCTAGGCTACGTCACCTCTGTCGGCCATGCCTCGCTGGTCCCTCCCTCTGTTCGCTTCGCTCACGCTCCTGCGCACAGAGACCACCTTTTGACCAGCGAGATACCTTCCTTCTCTTGCAAGCCTGATATAACCCGGATCATGCCTGGTTAATCCGGCCCCGTGGGTACCTGCATACAAGTTACAAAAAGCCTGCTGGCATACGACATACGTCGGCCGGGACACAGTTAGGTGGACATCCTCCGGTCCGGGTTACTCTATAAGTCGGCCTGCCTTGAGGTGACCCGGCCAGCTTTCCTTTTGACCTTGCTATACCTCGGCTAACTCGGCATCTATATCCCGGCGTGACCCTACCCGTGGGTATCCCCCCAACATTAGTCCCCGAAGCTGGTGCGGTCTTAGCAACTTCAGCTGCTAAGGCCATGGCAGGTTCAATCTACTGAGCTTTTTGCCGCCTTTCCGAGTTACCTTGTAGCTCGGATTTCGTGGCCTAGCTTTCCCTTGGCACATTCTGAGTTTTCACTCGCTGGCCGGGTCACCCTTCAGTTTTCCGTGTTATCCTTCCTTCTCTCATACACTTCCCCACGTCCAACGTGGAGGGTAATCATTATCTTGCCTCATTTTAAGGGCCTGCGCCAGTTACTGCACTTATTGTCAGAGATTACTGCAGCAAACGTCGTGTCGCAACTGCCTCCTCGTTAACCGCATCACCATGTCACATCGTGGGATCTCCTGTGCCCTGTGGTCTTTCTCGTGGCTTGCTTCTGATAGGCTGATCCGACAGATACACAACCACACTGTGTGGCCTCAAGGCACATCACGATCCCACTATCCACTGCTAGGGCGTGGTTAAATAGGGGAGGGGTGCGCCCCTTGGCAGTTTTTCTCCTACTCGCGCCCCTCTGCCTTTCTGCTTCTTCTTCCTCCTTGTGACAGCACCGCCGCCACCGCATCTGCTCTGCAGCACCGCCGCCGCATCTCACTTTCGCGTTTCCTTGCTGCCGCTCCCGCGCTGTCTCACCGCCATGGGGCCGCGCCAGTCTAAATCACTGCCTCCCACGTCTGAACGGGCCGGTGAGGACAGTGATCTGGAGATGACTGAGGAGGATCTCGCCGTCGTCGAGGAAGAAGAGATGGAGGAGGAGAGCGAGGTGCAGGAGCGTGGTGGCTGGGCTGGCTCTTGGGTGTGCCAAGATGATCTAGATTGGCTCTACCGCACCCGCCGCATTCCCCAAGGTGTGATTTCACGCCTCCCCTGCGAAGAGATTGCTCCCTCACCCAATCCGGGTGAGTTCGACGTCTTCCTCTCCCACTTCTAGCACGGCTTCGGCCTGCCAGTGAGTGACTTCTTCCATGACTTTGTCAATATCTACAAACTCCAACCTCATCATCTCCCGGCGAACGCCATCACTTCCCTTTCCTCCTTCGCATCTACCATAGAAGGATACGTCGGCATGTGGCATACCAAGGAGCTCTATATCCGGTTCTTCGGTCTGCGGAGGAATGTGGTTCCGGATAAGGAGCATGCCCTGGAGGACAAGCACCTGACCCAATGTGGTGCCGCCTCCATCTCTCCCCGGAAACAATCTGTCTTCCCCCGAGTCGCGGGGCTTGATTCCTGCAAGGGCTGGGCCCGGACCTTCTTTTATGTGAGGAATGGTTCGGATGAGGACCTGATCCGGCTGCACCCCTTTGCGATGGGTCCTCCTAATCTGGCTCTATGGGACCGGGTTTCCAAGACACCAACTGCTTTGGCGAATCAGGTTAATAAGCGGTTCAAGGAACTGAAGGATCTGGGGCTGTGCAATGAGGATGTGATGATCACATTCATCCGCAGCCAGATTTCCCCCTACAGAAGCGCACACACACACTCTGCCATATGAGCTGGCGACTTGACCCCAACCGGACCTCCTCCTTCAAGTTGAACAACACTGAGATCTTCCGCCGGGTCAAGGCCATCTTCACGACCGATAAGGACTTCTCCGCTGAATGGGAGTGGGGGTTGGAGCATTACTGCCGGGACAAGCCTCCTCCTGCGGTAAATCTTATTACCCAATTCTTCTCCGAGTTATATCTTATGTCGGAGCATGTTGTTTATTTGATCCCTTTGCATTTTCCTTTTAGTTGTTTCTTCAGCAAACCATTGAAGATGGCACCGAGCCTTCCGTCAAATGGGGGAAGGATCGACTTGTTTCAGACGAGGAGGAGCCGGATCAGGAAATGTTCTTGCCTGCCTCGAACGCATCCAAGCGACCCACTAGTAACTTCCTTTCCTTAAGGGATTGGCCTGATGATGAAGATGATTCCGATATTGAGATGTTGGAGGTATATAACCCGGCACCTATTCCTTACGCATTTCCGGCTTCAGCTAACCCGGCTGGACAGATTCACGAGGATCCCCCTCTTGCTACGGGTGAGCCGGTTCCTGCTGCGTCTAAGAAACGGGCAACTACCTCGGCTGCTTCTTCCGAGCCTCCCCGAACAACCAAAATGCAGAAGAAGTCCGCTGACAAGGTCGCCAGCAAACCTCCGACTAAGGCCATAGTTCAGAGAGCTCGGAAGCCCAAGGAGCCTCCGACCTCCGATGAGTGAGTTTCTTTTTCCTTGTACCATTTTCCGCTTCAAGTTTCTTTGTCTTCATGCCTCTCTCTTTGTCATATAGTTTGTTATTTGTTGTTTACTTTGGTAGGGCTGCCGTGGAGGTTTCCTAGAGCGGCTCCAGCATTGCTTCATCTTTCCGGCGTACCCCATCTCCCCCTCGCGTCGATGACACACGCCCACTGAGCCTAATTCAGGAATGCTCGGTGGCTACATCGGATCTTAGCCCACCTCGCCCAGAGGAGGGTAACCTCGGAGCAGGGGGAAGTGGCACGGCCGAGGTAGCAGATTCTCCCAGCTCTTCATCGGCTCGGCCGCAACCCGTCACTTCCGAGGTACCAGCAGCAACCGCAGCACCACCGCCAACACCAGCAACAGTACAAGCATCAGCACCAGTACCACCAACAGCATCAGTAGCACCAGCAGCAACACAAGCACCAGCACCAGCAGCAACACAAGAACCAGCACCAGCACCAGGACCAGCACAAGCACCAACACCAACAGTTCTGCCTCGTCCCAGCTAGCACCAAGGCTGCACCCAAGTCCAAATCTGTAGCTCAAGCCTCAGCCTCCCAGCAACAACCCAAGGCTAAGAAAGGTTTTGGCGCCACCAGGGCAACATCCATCGAGGCTGGACAGCGCACACTCGTGTCTATGCTGCAGAAGAGAGATGCCTCCTCCAGGTCAGCTAGCAGCAAACAACTTGCACTGCATACCAGCCCTGCTGCTGCCCTAGTTGCGAGGAGGGAGGCCCACGCCAAAGGCTTGGTTGCGCCTCACATGCTTAGTGGAGAGAGCTATCCTCTAGCTTTGATTGAATATGTCAACAATTGGAACAAAGCGGAGTTGGTCGATCCAAACGACAATCTCCCGGAGAAGTTTGGGCCCGCCGAATTTAGCGCACAAATGAACACGGCAGCTAAGGCTATCAACCTTGCTGGCTGGATGATGGAGATACGCTACTTTGTCTTTTCTTTAACATGCACAAGTGCTTAGAGATATATCCATTAGTCCCCGAGCCTCCGGGGGAGTAACTTGTTACTCGGCCGGATGCTCCTTAGAGAACTAGCGTAGCTCCTTAGTAGCTTTGAATATGCACACACCTAGAGCCGGGTTAAGTTCCACTTGGACCGGATTTTGTACACTTCGAACATGCACACACCTAGAGCCGGGTTAAGTTCCACTTGGCCCAGATTTTGTACACTTCGAACATGCACACACCTAGAGCCGGGTTAAGTTCCACTTGGCCCGGATTTTGTACACTTCGAACATGCACACACCTAGAGCCGGGTTAATTCCACTTGGCCCAGATTTTGTACACTTTGAACATGCACACACCTAGAGCCGGGTTAAGTTCCACTTGGCCCGGATCTTGTACACTTCGAATATGCACACACCTAAGCCAACCTTGCTTTTTTTAGGTCACTACCAATCGTCGGAGTGCTGAGTTTCAGCGCCTCTTGGACACACACAAGGCACTGCGCTCGAAACATGTTGCACTTCTTGCCGAGTTCGAGAAAAGGAGTAAGTTTTCTCTTTGACTTTTTCCCATCTTTCTGTGCCTTTTCCCGCCGAACTAATCTGTCATTCGGTTTTCATAGCTGAAGTGGAGGCCGAAAACACCATCATGAGGAAAAACTTAGACGAGATAAAAGGTAATTCGCTTTGGTTACTCAATTTCCGTGCTCTCTCTCCTTTCTTTTGAGCTCGGCAGATATTCATACCTCAGCTCTGCCGGGTCAACAAACCGTTGCAGCATCCCTTGAAGATAGTGTGTCCGTGCCTGATATGATGCTGCATTTTCTCGAACAAGCAGGACAACACCAGGCCGAGCTCAAGAAGAGGGATGACGAGCTTGCCAAGCTCCGAGCTAAGGATGATGAACTTGTCAAGCTCAAGGCTGAGATGAAAAAACTCAAAGAGCTCCACAAGACTGAGATGGACAAGGCTGGCCAAGACTTCACCGAAGAGCGAGAACGTCTTAGCCTTCAACTTGCAAAAGATCAAGAGTTGCTGAAGGAGGCCGACGTCAAGCTTGACTCGGCTAATGTTGAACTTGAGAAGCTCCGGAAGAGACGTGCTAATTGCACCAAAGAGCTGACTCGGATTCATAGTCATATCTCCCGTAAACTCTTTTCCTTCAGCCAACATGTATTTCTCTGGGTTAAACTCTTTTACTTATTTCACTTGTTTTGTTTTCAGGCAAATTCCTAGAGGGCGATGCCATTGCGTCTACTGACATTGCAAGTTCCGCCGGCAGAGGGGTACCCCAACTGGTCCTGGCTCTGAACCCATTCCTTTTGACATGGAGGATCTGCTAGTTAGCCTATCCTCCTGGATTGAAATTATGAAGAACTATGGTTCGGGTTTCCTGGATTTAGCCATCCGGATCTTTCATGCACTTTGGCCTGGTGAGGATGCTCTAGAGGGATCCACTGCTTTGATCAACAAGCTGATGGATTGTGAGACCCAGCTCGACCCCTGGAGGGAATCCGCCGCTCGTGCTGGAGCTGATACTGTCCTCCATTTCGTGCTCAGCTGGTATGAAAAACTGGACTTGAAGATCCTCGAGTGCTTGCATACCGGGTCCAAGTGGTCGAATGATCTGGATTGGGTTGCTCGGCGCAAGGCTTGTGCCCACAACCTTATCCAGTTTGCCCCTGTCCATCAATGGAATGAAGGACCAAGCTTCCTCGGCGTCGTTGACGATGAATATGTCGAAGATGGTTCAGATCATGAGGAAGAGGACAAAGCCTCAGATCTCGAAGAGAATGAAGATGACGACGAGGCTGAAGCTAACCCGGATAACGAGGCTGAAGCCGCTGCCCCACCTGCTGGCGCCGAGTTACCCCCTCCTGCTGCTGCTCCTTGAGCACCAAAAAACACTTTGAAATTTATCAGATCCCCGGTATGCTGGGTGCAGATGTATTAAGCATACAGAATGTTTTGCTACTAAGTTGTTCACACTGAATTAACTTGGGCGTAGTCCCCGAGTTTCATTTTCTTGTTTCTCCAATTTCATGGCTCGGCTCGCGTCTACCTTGATTCGGTTTTGTGACTTACGAGTCCGAGTTTCAAAAATTGACTTAACAATACTTGGAAACTTTAGGATTAGCTCAAAATAATCCAGCACATTAAAAATAAGGTAAACATAAGGTTAGTCCAAATAACAAATGTCGGCTCGATTACGTTTTTTTTCTTAGTCATTTTTCATGTGCTACACAGTTCCAAACTTGTTCTCTTGCTTGCCATGAAGCCAATTCTTGTTGGACAGCAGCAAGTCGAAGAGTTGAGTTTTTGGTGCTCACACACTACTAATCCATCTTAGGCAGAAGCAACTTAAGCCAGCCAACATAAAAAATAAAATAGTTAACCAATAGAATGACAATTATTATTAAGGCAGTCCCCGAGTTACTGCTCGAGGTGCCAAGATTTCATTGATAAACTCATTGCCAGCATACATACCGACATATGAGAGACTCGAATACACACACTTCTTTGTTAAGTGTAGAACGGACGAAGTAGAGCTACATTCCATGGACGCTTAGATTCCTCGCCGGACCTGTCCGCCTTGTTCTTCTCCTGTGGTTGTGCATCAATAAGATAATAAGAGTCATTGTGCAATGCTTTGCTCATGATGAATAGTCCTTCCCATGGGGGGGATAACTTATGCATGCCAGTAGTACGTTGTACCAGCCGGAGTACCAGATCACCTTCCCGGAAGACTCCGGGGTTTACTTTCCGGCTATGATAGCGTTGGAGATTTTGCTGATATATGGCGGATCTGGACAATGCCAATTCTCTCGCTTCTTCCAGTAGATCAACATCATTTTGCCGGGCTTCTCGCACTTCGGCTTCTGTGTATTGGGTGACTCTAGGCAAATCATGCTCTATGTCGGCTGGTAATACAACCTTCTGCCCCATATACCAGAAAGAATGGCGTATAGCCTGTTGATCGATTCGGAGTTGTCCTTAAACTCCACAGTACCGCTGGTAGTTCTTCTATCCAGCACCCCGCTGATCTTTGCAGCGGCTCAATGAGCCGGGGTTTTATCCCGGATAAAACTAATCCGTTGGATATTTCCACTTGTCCGTTTGATGCAGGGTGGGATACTGAAGCAACATCCAGCTGGATCTTTTTATCCCGGCAGAATCACGCAAATGCTCCTTCAGCGAAATTGGTGCCGTTATCTGTTATGATACTGTGAGGGTAGCCATATCTCAGGATGATATCTTTGAGGAATGTCACGGCTGTAGCTCCATCACATTTTCTTATCGGCTTTACTTCAATCCATTTTGTAAACTTGTCAACCATAACCAAGATATGGGTCATATTTCCTCTCGCCGGCTTAAATGGACCAACCATATCCAAACACCATACATCAAATGGCCAGGTGATTGGTAGGGTCTTGAGCTTCGACATTGGCATGTGTGTCTTGGTAGCATACCTCTGACAACCATTGCATTTTCTTACTAGATCCTCTGCTTGCTCCAAGGTACTTGGACAGTAAAACCCATGCCAGAAAGCTTTTGCTACTAAGGCTCTGGATGAGGCGTGATGCCCACATTCCCCTTGATGTATATCTTGGGGGATGTCAAGCCCTTCTTCCAGGTCAACACATCGTTGCAGGACATTCGTGACACTCCTCTTGTATAGCTCGGCATTGATAATCATGTATGCCTTTGCCCTCCTCTGAATTTGCCTCGAAAACACTTCTTCATTGGGCAAAGTTCCATCCTTCAAGAACTAGAATATGGGTAGTGCCCAAGCTGGTATAGTTCGCACCGAAAACACATCCTCGTCAATTTCCATTTGATCCACCGACATAACCTCTGCCAGGTCAAGCTGCGCAGTCCCGGGGTTCTATGAAGCAGTCCCCGGGTCTCCTGAACCACCTCCCACATCAATGTCCATGGGCACAGCTTCCGACTCCGGATTTGCCGGGATATAGATTGACTCGGATTCTGGGGATGGCCTGATAGATGGCTTTTTGAGGTGCTCTAGTGCTACACCCGGTGGGATCGCTTGTCGGGTTGATCTGAGTTTCAACAGTACGTCGGCAACAACATTTTCTAGCCGGGGTACATGGTGGAACTCGCATCCCTCGAAGTATCCCGATATCTTCTGCACATGAAATCTGTACAATGCCATGTTTGCATCCAAAGCATCCCATTGCCCTAAGACTTGCTGAACTACCAGATCCGAGTCACCAAAGCACTGGATCCAACGTATTCCAATTTCTTTTGCCACTTTGAGCCCATGCACGAGTGCCTCATACTCTGCAACATTGTTTGATGCTGCAAAGTGGATCTGCAGCACATACTTCAGCTGGTCCTTCTTGGGAGAGGTAAGCACAACTCCGGTGCCTAACCCGATTTTCGTTTTTGATCCGTCAAAATGCGTTCTCCAGTAGTTCGGATCTGGCAACGGTGGCTCATATTGCATCTCGGCCCAATCCACGAAAAAGTCAGCCATAGCCTGAGACTTGATCGCATCTCTCCTATCGAATTGTGGAGCATAAGGGGCCATCTCAATCGCCCATTTTGCAATCCGGCCGCTTGCATCCTTGTTGCTCATTATCTCAGATATGGGGGCTTCACATATCACTTTGATGGGGTGCTCTTCAAAATAGTGCTTCAGCTTCTTTGCTGCCATATACACACCATATGCCATCTTCTAATAGTGAGGATAGTTTTGTTTTGACGCGGATAATACCTCACTCAGGTAATAGACTGGCCTTTGCACCGACTTACCCTCTTCGTCGCGCTCTACCACTATTACTGCACTTACAACTCGGTTGGTTGCGGCTACGTAGAGCAACATTGGCTCTTTTGATAGTGGAGAGGCTAATACTGGTGCAGTGGCTAACATTTTCTTTAACTGGATGAAGTCTTCATTGGCCTGCGGCGTTCATACAAACTTGTCCAACTTTTTCATTAGTTGATAGAGAGGCAATGCATTTTCTCCCAACCGACATACAAACCGACTTAAGGATGCCAGGCAGCCAGTGAACTTCTGGACATCGTTAAGGCACTTCGGTAATTCCATTCGCTCTATGGCTCAGATTTTAGTTGGGTTAGCTTCGATACCTCGGCTGGAGACAAGAAATCCGAGTAGTTTTCTAGCCGGGACACCGAAGGTACATTTCTCCGGGTTAAGCTTCATTCGAAACCTCCTTAAGTTCGCGAATGTTTGCCGGATATCATCAAGGAGCGTTTTTCTTTCCTTGGTTTTTATAACCACATCATCCACATATACTTGCACATTTCAGCCAATTTGGTGGTGTAAACATTTTTGCATACATCTTTGGTACGTTGCCCCTGCATTACGTAAATCGAAAGGCATGGTGCGATAGCAATAAGCCCCGTATGAGGTAATAAATTCAGTCTTTATTTGATCATTTGGGTTCAGAGGTATCTGTTGGAAACCAGAATATGCGTCTATGAATGACAACAGTTCACACCCAGCAGTAGATTCTATGACCTGATCTATCCTAGGTAGCGGGAATGGATCTTTTGGGCACGCCTTATTCAGGTTCGTGTAATCGATGCACATACGCCAAACCACTGCCACATTCGGATCATCTTTCTTCTTCTCCACAAGCACCGGATTAGATAACCAATCCGGATAAAGCACTTCTATGATGAACCCGGCTGCGAGGAGCCGAGCTATATCATCTCCAATGACTTTTCTCCTGTCTTCGGCGAAGCGGTGAAGAGGTTGCTTCACCGGCTTTGCTCCGGGTCTCACATTCAAAGAGTGCTCGGCCAATTCCCTCGGAACACCTTGCAAGTCCTATGTGGACCAAGCAAAGATATCCCGATTCTCACGGAGGAAATTGACGGGCTTGCCTTCCTATTTCTCAGTTAACCCGGCACTAATTGTTACGGTGCGCTCTGGGAACAGATCGTCAACGGGCACTTTCTTTGTATCATTTGTTGCTTGAAATGAGACACTTCCATGCGAGTTACTCAGCACCGACATATACTGCTGCGCGGACTGAGCCAATGCCGCTACTTCTTGGATCTTTCTCTTTTCTTGTGCAATCACGAGTGACTTGGCCAGGTTAGACCCGGCTGATGTACACTCAATGGAACATCGGAAATCCCCAGCTATGGTAATTACTGTTGGGTCCGCAGCATAGAAAACAAAAAAATTCCTACGATGAGAACTATACGCCAAGATCTATCTACTAGATACAGAGCAACGGGTGGACATACATCCATGGAGAACTTACCCTCGAAGACAACGAGCTTTGTTAACGAGTAGGAACTCATGGTTGATATAGTCGTACACTTGCCGATCTCAAGATCGTGAGGAAGTCCGAGCGCCGCAACTCAGCAGCGCATCCGCACTCGCACACACGTTCAAGCCACCGGACAACCTCCATCTCCTCGTTCCAGCGGTCCAGCGGAAGCAGCAACTCCTTCCAGACGAAATGCCACCGGGAACATGTATCTCGCTAATCCGAGACCATGGGGGAATAATTCTAGAGGGGGAGAGAGATCCTTCACAAGGAGGTGTGAGGATGAAGGAGGGAATGGGTGGCCTTTTATAGGAGGAGGGGGTGCCCCCTCTCTCCATGGCCGGCGCATGGGGGGGTGACCCCTCACCTCCCCCATTCATGTGGTGGTAACTCCTCCACATTAAAATGCCTCTTCACATTCCCTTTTAAAGTCTCCACTTTAAATGCATTAAACTTCTCCAAATTTAATGCTCTCTCACTTAATAAAACTCTTTTTATTAAATTTATTCAGAATTTTGTTAATTACTTTAATTAACAAACATTCACATATAGCCCCTTGCAATATTTCAATATCACATGCAGAAACACCTTCTGCAATTTCACCCGAAACAATTTCCGGTTTCTATTGAAACAATTCCTGCGCTTTGCAATTCTTTCGTCTAAAACATATGTGCTCCAAAATGGTGTCCGGTAACTCTTAAGTGTGCCACCCTATGGTTCGCGAATAATGCAGACATGATCGAGACCCTTCTCCGATCAATAATCAACAGCGGGACCTGGAGATCCGTACTGACTCCTACACATTCAACGATGACTCCTGTGATCGTGAGAACCTTTAACGCTTGTAACTAAATCCCTTTGTCTCTTGATATATTACATGTCCGAGATTCAATCATCGGTATCTCCATACCTAGTTTGATCTCGTTACCGACATGCACTCTTTTCTCGTTCCCGTGATATAACATTCTAGTGATCACATCACTTGCTTGCAAGCTATCCTAATGTGATATCACCGAGATGGCCTAGAGTATATCTATCCATCATCTGGATTGACAAATTCCACTCTTGATCCATGAGCCTCAACATAACACCTTCGTAGTACTGAACCCATCTTTATAGTCACCCTGTTACGGTATGACGTTTGATGTTATCAAGATACTCTTTCGGTGTTAGCAATTAACATGATCTCACGGTCTAAGGATAAAGATTACTTCGTATGATGTTATAGCAATATAAACATAATGACTTGATCGTAATGCTATACTTCGGATGAATGTTCATCACATCATTTCACAAATGTTGTGACCTTGTTATTAACAACATCCAATGTCCATGATCAGGAAACCTTGATCATCTTGTTAATCAACAAGCTAGTCTATAAGAGAGGCATAACTAGGAACCCTTTTTGTTTATTAAACACACATGTATTGATGTTTCCTTTCAATACAATTATAGCATGCAAAATAAACATCTATCATATACAAGGAATACATAATAACAACTTTATTATTGCCTCTCAGGGCATATTTCCTCCAGTCTCCCACTTGCACTAGAGACAATAATCTAGTTTATATAGTGATAAATCTAACACCCATGGAGTTCTGGTGTTGATCATGTTTTGCCCTAGGGAGTACTTTAGTCAACGGATCTGCCACATTCAGGTTCGTGTGTACTTTACAAATCTTTATATCTCCATCGTTGACATGCTCGCGGATGGAGTGAAACCGGCGCTTAATATGCTTGGAATTCTTGTGAGACCTTGGTTCCTTGGCGTTGGCTATGGATCCATTATTGTCACAATAGATCACCGTTGGGTCCAACGCACTAGGAACCACACCTAGTTCCGTTATGAACTCCTTCATCCAAACCGCTTCCTGCGCTGCTTCTGAAGCAGAAACATATTCCACCTTCGTCGTTGATCCAGCCACCACAGGTTGTTTGGAGCTCCTACAACTAACTGCTACTCCGTTCAAGAGAAATACGTATCCGGATTGAGACTTAGAGTCATCCGGATCAGTGTCAAAACTAGCATCGACATAACACTTAGCGACTAGCTCTTCTTCACCTCCGTATGCAAGAAACATATCCTTAGTTCTTCTCAGGTACGTGAGGATGTTCTTTACCGCTATCCAGTGTTCCGAACCTGGATCAGATTGGTACCTACTAGTCAAACTAATAGCATGTTCCACATCCGGTCTTGTACATAGCATGGCATACATAATAGAGCCTATGGCCGAGGCATAGGGGATCTTATCCATTATCTCTCTTTCTTCCGCCGTAGCCGGACTTTGAGTCTTACTCAATGTCTTGCCTTGCAACATAGGTAAGAACCCCTTCTTACTTCCGTCCATATTAAACTTCTTTAATATCTTATCAAGGTATGTACTCTGCAATAGCCCAATTAGGCGTCTTGATCTATCTCTATAGATTTTAATGCCTAATATATATGAAGCTTCACCAAGGTCCTTCATCGAAAATTTGCTGTTTAGATAACTTTTAACACTATTTAAAAGATCTATATCATTTCCAATCAATAATATGTCATCCACATATAATATCAGAAATGCCACATTCTTCGGATCCTTATCTAAAGCTTGCATACCTTATCAGCATCCTTCGGATCGACAAAACCCTTAGGTTGTATCATATACAACTCTTCTTCAATATTACCATTGAGGAACGTGGTTTTGACATCCATCTACCATATTTCATAATCGAAATATGCAGCAATTGCTAACATAATCCTAACCGACTTAAGGATTGCTACGGGAGAGAATGTCTCATCGTAGTCAACTCCTTGAATTTGTCGAAACCCCTTTGCGACAAGTCGAGCCTTATAGATGGTTACATTACCATCAGCATCAGTTTTTCTTTTGAAAATCCATTTATTCTCAACGGCCTTTCGATCGTGAGGTAAGTCCACCAAGGTCCAAACCTGGTTTTCGTACATGGATTCCATCTTGGATTTCATGGCTTCTAGCCATTTGTTGGAATCAGGGCTCATCATCGCTTCTTCATACGTCGCAGGGTCATCTATTTCATCAATCATGAAATTCATAACAGGATTGCCGTATAGTTCAGGAGCTGCACGTGTCCTGCTTGACCTGCGAGGTTTGTTAGTGTCCTCTTTCGGAGTTTCATGATCAATATCATTAGCTCTCTCTTCATTAGGTGAAGTCAACTCCGAAACAACTTCTGGAGCTGCGCTACTCGCCATTTTATGAAGAGAAGGTTCAATAACCTCTTCGAGTTCTACCTTCCGACTACTCACACCTTTCGCGAAAAACTCCTTCTCAAGAAAGGATCCATTCTTGGCAACAAAGACCTTGCCCTCGGATCTGTGATAGAAGGTATACCCAATCGTTTCCTTAGGGTATCCTATGAAGACGCATTTTTCCGCTTTGGATTCGAGTTTATCCGGTTGAAGTTTCTTCACATAAACATCGCATCCCCAAACTTTAAGAAATGACAGCTTAGGTGTGTTTTCAAACCATAATTCATACGGTGTCTTTTCAACGGATTTAGATGGTGCCCTATTTAAAGTGAATGCAGCGGTTTCCAGTGCATAACCCCAAAATGACAGTGGCAAGTCAGTCAGAGACATCATAGATCGAACCATATCCAATAAAGTATGATTACGATGTTCTGACACACCATTACGTTGTGGTGTTCCGGCAGGCGTGATTTGTGAAACTATTCCATAGTCTTTCATATGTGTGCTAAACTCGTAACTAAGATACTTTCCTCCAAGGTCGGACCGTAGAAATTTGATCTTTCTGTTACGATGATTTTCCATTTCATTCTGAAATTCTTTGAACTTTTCAAAAGTTTCAGACTTATGTTTCATCAAATAGATATACCCGTATCTACTCAAATCATCTGTGAAGTAACAAAATAACGATATCCACCTCGCGCCGACACACTCATTGGTCCACACACATCAGTATGTATGATTTCCAATAAATCTGTCGCCCGTTCCATTGAACCAGAAAACAGCATTCTAGTCATCTTTCCCATAAGGCATGGCTCACATGTATCAAATGATTCAAAATCAAGTGATTCCAAAAGTCCATCAGAATGGAGTTTCTTCATGCGTTTAACGCCAATATGACCTAGACGGCAGTGCCATATATATGCAGATATATCATTATCAAGTTTAATCCTTTTAGCATCAACATTATGAATATGCGTAATACTACTATCGAGATCCAACAGAAATAAACCATTCAACACAGGTGCATGACCATAAAAGATATTATTCATATAAATCGAACAACCATTGTTTTCAGACTTAAACGAATAACCACTTTGCATCAAACACGATCCGGATACAATGTTCATGCTCAGTGCAGGCACCAAATAACAATTATTCAGGTTTATAACTAATCCTGATGGCATATGGAGAGGCAGCGTTTCAATGGCGATCACATCAACTCTTGATCCATTGCCGACCCACATCGTGACCTCATCCCTTGCTAGTTGTCGCTTGTTCCGCAGCCCCTGAACCGAGTTACATATATTAGCAACCGATCCCGTATCAAATACCCAGGTGCTACTGCGAGTACTAGTCAAGTACACATCAATAACATGTATATCACATATACCTTTGTTTGCCTTGCCGGACTTCTTGTCCGCCAAATACTTGGGGCAGTTGCGCTTCCAATGGCCAGTCCCCTTGCAATAGTAGCACTCGGTGTCAGACTTAGGGCCAGCTCGGGGTTTCTTTTCAGGCGTGGCAACAGACTTGCCACCCTTCTTTCCCTTGTGCTTGCCTTTCTTCTCCTTCTTGAAACCGGTGGTCCTATTGATCATCAACACTTGATGTTCTTTCCTAGTCTCCACTTCTGTATTCTTAAGCATTGACAGAAGCTCGGGAAGAGACTTCTTCATGCCCTGCATATTATAGTTCATCACGAAGCTCTTGTAGCTAGGTGGCAGAGATTGGAGAACACGATGTATGCCTAAGTCAATGGGAATCGTTATTCCCAAGGACACAAGCTTATCGGTGTACCCAGACATTTTGAGTACGTGCTCACTAACGGAGCTGTTTTCCTCCATCATGCAGCTAAAGAACTTTTCTGTAGCATTATTACTCTCTATGGCAGCATGGGTATCGAAAATCCTTTTCAATTCTCCCATGGTATCAAAGGCATTGCCATTTTCGAAACGCTTTCGAAGTTCTGGCTCTAGCCCATACAGTATGCCGCAATGAACTAAGTTGTGGTCCTCCTGACGAGTTATATAGACGTTCTTTTCCTCGTCAGGGGCATCAGGAGCTGGTGGGGGGCCTAGCGGCGCATCTAGCACATATTGCTTTTGTGCAGCAGTGAGGAGAATCCTCAAATTCATAGCCCAGTTGGTGAAGTTGCTACCATTCGCAGCAAGTTTCTCTTTCTCCATGAACACATTGAAATTAAAAGCAGGTGGTGCCATCTACAACAGAATTTGTAAAGTATATTTAGACTAAGTTTATGATAGATTGAGTTCAACTAATCCAAATTACTAATGAACTCCCACTCAAAAACGACATCCCTCGTGTCCTTTTGGTGATTACATGAACCAAATCCACTACACCAAGTCCGATCATCACGTGAGTCGGTGTAGCTTCAAAGGCGAGCATCTATATGGGCATCATATCAACTATATGACTCATGCTTAACCTTTCGGTCCATGTTCCGAGGCCATGTCTGTACATGCTAGGCTCGTTAAGAACCTTAGTATTTGCGTGTGTAAAACTGTCTTACACCCGTTGTATGAAAGCGTAGAGTTGAGAACACCCGATCATCACGTGATGCCTCAAAACACGATCCACAAAACGGTGCATACTTAAGGAAGCACATATTTTATCTTGATATCTAAATGAGGGATCATCTTATAATGCTACCAAAAGCGCCAAACTAGCAATATAAGATGCTAATGTCTAATGTGTGAAGTGAGGTGATATGGTCCATGCATTTGATCTCTATCATTTGCATCGTGGTATGATCTCTATCATTCCTTTGTGTGTAAGGCCAAGGTCTATGGAACTTACACGTTAAGTGAGTTGTAAGAGTATCTATCATATATCTACTTACAACAATACCATATCAAAACACTAGCCCAGCAACGATCTAAACTAGACGCCTCTAATTTATCAATTGCAAGTTTTACGTGGCTTAGGGCTTTCGGAGATAGAACCGGTCTAACCTACGAACATGAACCACAACGAGGATAATCAAGTTATTAGCAACTCGTTGTAAATCAGATATTGACTATAGTAGGAGAGACAGACACCCGCCAGCCACTTATGCAAAACAAGTTGCATGTCAGTCATGGAACCGGTCTCATGTACGATGACATGTAAGGTTGGTCCAGGCCGCTTCATCCCACTATGCCACCAATATCCAGAGTACATAGAAGATGCAATAACATGATCATCATCGCCCACATATAAACATATGTGTACTACCCGTGCAAAGCACCTACGCATAGATCAGGCTCTGATACCACTGTTGGGTCCGCATCATAGAAAACAAAAATTTCCTACGATGAGAACTATACGCCAAGATCTATCTACTAGATACAGAGCAACGGGTGGACATACATCCATGGAGAACTTACCCTCGAAGACAACGAGCTTTGTTAACGAGTAGGAACTCGTAGTTGATGTAGTCGTACACTTGCCGATCTCAAAATCGTGAGGATGTCCGAGCGCCGCAACTCAGCAGCGCATCCACACTCACACACATGTTCAAGCCACCGGATAACCTCCACCTCCTCGCTCCAGCGATCCAGCGGAAGCAGCAACTCCTTCTAGACGAAATGCCACTGGGAACATGTATCTCGCTAATCCGAGACCATGGGGGAATAATTCTAGAGGGGGAGAGAGATCCTTCACAAGGAGGTGTGAGGATGAAGGAGGGAATGGGTGGCCTTTTATAGGTGGAGGGGGGTTCCCCCTCTCTCCATGGACGGCGCATGGGGGGGTGACCCCTCACCTCCCCCATTCATGTGGTGGTAACTCCTCCACATTAAAATGCCTCTTCACATTCCCTTTTAAAGTCTCCACTTTAAATGCATTAAACTTCTCCAAATTTAATGCTCTCTCATTTAATAAAACTCTTTTTATTAAATTTATTCAGAATTTTGTTAATTACTTTAATTAACAAACATTCACATATAGCCCCTTGCAATATTTCAATATCACATGCAGAAACACCTTCTGCAATTTCACCCGAAACAATTTCCGGTTTCTATTGAAACAATTCCTGCGCTTTGCAATTCTTTCGTCTGAAACATATGTGCTCCAAAATGGTGTCCGGTAACTCTTAAGTGTGCCACCCTATGGTTCACGAATAATGCAGACATGATCGACACCCTTCTCCGATCAATAATCAGCAGCGGGACCTAGAGATCCGTACTGACTCCTACACATTCAACGATGACTCCTGTGATCGTGAGAACCTTTAACGCTTGTAACTAAATCCCTTTGTCTCTCGATATATTACATGTCCGAGATTCGATCATCGGTATCTCCATACCTAGTTTGATCTCGTTACCGACATGCACTCTTTTCTCGTTCCCGTGATATAACATTCTAGTGATCACATCACTTGCTTGCAAGCTATCCTAATGTGATATCACCGAGAGGGCCCAGAGTATATCTATCCGTCATATGGATTGACAAATTCCACTCTTGATCCATGAGCCTCAACATAACACCTTCGTAGTACTGAACCCATCTTTATAGTCACCCTGTTACGGTGTGACGTTTGATGTTATTAAGATACTCTTCCGGTGTTAGCAATTAACATGATCTCACGGTGTAAGGATAAAGATTACTTCATATGATGTTATAGCAATATAAACATAATGACTTGATCGTAATGCTATACTTCGGATGAATGTTCATCACATCATTTCACAAATGCTGTGACCTTGTTATTAACAACATCCAATGTCCATGATCAGGAAACCTTGATCATCTTGTTAATCAACAAGCTAGTCTATAAGAGAGGCATAACTAGGAACCCTTTTTGTTTATTAAACACACATGTATTGATGTTTCCTTTCAATACAATTATAGCATGCAAAATAAACATCTATCATATACAAGGAATACATAATAACAACTTTATTATTGCCTCTCAGGGCATATTTCCTTCAATTACTCCATTTTGCCCAGGCAACTTCATCTTCAAGTAACTGATGTGAGTACTTGCCATGAATTTGTTCAGGGATGGCCTGCTGAGTAACGCGTGATATGCACTTTCTAATTTCACAACCTCAAACTCCAAATTCTCAGTTCGGCAGTTATCTCTTGTGCCGAATAAGACGTCAACCCGGACTTTGCCAATGGGTTCACAGGAGATACCAGGCACAATGCCATGGAAAGTTGTCGTTATAGCTTGGAGCATGTTCTCTGAGATACCCAACTTGCGCATTGTATCCACATACATAATATTGATGCTACTGCCATTGTTAATCAGCACCTTAGAGAACCTCACATTGATATTTGGCCCGATAAACGTTGGGTCCAGCACTAATGCATACGAGCCAGGACTCGGCATGAGCTTGAGATGGTCCTTGATACTCCAGGTAATTTCCTGATCCGACCAAGGCATATACCTCGTCACTGCCGGCATAACCGCATTCACTTCCATATGTCGGTGTTGCAAGCTCTTTCTATCTGTTTCCTCCGTAGTAAACACACAGTAACTCTGGTGATGCTCTCTATATTCATTTCTCCCCTCATTGCCGGGATACCTTTGATCTGGCTGATGCTGGTTTTCCACCTGATGCACTGCATCCCTTCTCTCATGATTCTCATACCTCGGCGGAGGTGGTGGTAACATCAATTGTTGCGTATTTGCTCCGGAGAGCAACTGCTGCCGAGGTAGCTCCTGCCGAGGTTGATTGTTTTGAGGTGCCTGAGCATTCCCCGAACCACTTTGCTCTATCTTCCTCATCCACTCACATTGCCGGGTTGTATGACCCGCCGGGTTACTCGGATTTGGCGTGTGAAATTTGCACGGCTGATCCAGCATTGCCTCATACGTATACCTCGGTCAGTCTTTCTTTTCTTGCCACTATCTCTTTTTCTCGGGTGTCCAAGTTTTCTTGCCATCATTTCTTGGAGTCCATTGTTGCCCTCTAGTTTTCTGACACTGATTACTCCCTGCTCCGGGTTGATCTTGATTTACAGCAGCAACTTGTTGCAAACTGTACCTGTAATCCGGTCTATCATCTCTTCTCTTACCCCGGTAATCATTTCGCCGGGATGATCCGGCTCCATCTCGCTGGTAGTACTCCTCATTCGACTCGTTTAACATTAGCCGGGGTTGAGTTGGATCACCCAGAGCAAACGAATCAGCAATCCGGATTGTCTCTGCCAGTGTAGTTGGCATATTCCTTTGTAACCTTTGCCACAACATGCTTGCATATCTACACCCTTGTGTAAACCAAGCTATGGCCTGAGACTGAATCACGCCTTCACATGAGTTTCTCATGTTGCACCAGCGGGTTAGGAACTCCTAGTCTGTTTCATTTAGTCTCTGCTTGCACATTGCTAGGGTCTGTGGCCTATTCGGCCTCTAGTACGTGCTCGAGAAGTTACTGACGAACATTTCTTCAAAATCCAGCCAGCAGTTGATACTACCGGGTGGTAAATTGTTTAGCCATACCCTCGCTGGCCCCTCCAGCATCTGAGGTACGTATCTCACTGCCCATCTCAAATTGCCTATCGCAATTTTCACTGCCGTTGCGTAGTTGATTAGCCAATCCTCCGGCTTGGTGCTGCTGTCATATGTTTTCGTGCCTCTAGGTAATTGGAAGTTAGGTACCAGAGGCTCTTTCATGATCCGGGGCCCAAAGCACGCTGGACTCGGAGGGTCTTGCCCCTCAATTTGCTCTGACCTATAGAGCCGATCCAGCTTCAGCCTGGCGTCATCCGGGAGCAAGTTCCTGCTTCCCAACCTTGACCCTATCACATGATGATCCGGCCTATTATATCCTGCATTCACCATTTCCAAATCACCGTCGTTGTATCTGTCTTGCTCTTGTTGAGCACATTTCTGCCGCATACCCTGGCCGGCGCTTTGCTCTTGCCGAGGTACACTCCGCTGCTGCTATTGCCGAGGTGGGTTTTGCCCTGCACCCGCTGAGTTACGCTGTCCGACATTGCCATTTTTAGTGTTTCTCTGACCGGCATTGCCTTGGTCACGGTTACCTCGACCAGCTTCACCTCGGCTGACACTTCGTTGATCCTCATTTTCCTGTATTGCTTTTCCTTTCCCTGCCCTTGCCGGGTCATACGGGACTATCCGTTTGTTTCTCCTTGCCGAGGTTACCATTTCCTCTCTTCTAGGGCCATCATGAGGTGATGATGCAGCCCCAGCAGATTTCTCTGGGTTTCCCACTGCCGAATAAACGACCTTGGAAGCTCCTGCTCTAGCCGGGTTAGCCCTGAGAAACTCCTCATTCTGCCTGTTAGCGATTCGAACTAACTCATTAACCCTCTCTTGTTGTCTTTGTCGGGCTTCACCCGTCAAACCTTCTAACTCGGACGCAGCCGCATCCGCTGCTCTGAGGTTCTTTGCCAGGGTGTTGTACATCAGCAACCCCATGGACAAAAGGTTCTCTGATTCCTCAACTCTGGTCTCACCTTCTTTGTTCATCTCACTGATGAGGTTTCTCCCTTTTACTTTTATAGCATCTACCTTATTTTCTCTTGCGTACTCGCGCAGCGTCATGTTCAACGACTGCTGAGACGTGGCTATCTTTTTTGCACCCTCTAGTATTTTCTGCCTAGTTTCCTCTAACTCGGCTTGTGCCTGAGCCGGATCTACCACATGTGCTATGTGGCTTGCCAAGCTATCTATTGCCTGCTGCAGCACATTCTCTGGCCTCTCTAGCGGAGGACCTCTACTTTTCCTAGGCGCCTTGGGTGTTACCTCCGGATCTGGAGCCGGGTCCTTGCTCACGCCCATGTCAGGCGCTGTCATCATCACCTCAGCGCGATCAGGAGAGCGAGTGATACGTGCACCATAAGCCGTGCTAAGGGGTGGGTCGCCTCCTTCGACGACGTGTTGCGGGTGAACGCACGACACATCGACACCGACGTAGATCTTGTGGGCACCAAGCTTGACGAAGAGGCCATTGCACGGTGGAGGTCGCTTGCCGAAGCTGCCAGCATTGTCGCTGACGTAGTCCAGCGCTCCAAAGCACTGAATGAGCCCAGAAACGATGCGCTCTCCGGTGCCGATGATGCTTCCCGTTCGGATCTTCACTCCTTCTAGCGCCGCTAGCCCCACGGTGGGCGCTAACTGTCGTGGTGGTGTCACGGCAGATGCCATGGATAGGCTAAAGGTGGGACCAATATGCACTAGAGGAATTCAGGGAGGGATAGTGTGGTGATTCCACACACAGATGCTTTGTATTCTCCAAGTTCACTGAGTTTATAGACGCTCCTTGAGCTATATTGGGGAGAAGAGGAAGAAGAAGCTCTCTTACTCTCACCACAACCTATCTCCCAATGAACAAACTCTCAACCGCCAGCCTTTTCTACAGAGGCCCTAGCGCTCCTTATAAAGGGGAGGCTAGGTCACCAGTTAGGGCATACGTGGAGGCATATTCCTGGGAATATGCTTCTCCCAAAATAGCAAACCGACCGGGTCTCCTTTTCCCTTCGTAAGCCATGCAGAGGCTATGTAACCCTCTGCGGCATCCACGTCAGCCGACCTAGGCTACGTCACCTCTGTCGGCCACGCCCCGCCGGTCCCTCCCTCTGTTCGCTTCGCTTACGCTCCTGTGCACAGAGACCACCTTTTGACCAGCGGGATACCTTCCTTCTCTTGCAAGCCTGATATAACCGGATCATGCCTGGTTAGTCCGGCCCCGTGGGCACCTGCATACAAGTTACAAAAAGCCTGCCGGCATACGACATACATCGGCTGGGACACAGTTAGGTGGACATCCTCCGGTCCGGGTTACTCCGTAAGTTGGCCTGCCTTGACGTGACCCGACCAGCTTTCACTTTGACCTTGTTATACCTCGGCTAACTCGGCCTCTATACCCCGGCGTGACCCTACCGGGGGGTATCCCCCCAACAAGTTTCTTCTGAGGACCGCGCGAAGGCTGCTGTTGCTGCGCCTGAGGAGGAATGCAAGGCCGCGGATTCGATCATCGTGGGGCTGCAAAATAATCATTCTGCCTTGGAGAAGCTTGTCACAGAGAACTGTCACAAACTCCTTGGTGAGTCTCCGCCTTTGCCTGACTCGTTTGGCGAGTCCCTGATTGGGGAAGTCCGTAGTTTCACTGACGTCTGATTTGGCAGCTGTGATAGGGCAAAGCGACCCGGTGGTTCAAACCTTCAGCGCTTCGCAGTGCATCACTACCATGGTGAACGCAGTCACGGCTTTGGCGTTATGCGTCCAAGCGGTTCTTCAAGGCATGTCCCCCACCGAGGTTATTCCTGGGGGGCTTACGGAGGTGTGGCGCTATCTGGAGGAGGCGCCTGTCGTCATGGAGTGGATGGCGCGCTCGGCGTTCAGGCACGGGGCCACCACGGCATTGAGCCTGGGTCTCGCCTACTTCCCCGACGATTTCGACCTTGACGACGTGACCAGCGGCTACCCGTTGGTGACCGGCACAGTGGAGATGTCGGAGGTACTAAAGCTGACTGCAAAGGCCGCTCCTTTTGCCAATCGGGTGTTGGCAATGGGGGAGCTTCTGCCGTACCAGGAGACGGTGTTGGCGCCTGGCGACCCCGAGCCAGAGCATCACGACATGAAGTCGGAGCAACCCTTCCGGTCGGCGTTGTCGAAGTCGCTGACAACCTACCCGACGAACCCGTGGAAGCCTTTTGTTCGTGTCAAGGGAGGTGGTGGTGCTTCTTCGTCAGGACCTGTGGAATAGACAATGTAGTTGGGCAGTTTGTAATGTATGCCAAATGGCGACTGCTGTAATATGATCGACATTTTGTAATATATGCCAAGGGGAGTCAGTCGACTCATATTGCGACCAGGATTGTGTGGTGTGTTTATTTTTGATTGAGCGAGTCCCCGAGCGCGTCCGCCTTTTAATAGGGTATAACTCGATTGTATACTTTTGTGTTTTGTTTTGGTTGTGCATTGTTTTATCTCTCGCGTCTTCTGAAGGGCGAGTCCCCGAGCGCGAGTGGGATTGTTTGTAGGCGAGTCCCCGAGCATGGTGCTCAACTGTATTGGGCGCATTCCTGTTGCAGGTTGTTAATGCGTTGTTTATAACGCGTCTCTTCCCCTGGCTCGGAGATCCAATCGCTGGGCGAGTCCAAGGCAGCTCTCTTACTTGGTGTGTTCCCGAGCCGCGTGGGGGTTTCCGTTTTGCGGAGTCCCTATGCGTGGTACTTAACCGTTCGAGTCGCTTTGCGCGAGGATGGGAGGGACAGGTCGCTGTGAGAAGCGCATACTGGTTGTCTTGGCCCGGTGGGCCAGTCAAGCTAGGCGACTCCAATGGCGGCTCCGGGTTGGCGTTTTCGTGGACGTCCCAAGGCCCGAGTATTTCTGGTTCCCTTGTGCCGCACTACTTAGCCGTGCCGGTCACTCGACCAAAGGTTGACTTCCGTGAGTAGCATATTGCTGATTTATACGAGTGCGAGTGGCACAAGAATATGGCGAGTAGACATAATTTGTGTGGAAATGGCCACGGCAGTAGCTGCTACTGGCAGCGATTGATTGTACCGTGGGGCATAGCAGGACTGGCCTGAGTTCTGCGGCGATACCCTATTCGCCGATCGACCGGCCGCTCGCCATCCCTGTAACTCGCTCTCTATTAATCCAATCTAGCAGGAGTAGGTCTTTACCCTCCGGGGGGCCAAACCTGGGTAAATCATGTGCATCCGCCCCCATCTCGCACCGCAGATGGCCACCAGCTCTTCCTCACGTTACAATCAATCGCTGCCAGTAGCAGCGACTGCCGTGGCCATTTTCACGATAGTGTATGCTGAGTTGTACGTATGTGTATGCTAGGTAGGCAAGAAAATCAAGTATCCAACCAAGCAAATATATCTGCATGTTTTCTTTCCATTTAATGGGCCATTGGAGTCGATCATGATGGCATCCTTTCAATTACTTATTAGCGGGGCACGATTTTCAATTCGTCAATTTAAGGATTCGCACAATCATCCAGTAAACTGATTTGTGCTCTTTGTAAAGAGCCATGTACTGTGTAAGATGGGATATTTCTATGTTGCACGTACTAGTTAGAGTGGTTGGTTAGATTACTAAATGTATAAGAAAATATTGAGTTAGAGTGGGATATTTCTATGAGAAATACCAATATCACTAAAGAATTTATTGAGTTTAATGTACTCGCCTCCCCAGTCTGTTTGCACACGAATAATTTTCTTATTAAGAAGACGCTCAACATGATGATGGAATTGGATAAACATATTGAAAACATCATTCTTGCGCTTGAGAAGATATAACCATGTAAAGCGACTATAACCATCAATAAAATTGATATAGTATGTGTGTCCACTAACAGAAGTTTGGGCAGGACCCCATACATCCGAATAGATTATTTCAAGTGGTGCTAAAATTACACGACTAGAAAGAGAAACCGGTAACTGATGACTTTTGCCTGTTGGCAAGCATCACAAATTACATTATTGTGCAAATTTGCCTGCCGGTAAAATATGATGGACTATTTGTGTAGCTGGATGTCCTAGACGGCAATGTCACTTATCACGTGACACCTTTATTCCACTGAAGACTTGTTTCGAAGGAGACACATCAAGGCGATAGAGACCACCATGACATCGACCACTAAGAAGAATTGCCCTCATGCCTCGGTCCTTAACAAGGACAAAATTAGGATGAAATTCAATGAATATTTTGTTGTCTATAGTGAACCTACGAACGGATAGAAGACTACGAGTGACAGAAGGGACATGCAAAATACCCCTAAGATGTAAATAATTTGATGATGAAATAGGAAGTTTAGAATGGCCAATATGATGAATATGCATACTATGTCCGTTTGCCGCATGAACTTGGTCGTTGCCGTTGTAGTTCTCCTTCACAGTAAGCTTTTCAAGCTGATTGGTGAGATGATCGGTGGCGCCGGTATCCATGTACCACCCAGTACGAGCTTGTATGGCCATGAGTAGTAGCTGCAGCAACTTGACGGTCCATGTACCGACCATCGTTGTTGACACCGAGGTAGTCTTTCTTGAAGCGCTTGAAGCAGCTAGAGGCCTTGTGCCCTTCCTTGTCATAGATCTGACAAACTGGGCGATTTCCACCACGTGCGCCTCCAAAACGCCTGCGCTCCATGTCGCCTTGGTTTCCACGATCACCACTGCGGTCACCACCATGATCTCCTGGGCGTGTGCCGTTGCTGCCTCCAGAAGTAGAGCTAGAACCGACCGGTTTGGCGATGTAGCCCGACCGGAATTGACTCCGCTGATCTCCGCCCGATCTGTAGTCCGGGCGATATGGGGGTCTGCCACCGTTTCCACCGCCACGATAAGAGACATTAGCAGAGGAGAAATCATCATGCCCGCTGTGCATCTGTGCCTTCTTCCGCTCCATGCGCTGCTCCGTGCTCAGTAGCATGGCGAAGAGATCGTTCAAGGGTATTGGGGTGGTCATTGCATTGACCACTTCAATCAGGGGATCAAGATCATCATCAGCGAGGCCATTGAGGATGATCGCGACAAGCTCTTCTGGATGGAGAGGCTGTCCGATGGATGTCAACGTATCGGACATCGTCTTGATCTTGTTGAAGTAGATTGTAACCGAGGAATCGAACTTCTGCACCTCTCCAATCTCACGACGGAGCTGCATGTAGCGAGCATTAGACTGCTAGGAGAAGCTGGATGCGAGTGTAGTCCACGCATCTTGAGCCGAAGCCGCAAACAAGATTATGCCTTGTATGGCCTCGGTTGAAGTGGAGATGATGGAGGACAGAAGCGCTGCATCCTGCTGATGCCAGGTGGTAAACGCCGGTTTGGGGAGCATCTTCGGAGCAGCGGTGTCCTCCTTGGCCTTGGGGTTGTCGATGAACTCCGGCGGACAAGGGAACCTGCCGTCGACGAACCCCGTAAGAAGATGACTCCGGAGGATCGGCGCCACTTGCGCCCTCCAGTAGAGGTAGTTGTTGGAGCCAAGCTTGGTGGTGATCAGCGGGGCGAAGTTGAACGGCCCCTGCTGCGTTGTCAATGAAGAGGACGAGCCGGCGAAGTTGAGCTGCAGGTTGGGCAGCTTCGAGCCACTGCCGGTGATGGAGCTCGACGAGGTAACGCTCGCAAAAGGAGAAGTCGCCATGACCGACGGTGAAAGCTATATTGGATCGGTGGGTAGGGTTAGATTTGTGGCTCTGATACCATAAAAAGTAACTAGATTGTAGGGTAAGGGTCGTGGACTCCACGTCCCTGATGTATATATTGATCAGAATATGGCAAGTTACAAGGCGTGTAGCCCAAGGCTTATGCAGCCGTATACAACAAGAATTAGAGTCATAGGCTATTAGCTAAACCGTGATGGATACATTGTTTATCAGAATCCACTGCCTACGCAGTTTCCCCAATTTCGGATATATGTCTCACTTTCTTTTAATCATAATTCCGGACTAGGTGAATCATGCACAATTCGCCATGCTGCCTATAGTCTATTTGACAGACTATAGTAGGTATGTTGTACTCACCGGTGGTAACATATTTTCTTTTGTTTGTGTTATCATAAATTAAATAGATGAGCATGTGCGAGGTTGAATGGTTTAATCAGTAGACAAATGTGTCATTTACGTGTTAAACATGTCTGAAACTGAGAGATCTGACCTTACGTGCAAGAAGAGGGTCATTATTTCATATTGAAGCTCATAAGCAACATAGGGGTACCCGTGTTTCTTTAAGTAAAAAAAAGGTACATCGAGAAACTTCAAACAAAAATACATCGAGCAATAGACCAATTTCTGTACTACAAGGAACTGACATGTTACATGATAAATGTAAAAAACTAATGATGCCAAAACAGGCTAACTTCTGAAGATACACGGTAACCTTGTTCGACTATCTTAAAATCGATGCTTGCAACTATTTAGCTTGCAGATCTCCAAGGAAAGACATAACTTTGTATTCAACACTTATAAGTGGTTGGATTATTAAATGATTAGTTTAGTCAATATAGACAATCAGATTACATATATACTAATTCTATCCAGGAGTTATACTTGATATATTCCAAATTATTCACTGGTTCAATAAAATTTAAAAGAGAAGTTATGGCTAGAAGTTTTCATGAATCTTTACATAAAAACAAGATCTAATATGTAATCAAGTTTGATAAAATTTTTTACATCAAAATGAAAAATAGAAGTTATGACATTTCTTTTGGACCCACTGATTCAATCGATCCCGCTTGTTCATTAATCATAGAGCATGCTCCAAGTTCAGGCTACTGAAATTTCTGCTAACTCATGTATCAATTTTAACAAGCATCTCATGTATTCTCGAGATATGCTAATATATTCAAAACAAATTCAGTTGCAGAGTCTAAGAGAGGCTAAAATCAGCTTATTATGCTTTATTTCACGAATACATACATGTTAATTGTTGAAGTAACATGAAACGCGACCGCTTTCGCAAGGCGTGACCATTTCTCGTCCTATTAGCGCTCCACGGATGACGAAAAAAAAAAGGAATTGAAAAGGAGAAGACTCGCGAGGCATGCAATGACGCGGCACAGTGCGATTGACCAGAACCCGGAATCTATAGTAACCGAACGGAAGAATCGCTAAACCCGCATGAAATCATCGCTTTCCGCCATGTTAGCGCTCCACTCTTTCTGTTCAGCGATTCTTCCGTTCGGTTACTGTAGATTCTGAGTTCTGACAAATCGCTCTACGCCATGTCATCGCATGCCTCGCGAGCCTTGTCCTTTTCAATTCCTCTTTTCTGCCATTCGTCCCTGATTTTTCAAGTCAAATAGGTAAGGATGATGTGACATCTTTGTGTAGTCCCGCATATAAGTGTCTCTACTCGCATCGCCCCCTCTCTCTCACCCCCATCGTCCCACACGTTGACCTCCTTCTTATCTTCCTCACCACCGGCAAAGCGTGGCGGCGTTCGGGTGCGCGAGGTCGAGGACGATGTTGAATCGGTACTGGACAGGTTCGAGGCGGGGAAGCTGAGGCAGCCGATGCTGGATGCGGGAGCTAGACGAGAGGTGGTGGCCTCGTGAGTGGAGGGAACGTCGCACATTGCTGGGGGAGACAGAGGATAGGCTGAGATGGGCGGGAGCTCGAGAGATCGGTTGGAGGGGAACGAGATTGAGATGGGAGTGGGGTTGGAAGGGACCAACTCGTAGGATTCTGATCAACACTTGAAACCGTACGGTTGAGATAACTCAGAATAAAAATCAAACAGCTAGAAACACACGCGTGGACGCGGAAAATCCAGCGCCTAGCTCCCCAGTTTTCCTCCTCTGCTCCCGGCTCACGGAACTGCTGCCAGTGACATCCCTAACCCAGTAGAAGCGAGGACGCGGGGCGTCTACTGCATCGGGTCTACGCAAGTAGAAACATGGCCGCGAAGCTTCCTCCTCCACCGTCCACCTAGAGTAAAGCATAAAGAAGCTCGCCGTATCGGTGAACTGGAAAAAAAAGTAACCATTGCTTGCGGCGACGACACCACCGTCCACCGACCAAGACAAACAACCCTTCCGCACCGCACCCGTCTCCCAACGTCCAAACCACACGCAAGCGCGCGTCCGGGGCAGTTGCAAGCAGGATTTTGAACCCAGATGCAGTGGAGGAGGAACGGCTGGTCGCGCGTCACCAGCGTCGTCCGGCGGGGGCGCTCGCCGGCGCGCCGCGGCGGGAGCAGCGGCGCCGGCCGGAGGCTTCGGCTTGCCGTGCACCCGGCGCAGTGGCCGCGCTCGCGGAAGCGGGGCGAGGGGAGGAGGATCCTCAAGCGCTCTGCATCGGAGCCGGCGCTCTGGTACGACGCGCGCGTCCACCCCGTGCCGCACGGCCTCTCCCCGCCGTCCCCGCCGCCGCCGCCACTCGAGCGCCCGCACACCTGCTACGACGTCTTCGCCTTGGACTCCCCCTTCGCCAGCTCCACCTCCCTCGCCTCCTCCCCGCCCGATCGCAAACCCTGGGAGGTACAGTGAAGAGTGATCGAGCCGCGCGCACTCGTGCAGTACTGTTTAAAGTTTCTAAACTGATGGGGATGGTGATTTGTGCAGGAGGCGAAGGTGGTGGTGAGTGTGACCGTGGAGGGGAGGGCGGGGCCGGTGAAGGCGATGGTGAGGCTCGGCTCCACTATCCGGGAGGCGATCGCCGCGGTGGTGGAGAGGTACGACAGGGAGGGGAGGAGTCCCCGGCTGGACCCGGCATCAGCGGACTCCTTCCAGCTTCATCACTCTCACTTCTGCCTTGAGAGTAAGCCCCACTCTGCAACAACTCGATTACATTCGTTGTCAACCTAGTGCTGAAAAGTATCCCTACTTGACTTGGATTTATCTAGATTCGGATGTATCTAGTATTAAAACATGTCTAGATATATCCGAATCTAGACAAATTCGAGTTAACTAATATGGGTCGGAGGGAGTAGTAGTTCCATGTGTCACGTATTTATTTGTATATGTGATTGCAGTTCACATGTTACACTGACAAATGGCTTGCCTCCAAACCTACTGGAGGCTTCAGGTTGAGAATTTGGGATGGTTAGGGATTTAGCAGAACTGGTTTTTCAAATTTGAGATTGAGGTAGTGTGCACTTGCAAGTTGCAACTGAGACGTTGGTGTGATGCCTTCGGGCAGCAATCCACAATTGAACTGTGGAACTTCCATTCATTGATTTGGAAAACATTTATATAAAACTTGACATGTTTCATCCTAACCGTATATTCAGACATTCAGTTAGGCAACTTGAAATCAAGTCCGGCCAGGCCCAGCTTCACAGACCAGGTTGCCCCTGTTCTTTTTTCTGGACATGCCTGCTGGCTATTGAAAACCGTATGCCTAGTGATTTTTTAACTTTATCTAATTCATCTTCTTAACCATATTTTATTGGAATATTTTATATTTGTAATAGTGGCCTTTGGAAGTTATGAAAGCCACTTAGTGGCTCATACTGATTTTCAGCTACGACTATTTAGTAGAGTACAGTATGTATTTTAACATAGGCGGCTGTTGATAAGCTCATTCACTGAGCTTCTTCACCCTTATGTTAAAATTATGAAGTCAGCATTTTCAAATTTACCTTGGCAGTGTGCCCTTTGTGGTTGATTTTTCTGCAAAGTTGAGTGGTTAAGTAACATCTTGAGATTTTTCTGACAGGTTTAAACAAAAATGACAAGATTGGAGATGTAGGTGGTAGAAATTTCTATCTGCACAAAAATGATGCAAGTAACGGGCTAGTCCATCAGAGGGAAGAATCCGGTGTAAATTTTATTGGCGGTGCAGTTACACAGAGCTGTGGAGGACTACTCGCTGGTGTTCCGTACCACCATCAATTCTTCGCCATTGTCTCCAAGAAGCTAGACAAGATCGGCAGGCGAACGAAAAGGATCTGGAGGATCCTCACCTGTAATTGTACATGACCTGATCCTGTGGATCTTGGTAGAATGATAGTATCCTGACCATTGTATATACGGTCTGGTGAAGTTGTTCCGCAATATAAGGCTTTTCAGCGAACTGTTTTAGCTTGCTAAAAAGATTTATATCGTGGAACATAGGGAGTACTAATCAGTAGCCTAGCCGGTGTGGTATTGATGGTAGAGAAGGTGAGCTGAACCATACTGAAGGTTTCCTACCACAGTAAATTATCTAATCTAAAGATGTAACTGGAGCAATGGAGTGATAAGGTCGCTCTTCAATTTATTCCCGTCGCTAGCAAGCATATGCCCATTTTGTTTTCAGAAGTAACAGCAGGAGAATTGTATGTTCATCGCACAGAAAAAGGAAAAGAAAACTGTATTTTCAGCCCTGAACTAATATTACAATATTCAATTATTCATGAACTTATAAACCGGACAAACATAAGTCTGAAATTCAGAACTTTGCAAATGTTTGCATATATAAGAGGGCCCCTACTTCAGCCCTCAGATCGGTTTTGTCTGGCCAAAAATCGATCCAGTAGAGCACTCAAAAGTTTGGCCCTCAAATCTTGCCTCTCAACAGGGGACCTACTCCACAGTCCAGACTACTTGACCAATTGCTTCCCATGCAGCGTCGTCGAGCCGACGTCTTCCGTGCCGCCGACCACCCTCTCGCTCTCTACTGCACCCAAATCATGAGCTAAATGGGTCACGTCACGAAGCAATATTTCTAGATCCCTGTTCCTGCTGGTGGAGGCAAGAACCCTCTCCACGATTTCCCACTCTGAAAGACCGGTTCGTCCTGCCCGCTCCCGCGAGCGGCAGGCGAACCCTAACTCCTCTAGCCGCCGCCACCCTCTTCCCTCCTCTCCCTCCCCCGCCGCCACCGGACGGCGCTGCCGGGCGAAGCCTAGACGCTGGCGGTGGCGGGCCTTTTCTCCCCCCTCAGGGTGCTTCGGCGCGGGTCGAGACAGCCGGTGAGGGCGCCAGGCTGCGCGAGGGGCATGGCGGCGCGTCGGTCCAGACGGCGGCGCGTCGGCCTCGCGGTGGTGGTGGGATCTCTTGGCGGCATTGGCCGCTGCATCGCTGCGGGCGTGTGAACGTCCTCGGACGGCTACAAAGTGGCCACAACGGCGATGCTCTAGGGACGGCGGAGGCCCTGCTCGGCAGGGGGCAAGCCGGCGTGGCAGCGCGGCGCACCCGCGGCAACCTGAGCTCGGGGCGGGCGGGGCCTGGCGGCCCAGATCTGGGTTTGGTGGGCCGGGCAACGGTGTTTTCGCTGCTCTGCAGATCTTGGCAGGTTAGGGTGGATGGGATCCGTGGCATACTCGGCCGGCCTATTGCAGCGTGGTGGCGGATTTTACGGGCCCGTCGGGGCCTGGCCGGACCATCATGGCACGGATTTGCCTCCGCGGAGGCTTTACGGGTCCACAGAGACTTTATGGAGGACTGGTTTGTCTGCAGCTGCGTCCGGTCGACTATCGCCTCTGACGGTGGAGGAAGTTCCCTCCCGCGCGGCCGCGGTACCGTGGGCCCTATTTCATTTCTACCTCTGCTGCGATGTTGCAGACCTCGCGTCGAATTGCTAGGTGAGACGATGATGACGAAGTCGGGACCGGAGTGGCGCATGCTCGTGGGCGACAAGTTTTGGTGGTGGCGAGGCCTCGCCCTTGCGGGTCTCCTGTGCAACGATTCGTCCGGGGTTGTGGATAGGGCCCTCGAGAGAAATCCTTGTCGGCTCGACCGACACCGACGCGGTGCCGCCCGTGGGTGGAATCTCCCTTCCTGAAGGGTGTCGTGGCTTCGCTTCATCCACTCCCCTCTATGTGCCGGGGGAAACCCTAGGGCCAGTCTCTGGTTCGGGCAGCAACGGTCGGGGCTAGGAGTGTGGTGGGCATTCTTCGGAGGGCGCAGCGGTTGCGGTCTTCCTCGTCTAGTCGATCTATCTCCGTCTCCATTCCTTTTTTTCCTTGGTTTAGTTCGGGCGTGTGTCTGCGCTGCTGCCCCAACATCGTGTATCGTGTTGTGTCATCTTTGGGCGTTGCGATGTTGATGGCTCAAAATGTAGAGCTCGTTGGGAACCACAAGAGGAAGGTATGATGAGCACAGCAGCAAGTTTTCCCTCAGTTATGAAATCAAGGTTATCGAATCAGTAGGAGCAAGGAAACAACTGCAAGGTGTTGCTAGCAACTTGGAATCCTGCACAACACAACCACATAACTCTGCTCCCAACTTACAGCGAGGTTGTTAATCTCAGCGGTTTTGCTGAAAACAAAGGATTAAACGTATTGTGTGGAAGATAGTAATTGTTTGTAGAAAGTAAACAGTAAACAATAACAGTAGAAGGTATAGCAATGGTAAAAGCATGGACCGGGGTCCATAGTTCACTAGAGGTGATTCTCCTTAAGATAGATAACATGCTGGGTGAACAAATTACAGCGGGGCAATTGACAGATTTGAGAAAGCATACAATGCATATACTAGACATCTTGACTCCTACGAGATTTGATTGGGTATTACAACATTATACATAGACCGTAATCCAACTGCATCTATGACTAATAATCCACCTTTAGGTTATCATCCGACCCCCTTCCAGTATTAAGTTGCAAGCAACAGATAATTGCATTAAGCAAAGTGTGTAAAGTAAACAATACGATTGCCCCATGGACAAATGATTGTTGTTTTCTCGCTAGTAGCAACATCACATCTACAACCTTAGAGATTTTTGTCACTTTCCCAGATTACTAGAGGCATGAACCCACTATCGAGCATAAATACTCCCTCTTGAAGTTGCAAGCATCTACTTGGCCAAGATAGTTACAAACAACAGAGAGCATGCAAGATCACAAATAACATAGACATGATAGAATCAATAATCAATCTGAAATAGCATCTCAATATCCATCGGATCCCCGCAAACACAACATGTAAGATTACAAATAGATGATCTTGATCATGAACGGAGCTCACAAGATCTAAACATGATAGCACAAAGGAGGAGAACCAACCATCTAGCTACTACATGGACCCATAGTCCAAGGATGAACTACTCACGCATCACACCGGAGGGAGGCATGGTGATGAACAAGGCCTCCAGGGTGATCTCTCCCCTCTGACAGGGTGCCGGGAAGAGCTTCATATCCCTCCCGATCTAGGGATGGAGATGACAGCGACTACAGACTGTTTCGTGGAATTTTGATCGAGTACTTAGTGTTTTCGTCCTGGGAGGCTTTTATAGGCGAAGGGACAAGGTCGGTGGAGCACCAGGGGGCCCACACCCCCTGGTGGCGCCCCCCAGGCCGCGCGGCCACCAGGTGTGGCCACCCTGGTGCGCCACTTCGTTCTACTCTCCGGACTCCGTGTTGCTTCGGGTAAAATACTGACTTTGGCTTTTGTTCCGTCCAATTCCAAGAATATTTTCTTACTAGCTTTTCTAAAACCAAAAACAACAGAAAACAGGCAACTGGCACTGTGGCATCTTGTTAATAGGTTAGTCCCAGAAAATGTATAAAAATACCTCAAAGTGTGAACAAAACATAAGAAAGTAGATACTAAACAATAATGGAACATAAAAAATTATAGATACGTTTATGACGTATCAACATCCCCAAGCTTAACTCATGCTCGTCATCGAGTAGGTAAGTGATAAAAAAAGAATAATTTTTTAGGTGACATGCACCATCATAATCTTGATCAAGGTATTTGTAAATTATTGATGGCTGGGATCAAAGTACTCTAACATGAACATAAAAGACATAGTTCTAATAATAAGACAACAACTTTGTTGTAACATGAAAAATGTACAAACAAAAGATTCATGAATAACAATGCATTAAAAGACATTTGTTTGTTTCACATATAGAAAACATAATAAGAATGATATTCAGCTTGTCCCTCATGATATAGCAAAACATAAGTGCATAGGATATCTTCAAAGTTCATAAGGGTGACTAGATACAAATAATTTAAAAATAAGCAATATCACAGTTATAAATCAATCAACAAGTTTTGGAACAATGCACATTAAACTAAGAATGGTCACTATGCTCTCTCAATTGGTGCATAAAGATAGAAGATGGAGACTTAACATAAAAGTAAAAAAAGAAACGCCCTTCATAAGAGGAAAGCAGGGATTTCAAGTTTCATAAAGAGCTTCCAAAAATTATGATACTTATTAGCTTTTAGCTCTCATTACCCCTATCATAAGCATCTTTTAGGTGATTAAGATTAAAGTGAACAAATATGAGGATATGCTTGCAAGTTATAAGTTGAAAATCTCATGCCCCTTGCCTACGAGTCTCGGACCTCATGCTACTTAACTTTAGTCATAAGTAAGTTCTTGTCATTGTAAGTACATGTGTATCATGGAGAACCGCCAACGGGGCACCCCTTGCCCCACGATACATGAGCTATCCCATATCAAAATGACAAGGCAACAGACAATGAGCATCTCAGCGATCTTTTTATTTGCTATTTGCATAGGTTTTTATTGAGGATGCTTCACAGGATGCTCACTATGGTTATGCTGCAAGTTTCCACCATGATTAGGCATGGATTAGGATAGCCGCCCAGGTGTTTCGCTAACACATATACAAACTCCATGAGCTTACAAGCTCTCCTTTTATTTCACACAGCCGGGATCCATAAACAAAAGAACATGATATCAACTGAATAATAAGTGCAATGTTGAAAACGTTCCCCATGCCAGCATGGTTCTGCTAATTCTCAATTTATAAAGTGCAAGCATATACGCAACATAGATGGATGCAATGGTTCAAGTTTATTAAGTGCAAGAAAGTAAAGTGTGCCATTAAGTTCGTGAGAGCCTTAATCACTAATTTTCGCATAATAATTTGGAAGGGTAGATAAAAGCATGAATATACTTGGAATGGTGTAACACACCATGCATAGGAATTTATAGTGGACTTTTTGGAATAATTTGTTTCTTGGGGGTCAGATGTATGAGTGGAACTCATACTTAATACATGTGGAGGCTTAGCAAAAGACTGGGAGCGACCAACTAAGAGAGCACTAATGGCCATAATCATGCAAAGCGACAAAACATTATTAATTAAATCATAATGTGATATTACCAGTCAAAAAACTAAATGATCATAGAGGCTAAGGTGACGGATTCATACTCTTAACATGGTGTAAACATGTGCCAAGTCAACCCAAATAAAGCATCGAAGGAGAATGCCACAATATTATGCTTTTGTATGCTAAAACAGCACATGATTCTTTCAAGGCACATTATGGAATCTCAATTATTTGGAATAAGTCATGCTACAGCAATAATTACTAATCATAAAGTAAAAGCAATATCAAACATGACATGATAAAGTCTAGGCCACAGTCAAAACAAAACTCCTTTTGTACCATTTATAAGCATGAACTTTCCTACTCTTTTCCAATCACCAATCAACTTATTTGAAATATCATATGAATGCATGGGTTCATCAAATTTATTTAAGCAAACTAAACAAAATAAAACTAAAAGTAAAAACGAAGACGCTCTAAGAATAACACAATTGTGCAAGAAATAATAAAAATGAAGTGTTTGGAAGAAAACCTGAGATTTTTATTGATGAAGAAGGGGATGCCCAAGGCATCCCCAAGCTTTAACGCTTGTACTTCTTGAATATTTCTTGGGGTGACATAGGTGGCATCCCCAAGCTTGAGCTTTTGTTCATACTTCATCTTATCACATTATTCTTCTCCTACAATTGAAAATTTTCCTTCATACAAAACTTCACACAATCCTCATTAGCAACATTAGTGTATTCAAGATAATTGGCCCTTTGGTTTAGTTTCATCAGAAGTAAAACTTCCATTAAAACACAAGCTACTGTAGCAATTCCTTCTAAAAGCTCAAGTGATTAAAAGAGAACTCAAAGAGAAAGAGATTAAGAGGCAAATGCAAATAATGGCAGAAATCTGTCAAAACAGACCAGTAGGTAAAAACCAATTTTTTCGAAGATCTTCTGTTGCTCAAATTGAACAGTGCTGAACTAACGAAAGTTAGATAATAACCTGAGGCATAAGCACAAACAATTACAGCTCAATCCAACGTGTAGAGATTTTTCACGAATTTTGCAGTGGAGCACAAAAATCTGTTTCAGGACAGCAACTTTCCTAAGTCTTACTTCTCTCTCATTAGAGGTTATTCTTGGCACAAAAACCACATAAAAAGGATAAGGAGAGGTTATTACAGAAGTAATAACTTCCAAGACTCAACAAAAGAAAAACTTACTGAATAGAAATTTGGGTTATCTCCCAATTAGTGATTTTCTTTAACGCCTTTGAGCTAGGCATAGGAAGCAAGATTCAAGTATTTTCAAATGAAGAAGCATTAAAACCAATACTAGAAATATTTTCAACAAGGCAAGGTATCTCATCCAAATAAGTTCTAGAGGATCCTCTCTCAATACTCTTAGGTTCATTGGTTTCATCAAACGGGTTTTCAAGAACAATCCAATCAAAATTCTTTTCTAAGGCTTCATGCATTCCCACAAGTTTAAAAGGTATTGGTATTTTAATTTCCTCTCCATCTTTGGGTTTGGTTTTGTCCATCTTTTCTCGTGTACCAATAACATGTACACATGAGCCTAGCATATTAAAACGAACGAAGACCTTTCTAGCTTCCTTAACAACATCGTATAATTCCTTAAGCAAAGTTTCTAAAATAAAATCTCTCTTTTCGGTATCCTCAATATCTTTAAGTTTAAAAAACATTACTTGCATCATGGGGTTAAGGTTAACAAAGCTAGCCTCCAACATGTGAACTAAAGAAGCTGCGGCAATTTCATAATTTGGAGCAAGTTCAGCTAAGCATCTATTCTCAATATCCTCATACTTGCTAACATGGTTAAAGAATTTTTCAATATTATCTTTCCCAATTATAGAGCCACTACCTATTGAAAGGTCTTTCAGAGTGAACTTAGGGATCAACATGGTGAGATAAGAACGAGGTGACAACTATAGAAAGAACTAAAAAAATTTATGTTTTTGAATAAGGGATCAAACTAGTAAAGTTTTTTTTGGTAAAAAGAAAAAATCAAACTAAGCAGAAATAAACTAAGCAAAACAATAAACAAAGTAAAGAGATTGGTTGTGAGAGACTTCCCTTGTGAAGCTATCCTTGACTCCTCGGCAACGGCGCCAGAAAAAGTGCTTGATGGCTCAAAATGTAGAGCTCGTTGGAAACCCCAAGAGGAAGGTATCATGAGCACAACAGCAAGTTTTCCCTCAGTTATGAAATCAAGATTATCGAACCAGTAGGAGAAAGGAAACAACTGCAAGGTGTTGCTAGCAACTTGGAATCCTGCACAACACAACCACAGAACTTTGCTCCCAACTTATAGTGAGGTTGTCAATCTCACCGGTTTTGCTGAAAAAAAGTATTAAACGTATTGTGTGGAAGATAGTAATTGTTTGCAGAAAGTAAACAGTAAACACTAACAGTAGAAGGTATAGCAATGGTAAAAGCATGGACCGGGGTCCATAGTTCACTAGAGGTGATTCTCCTTAAGATAGATAACATGCTGGGTGAACAAATTACAGCGGGGCAATTGACAGATTTGAGAAAGCATACAATGCATATACTAGACATCTTGACTCCTACGAGATTTGATTGGGTATTACAACATTATACATAGACCGTAATACAACTGCATCTATGACTAATAATCCACCTTTAGGTTATCATCCGACCCCCTTCCAGTATTAAGTTGCAAGCAACAGATAATTGCATTAAGCAAAGTGTGTAAAGTAAACAATACGATTGCCTCATGGACAAATGATTGTTGTTTTCTCCCTAGTAGCAACATCACATCTACAACCTTAGAGATTTTTGTCACTTTCCCAGATTACTAGAGGCATGAACCCACTATCGAGCATAAATACTCCCTCTTGGAGTTGCAAGCATCTACTTGGCCAAGATAGTTACAAACAACAGAGAGCATGCAAGATCACAAATAACATAGATATGATAGAATCAATAATCAATCTGAAATAGCATCTCAATAACCATCGGATCCCCGCAAACACAACATGTAAGATTACAAATAGATGATCTTGATCATGAACGGAGCTCACAAGATCTAAACATAATAGCACAAAGGAGGAGAACCAACCATCTAGCTACTACATGGATCCATAGTCCAATGATAAACTACTCACGCATCACACCGGAGGCAGGCATGGTGATGAACAAGGCCTCCAGGGTGATCTCTCCCCTCTGATAGGGTGCTGAGAAGAGCTTCAGATCCCTCCCAATCTAGGGATGGAGATGACGGCGGCTACATAATATTTTGTAGAATTTTGATCGAGTACTTAGGGTTTTCGTCTCGGGAGGCTTTTATAGGCGAAGGTGCAAGTTCGGTGGAGCACCAGGGGGCCCACACCCCTTGGTGGCACGCCCCCAGGCCGCGCGGCCACCAGGTGTGGCCGCCCTGGTGCGCCACTTCGTCTCTCCTCAGTACTCCGTGTTTCTTTGTGTATAATACTGATTTTGGCTTTTGTCCCGTCTAATTCTGAGAATATTTCCTTACTAGCTTTTTTAAAACCAAAAACAGCAGAAAACAGGCAACTGACACTGTGGCATCTTGTTAATAGGTTAGTCCCAGAAAATATATAAAAATACCTCAAAGTGTGAACAAAATATAAGAAAGTAGATACTAAACAAGCATGGAACATCAAGAATTATAGATACGTTTATGACGTATCAACTGTCTGGCCTAGCAACGGTCTCAAGTGTGTGCTTTATTTATAAAACGGGGCGAAAGCCTGATTCGAGAAGATCCCTGTTCCATCCCGTCCAACCAAGAGTCAGGGTGCAAGCGGGCACGGACTGTCCGTGGCGCCGCATAACCCGCCCCACAAAATCTCGTTTGCGGGCCGCAATTTATTGGATTTATTTTGCGGGATTAAGAAGAAAAGCACGAGGCCCACTTCCCAGCCCGCATGTCCCGCAAACGATCAATTTGAGAACCGGTCGATCTAAGAACAAACGGCGGACGACGGTATCAGGGTACGAGGACTCTCGGCCATGGCCACCGCGCAGAAGTCAGATCAACCATCATCCTTTCCTCCTCTGTCTCTCTTCATCAGTTCTCACCATCTCAGTTCACCAACTGATGATAAAAATTACATCAGAGCGGCGTTGAAGCTATCAAAAGCTTGGAGAATTAATTCCTTGCATTTATTTCTATTATTTGCTCAAGGTTGCGTTCTTGTTTGTTCACGGCAATAGGCGCGCGTGCGCAATGCGCCTCTAACATCCTAGCAGAATCTTTCAGCTGCGCGTAATATGCAGGCTTAAGCCGCCGCGGCTTAAGTGCGATCAGTTTTTGCAGGCTTGCCGTGGCGTCCCACTTATTCAGAGTGGGTACAAGCGGCACATATGTGGGCTCCTGTATCTAGTATCACTTGCACCCTTAACCGAGAGAGCTCTCCTTCATCCAGATAGCATAACAACATGCGTATGGGACTGTTGTGGCAGAATTGCATGATGGTTAGTGTATTGGTGAGGAGTAGTAGAGGATAGTTGAGGCAATAACATAGGACAGATAGGCACAACAGTGTCAAAATGATAAGGTGTGCATGTCCAAATGCCGGTGATCCACCGGTAATTCATGATGCCTTCTATGTCTATACACATTAATTCAGATTTCTAGTGCAAAAATGAAGAATAAAATAATGCGAGAATTGTGTCTGGATATTCCAAGGAAGAGGAGTAAAATGAGGAACAAGTTGTAGATCTATTGCTTGGGGAAGCATTGCTACTTATAATAGAAGGGTGGTATGTAGTGACATTAAGACATAGGTCCTTTGGTAGGTCATCAACCAAAAGCTTCTTGGTAATGAGCTCGATCCTCGGGTAGGCTAGACCATTAGAGTTTTACTGGATGATTAGATAAACAATGTATTTCTTATACTTCTCTTCTTGAATATGAAATTTTTGTCTTCCAAGCATTGCATTAATATTATGCACATAGCTAACATAGTATATCTATAATATTTATGAAGTTTATCCCCACTAAATTGCATTTAATGTTTGCAAACTAAAACCTAGTACAGCCAGATCATCTCAATTGTTAATATCCGTCAGATTTAAAATGGATGGTTGTTAGTTATCCGTCAAGATCGCGACCTAGCTACGCCACATCTTCGGTTTTATTTTTATTGCGCACTCATGTTTGTGCATGATACGGTAATCACCAACTCATGCAGCCCCACCTCTTTCTCTATTCATCTACCGGGAATGAAGGAGCAACTTCAAGGCCATGGCCATGATTACTGTCTTCAAGTCGCGGTCGTGGGCTCCCTGACTGCTATTCTTTCTCCCCAGCTTCATGTCATGTTACGAGGTTAAACATCATTGTCCATTCATCGCAAAGAATAAAATCAGTCCCGTCCAATTATCTCCTGTTGTCTTCCTTTAAAACTCACGTTTCTTCCTAATTTTCTCCTCCTATACTTCGACCTCCCTATCAGAAGGCAATAAGCCACCATGATGCCCGTCCAGCCATGAGCTCGCCCGCTTGACCCTCCCTATGACCTGACGTTAACCACTGCTCCCGACCCGTTCCATCCATGATCTCGTCAGAGATATTGTTGTGCCCCGACCACGTCCTCGGTTCTTCTCCATGGACGGCAATCTGCTGCCGATTTCCCTGCGAGTAGCTGCTATAGACATACAGTACGTGCTCGGCCCATGCTTGGCTGGCCATGTTGACTCATGGTTAGAAGGACATGCTCACAGCAAACAATGACAGTGTTTCCTTTTGATGAGAACCGGGCAGTAGGCTAGTGGTTTGGTCGCAGTTGGTGCATCCCAACGATCGAAGTTCGATTCCTGTCAAGGACGAATTTCTGGAATTCTCACGCCTGCCCGTTTTTACTATATCAAAAAAAAGTGTTTATTTCCTCCTAGCACTGTTTCATGATAGAAGGCGCGAGCAAACCCATAGATCGATTTGCATGTATGAAGACAACTATCTAGTATGGATAGGTTGATGGCATTGCCGTGCCGTTCTACTGGGTCTCTTGGGAAGTTGAATGAAATTGTTTGCGCCTAGCGGGTAATTCGATCCATGGATATGATTCAGCACAAACAACTAAGTTGTCACTCTAGTAATGCCCAATGTCTCTCTGGATTTAAATATTTTGCGGGGAATTGGTTTTCAATTCTTGACCATAAGTATACCCAATTTTCTTAAAAAAAATATAAGAAGCATATATTAATGTCACCGAGATACCAATTACACCCGGCTTCTGCAACAACGCATTTTTCTAGCGACCTTACAGATGCACGCAACTCCAAAAAAGAATTACAAAAAAGAAAAATTCCGCTATAGCGATCAATTCATTGTAGCAGCAACACTAACACAACCAAAACAGCGCCAGAAGTCCAACCTCTCCGACAATGACACCTTTAAGAAGGAAATAGTGCACACGCATCATTGTCGCCCGACCAAAGATCATCTTCGTCCGATCATAGATCATACATTTTCACCCTGGAGAAAGTCCTCGCTCACAAAATAATTCCTTCAACAAGGCCATTACCAGACACAACCAGTTAAGGTTAGATCTTGAATTTTCACCCTGCAAGGTAAGACTGTGAACTCTTCCTTTGTTGTCGCCCCCTACCAGTCGCTGCTGTGAGTCACAAATCACCAAGCTAGTTTCTCATCGCCACAAAGACACAAACCACCATAGCTAGCCCTCATGTCTCAGCTTTCATGATATTCTCCGCATCTTACTTCACCATAGATCGCCAAAGACATTACACATTATGGTAACAGGTAGCAGAGCTTAGAAAAACACAGGTGCACATGACTAAACTCCTTATGATCTAGTGATGGCAACAACTCCGTGTGTACCAACTCGTTGGGACTCTAAGTGCAAAGTGTACCAATTTCCCCACAATGGTGACTCGAGGGTTAATATCAAACTCTCGGAGAATTGACTCAGCAGTTAATTATTCTTCTCCAGTCAAGCAACCTATAAAGCAAAGTTCCTGTCTTGTGTCCCCAACTCCACCACATGGTTGTCAAGTACAAGGTTCCGTATTAGTAATATGAAATAAAAACAAAAATAAAAATAAAGTGGAGTCAAGTAAACTAAGCAAATAGGATAGTGATAGTTTGGTTGTTTTTGGGTTTTGTTGTGTGATTGCAAATGAAGAAAGTATTTTTGTATTTCTGCATTAAAATATTGCAGCAAATATAAAGTGTGATAAAAGTGTTGGAAAGGTATTTCTTATGATTTAAAATGGTCCGGGGTTCATGGGTTCACTTGTCTACTCTATTTTTAAGTTGTAGTGGACAAAAACAAATCAGAGACACAATATTAATGGAATTTAAACATGTGTTTGATAAGCATTCATATGGGAATCACGTCCTAGCATAGAGATGATGCAACATATCTTTCTTATACTCTACAAGATAGGGAAAACTCCAAGCAAATCTTGAATTAAGCATTACACAGAGTATAGCCTTAAGCAATATAACATGATGTTTGAATTACAAATATGCTACCTTGACCAAACAAAATTATCAAGCTATCACAAGATAATTATAGCACATGAATTCACTTAATCCCTAGTGAGGTAGTAAAATAAAGGTAAAAACAATAGTAGATCATAGATGTTTGTTGTCACTATCCAATCACTACCACCATGCTAGTCCATCTAATACAAACTTCTCCCCACACAGGCTCTTACATACAAGTTGGAACAAAACAAGTACTTAAGAACAGGGTACATCATATGTATCTATCAATACATCTTACACATAATGGGTTCCAATCTCATATATCAAATCATCAAATCAAGATCCACCACTTTGGAATTACATATATAACCATAATCATGTTGGGAAGCTCATATGGCACTAAGATATATGAAGAACAAGAGAGAAATAGATCAAGCTACTGCCACAAACTCATAGTACAGAGGTGGACTACTCCCTCTTCATCATGATGATGATGGTGGAGATGTTGGAGAAGGTGGAGATCCCTCCGGCGGCGGCTTCAGCGGAGTTTCTCCTCCAATCTTCACTGGTTGTAACTCCTTTTTGGTGTTTTTCTGTTGTGCAGTGTTCTCCGCGATGTCTCCTTGATACATTGCAAATGTATCTATAAGTTTTGATGTTCCATGCTTGGTTTTATCTACTTTCTTGTGTTTTGTCCACACTTTGGAGTACTTTTCATATGATTTCTTGGACTAACCTATTAACAATAGCCACAGTGCCAGCTGCCTGTTTTCTGCTGTTTTTGGTTTCAGGAAGTCAAAAAATGAATATTCTCATAATTGGACGGGACAAAAGCCAAAGTCACTATTTTACCGGGGACACTTGGAGCTAGAATATGAGACGGAGAGGGGCTGGGGCCTGGCCACGCGATGAGGCCTGGCAACGCCAAGGGGTGGTCTGGCCGCCCCAGGCACCCCCTCGGCCTCTCCTTCCGCCTATATATTGCCTCCGATACCAAAACCCTAAGTACCCGATCAAAAATCCACGAAAGAGTCTGAAGCCGCCGTCGTCTCCATCCCTAGATCGGGAGGGATCTGAAGCTCTTCCCGGTACCCCGTCGGAGAGGGGAATTCACCCTAGAGGCCTTCTTAATCATCATACAAGCCTCCGGTGTGATGCGTGAGTAGTTCATGTCAGGACTACGGGTCCATGTAGTAGCTAGATGGCTGGTTCTCCTCCTTTGTGCTTTCATGTCTAGATCTTGTGAGCTCCGTTCATGATCAAGATCATCTATTTGTAATTCTGCATGTTGTGTTTGTGGGGATCCGATGGATATTGAGATGCTATTTCAGATTGATTATTGATTCTATGATGTCTTTGTTATTTGTGATCTTGCATGCTTTCCGTTGTTAGTAGCTATCTTGGCCAAGTAGATGCTAGCAACTCCAGGAGTTAGTATTTATGCTCGATAGTGGGTTCATGCCTCTGGTAATCTAGGGAAGTGACATAAATCTCTAAGGTACTAGATGTGTTGTTGCTACTAGGAAGAAAACAACAATCCTTTGTTCATAGAACAATCGTATTGTTTACTTTACATGCAATTCGTAAAGCAATAATCTGTTGCTCGCAACTTAATACTAGAGGGGGTTCGGATGATAACCGGAAGGTGGATTATTAGTCATAGATGCAGTTGGATGGCGGTCTATGTACAATGTTGTAGTGCCCAATCAAGTCTCAAAGGAGTCAAGATGATTAGTATATGCTTGTATGCTTTCTCGTTGTTTGTCAATTGCCCCGCTGTAATTTGTTCACCCAGCATGTTATCTATCTTAAGGAGAGCCACCTCTAGTGAACTATGGACCCCGGTCCTTTCTTTTACATACAATCTACAAACTGTTTATTGCTTTGTGTTTACTTTCTACAAACTATTACTTCCTTCCATTCGATACGTTTAATCCTTTGTTTTCAGCAAAACCGGTGAGATTGACAACCTCATCGTAAGTTGGGGGCAAAGTTCTGTGGTTGTGTTGTGCAGGTCTCTACGTTGTTGCTGGCACCGGTAGTGCGCCTTGCCAAGGCTCAGCTAGCAACATCTTTGGGGTGTTTGCTTGCTCCTACTGGTTCGATTAAACCTTGGTTTCATACTGAGGGAAAACTTGCTGCTTTGCTCATCATACCTTACTCTTGGGGTTCCTCAACGAGCTCGATATATTTTGGGCCATCAAGCTACTTTTCTGGCGCGTTGCCGGGGAGTCAAGGACATCTTCACAAGGGGAGTCCCTCATAACCAATTTGTTTACTTTGTTGTTTTTGTTTTGCTTAGTTTATTTTTGTTTTGTTTGCTTGTTTCTTAATCAAAAACACAAAAAAGTAGTTTTACTAGTTTGCTTTCATTATTAAAAATACGAAAAAATGACTACTCTAGAAAACACTAAGTTATGTGACTTCACTAGCACCAACAACAATGATTTTATGAGCACACCTATTGCTCCACCTGTTCCTGAAGCTACTTTCTTTGAGATTAAACCTGCTTTACTCAATCTTGTTATGAGAGAACAATTTTCTGTTATGGGTAATGAAGATGCTGCTGCCCATCTAAATAATTTTGTTGAACTTTGTGAGATGCAAAAGCATAGGGATATAGATGGAGATATTATTAAGCTTAAATTGTTTCCTTTGTCTTCGAGAGGAAAAGCTAAAGAATGGTTGAATTCCTTAACTAGGAATAGTATTGATTCTTGGAATAAATGCAAAGATTCTTTTATTGGAAAGTACTATCCTCCTGCTAAGATTATATCTATGAGAAGTGAAATAATGAAGTTTAAACAATCTGATAATGAACATGTTGCTCAAGCTTGGGAAAGAATGAAATCTTTGGTAAAGAATTGTCCCACTCATGGACTGACTGCTTGGATGATCATCCAAACTTTTTATGCAGGATTGAACTATTCTTCAAGGAACCTATTGGAATTTGCTGCTGTAGGTACCTTTATGACCATTACTTTGGGTGCTGCAACAAAGCTTCTGGATAATATGATGGTTAACTATTCTGAATGGCATACGGAGAGAGCTCCACAAGGTAAGAAGATAAATTCTATTGAGGAAACCTCCTCCTTGAGTGATAAGATTGATATTATTATGTCTATACTTGTTAATGGGAAAGCCCAAATTGATCCAAATAATGTTCCTTTAGCTTCTTTGGTTGCTCAAGCAGAGCAAGTTGATGTTAACTTTATAAGAAATAACAATTTTAGCAACAATGCCTACATGAATAATTTTGGTAACAACAATTATAAGCCGTATCCTCCCAACAATGGTAATGCTTATGGAAATTCCTACAACAACAATAGGAGTGCTCCCTCTGAACTAGAAGTTACGCTTAAAGACTTTATTAGTAAGCAAACTCCTTTCAATAAAACTATTGAGGAAAAACTCTCTAATGCTGAGAGAAATATAGAATCTTTGTCTGAAGCTCAATCTTCATTGATGAATAAAATGGCTGCTAAACCTGAAACTAATGATAATCCCTTTGCAGCCACTAATGCCATACAAGTGAGAATTGATGAAAATGTTAGACTATTAGCTGAATTAAATGCTAAGTGGGAAAGAGAAGATGAAATTGCTAGAAACATTAGTGTTTCTACTATCACCACCACTAATGTTAAGGCTAGTAATAGTTCTACCACTCTAGATGATAATTTTGATTTTGATCTTGATGGTTGCAATATCTCTGAAGTTATTAAGTTCCTATAAAATCTTGCTAAGAGTCCTAATGCTAGTGCTATGAACATGGCCTTTACAAAACACATTACTGATGCTCTCATAAAGATTAAAGAAGAAAATATGAAACATAAAGCTTCTATTCCTATAAAACAAGAAGATGGTTGGGAACCCATCATTAATATGAAAGTGAATGACTTTGATTTCAAGGCTTTATGTGATCTTGATAGTTATGCTTCTATTATGCCTAGAAGGATTTATGATATGCTTGATTTGCTACCACTTGAAGATTGTTATTTGAGTGTCCCACTTGATGATAATGCTAAAAAGAAACTCATGGGGAGTATTAATGATGTTCTTATTATGGTTAACAATTCCTATGTTCCCATTGATTTCTATGTTTTGGATGTTGAATGTAATGCTTCTTGTCCTATTACTTTGGGAAGACCTTTTCTTAGAACTGTTGGTGCCATTATTGATATGAAAGAAGGCACCATTAAATATCAACTCCCACTCAAGAAAGGTATAGAACACTTCCCTAAGAAAAGAGAGAAAATTTATTTTGCCTCTCCTATGAAAATAAAATTTGCTCTTAATGCTTCTTCATTTAAGAACACTTTATTCCTTTTCTTGCTTCTTATGCCTAACTTAAAGGCGTTAAAGAAAAGTACTTATTGGGAGATAACCCAAAAGTTTTAGATGAGTCTTGGAAGTTATTACCTCTGTAATAACCGCTCCTTATCCTTTTTATTTGCTTTTTGTGCCAAGAGTAACCTCTAATGAGAGAGAAGTAACGATTGGGAAAGTTGCTGTCCCGAAACAGATTTCTGTGCTTCACCGTAAAAATTCGTGTAAAATCTCTGAACGTATTTTTGAGGCGTGAATTTTTGTGCTTCTGCCCCCAGGTTGTTATCTAACTTTCATTAGTTCAACACTTTTTGATTTGAGCAACAGAAGGTCTTCAAAAAAATTCGTCTTTACCTGCTGGTCTGTTTTGACAGATTTCTACCATTTTCTGTATTTTCTTCTTGTTGGTTCCTTTTTGAGTTCTTTTGGGGAATTGAGCTTTTTGAGGGAAGTAATACAGTAGCTAGTGTTTTAATTGAAGTTTTATTGGTGTTAGACTGAACCTAAGGACTTATTATCTTGAGTGCACTAATGTTGCTAATAAAGATTGTGTGAAGTTTTGTATGAAGGAAAAATTTCAGGTGTATCGAAGGAATGAGTAATGAGATGAAGAATGGACTAAAGCTCAAGCTTGGGGATGCCACGCATGTCACCCCAAGAAATATCCAAGAAGTACAAGCGTCAAAGCTTGGAGATGCCCAAGGCATCCCCCTCTTCATCAATAAAAATCCCAGGTTTCTTCCAAACGCTTCATTTTATTGTTTCATGCACATTTGTATTGCTCTTGGAGCGTCTTCTTTTTCGTTTTTGTTTTGTTTTTTTCGTTTGCTTGGTTTGCTTAGTTTTCTGAATAAATTGGTTGGACCCCCTCTTTCATACATTGGTTTTTAAATAGTTTGGTTTGGTTTGGAAAAGAGTAGGAAAGTTCATGCTTAAGTGGTAAAGAGAGCTTGTTTTCGACTGTGGCCTATGCTTTGTCATGCCATGCTTGGTATCGTTTTGGCTTTATGCTTAGTATTCTTTGATGTAGCATGACATGTTATAAACAATTGAGATTGATTAATGTGCCTTGGAAGGATCATGCGTTGTTTTAACATATTAAAGCATAAGTATTGTGGTATTCTCCTTTGATGTTTTATTTGGGTTGACTTGGCGCATACTCACACCATGTTATGACTATCCAAAGTCACCATAGCCTTGATGATCCTTTAGTTTTCAACTTTTAGTATCACTTTATGCTTTGATCAATGATGTTTTGTCGCTCTACATGATTATGGCCATTATTGCTCTCTTAGTTTGTCGCTCCTAATCTTTTGCTAGCCTCCACAATCAAGTATGAGTTCCACTCATGCATCCAACTCCCTAAACCAAGTTATTCCAAAGATTACACCATACCTACCTACTAGCTTATGCTATTCCAAGTATATTCATGCTTTTGTTTACCTTCCAAATTAAACTTGTTATTAGAAAACTAGTAATTAAAGCTCTCACAAACTTGATGGCACACTTTACTTTTTTGCATTTAATAAACTTGAACCATTGGGTCCTTCTTTTTTGCATATATGCTTGCGCTTTATAAGTTGAAGTTAGCAGAACCATGTATCATGGGGAACGCTTTCAACATTGCACCTGTACTTTGTACCCCGTTGATATCATGTTCGTTTGCTTATGGATCCCGGCGGTGTGAAATAAAAGTGGAACTTGTAAGATCATGGAATTTGTATGTGTGTTAGAGAAACGCCTGGGCCGCTAGCCTAAGCCATGCCTAATCATGGTGGAAACTTTCAGCATAACCATAATGAGCACTCTATGAAGCATCCTCAATAAAAACCTATGCAAATAGCAAATAAAAAGATCGCTGAGATGCTCATTGTCTGCTTGCCTTGTCATTTTGATTATATGATAGCTCCTGTATCATGTGCAAGGGGTACCCCGTTGGCGGTTCTTTATGATACATATATACTTACAATGACAAGATCTTACTTGTGACTAAAGTTGAGTAGCATGAGGTTCGGTCTTCATAAGTAAGGGGCATGAGATTTCGGTTTATAACTTGTCAACCATATCCTCTTAGTTATGTCACTTTAACCTTAATCACCTTCAAGATGCTTATGATAGGGGAAATGAGAGCTGAAAGCTATTAAGTACCATAATTTTTGGAAGCGCTTTATGAGACTTGAATCCCTACTTCCTTCTTTGAAGGCTATTTCTTCCACTTATATATTGAGTCTCCACCTTCTATCTTTATGCACTTACTTTGAGAGCATAGTGGCCATTTGTAGTTCTATGTGCATTGTCCCAAGACTAGTTGATTGATGCATGCTTTGATATTGCTTGTTTTAAACTATTTGTATCTAGTCACTCTTATGAACTTTGAAGGTGTCCTATGTATTTATATTTGCTACTCTATGAGGGACAAGCTGAATGCTATTATGCTATGTTTTCTTTATGTGAAACAAACAAACGTCTTGCAAAGCATTGTTATTCATGAATCTTTTGTTTGTGCCTTTTCATGTTGCAACCTAGTTTGTTTGTCTTATTGCTAGAACTTTGTCTTTCATGTTATGATTGAAGTACTATGATCCCAGCTTCAAATGTTTTACAAATACTTTGATCAAGTTTATGATGGTGCATGTCACCTCAAAAATTATTCTTTCTTTTTATCACTTACCTACTCGAGGACGAGAAGGAGTTAAGCTTGGAGATGTTGATACATTGCAAATGTATCTATAATTTTTGATGTTCCATGCTTGGTTTTATCTACTTTCTTGTGTTTTGTCCGCACTTTGGAGTACTTTTCATATGATTTATTGGACTAACCTATTAACAAGAGCCACAATGCCAGCTGCCTGTTTTCTGCTATTTTTGGTTTCAGGAAGTCAGAAAATGAATATTCTCGGAATTGGACGGGAAAAAAGCCAAAGTCAATATTTTACCGGGGGACACTTGGAGCCAGAATATGAGACGGAGAGGGGCTGGGGCCTGGCCACACCACCTGGCCGCGCGGCCTAGCCTAGCCCGCGCCAGGGGGTGGTCTGGCTGCCCCAGACACCCCCTCGGCCTCTCCTTCCGCCTATATATTGCCTCCGATACCAAAACCATACGTACCCGATCAAAAATCCACGAAAGAGTCTATAGCCGCTGTCGTCTCCATCCCTAGATCGGGAGGGATCTGATGCTCTTCCCGGTACCCCGCCGGAGAGGGGAATTCACCCTGGAGGCCTTCTTCATCATCATGCAAGCCTCCGGTGTTATGCGTGAGTAGTTCATCTCTAGACTACGGGTCCATGTAGTAGCTAGATGGCTTGTTCTCCTCCTTTGTGCTTTCATGTCTAGATCTTGTGAGCTCCGTTCATGATCAAGATCATCTATTTGTAATTCTGCATGTTGTGTTTGTGGGGATCCGATGGATATTGAGATGCTATTTTAGATTGATTATTGATTCTATCATGTCTTTGTTATTTGTGATCTTGCATGCTTTCCGTTGTTAGTAGCTATCTTCGCCAAGTAGATGCTAGCAACTCCAAGAGTTAGTATTTATGCTCGATAGTGGGTTCATGCCTCTGGTAATCTGGGGAAGTGACAGAAATATCTAAGGTACTAGATGTGCTGTTGCTACTAGGGAGAAAACAACGATCGTTTGTTCATAGAACAATCGTATTGTTTACTTTACAAGCAATTCATAAAGAAATAATCTGTTGCTCGCAACTTAATACTGGAGGGGGTTCGGATGATAACCTGAAGGTGGATTATTAGTCATAGATGAAGTTGGATGGCGGTCTATGTATAATGTTGTAATGCCCAATCAAGTCTCAAAGGAGTCAAGATGATTAGTATATGCTTGTATGCTTTCTCGATGTTTGTCAATTCCCCGCTGTAATTTGTTCACCCAGCATGTTATCTATCTTAAGGAGAGCCACCTCTAGTGAACTATGAACCCCGGTCCTTTCTTTTACATACAATCTACAAACTGTTTACTGCTTTGTGTTTACTTTCTACAAACTATTACTTCCTTCCATTTGATACGTTTAATCCTTTGTTTTCAGCAAAACCGGTGAGATTGACAACCTCATCGTAAGTTGGGGGCAAAGTTCTGTGGTTCTGTTGTGCAGGTCTCCACGTTGCTGCTGGCACCGGTAGTGCGCCCTGCCAAGGCTCAGCTAGCAACACCTTTGGGGTATTTCCTTTCTCCTACTGGTTCGATTAAACCTTGGTTTCATACTGAGGGAAAACTTGCTGCTGTGCTCATCATACCTTCCTCTTGTGGTTCCCCAACGAGCTCGATATATTTTGGGCCATCACTCCTCTGGGGGATGTTTTTATAGATGTTTTTAGGTCAAGCCAAGTCTATGGGCAGAAAAATCAATGGCATCCAACGACCGAGGACGAAGAGAGGAGGGTAGGACACCCTATTGGGCTGGGCGTGCTACCAGGCGCCTTTTGGACCTCCTGGCCCTTCTAGTGAGATCCAAGCGCTTCAGATGCTTCCCTTAGTGAAATATTTACGCTCCCGAAATCCCTAGTCCGCTTGACTTCTTTTAGGTCCCTGAAAGCTAAACATACATAAACAGGATTTTCCTATCCTGGAGGGTTATAACCAAAATAAAGGGGATCATTAATAAATCCGCAAAAATCAATATAAAATATGGATATAACATTAAATATGTTGCAAATATGTGGGAATACATGTCAATAAACTACAAAGTTCATGTATGCATTTTACATGCATCAACATCCCCAAGCTTAACCAATTCTCGTCCTCACGCATAAAGGTGATAAAAACTAACATGGAATTTCGAGTTTGTTGCCTTTGCTTATTTTTATTGTCACATAAAGTTTTGCTAGGTAAAATCTTTAAGTAATAACAACAAGAAAGTGAGCTATAAAGTGATATATCTTACTCTCCAGAAACATGCTCAACAATAAGTAGACTATGTGTTAAAACAAATAGAAAGTAGTACATACCATATGGCACACTTAGATGAAAGTAGGGAGTAAACATGTGAATAAGCCTGTTTGGCTTCCAATATATATTTCAAATAAGTTCATGGTTGATCCATAGTCCATCACTGGTGTTTGGCTCCAATTACCCCCATCATAAGCATCTTTCTATACTTTATATGCTTTACCCACTACAAGTTGAATGTATCATGTCCATTAACCATAAATACTCATTATCGCATGCTACTCAAGTTTAGATCACAAGAAATTCGTCATTATATGCATATACTTCCAAACAAGGTGCACTGAGGTACCTCTTACCCTTTTGCACAAAGGCCCCTAGGAAGAGACATCCATACTCAGATGACAAGACAAACATACAAATGAAGCATGTCAGCATCTTTTTATTTACTATTTGCATAGCTTTTTATTTGAATTCCTCATAGAAAATTCATGCTGTAAATTTCCACTATAATGGCTTTTAGGCATTTTTAACATGGCTTAGATTAGCGGCCCAGTGCTCCCTCTGATACAAATACATACTAGAATATTCTCGATTTTATCCCGTTCATTTCACAATCTTAAGCATCCACAACCAAAAGACATGATATCAACAAAGGAGTGTCATGCATAAACCTTCCCCTTAATTGTTTGAAAGCTTTCCCCATGTGAGCATGGTTGGGCTAACAATCAACTCATAGTTTGTCAAGCACATAACTTATTTATCATTAGGTAATTCCCCTTTTGTTTGTACCATCAGGTTCATGGTCACCCCACAACCAACTTCTCTATGTTCAACCATGCCCATAAATGCCGTATTATTTGGAAGCTAAATAGGACACATGAGTGATGTACTTAGAATAACCTTTGATTTTTGACTTTAGCAAAAAGATCGATTGATATGTCGTAGGATATGTAGAACTAAGTATTTATTTTCACATAATGCTCATTATCATTAACCATCTATGTATATGAGAAAAATATGGAACTTAATAAGGCACTAGAAAATTATCATTCATCAAAGTATTTGAGCTAGCAAACTCTTAAATTTCAGTCTTTTGCTTTCACTCCCTTTTTGTTTTTATGGCATATACTCATCTTAATCCAGTCATTCAATAATAGGGTAATTTGTTTTAGTAGCTCTTTAATAAACATGCAAGACATTCACCATGGTGGTCACAATTATTTCAAACAAAATAAACTAAATAAGACGCCCCAAGTTTCTATGACAATTCTATGTTACTCAAAAAGTAATGTTTAGAGATTTGCAAACCGAGAGTTTAGTAGGTCCACTAGGGTGCCTTGGGCATCACCAATATTATGGTATTGTGCATTCTTTTGGATAGCTCTTGGTATGGTGTTCTTCCATTCCCTATCAAAAAACTTCAACACAAAATTTTCTCTCATTTCTTTTTCTATGGGGTGACACTAGTGGTACAAGAATATGATAGTTGCTGCCATATATATCAAATACAATGATTTTTCTTAAATTTCCAGTAGGCATATAATGTTCTAAACATTCTTAACATGGCAAAAGATTCATGGAAAATCATTTGGGATACAAAATAATGGCTGAAACAATAGGAGGCAAAATCTGTCTAGATTTACAACATCAGCAAAACAAATTTATTTTGATCACTTAAACATGTAATTTTTTTTCCAATTTTTGTGCATACATAGTATGAAAAGTTGCAACCACGGTTTAAATATGAGAGCAATTGGAGTTACATAAAAAATCATAAAATTCTTCTGCTAAAATAGTTCCGCGTAGGAATTTGCTACCCATGTGTGCTACAACTTTCTAGCATCAAAATGGGTTCCACTTGATACTTTATTACTAACCTACAGTAAATAAATTAACAAAAACTCTTTTTATACAACAAGCATGCATAAAAATAAATAACCGGTTTGCCTCCCGTAAAGGGCTTTGTTTATAGCCATATAGCTAGGCTTACTTACTTGAATCAAGTGATGTGGAAATCATGTGGTAGCTTGTATCTTGGTGATACCTCCTTCTTTCATGGGAAGTGTTCCATACACTTTTTTTGTGGAAATTGGAACTTCACATTTCCTTTCTTTGGGTCAATCACTTCACCTATAGTTATCAAGAAAGGTCTTCCAAGAATTATGGGACTTGAGGTTTTACTCCCCATGTCCATTATAATAAAGTTAACACACACAAAGGTCATATGAAACTCAACCATGATATCATTTACTTTTCCTAAAGCATGTTTAGTTGAGTCATCAGCTATCAAAAGATCTATTGAACATTTTTGCATAGTTTTGAGTTCTAGTAGATCATATAATTCTTTAGATAAAACAGAGACACTAGATCCCAAATCTAGAATTGCATGGTGTGTCTCTTTGCCAATAGTGATTAATATCTTGGGGAGCCAAGAATCCCCAAGATTCGGTGGTTTCATGGCTTCATTATTATACCTTTCCATCTTTTATTTTATGACATAGTTGGCTATGTAAGAGCCAAAACCTGCTTGGTGAACTTTAATGGATCGGTCATTAGAAATATTTTGTAAAATATTAATGAGTTCACTCAAGCTACATTTATCTAGATCAAGAAGTGGGTATTTTACTTCATTTAACATTTTGACTTCTTCTATTTTCTTTTACCTATTATATAGGTTGAAGATTTCATATTTATCATCAAATATATCTTCAGGAACTTCGGCTTTCTCCAAACTTCCCATAATTTTTACTTGTAAAAGTAAACCGGCTAATAGTACATAAGCGTTTGGGGCAACAATGTTCATGAAAGCAACTCTACATTCATTGTCTAAGTAGGCCATTGAGCTTTTATTTAGCCCTCTATAAAATATATGCATTAGCATCCAATCTGTAAGGCCATGTTCTGCTCCATAAGAAAGTCCTCTAAATCTTTCCCAAGCTTTAACTAGTAGTTCATCTTCACTTTGTAATTTATTTATTCTTTCCCAAGCATCTTTTAATGTTTCTCCAAAGCGATGTTTAAAAGTAGTAGTTGCATGTGTAGTAAAAATTGGTCCAGGTTGGTTCATCATGCTCCAAATTTTGCAAATGAGGTTGATACTAATTTTTATCTATTTTTATGATTTAAAGGAAAACTAAAAAGACTAAAAACAACGCAAAGAAAATTACTTTAAAAATCTAAAGGAGAATGAGAATCTCATAGAGATGCAACCTCCCAAAACTTGGGTGTTTACACAAATTGATGAAGATGGTACAACTATGATGTCCTCCTTGCAATTCCCCGGCAACAGCGCCAGAAAATCTTCTGGCAGTTGCCGTGGGATTTATCTAGGCAATTCCTCGGCAACGGCACCAGAAAATCTTCTTGATGGCAACAACTCCGTGTGTACTGATACGTCCAAAACGTATCTACTTTTCCGAACACTTTTGCTATTGTTTCTCCTTTAAACTTGTGTGATTTGGATGCAACTAACACGAACTGACGCTGTTTTTAGCAAAATTGCCTTGGTGTCTAGTTTTTGTGCAGAAAATCAACTATCAGGAAAAATCCTAGAAAATATGCCAAAATCCTATTTCACCAGAAGACTCATGGAGCCAGAATACGAGATGGAGTGGGGCTGGGGCCTGGCCACACCACCTGGCCGCGCGGGCTAGGCCTGGCCGCGCCAGGGGATGGTCTGGCCGCCCCAGACACCCCCTTGGTCTCCCTCTTCACCTATAAGTTGCCTTCTGACCTAAAAACTCAGGGGGATTCGACGTTTTGCCAGAAAGAGTTCCGCTCCACCGACACCACCAGATTCCACGATTTAGAACCAGAAACTCCGTTCTAGCACCCTGCCGGGACAGGTAATTGGAGGAGATCATCGCCATCATCATCACCATCGCTTCTCCATCGACCATCCATGTTTCCCCCATCTTTGAGTGAGTAATCACCCGCTGTAGGCTATGGGGATGGTAGGGATTAGATGAGATCGTTCATGTAATGGCATCAGATTGTTAGGGCATGGTGCCTAGTATCTTCTATTAGTGCTTTTTGACTTTGTTGCGACTTGTTATGCTTAATGCTTGTCACTAGGGCCCGAGTGCCATGATTTTAGATATGAACATGTTATTGATTCATTGTGTAGTATTGTTTATGGTCTTACCTGCAAGTTGTATACACACGTTGTTGTCTGGAACCAATGGCCCCGAAGTGACAAAAATCGGGATAACCGGAGGGAATGGCTTTGATGTGAGGATCACATGTGTTCACGTGTTAATGCTTTGCTCTGGTGCTCTATTAAAAGGAGCACCTTAGTTGCCAGTAGTTCCCTTGAGGCCCCGCTGCAAACGGGCTCGTGATACATTGCAAATGTATAATTTTTGATGTTCGATGCTTGGTTTTATCCACTTTCTTGTGTTTTGTCCACACTTTGGAGTACTTTTCACATGATTTTGTGGACTAACCTATTAAAAAGAGCCACAGTGCCAGTTGCCTGTTTTCTGCTGTTTTTGGTTCCAGGAAAGTCAGAAAATGAATATTCTTAGAATTGGACGGGACAAAAGCCAAAGTGCCTATTTTTTCGGAAGTCATCAAGTGCCAGAATACCAGACGGAGAAGGGCTAGGGGCCACCACACCACCTGGCCACACGGCCCAGCCTGGCCCGCGCCAGGGGGTGGTGAGGCCAGCCCTGGCACCCCCTCGGCCTCTCCTTCCACCTATAAGATGCCCTCGGGACGAAAACCCTAAGTCCCCGATCAAAAAATCCACGGAAGAGTCTGTAGCCGCCGTCATCTCCATCCCTAGATCGGGAGGGATCTGAAGCTCTTCCCGGCACCCTGCCGGAGAGGGGAATTCACCCTGGAGGCCTTCTTCATCACCATGCAAGCCTCCGGTGTGATGCGTGAGTAGTTCATCCTTGGACTACGGATCCATGTAGTAGCTAGATGGCTGGTTCTCCTCCTTTGTGCTTTCATGTTTAGATCTTGTGAGCTCCGTTCATGATCAAGATCATCTATTTGTAATTCTGCATGTTGTGTTTGTGGGGATCCGATGGATATTGAGATGCTATTTCAGATTGATTATTGATTCTATGATGTCTTTGTTATTTGTGATCTTGCATGCTTTCCGTTGTTAGTAGCTATCTTGGCCAAGTAGATGCTAGCAACTCCAAGAGTTAGTATTTATGCTCGATAGTGGGTTCATGCCTCGCGTAATCTGGGGAAGTGACAGAAATCTCTAAGGCACTAGATGTGATGTTGCTACTAGGGAGAAAACAACAATCCTTTGTTCATAGAACAATCGTATTGTTTACTTTACACGCAGTTCGTAAAGCAATAATCTATTGCTTGCAACTTAATACTGGAGGGGGTTCGGATGATAACCTGAAGGTGGATTATTAGTCATAGATGAAGTTGGATGGCGGTCTATGTATAATGTTGTAATGCCCAATCAAGTCTCAAAGGAGTCAAGATGATTAGTATATGCATGTATTGCTTTCTCGATGTTTGTCAATTGCCCCGCTGTAATTTGTTCACCCAGCATGTTATCTATCTAAGGAGAGCCACCTCTAGTGAACTATGGATCCCGGTCCTTTACTTTACATACAATCTACAATCTTTTACTGCTTTGTGTTTACTTTCTCAAACTATTACTTCTTTCCATTCGATACGTTTAATCCTTTGTTTTTAGCAAAACATGGTGAGATTGACAACCTCATCGCAAGTTGGGGACAAAGTTCTGTGGTTGTGTTGTGTAGGTCTCCATGTTGCTACTAGCACCGGTAGTGCGCCCTGCCAAAGCTCAGCTAGTAACACCTTTGGGGTGTTTCCTTGCTCCTACTGGTTCAATTAAACCTTGGTTTCATAACTGAGGGAAACTTGCTGCTGTGCTCATCATACCTTCCCCTTGGGGTTCCCAACGAGCTCTACATCAACCATGCACCAGCACTTTTCTGGGCATCGTGCATTGAGCCATCATCTTGCAGGACAAAAGATGTTGTGCAAGTTCTCATTGAGAGCATGTATGACTATATATGGAACACATGCCTAGGATTATCTAGTACTTGGATGCTTTATCTTATTTATCTGCAATTGCCCTATGTTCTGATTGCTATGTGAATTGTCTTGTCCATGCAACGCCCGTCCATCCATCCCTATGCCTACCATGCTCTAATCCTACTGTTTGCTACAATTGCTACTACTGTGTTTACTTTACTATTCCTACTACAAAACTGTTGCTATTGATAAACTGCTATGAGAAAGATTGTTTCCAGGTGTAGCTGAATTGACAACTCAGTTGTTGAGGCTTATAAATATTATTTGGCTCCCCTTGTGTCGAATCAATAAATTGGGTTTCACTTCCCTCGAAAATACTATGATACACCCCCTATACTTGTGGGTCATCAAGACTATTTTCTAGCGCCATTGCCGGAGAGCATAGCTTTATTTATCAAGTTCACTTGGAATCACTGTTGTTCGCTGCCATCCATCCATCATGGGTAAGTCTCGTGATGGCAAGGTTCCTATTTTACCATCCACTACAAGAAGAGGTACGGTTCTGAACACCTCTGTTGCTCTTGATTCACCATCTGTTATGAGTAAGCTCGTTACACCACCACATACACATGCTACACACACTGCTACTACTGCTGAATCTGAAACTTCTGATACTTATGATGCTGCTTCTACTGTGCTTAATAAGAGTGGTTCATTAGGTCCTTTCCTAGATGCTACGATTGCTAGAACTATAGCTAGAAATACTGGAACTCCTAATGAAGACACTACTACACCTGTTAGTTCACCTGAGTCTAGTGAGAGCTATGATATTGAGGACGGTTATGTTGAGACGACCGATGAATTTATTAAAGAATGTAAAAACAACCATGATAGGAGCGCTGCTAAGAGTCTCCTTGAGAGGCGTACTATTAGACCCAAATTATCTCCTAATGCTAAGTTTGCTGCTTCTCCCATAAACATTAAAGATAAAGATTATGATTTCTCTCTCGATCTATCTTACATAGCTATTATTGAGAAAGAACCTTTTTGTGGGACTAAGAATGAAAGTACGGTACCACATATGACTGAGCTTTCTACCATGAGTGGCTTGTTTTCTGATGATATTAAGATGCACACCTACCTTTTCGCTAAGATTTTCCCTTTTTCACTAAAAGGGGAAGCTGAAACTTGGTTTAGTAATTTACCTCCTGGATCTATTGATAGCCCTGATTGCTTGATTAGTACTTCCCTGCAGAAATATTTTCCTCCTAGTGCTAGACATGCTATTTTGCAGGAACTTTTTGATTTTAAACAGGGAGAAAAAGAGATATTGCCTGAATCTTGGGCAAGGTTTTGTGCTTTGGTTCATGCATAGGCTGGATGTCCTTTACCTAAGAATGAGATTCTTGATATATTTTATAATGGACTAACTGAAGAATCTAGGACATATATAGATAGTTGTGCTGATTGTGTTTTCAGGAATAGGACTCCCAAGGAAGCTGAGGAATTAATGGCTAAAATAAGCAAGAATTATGAAGACTGGACTCCTCCTGAACCAGCTATACCTGAAATAATTATACCTGAACCAACTATTCCTGTGCCTATTCCAACATCAAAGAAGAGGGGAGTTATTGAATTAAATGATGAAGTGATGAAGGAAGCTAAGAAATGTCTTAAGGAGAAGGGAATTAAAGCTGCAGATGTCAAGAATTTACCTCCTATAGAAGAATTATATAAGCCAATTCCCCATTCATCCACTATTGAGGTACACTCTCTCCAACACTTTGATGAAGGTGATATCCCTTACTCTAAACCTCCTGATCAATGCTTAGAAGAATTCAATATTTTTATTGTTAAGCAAGATAATTTTAATATAAGGGTGCAAAATCATCTAATCGAAAACACTAGAGCTATTGTTGAGTTAAAAGATATTGTGGAAAGAACCTCTAATGATGTTAAAATGATTGTCAAACATTTTCAAATGGTTCGAACTCAAATAGATCAACTTATTAAAGTGCAAAAAGACTTGCTAGTTAATGCTGCTAAAGCAAAATATGCTTATGAAATTAGAACTAGAAGTGGTGCTGCTACCCAGGATCCTCTATATCCCGAGGGGCATCCCAAAAGAATTGAGCAGGATTCTCAACAAGCTGAAAATAGTGGTTCTACTCATAAGAAAAGAAAAAAGAAACATAAAACTATTCTAGAACCCTCTAAACCTGCTAAAGATCCTAATAGTATATCTATCTCTGATGCTGAAACTGAAAGTGGTAATGAAGAAAATGATGTTCCTGATAAAGAAAAAGTTGAAGAAGAACCTGAAAAACACACTAAGAATACTAAATACACTAAAGAATATTTTATTGCTAAGAAACATGGTAGTGAAAGAGAGCCTTGGGTCCAAAAACCTATGCCTTTCCCTGATAAGAAACACAAGTCAAAGGAAGATGAACACTATAATAAGTTTTGTGAGTGGATGAAACCTTTATTCTTGCAAATTCCTTTGACTGATGCTACTAAATTGCCTCCTTACTCAAAGTATATGAAGGATATTGTCTCGAATAAAAGGAAGATCTCTAATGAAGAAATTTCTACTTTGCTTGCTAATTATTCCTTTAATGGTAAGGTTCCAAAGAAACTTGGAGACCCAGGGATTCCAACTATCCCTTGCTCTATTAAGAATAGTTATGTTAGAACTGCTTTGTGTGATTTGGGAGCTGGAGTTAGTGTTATGCCTTTTTCTCTCTATAAGAGACTTCAACTATGTTGGGGGGATAACCCCGGGTAGGGTCACTCCGGGGTATAAGGGCCGAGTTAGCCGAGGTTCGGCAAGGTCAAAGCGGATGCTGGCCGAGTCACCTCAAGGTAGGCCGGATCACGGAGTAACCCGAACCAGGGGGGTCGCCTAACATTGTCTCGTCCGACTCAAGGAGTAAGTCGGAAATACTTGTCTAGCTTATATGCAGGAATAGGTGTGGCCGGATCAACTGTGATCCGGATCCTCGCTTGGCTTCTAGGAGAAGGAAGGAATCTCTCTGGTCAAAAAAGAAGGTCTGATGCGTACTGGATGAGCGAATAAAGCAAGGGCAGGACCACCGGATCGTGGCCGACAAGGGTGACGACGCTCACGTCGGCTGACGCGGGTGCCGCAGAGGCTACGTCGCTAAAGCAAGTGTGACGCAGGGGAAAAGCACCCCTGTCGGGTTACTACTTTGGGAGGGGCATATTCTTAGGAATATGCCTCCACGTATGCCCTAGGCCAGGACCGAACCACCTCTATATAAGGGGGGGGGGTTAGGGTTCTGGTAAGGGGGTTGGGTTTTTTTCTGATACAGAGCAAGGAGAATTCTAGTTAGTTGAGCACTAGTGGATCTAGGGTTCTTGGGGCTAGTTGGTAGGCAAGAGTAAGAGAGTTTCTTCTTCCTCCTCTTGTCAATACAGCTCGAGGAGCACTTGTAATCTTGGAGATTGAACATCAATACAAAGCTTCTGTGTAGAGATTCACTCTACTATCCCTCCCTGGATTCCCCTAGCGCATATTAGTCCCCACCTTTAGCCTATCCATGGCATCTGCCGTGACACCACCACGACAGTTGGCGCCCACCGTGGGGCTAGCGGCGCTAGCAAGGGTGAAGTTCCGGACGGGAAACCTCATCGGCACCGGCGAACACATCGTCTCTGGGCTCGTTCAGCGCTTTGGAGCGCTGGACTACGTCAGCGACAACGCTGGCTGCTTCGGCGCGCGCCCCCTTCCGCGCAATGGCATCTTCGTCAAGCTCGGTGTGCATAAGGTCTACGTTGCTGTGGACGTGTCTTGCGTTCATCCGCGTCGCATCGTCGATGCAGGGGAACCACCCCTCACTGTGGCTCGCGGGGCGCATATCGCTCGCTCCTCGGACCGTGCAGAGGTGATGATGACTGCGCCAGGCGCGGGCGTGAGCAAGGATCCAGCGCCAGACCCGGAGGTAATGCCTAAGGCACCGAGGAAAGCTAGGGGTCCTCCGCTAGAGAGGCTTGAGAACGTGCTGAGGGAAGATATGGATAGCTTGGCAAACCCGGTGGCAGCAGTGGTAGATCCGGCTCAGGCACAGGCCGAGCTAGAGGAGACCCGGCAAAAGATACTGGAGGGCGCAAAGAAAATAGCAGCGGCTCAGTAGTCGTTGAACATGACGCTGCGTGAGTACGCGGAGGCAAACAAGGTTGATGCAGTAAGGGTAAAAGGGAAAAATCTTATAAGTGAGATGAACAGAGAAGGTGATGATGGACCAGAAGGGTCGGAAAACTATCTGTCTGTGGGGTTGCCGAAGTATAGTACCCCGGCAAAGAACCTCAGAGCAGCAGATGCCGCGGCGTCCGAGCTAGAGGGTCTGACGGGTGAAGCCCGTCAAAGACAACAAGACCGGGTTAACGAGCTGGTTCGGATCGCGAACAGGCAGAACAAGGAGCTGCTGAAAGGTAACCCGGAGAGAGTTGGAGCTTCTAAGATCGTCCATTCGTCGATGGGTAACCCGGAGAAATCCGCTGGAGCCGCATCGTCGCCTCATGGTGTCCCAAGGAGAGAAGAGGTAGTAACCTCGGCCAGACGGAACAAGCAGATCGTTCCGTACGACCCAACGCGTGCGGGAAAAGAAAAAGAGATGCGGAAAAACGACGATCGACGAAGTGTGAGCTGAGGTGAAGCTGGCCGAGGTAACCACGACCAAGGAAATGCCGGTCAAGGGAATGCTGCCAACGGCAATGCCGGACAGCGAAACTCGGCAGGAGCTGGTCAACCGCAACAGCGGAATGTACCAAGGCAAGAGCAAAGTGCCAGCCGTGGTATGCAACAGAGAGGAGCACAACGAGAGCAAAACCGATACAATGACGGAGACTCGGAGATGATGAATGCGGGATACGCAAGACCGGACTATCATGTGATAGGGTCGAGATTGGGAAGCAGGGATTTGATGCCGGATGACGCCAGGTTAAAGCTGGATCGCCTGTATAGGTCGGAATAGATCGAATGTCAAGGTCCTCCGGGTCCAGCGTGCTTTGGTCCCCGGATCATGAAGGAACCGCCAGTACCCAATTTCCGATTACCCAGGGGCACGAAGACGTATGACGGCAGTACAAAGCCGGAGGATTGGCTGATAAACTACGCAACAGCTGTGAAAATTGCAACTGGCAACTTGAGATGGGTTGTACGATACGTACCCCAAATGTTGGAAGGTCCGGCTAGGGTATGGCTGAATAATTTGCCACCTGGAAGCATCAATTGCTGGATAGATTTTGAAGAAATGTTTATCAGCAACTTCTCAAGTACATATCAGAGACCGAATAGACCGCAGACCCTGGCAATGTGTAAGCAGAGATCTAACGAAACGGATCGTGAGTTTTTGACCCGGTGGTGTACCGTGAGAAACTCGTGTGAGGGAGTCATAGAGTCACAGGCTATAGCATGGTTCGCACAAGGGTGCAGATATGGCAGCGAGTTGTGGATGAAATTGCAAAGGAAAATGCCAGTCACATTGGCAGAGATGATCCGGATCGCGGATTCTTATGCTTTGGGTGATCCGACTCAACCTAGGATCGCGTCGAACGAGTCAAATAAGGAGTACTATCTGAGGGACGGAGCCGGGTCATCCCGGAGGAACGATTACAGGGGCAAAAGGAGAGACGATAGACCAGACCATCAGTATAGTTCGCAACAAGTTGCAGCCGTGAATCAAGATCAGCCCGGAGCAGGGAGCAACCAACGCCAGAAAACGGGAGGGCAATGGACTCCTCGAAACGATGGCAAGAAAACATGGACTCCGGAGCAGAAAAAGCAATGGCAATAAAAGAAAGATCGTCCGAGGTATACCTATGAGTCAATGTTGGACCAGCCGTGTAAATTTCAAACGCCAAATCCGAACAGCCCGGCGGGTCACACAACGAGGCAATGTGAGTGGATGCGTAAGATAGAACAAGGTGGTTCGGGGAATGCTCAGGCACCCCGGAATGATCAACCTCGGCAGGAGTTACCCCGGCAGCAGCTGCTCTCCGGAGCAAACACGCAGCAACTAATGTTGCCTCCCCCTCCGCCGAGGTATGACAATAGTGAGATAAGGGATGCAGTGCATCAGGTGGAAAACCAGCAACAACTGGATCAGAGGTACTCCAGAAACGAGGGAAGGAATGAGTACAGGGAACATCACCAGAGCTATTGTGTGTTCACAATAGAGGAAACAGTTAGGAAGAGCTTGCAGCGCCGACATATGTAGGTTAACGTGGTTATGCCTGCAGTGACGAGGTACATGTCTTGGTCAGACCAGGAAATTACCTGGAGCGTCAAAGATCATCCCAAGCTTATGCCAAGTCCGGGCTCGTATGCACTAGTGTTAGATCCGACGTTCATTGGACCAAACATTAATGTGAGGTTCTCCAAGGTACTGATCGACAATGGCAGTAGCATTAACATCATGTATGCGGATACGATGCGCAAGTTGGGCATCTCGGAGAACATGCTCCAGGCTACAAGAACAACTTTCCATGGTATCGTACCAGGCATATCCTGTGAGCCCATAGGCAAAGTCCGGGTCGACGTGCTATTCGGTACGAGGGATAACTGCTGAACTGAGAATCTGGAGTTTGAGGTGGTGAACTTGGAGAGCGCGTATCATGCATTACTCAGGAGACCAGCACTGAGCAAATTCATGGCAAGTTGCCACGTTAGTTATCCGAAGATGAAGTTGCCTGGGCCAAATGGAGCAATCACTATTGCTGGGGATTTCCGATGTTCTATTGAGTGCGCCTCAGCCGGGTCTAACCTAGCCGAGTCACTCGTAATTACCCAAGAGAAAAGAAAAATCCAAGAGGTGGCGGCATTAGCTCAGTCCGCGCAGCAGTATATGCCGGTGTTAAGCAACCCGCATGGAAGCATTTCATTTCAAGCCGCGCAGGACACCAACAAGATTCCAGTGGATAGCCTGTTTCCGGAGCATACCGTAACAATTGGTGCCGGGTTAACTGACAAATAGGAAAGCGAGCTCGTCAACTTCCTCCGTGAGAATCGGGATATTTTTGCTTGGTCCACACAGGACTTGCAAGGTGTTCCGAGGGAGTTGGCCGAGCACTCTTTGAACGTAAGACCCGGAGCAAGGCCGGTGAAGCAACCTCTCCGATGCTTCGCCGAGGATAGGAGAAAGGTCATTGGTGACGAGATAGCTCGGTTGCTAGCAGCAGGATTTATCATGGAAGTACTGTACCCGGATTGGCTCTCTATTCCGGTGCTGGTAGAAAAGAAGAAGGATGATCCAAACGTGGCAGTGGTTTGGCGTATGTGTATCGATTACACGAACCTGAACAAGGCGTGTCCAAAAGATCCATTTCCACTGCCGAGGATAGATCAGGTCATCGAGTCTACCGCGGGATGTGAACTGTTGTCATTCATTGACGCTTATTCTGGTTTCCACCAGATACCTCTGAACCCGGATGATCAAATAAAAACTGCCTTTATTACCCCGTACGGGGCTTATTGCTATCGCACTATGCCGTTCGGTTTATGAAATGCAGGAGCAACGTACCAAAGATGTATGCAAAAATATTTGCACGATCAAATAGGTCAAAATGTACAAGTCTACGTGGATGATGTGGTTATTAAGACCAAGGAAAGCGCAATGCTCCTTGACGACATAAGGCAAACATTCGCGAACTTGAGGAGATTCCGGATGAAGCTTAACCCGGAAAAATGTACCTTCGGTGTCCCAGCTGGGAAATTACTCGGATTTCTCGTCTCCAGCCGAGGTATCGAGGTTAATCCAACTAAGATCCGAGCCATCGAACGAATGGAGCTGCCAAAGTGTCTCAACGACGTCCAGAAGTTCACTGGATGCCTGGCATCGTTGAGTCAGTTTGTATGTCGGTTAGGGGAAAAGGCACTGCATCTCTACCAACTCATGAAAAAATCAGATAAATTCGTTTGGACGCCGCAGGCCGATGAAGCTTTTGCCCACTTGAAAAAGATGTTGGCCACTGCACTAGTGTTAGCTTCTCCACTGTCAAAGGAGCCAATGTTGCTCTACATAGCCGCAACCAACCGAGTTGTAAGTGCAGCGATTGTAGTGGAGCGAGATGAACAGGGTAAGTCGGTGCAGAGGCCAGTGTATTACTTGAGCGAGGTATTGTCTGCCTCAGAACAGAACTACCCGCATTTTCAAAAGGTGGCATACGGAGTTTATATGGCGGCAAAGAAGTTAAAGCACTACTTTGAGGAGCATCCCATCAAAGTGATATGCGAAGCCCCCATATCCGAGATAATGGGTAACAAAGATGCGAATGACAGAATTGTGAAATGGGCAATTGAGATAGCACCTTACGCACCCCAGTATGATAGGAGAGAAGTGATCAAGTCCCAGGCTGTGGCAGACTTTTTCGTGGATTGGGCCGAGGTACAATATGAACCGCCGCCACCAGATCCGAACTACTGGAGGATGCACTTTGACGGATCGAAAACCAAAACCGGGTTAGGTGCCGGGATTGTGCTTACCTCGCCAAAGAAGGATAAGCTCAAGTACGTATTGCAGATCCATTTCGTGGCATCAAACAATGTCGCTGAGTATGAGGCTCTTGTGCATGGTCTCAAAGTGGCGAAGGAGATTGGCATACGTCGGATAATCTCCTTTGGCGACTCGGATCTAGTAATACAACAAGTGTCCGGAGTGTGGGACACCCTGGATCCAAACATGGCACTATACAGATTTCATGTGTAGAAGATCTCAGGGTACTTTGAGGGATGCGAATTTCACCATGTACCTCGCGTGGAAAACGAAGCTGCCGACATGCTGTCAAAGCTCGGATCGACCCGACAGGCAATTCCACCGGGCGTAGCATTGGAGCACCTCAGAAAACCATCTATCAGGCCGTCCCCAGGAACCGATTCAATCTATGTCCCGAAAAATGCGGAATCCGGAGCTGAGCCCATGGACATTGACATGGGAGGTAGCACCCCGAACCCGGGGACTGCCTTGGCAAACTCGGGGACTACCTCGCTAGACCCGGGGACTGTTCAGCGTGATCCGGCTGAAGTTATGCCGGTGGATCGGATGGAAATTGATGAGGAGATGTTCCCTGCGCGAGCAGTACCAGCTTGGGCACTGCCTATATACCAGTTCTTGAAAGATGGAACGTTACCCACTGAGGAAGTGCTAGCCAGGCAAACTCAGAGGAGAGCCAAGGCTTACACAATCGTCAATTCCAAGCTGTACAAACGGAGTGTAACCAATGTCCTCCAGCGGTGTGTTGACCCGGAAGAAGGACTTAACATCCTCCGAGATATACACCAAGGAGAATGCGGGCATCATGCCTCATCCCGGGCCTTAGTGGCAAAGGCATTCCAGCATGGATTCTATTGGCCAAGTGCATTGGAGCAAGCAGAAGATCTAGTGAGAAAATGCAATGGTTGTCAAAGATACGCCACCAAGACACATATGCCTATGTCGGAACTCAAAACCATACCAATTACATGGCCATTTGCTGTGTGGTGCTTGGATATGGTTGGCCTGTTCAAACCAGCAAGAGGAAACATGACGCACATTCTGGTCATGGTGGACAAGTTTACAAAATGGATCGAAGTGAAGCCTATAAGAAAATGTGATGGAGCTACGGCCGTGACATTTCTCAAAGACATCATCTTGAGATACGGTTATCCACACAGCATTATAACTAATAATGGAACAAATTTTGCTGAAGGAGCATTTGCACGATTCTGCCGAGATAAGAAACTCCGACTCGACGTAGCCTCGGTAGCCCACCCCGGATCGAATGGACAAGTGGAAAGATCCAACGGATCAGTGCTATCCGGGATAAAACCCCGGCTCATTGAGCCGCTGCAAAGATCAGCTGGGTGCTGGATAGAAGAACTACCAGCGGTATTGTGGAGTTTAAGAACAACTCCGAATCGATCAACAGGCTACACGCCGTTCTTTCTGGTATATGGGGCAGAAGCTGTATTACCAGCCGACATAGAGCATGATTCGCCTAGGGTCACCCAATACACAGAAGCCGAAGTGCAAGAAGCCCGGCAAAATGATGTTGATCTGCTGGAAGAAGCGAGAGAACTGGCACTGTCCAGATCCGCCATATATCAGCAAAATCTCTGACGCTATCATAGCTGGAAAGTGTGCCCCCGAGTCTTCCGGGAAGGTGATCTGGTGCTCCGGTTGGTACAGCGTACCACTGGCATGCATAAATTATCCCCCCCATGGGAAGGACCATTTATTGTGAGCAAAGCATTGCACAATGACTCTTATTATCTCATAGATGCAAAGCCACAGGAAAAGAACAAGGCAGATAGGTCCAGAGAGGAATCAAAGCGACCATGGAATGTAGCACTACTTCGTCCCTTCTACACTTAGCTAAGAAGTGCATGTATCCGAGTCATCTCATATGTCGGTATGTATATCGACAATGAGCTTATCAATGAAATAGCGGAGCCTCGAGCAGTAACTCGGGGACTGCCTTAATAAATGATTGTTGTTACTTTTTATGTGTTAGCTGGAATGACTCGTTTCACTTAACCCGGATTAGTAATGTGTGAGCACCAAAAACCCAACCCTTCGACTTGCTGCTGTCCAACAAGAATTGGATTATGGCAAGCAAGGGAACAAGTTTGGAATTGCGTAGCACATGAAAAACTACTAAGGAAACGATCCTATTCTAGCTAACGTTTTTTTTTCGGACTAACCCCATATTTACTTTCAAGCTATTGTGTTGAATTATTTTGAGCCAAGCCTCAACGTTTCTCAGTATTGTTAAAACGATTCTTGAGGCTCGGTTTCGTAAGTCGTAAAACCGAATCAAGGTAGACACGGATCGAGCCGGAGAATCAGACAAACAAGAAAATGAAACTCGGGGACTACGCCCAAGTTAATCCGGCATACAAGCATAGTAGCAAAATGTCATGTATTCAACATACAATTGCACCCGGCATACCGGGGATCTGATAAATTTTCAAGATTTTTCCACTAAGGAGCGGCAGGAGGAGGAAGTTCGGCGTCATCATCACTGTCTTCAATATCTGAAGCAGCATCTTCTCCATCATCGCCCGACCCATCCTCCACGTTCTCCATCTGCTCCTCCTCGCTGGATTCCAGAAAGCTCGGCCCCTCAACCCAGTTATGGATGGGAGGATATTCGACAAGGCTATAGGCGCAAGCCTGGCGCCGAGCTACCCACTCCGGATCATCGGTCCATTTGGATCCGGTGCACCGGCGTGTGAGGAGGCTCAGGTCGATCTTCTCGTACCATGTAAGGATATGATGGAGGAGGGTATCTGCTGCGGCACGCCCGATGGATTCTCTCCAGAGATCAAGCTGTGTCTCGATTTCCAATAGCTTCTCAGCAAGAAGTGTGATCCTTTTCGGAGCACTCTCGCTTGGCCAGAAAGCGTTGAAGATCCGGACCGCAACATCGAGGAGATCTTTCCCATAGTTCTTGATGGTTTCCACCCGAGCTGACACGCTGACCAATAGGTCCTCCATGTCTAAGGGGATGCTCTCACCATCAGGAGCGACGGGAGTACCCCTCTCTCGGCAGAATTTGGCAACGGCAGCACTGGCGATGGGAGTACCCTCTGGAAAGTTATCTGAAAATAAGGAAAGGGAAGATGCTAAAGCAAAGGCATATGAGCTAACCCGGAAAACTATGTCGGACAAGGGTAAGAAACTTACGTGAGATATGACGATGGATCCGGGTCAACTCCTTGATACAACTGTCGCGCCTCTGGCGAAGTTGTTCAAGCTCAGCGAGCGCTGACCCAAGCTAGACCTCGGATTCCTTGAGCAGGTCCTGGTCCTTGGAGATCTGGAGGGTAAAGCGCTCACGTCCTTTGGTGAAGTTCTGGCCAACTATTTGGAGCTCGGTTTTGTGTTGGGCCTTCATCTTCTCCATCTCGGCCTTGAGTTTGGCTATTTCGTCGTCCTTGGTCCGGAGGAGGGCGAGCTCATCGTTCTTCTTCTTCAGCTCGGGTTGATGCTGTCCTGCTTGTTCGAGAAAATGCAGCATCATATCAGGCACGGGCACACTATCCTCAAGCGATGCTGAAATAGTGTGTTGACCCGGCAAAGCCGAGGAGTGAATGTTTTCCGAGCCAAGGAGAAGAAGGAATCGAAAACACAACAACGTTGGCCGAAAGAGGACATACAGCTACGTTGATCTTCTAAGGAGCATCCGGCCGAGTAACAAGTTACTCCGCCGGAGGCTCAGGGACTAATGGTTATTATCTATAGCATGTAAAGAAGAAACAATGTACCTCCATCATACGCCCAGCGAGGTTAATGGCCTTGGCGGCGGTATTCATCTGAGCGGAAAATTCAGCTGGGCCGAACTTTTCCGGGAGATCGTCGTTGTAGACGAACTCCGCCTTATTCCAGTTCATGACGAACTGGATGAGGCTCGGAGGGTACCGTTCGCCAGTGGGCATGTGGGGTGCCACCAAGCCCTTTGCGTGAGCTTCTTTCCTTTCAATCAGGGCAAGAGCTGGGCTAGTGTGAAGAACCATCTGCTGCGAATCGGCTGGCTTGGTAGGAGGATCCGTCGCTGCTGGTGACTTCTTTGGAAGCATTGATGAAAAAGTTCGCTGCCCGGCCTCGACGGAGGTGGACTTGCCTTTGGCTTGCTGGGAGGATGTGACCTCACAGTAGATTTGCCCTTGGAAGCCGCTGGAGTGGTTCCTCGCCGAGCTTGGGATGACTCGGACGAGGCAGACGAACTTGGCACGGGAACTTTGGTGGCTGGTGCTGGAGCTGCTGTTGGTTTCTTCAGAACCGGGACAGGCGCTGGTTCGGTGGCTGGTGCTGGAGCTGCTGCTGGTGCTGGAGTTGCGGTAGACTTGGTGGTTGCTGGTTGCGGCAATGCCGAAGTGACGGACGTCGTTGCCTCGGCCGATCCGACCTCTCCCGATCTGAGGTCGCGTTCCTCTGAAGGAGGTACTACGGAACCCAGAGCGGCCGCAGAGCCCTCCGGAATAGGCTCAGCGGGCGTGACTCGTCGTCACGAGAAGGGGAAGGACCATACCGAAGGGGAGAGGAGATGCTCGATCCGCTCTAAGGGACCTCCACAGGAGCCCTGCAAAAGAAAATAATGTTAGGAGTGAAATTACCCCGATGCAGGGAGAAGTGTGTTGCGTAGTGAAAAATGACTTACGCATCCGAGGTCTCGGCCTCCTTAGGTTTCCGGGCCCTCCGTGCCAGGGCTTTGCCTGCCCGTTTGGAGGCAATCTTGTCTCCGGCCTTCTTTTGCCTTTTGGTAGGCTGAGAAGGTTCGGAAGAAGAACTTGACGCGGATCCGCGCTTCTTCTTCGACGCCACCAGAATAGGCTCGCCCGTGGCAAGTGGAGAATCCTCATGGATGTGCCCACCGGGGTTAGCTGATGCCGGGAAGGCAAAAGAAAGAGGGACAGCCTCAACGGGTTCAATCACGTCGATATCCGAGTCATCCTCATCATCGGGCCAATCTCTAAGAGAAGAGAATTTACCGCTGGGTCGTTTGGTGGCGTTGGTTGTGGGGAGGAACATCTCCTGGTCCAGCTCCTCCTCATCTGGGATTTCTCGGTCCGGGGCCCACTTAAGGGTCGGATCAGTACCATCCTCGAGGGTTTGCTGGAGAAACAGCTGAGAAAAAATCACAAGGAGCAGAGTCAAAAATATGATAAGGACCGACATGTAATTGATCCGAAATAAGTTTACTCCGTGAAGCTTACCGCGGGAGGGAGCCTGTCGTGGCAGTAATGCTCGATTCCCCACGTCCATTCGGCAGAAAAATCCTTATGGGTGGTGAAAAGAGCCTTGACCCGGCGGAAGATCTCCGTATTGCTCAACTCAAACGAGGAGGTTCGGTTGGGGTCGCGGCTGAAGCTCATATGGCACAACTTGTGAGTGCGCCGCTGGAGGGGAGAGATTCGGTTGCGCACGAATGTGATCATGGCATCCTCGTTGCGCAATCCGAGCTTCTTCAGCTCCGCAAACCTTTTGTTGACTTGGTTGGCCAGAGCTGTAGGTTTTTTGGCGACCTCCTCCTAGAAATTCGTGTCCGGGGGACCTAGAGCGTAGGGCAGCAACCGGATCAAGTCTTCGGTGCCTTCGTTCTGGACGTAGAAGAAGGTCCGGGCCCATCCTTTGCAGGAGTCAAGCCCGGTGACCCGGGGAAAGATTGAAAACCTCCGGGGCAAGATCGAGGCGGCTCCGAACTAAGTGAGCTGCTTGTCCTCTGACTCGACGTGGATGTTGGGGACGACGTTGCGACGGAGACCGAAGAACCGGATCCACAGCTCCTTCATGGGCCATAGTCCGGTGTAGCCCTCGATCGAAGAGACGAAAGCGGACAGAGAGGTGATGGCGTTCGCCGGGAGATGATGTGGTTGCAGGTGATAGGTCCGGACCCAGTCCCGGAAGAAATCACTCACCGGAAGACCAAATCCCCATTGGAAATGGGATAGGAAAACGATGAACTCACCCAGATTGGGTGAGGGGGCCAATTCCGAGGAGGGGAGACGAGCGGCGACGCCGGCGGGAATACGCCGGGTCCAGTAGAGCCAGTCGATGTCGTCCTGGCAGACCCACGAACCGGCCCACGCGCCGTGGTCCGCCGCGCCGGCGTCCTCCTCCATCTTCTGCTCGACGACGACGAGCTCCTCCTCCGTCATCTCGATTCCGATGTCCTCGCTGGAGTTGGCGGCGGTGGGGCTCTGCGGTCTAGATTGACGAGGACCCGTGGCTAAACAGTGGTGCAATGGTGGCTGCGGTGCGGAGGCACGGAGAAGGTGCGGCGGCAGCGCTGCTGCAACGGGCACTGGCGGCGGCGCGGTCGCGAGGAAGAAGAAGAGGAATGGGCGAGGGAGCGCGGAGATGGAAAATCTCTAAGGAGCACGCCCCTCCCCTATTTAACTGCCCCCAGTAATCGAAAAGTGGGATCGCGCTGCGCTGGAGAGCCACACGCTGTGGCCGTGTATCACCGGCATTAGCCAATCAGAGAGAAGCCACAGCGGAGGCCACAGAGTAAAAATGATCCCATGACACGACGTGCAGTTGCGGTAAACGAGGAGACAGGCGTGACGTAACCCACGCACAGTAATCACTGACAGTTACTGCGACAGTTACTGTGTGGGCCCTTAAAATGAGGCAACGTAATGATTGACCTTTACGTGGGTTGGCGTATGAGAGAAGGAAGCAAGGCCCGGATCCGAGCCTCCCTGGTAACCCGGCCGACAAGTGTAAACTTGAAATGTGCAGAGGGAAAGTAAAACCATAGGATCCGAGCTACAATGGTAACCCGGCCGGTAAGTGAAAACTTGGAACGTGCGAAGGGAACATAAATCCATATAATCCGAGACAAGAAGTTAACCCGGAACTAAACGTCCGAGGCTTAAACACGAATGAACCTGATGTGGCCTTAGCGACCAAGGCCGCTAAGGCCGCACCAGCTTCGGGGACTAATGTTGGGGGGATAACCCCGGGTAGGGTCACTCCGGGGTATAAGGGCCGAGTTAGCCGAGGTTCGGCAAGGTCAAAGCGGATGCTGGCCGAGTAACCTCAAGGCAGGCCGGATCATGGAGTAACCCGGACCAGGGGGGTCGCCTAACATTGTCTCGTCCGACTCAAGGAGTAAGTCGGAAATACTTGTCTAGCTTATATGCAGGAACAGGTGTGGCCAGATCAACTGTGATCCGGATCCTCGCTTGGCTTCTAGGAGAAGGAAGGAATCTCTCTGGTCCAAAAAGAAGGCCCGGTGCGTACTGGATGAGCGAATAAAGCAAGGGCAGGACCACCGGTTCATGGCCGACAAGGGTGACGACGCTCACGTCGGCTGACGCGGGCGCCGCAGAGGCTACGTCGCTAAAGCAAGTGTGACGCGGGGGAAAAGCACCCCTGTCGGGTTACTACTTTGGGAGAGGGCATATTCTTAGGAATATGCCTCCACGTATGCCCTAGGCCAGGACCGAACCACCTCTATATAATGGGGGGTTAGGGTTCTGGTAAGGGGGTTGGGTTTTTTTCTGATACAGAGCAAGGAGAATTCTAGTTAGTTGAGCACTAGTGGATCTAGGGTTCTTGGGGCTAGTTGGTAGGCAAGAGTAAGAGAGTTTCTTCTTCCTCCTCTTGTCAATACAGCTCAAGGAGCACTTGTAATCTCGGAGATTGAACATCAATACAAAGCTTCTGTGTAGAGATTCACTCTACTATCCCTCCCTGGATTCCCCTAGCGCATATTAGTCCCCACCTTTAGCCTATCCATGGCATCTTCCGTGACACCACCACGACAAACTAAAAAATTAATACCAACTAATATATCTTTGCAAATGGCTGATAAATCTACCACTATTCCAGTTGGTATATGTGAGGATGTACCTGTTCAAGTGGCTCATAATTGCTTGATATTAACTGATTTTGTTGTGCTTGAAATGCCTGAAGATGATAATATGTCTATTATTCTTGGGAGACCTTTTCTTAATACTGTAGGAGCTGCTATTAATTGTAATGAAGGAAAGGTGACTTTCAATGTTAATGACAAGGAACATACTTTCTATTTCCCCAAGAAGATTGATTGGACTTATGGTTTGAATTCAATTGAACATGTTGAGGGCATTCAAGTTGGAGAGATATATTGTCCCATACCAAGAGAAAAATTTGAAACTATTATGATTGGGACCATTGCTATCAAGGTTGAGGTAACATAATCATTAGTGGAATACAAAATTTTGTTTCATATAAAATTGTTTTGGTAACAAGACCTTTTTTTTGAAAGATTGGTAACAAGACCTGATCAACCTTGTTAACAAAAGGATTTCATTGAACAAAACAATGTTTTCACCATGATTATCTCTGCTTACTTATATTCTATCCTTTTAGTTTTTGTTTTTGTTTAGTTTTCTTCTCTGTTGTTAGTTGCTTGCATGTTAGAGTGTCTTAGAACTTCTAAAGTCCTAGCCTTCTTTTTTCTTTGCATCGTTCCAGAAAATCTTTTTCTGTTAGAAAATCATTCATCTATACCTGAAAATTGCTCAAAAATAAAGTGTCTCAAAAAATTCATATTAAAATTTTACATGAAAAAAGGGGCAGAGGAGTGCCTGGAAGGCACCAGGGGGGCCCACCAGGCAGGCACACCACCTGGTGGCACGGCCAGCCCTGGGGCGCGCCTGCCTATGGTGTGGGCCACCCCTGGCACTCCACTCACTGTCTTACTTGCCACTTTCTTCTCTCTCCCGAGTAAACACCAGTTCATTACTCGAAATCGCGTTCTCGCTGTGCTTGCCCTCGATTTTTCGATCTCCTTGCTCAGCCCATCTTGCTGCTGAAATTTGGAGCATTTGTTCTCCGGTATGTGACTCCTCCACTTGTCCAAGTAGATTTGTGTTTAGTGGTTTATATCTTGAGTATTTTGCTGCTGTAGGTGATAGGTTATGAGAGCTTGTAATCTTGTTTGATGCTTAGAGATATAGTTTTGATGCATGTTTAGGCCTCTTACAAGTCCCTATGAGTAGTGCCCTTCATTATATTCACTTTCAATCACTTGTTGAATAGATGTTTAAATTTCAGAATATCAAACATGAACAACCATACCTTTGGAGAAATATTTGAGAGGGGTGCACCTAGGAGGTCAAGGCCCTCAAGATCAGCCTCTCAGTTTAGGCCATCATACAACGAATATCACATTGCACCTCGCATTGGTAATGAAGGAGATGATGGGGATGCTCACCCATCTACTTTTCCTTGTTTTACTTTCTTACAAGCTGCAGAGATTCTTGATGATTTCTTGCTACTGATTCAGAGGGTTGGTTTGACTTCATACATGCAAGATGAGAGTGAGCAATATGCTATGCTCACCAAGACTTTTGTTGAGAGCTTCGTGTTTACTAACACGCCCTATCAGTCAACTGTCTCTTTCATAATTTATAATCTGCCCTTTACCATGTCATTGGAAAGATTTTGTAGTATTGTAGGTGTAAGCATGACAGGGACCGTGAAGAAGATTCAAGGGCGACCCGCTGATTTGCGGGAGCTCTACCGAGGGGTGACCAATGATGATGACCGTGTAGCTCAACGCGGAAAGATAAGAAACACCCAACTCCCTGCTCTTAGATACTTTGCAGATTATCTTGCTACTAGCGTTCTGGGTAGGGAGAATACGAGTAATATCTCCAACTATCATTTAGCCTTCCTTGCTGCTGTGCTTAACAATGATACTCGGTACAATCTTGTCTCTCTTATTGCTCGCTGCCTAGCTTCTAGAGGACCTATTTACGGGGGCATCATTGCTTCACGTATGGTCAATGCATTAGAGCTTTCTATGGATCCCAATGATACTATATTGGTACCACAAAGGCTTGACCTTGCTGCTATGAAAACACATCACTTTGTCACTACAGATTCTGAGTTGGACAGTTTAGTATATAGGATGTTGTTTACTGGTGGGGATGAGAGGGAGATCCCTTTGCCGCAATCTACTTTGTTCAGTGTTCACAGGAGGCCGTGGTCGTGCTCCAAGGAGAAGGTGGACGAGCAGCTCCGCTTGCTGGGTTTCCACAGGCAGCACCAGGAGGATGTGGCCTCCTACGATTACTCCGCGCACTACGGAGGGACGTCCTCGAGCTCGCACCAGGACGAGGGTACCTCCTCATCGTACCATGGAGACACTTCATCTTGGCCAGCATGGGATTGATACCCACTTAGGCCAAAAGCCTAAGCTTGGGGGGAGGGTTCAGCAGTTCTTAGTGGAATTTGGTTTCATATTATTATTCAAGCCACAAAAGTGAAGGGCAATAATGAGGATTAATGACAACTTGAGGTGTGGTAAGAGGCTAGTAATGAACTCTATTTTTTTTTTCATTTTTGTACATATACTCATCATTGTGGGCATGCTTAGCCTGTTCGTGTAGGGTGTATGTTATTCATGGATGCTTAGTAGTTCTTGCTTTATATATGATTAGTACCAGCTTGCTAATAGTTTGTAGCATGTCATATGAATGTTTGCTTGCATTACTCTATTCATAACTTGGTATGACACCGTGGTATCATCCTCTGAATGTTTCATTTGAATTGACTTGGCACATGCTCACGCATGCATATGACTGAAATAATCAGTTAAACCTCGATGAATTATTTTGCCTTGAGGGTCTTGAGTCACTTTCATGCCATGATTAGTCCTGTTTTGTTGCAAGCATGATTATGACAGTTATTGCTCTCTCGTTTGTCGCTCCCTCTCTAATTGCTAGCCTTCACTTACACTGAGTATGCTCTACTCGTGTTTCCAATTCCCTAAAACCAAAGATTGCCAAAAGTGTCCACCATACCTACCTATTAGCATCATTTGCTGTTCTGTGCATATTCAATATGCCTTGTTTTCTTCCGAATAAAATGTTTGCTTGTTATGAGAAAGTTAGTTAGTAAAGCTCTCATGAACTTGATGGCACACTTTATTTTCTTGCACTTAATAAACCAGAACCATTGCGTCCATCTTTGTTGCGTATATGCTTGCGCTTTATAAGTTGAAGTTAGGAGAACCATGTATCATGGGAAATGCTTTCAACACTTCACGGGCACTTTGTACCCTGTTGGTATCATGATTCTTTTGCTTATGGATCCCGGTGGTGTGAAATAAAAGTGGAACTCGTAAGATCATGGAGTTTGTATGTGTGTTAGAGAAACGCCTGGGCCGCTAGCCTAAGCCATGCCTAATCATGGTGGAAACTTGCAGCATAACCATAATGAGCATTCTATGAAGCATCCTCAATAAAAATCTATGCACATAGTAAATACAAAGATCGCTGAGATGCTCATTGTCTGCTTGCCTGATCATTTTGATTATGGGATAGCTCCTGTATCATGTGCAAGGGGCACCCCATTGGCGGTTCTCTATGATATATATGTACTTAAAATGACAAGAGGTTACTTGTGACTGAAGTTGAGTAGCATGAGGTCCGGTACTTGTAAGTAAGGGGCATGAGACTTTAGCTTATAAATTGTCAAGCATATCCTCTTAGTTGTGTAACTTTAACCTTAACCACTTAAAGATGCTTATGATAGGGGCAATGAGAGCTCAAAGCTAACGAGTACCATACTTTCAGCATTTGGAAGCCCTTCAAACTATTCAAAACCTTTTTCATTTCCTTGTTGAGTCACCACCTTTTCTATGAGCATTTTCTTGAGAGCATAGTTGTCATTCTTAGTATAATGTGCTTGTCTCAAAACTTGATTATTTGTGTTATGACTTTGATGCTTGTATCTTTGATATCTTTACTTCTAGTCTTCACCAGAACTTCAGAGGTGCCTTGGCATTCACAATCAAAGGCAAGCGAGATACCACTCTATCATACCTTGTTATGAGCATTGTAAAGTTGGTTATGTTTATGTTTCATGCTACTTATTATTTTTTAGTTGGAATCTCTTCATAGCTTGCAATAACTATTAAGTAAACTTAGTTGCATGCTCCTTATTATGAATTGTCTAAGTAGTTGATCACATGCTGAGAATATATACATCATATGAAGAAAATGTGCTCGTGAAAGTTCGTTTACCGCACTCAGTTTTCAACTGAGTTGCTTGAGGACAAGCAATAAGCTAAGCTTGGGGGGAGTTGATACATCCAAAACGTATCTACTTTCCCAAACACTTTTGCTATTGTTTCTCCTCTAAACTTGTGTGATTTGGATGCAACTAACACAGACTGACGCTGTTTTCAGCAGAATTGCCTTGGTGTCTAGTTTTTGTGCAGAAAATCAACTATCAGGAAAAATCCCGGAAAATATGCCAAAAATCCTATTTCACCAGAAGACTCATGGATCCAGAATACGAAACGGAGTGGGGCTGGGGCCAGGCCACACTACCTAGCCGCGCCAGGGGTGGTCTGGCCACCCCAGACACCCCTCGGTCTCCCTCTTCGCATATAAGTTGCCTTCTGACCTAAAAACTCAGGGGGGTTCAATGTTTTTCCAAAAAGAGTTCCGCTCCGCCGCCACCACCAGATTCCACGATTCAATGTTTTTCATCGCCATCATCATCACCATCGCTTCTCCATCGACCATCCATCTTTCCCCCATCTATGAGTGAGTAATCCCCCGCTGTAGGCTATGGGGATGGTAGGGATTGGATGAGATCGTTCATGTAATGGCATCAGATTGTTAGGGCATGGTGCCTAGTATCTTCTATTAGTGCTTTTTGACTTTTTTGCGACTTGTTGTGCTTAATGCTTGCCACTAGGCCCGAGTGCCATGATTTCAGATCTGAACATGTTATTGATTCATCATGATAGTATTGTTTATGGTCTTACCTGCAAATTGTATATATACGTTGTTGTCTGGAACCAATGGCCCCGAAGTGACAGAAATCGGGATAACCGGAGGGAATGGCTTTGATGTGAGGATCACATGTGTTCATGAAGTGTTAATGCTTTGCTTCGGCGCTCTATTAAAAGGAGCACCTTAATTGCCAGTAGTTCCCTTGAGGCCCCGCTGCAAACGGGCTAGCAGGTGATACATTGCAAATGTATCTATAATTTTTGATGTTCCATGCTTGGTTTTATCCACTTTCTTGTGTTTTGTCCACACTTTGGAGTACATTTCATATGATTTCATGGACTAACCTAATAACAAGAGCCATAGTGCCAGCTGCCTGTTTTCTGCTATTTTTGGTTCTAGGAAAGTCAGAAAATGAATATTCTCGGAATTGGATGGGACAAAAGCCAAAGTGCCTATTTTTTGGAAGTCATCAAGTGCCATAATACAAGACAGAGAAGAGCCAGGGGGCCACCACACCACTTGGCCACACGGCCCAGCCTGGCCCGCGCCAGGGGGTGGTGAGGCCACCCCTAGCACCCCCTCGACCTCCCCTTCCGACTATAAGATGCCCTCGGGATGAAAACCCTAAATACCCGATCAAAAATCCACGAAAGAGTCTGTAGCCGCTGTCATCTCCATCCCTAGATCGGGAGGGATCTGAAGCTCTTCCCGGCACCCTGCCGGAGAGGGGAATTCACCATGGAGGCCTTCTTCATCACCATGCAAGCCTCCGGTGTGATGCGTGAGTAGTTCATCCTTGGACTACGGATCCATATAGTAGCTAGATGGTTGGTTCTCCTCCCTTGTGCTTTCATGTTTAGATCTTGTGAGCTCCGTTCATGATCAAGATCATCTATTTGTAATTTTACATGTTGTGTTTGCGGGGATCCGATGGATATTGAGATGCTATTTCAGATTGATTATTGATTCTATCATGTCTTTGTTATTTGTGATCTTGCATGCTTTCCGTTGTTAGTACCTATCTTGGCCAAGTAGATGCTAGCAACTCCAAGAGTTAGTATTTATGCTCGATAGTGGGTTCATGCCTCTGGTAATCTGGGGAAGTGACAGAAATCTCTAAGGTACTAGATGTGCTATTGCTACTAGGGAGAAAACAACAATCCTTTGTTCATAGAACAATCGTATTGTTTACTTTACACGCAATTCGTAAAGCAATAGTCTGCTGCTTGCAACTTAATACTGGAGGGGGTTCGGATGATAACCTGAAGGTGGATTATTAGTCATAGATGAAGTTGGATGGCGGTCTATGTATAATGTTGTAATGCCCAATCAAGTCTCAAAGGAGTCAAGATGATTAGTATATGCATGTATTGCTTTCTCGATGTTTGTCAATTGCCCCGCTGTAATTTGTTCACCCAGCATGTTATCTATCTTAAGGAGAGCCACCTCTAGTGAACTATGGATCCCGGTCCTTGTCTTTTACATACAATCTGTAAACTGTTTACTTCTTTATGTTTACTTTCTGCAAACTTTTACTTCTTTCCATTCGATACGTTTAATCCTTTGTTTTCAGCAAAACACGGTGAGATTGACAACCTCATCGGAAGTTGGGGACAAAGTTTTGTGGTTATGTTGTGCAGGTCTCCACTTTGCTACTAGCACCAGTACTGCGCCCTGCCAAAGCTCAGATAGTAACACCTTTGGGGTGTTTCCTTGCTCCTACTGGTTCGATTAAAACTTGGTTTCATAACCGAGGGAAACTTGCTGCGGTGCTCATCATACCTTCCTCTTGGGGTTCCCAACGAGCTCTACATCAACCACGCACCAGCACTTTTCTAGGCGCCGTGCATTGAGCCATCAAGCATTTTTCTGGCGCTGTTGCCGGGGAGTCAAGGACATCTTCACAAGGGGAGTCCCTCATAACCAATCTCTTTACTTTGTTATTTTTTTTGCTTAGTTTCTTTTTGCTTTGTTTGCTTGTTTTATTCTTCAAAAACACAAAAAATTAGTTTTACTAGTTTGCTTTCTTATTTGAAAACACAAAAAAATAGTTCCTATCTTGAGTTGCCACTATGTCTAGCCTTGCTCCAGTCACTATGTCACCCGAGGAAATGATTTTCACTTTTAAACAAGGAATTGAGGAAAGTTTTAAGGAAGCTTGGTCTAGAATCTCTGATCTACATGATAAAACTGAGCCTAAAATGACTCAAAGCTTGTTCCTTAGCAGTTTTTACCTTGGAATTGCTTTTTTCTACAGATATGCTTTAGATGCTCTTGTGGGAGGAGATTTCCTCCAATGTAATGAGGATGATGCTATTAATGCTATAAAGAAATTGATCCTCACTTACAACATGCCTAGCCAAACTGATATTTCTTTCGCAAAAATATTTGCTAGGTTGAACACTCTTGAGGCTAGCACTACTAGCTTAGAAAATTGCTATAATACACTTAGGGAGCATCACAATTATGTTCCAATAAATTCTGAACCATCAAAGTGGCTCCCTAAAGTAAAGATTGAGATGAACACTGAAACTTTTCAAGCTCGCTGTGATATCATGTCTGAATTTTGTCTTATGCCCAAAGATATTTATAAATCTCTGAATACTTGGGGGCTCACTGAAGGAGGAAAATAAATATCTCTTGCTAATAATACTACCATATTACCTCTTGGAATAGCTGAAGGAGTTTTTACAAAGATCCTTGGGAAAATGATTTCTATTGATTATCTTGTTATTGAATGTGCAGGAAAAGGACAAATTACACTTGGAAGCTCCCTATTAGAACTCCTTGGAGCAATAATAGATGTGGGAAAGGGGACCTTGCACCTTTCTCCTCCACCAAACAATCACATTTTCCCCAAGGTTAAGAATAAAAGTAAGAAAGGTAAGGGCAATAAATTTGGTCTTAATGCTCCTTCATTTGAGAACACTTGATTCTTTCTTTGCTTCTTATGCCTAACTTAAAGGCGTTAAAGAAAAGTACTTATTGGGAGATAACCCAAAAGTTTTAGATGAGTCTTGGAAGTTACTACTTCAGTAATAACCTCTCCTTATCCTTTTTATTTTCTTTTTGTGCTAAGAGTAACCTCTAATGAGAGAGAAGTATTGATTGGGAAAGTTGTTGTCCCGAAACAGATTTCTGTGCTTCACCGTAAAAATTCGTGTAAAATCTCTGAAAGTATTTTTGAGGATTGAATTTTTGTGCTTCTGCCCCAGGTTGTTATATAACTTTGTTAGTTTAACACTTTTTGATTTGAGAAACAGAAGGTCTTCGAAAAAATTCGTCTTTACCTGCTGGTCTGTTTTGACAGATTTCTGCCATTTTGTGCATTTGCTTCTTGTTGGTTCCTTCTTGAGTTCTTTTGAGGAATTGAGTTTTTTTGAGGGAAGTGCTACAGTATCTAGTGTTCTAATGGAAGTTTATTTGGTGTTAGAACTGAACCTTAAGACCTTTTATCTTGAGTGCACTAATGTTGCTAATAAAGATTGTGTGAAGTTTTGTATGAAGGAAAATTTTCAGGTGTATGGAAGGAATGAGTAGTGAGATGAAGGATGGACTAAAGCTCAAGCTTGGGGATGCCACGCATGTCACCCCAAGAAATATCCAAGAAGTACAAGCGTCAAAGCTTGGGGATTCCCAAGGCATTCCCTTCTTCGTCAATAAAAATCCCAGGTTTCTTCCAAACGCTTCATTTTTATTGTTTCATGCACATTTGTGTTTTTCTTAGAGCGTCTTCTTTTTAGTTTTTGTTTTGGTTTTTCATTTTCTTTGGTTTTCTTAGTTTTATGAATAAATTGGTTGGACCCCCTCTTTCATACATTGGTTTGCAAATAGTTTGGTTTTGTTTGGAAAAGAGTAGGAAAGTTCATGCTTATGTGGTAAAAAGAGCTCGTTTTGACTGTGGCCTATGCTTTGTCATGCCATGCTTGATATTGTTTTGGATTTATGCTTAGTATTCTTTTCTGTAGCATGAATTGTTAGAAACAATTGAGATTGCTTAATGTGCCTTGGATGAATCATGCGTTGTATTAGCATATTATAGTGGTATTCTCCTTTGATGCTTTATTTGGGTTGCCTTGGCGCATGCTCACACCATGTTATGACTATCCAAAGTCACCATAGCCTTTATGATCCTTTAGTTTTCAACTTGTAGTATCACTTTATGCTTTGATCAATGATGTTTTGTCGCTCTGCATGATTATGGCCATTATTGCTCTCTTAGTTTGTCGCTCCCAGTCTTTTGCTAGCCTCCACAACAAAGTATGAGTTCCACTCATGCATCCAACTCCCTAAACCAAGTTATTACAAAGAGTCCACCATACCTACCTACTAGCTTATGCTATTCCAAGTATATTCATGCTTTTGTTTACCTTCCAAATTAAACTTGTTATGAGAAAACTAGTGATTAAAGCTCTCACAAACTTGATGGCACACTTTACTTTTTTGCATCTAATAAACTTGAACCATTGGGTCCTTCTTTGTTGCGTATATGCTTGCGCTTTATAAGTTGAGATTCGCAGAACCATGTTTCATGGGGAATGCTTTCAACATTGCACTTGTACTTTGTACCCCGTTGATATTATGTTCTTTTGCTTACGGATCCGGCGGTGTGAAATAAAAGTGGAACTTGTAAGATTATGGAGTTTGTATGTGTGTTAGAGAAACGCCTGGGCTGCTAGCCTAAGCCATGCCTAATCATGGTGGAAACTTGCAGCATCACCATAATGAGCATTCTATGAAACATCCTCAAGAAAAACCTATGCAAATAGCAAATAAAAAGATCGCTGAGATGCTCATTGTCTGCTTGCCTTGTCATTTTGATTATGGGACAGCTCCCGTATCATGTGCAAAGGGTACCCCGTTGGCGGTTCTTAACGATACACATGTACTTACAATGGCAAGAGCTTACTCGTGACTGAAGTTGAGTAGCATGAGGATCGATCTTCGTAAGTAAGGGGCATGAGATTTCGGTTTATAACTTGTCAAGCATATCCTCTTAGTTGTGTCACTTTAACCATAATCACCTTAAAGATGCTTATGATAGGGGCAATGAGAGCTGAAAGCTATAAGTACCATAATTTTTGGAAGCTCTTTATGAGACTTGAATCCCTACTTCCTTTTAAAAAGGCCTTTCTTCCACCATTATATTGAGTCTCCACCTTCTATCTTTATGCACCTACTTTGAGAGCATAGTGGCCATTCTTAGTTCTATGTGCATTGTCTCAAGACTAGTTGATTGATGCATAACTTGATATTGCTTGTTTTAAACTATTATATCTAGTCACTCTTATGAACTTTGAAGGTGTCCGATGCATCTATATTTGCTACTCTATTGAGGGACAAGCTGGATACTTTTATGCTATGTTTTCTTTATGTGAAACAAACAAACGTCTTGCAAAGCATTGTTATTCATGAATCTTTTGTTTGTGCCTTTTCATGTTGCATCATAGTTTCTTTGCTTATTGCTAGAACTTTGTCTTTCATGTTATGATTGAAGTACTATGATCCCAGCTTTGAATGTTTTACAAATGCTTTGATCAAGTTTATGATGGTGCATGTCACCTAAAAAATTATTCTTTCTTTTATCACTTACCTACTCGAGGACGAGCAGGAGTTAAGCTTGGGGATGTTGATACATTGCAAATGTATCTATAATTTTTGATGTTCCATGCTTGGTTTTATCCACTTTCTTGTGTTCTGTCCATACTTTGGAGTACTTCTCATATGATTTTGTGGACTAACCTATTAACAAGAGCCACAGTGCCAGCTGCCTGTTTTCTGCTGTTTTTGGTTCCAAGAAAGTCAGAATATGAATATTCTCGGAATTGGATGGGACAAAAGCCAAACTGCCTATTTTTTCGGAAGTCATCAAGTGCCAGAATACGAGACGGAGAAGGGCCAGGGGGCCACCACACCACCTGGCCGTGCGGCCTAGCCTGGCCCGCGCCAAGGGGTGGTGAGACCACCCCTTGCGCCCCCTCGGCCCCCCCTTTCGACTATAAGATGCCCTCGGGACGAAAACCCTAAGTACCCGATCAAAAATCCACGAAAGAGTCTGTAGCCACCGTCATCTCCATCCCTAGATTAGGAGGGATCTGAAGCTCTTCCCGGCACGCTGCCGGAGAGGGGAATTCACCCTGGATGCCTTCTTCATCACCATGCAAGCCTCCGGTGTGATGCGTGAGTAGTTCATCCTTGGACTACGGATCCATGTAGTAGCTATATGGCTGGCTCTCCTCCCTTGTGCTTTCATGTTTAGATCTTGTGAGCTCCATTCATGATCAAGATCATCTATTTGTAATTCTGCATGTTGTGTTTGCGGGGATCCGATGGATATTGAGATGCTATTTCAGATTGATTATTGATTCTATCATGTCTTTGTTATTTGTGATCTTGCATGCTTTCTGTTGTTAGTAGCTATCTTGGCCAAGTAGATGCTAGCAACTCCAAGAGTTAGTATTTATGCTCGATAGTGGGTTCATGCCTTTGGTAATCTGGGGAAGTGACAGAAATCTCTAAGGCACTAGATGTGCTGTTGCTACTAGGGAGAAAACAACAATCCTTTGTTCATAGAACAATCATATTGTTTACTTTACACATAATTCGTAAAGCAATAGTCTGTTGCTTGCAACTTAATACTAGAGGGGGTTCGGATGATAACCTGAAGGTGGATTATTAGTCATAGATGTAGTTGGATGGTGGTCTATGTATAATGTTGTAATGCCCAATCAAGTCTCAAAGGAGTCAAGATGATTAGTATATGCATGTATTGCTTTCTCGATGTTTGTCAATTGCCCCGCTGTAATTTGTTCACCCAGCATGTTATGTATCTTAAGGAGAGCCACCTCTAGTGAACTATGGATCCCGGCCCTTGTCTTTTACATACAATCTATAAACTGTTTACTGCTTTGTGTTTACTTTCTACAAACTTTTACTTCTTTCCATTCGATACGTTTAATCCTTTGTTTTCAGAAAAACACGGTGAGATTGACAACCTCATCGCAAGTTGGAGACAAAGTTCTGTGGTTGTGTTGTGCAGGTCTCCACGTTGCTACTAGCACCGGTAGTACGCCCTGCTAAAGCTCAGCTAGTAACACCTTTGGGGTGTTTCCTTGCTCCTACTGGTTTGATTAAACCTTGGTTTCATAACTGAGGGAAACTTGCTTCTGTTCTCATCATACCTTCCTCTTGGGGTTCCCAACGAGCTCTACATCAACCACGCACTAGCACTTTTCTAGGCGCCGTGCATTGAGCCATCAACAGGACAAAAGATGTTGTGCAAGTTCTCATTGCGAGCACGTATGACTATATATAGAACACATGCCTAGGATTATCTAGTACTTGGATGCTTTATCTTATTTATCTGCAATTGCCCTATGTTCTGATTGCTATGTGAATTGTCTTGTCCATGCAACGCCCGTCCATCCATCCCTATGCCTACCGCACTCTAATCCTATTGTTTGCTGCAATTGCTACTACTGTCTTTACTTTACTACTGCTATTACTTTACTATTCCTACTACAAAACTGTTGCTACTGATAAAGTGCTGTGAGCAAGATTGTTTCTAGGTGCAGCTGAATTGACAATTCAGTTGTTAAGGCTTATAAATATTCTTTGGCTCCTCTTGTGTCGAATCAATAAATTAGGTTTCACTTCCCTCGAAAATACCGCGATACACTCCCTATACTTGTGGGTCATTATGTACAAACTAGTTGGGACTCCAAGTGCAGAGTATTGTAGCAAACGTCTTTTTTCCCACAAGGGTGACTCGAGGGTTAATATCGAACTCTCTTGGAATTGGCTCAGAAGTTAATTCTTCTTCTCCTGTCAAGCAACCTGTAAAGCAAAGTTCCTGTCTTGTGTCCCCAACTCCACCGTGTGATTTTCAAGCACAAGGTTTCGTATTAGTAATATGATATAAAAATAAAAATAAAATGCAGTAAAGTAAACTAAGCAAACAAGATGATGATGGTGATATTTTTGTTGTTTTTGGGTTTTGTTGTGTGCTTGCAAATGAAGAAAGTATTTTTGTATTTTCAGAAATATTGCAGCAAATGTAAAGTGTGATAAAAGTGTTGGAAAGGTGTTTCTTATGATTTAAAATGGACCAGGGTTCATGGGTTTACTTGTGTACTCTCTTTTTAAGTTGCAGTGGACATAAACAATTCATTAGATACATAATATTAATGGAACTTAAACATGTATTTGATAAGCATTCATATGGCCATCACATCCTAATATTGAGATGATGCAATACATCTCTCTTATACTCTACAAGATAGGGAAAACTCTAAGCAAATCTTGAATTAAGTATTACATAGAGTATAACCTTAAGCAATATGACATGATGTTTGAATTACAAATATGCTACCTTGACCAAACAAGATTATCTAGCTGTCACAAGATAATTATAGCATATGAATTCACTTAATCACTAGTGAGGTGGCAAAAGAAAGGTAAGAACCATAGTAAATCATTTATTTTGTTGTCACTATCCAATCACTACCACCATGTTACTCCATCTAATACACACTTCTGCCCACATGGGCTCTTGCATACAAGTTGGATCAAAACAAGTACTTAAAAACGGGGTACATGATATGCATCTATCAATACATCTTACACATAATGGGTTCCAATCTCATATATCAAATCATCAAATCAAGATCCACCACATAGGAATTACATATATGACCATAATCATGCTGGACAGCTCATATGGTACTAACATCTATGAAGAACAAGAGAGAAATAGATCTGGCTACTTCCACAACCCCATAGTACAGAGGTGGATTAGTCCTTGTTCATTATGATGACGATGGTGGAGATGTTGGAGATCCCTCCAGCGGTGGCTCCGGCGGAGTTTCCCCCTCCAATCTTTGTTGGTTCTGACTGCTTCTTGGTTTTTCTCTGTTGTGTGGTGCTCCCAACGATGGCTCCTCTAGGGACCTTTTTATAGAGGTTTTTAGGTTAAGCCAAGTCAGTGGGCGAAAGAATCAAGGGCATCCGATGATCGAGGATGAAGAGAGGAGAGTGGCATGCCCTATTGGGCTAGGCGCACCACCAGGTGCCTTTTGGCCCGCCTGGCCCTTTTGGTGAGATCCAAGCGCTCCAGATGCCTCTCTTGGTGAAATATTTGCGCTCCAAAAATTTCCGGTCCGTTTGACTTTGTTTAGGTCCTCGAAAGCTAAAAAATACACAAAACAGGATTTTCCTATCCTGCGGGGTTATAACCAAAATAAAGGGGATCATTGGTAAATTCCCAAAAATCAATATAAAACATGGATATAACATTAAATATGTTGCAAATATATGGGAATACATGTCAATAAACTACAATGTTCATGTATGCATTTTACATGCATCATCTAGCAATCTATATGCATGAGTCGTCCATGGGAGTTCGCTGGTGGAGCCTTTCGGAACACACCGCTCTAGGCCAGATCAACGAGAAACATGCAAGTCAGCAGATTTTTGTCTTGGCATGGGAAGAACCATAGGACATCCGCCATTAGTCTGGTCCAACCAGCGGTCCCCATGCCGCCGGCCGGCTCCCGGCGGTCAGAACGAGCGGGCCAACTTTAGTCCCAAATGAGCCCGAGACCACGAAACCCTCGGCTGTAGCGCAATATTGCATTTATTTTCTCTTTGCATCTGCAAGTTAATAAATCTGGTGTTAATTCTTATTTCTACCACCTTATTTTCTCTACATAATTTAGTTGTAGGGAAGGACAACACACCATAAGCATGGCCGGATCAAGGATTTGATCATAGGGGGAGGCGAAAGATGCAATGGTCATACATGAGATATAGCATACAAATGAGTGAATTCTTAAGTATAGGATTGATATCAAACAGCAACAATATATGTCACCTTAAGCTAAAAGTTTACAAGTGTGAACCTAAATCTAATGGGCACCAACCACAATGGTGAACTTTGCAGCAATTCCTCATAACATATACACTCAATTTGCATTGGGGGGGGGGGGGGGGTAGATTTGGAGGTTCTAACAAACAACTTGAAATGTTGAATGTTTGTGATGACTCTCTGATCTTGCTTTGTTGAAATTCTTGTGAGTACAATACAAGGACACAATATGCAATTTTCTAACAAAAAATGTAACTAGTAATCCGTATAAGATGTAGGTAAATTAATTCACATGTGTGGTAATAACTTAGGGTTTCCTTAGAACTCACATTAGACAATGCATATGCCATGTTGAGACCAGAGATACGGAGGCATCCCACAATTGATTGATCAACCGGTGCCTGGCAACCGTACCTTCGACACTCTAGTCAGCAACAACATCATTTAACAAACAGCCGAGTCCCGATTTCTTGCTGATCTAAGGTTGCATCCATTAAGAAACGTCACTTACTCTACCTAAAAGTGATTTAAAAAAAATCCATGAGCAACATATCTAGTGGCTGCAGTTCAAATTTATCCAAGTCCACTCAATTTTGACCAAAGTTTGATTAGAGGCAAAATCACATTCATCTAGTCTTTCACATTCCACCACCCGGTGAAATGTGACTCTAGTGTGTCCTACCACTCCCACAAGTTGGTGTGTCTCACACTTAGATCTAAATTCTAGTAGTTGTTTCACAAAAAATGTTGATTTTCGTAATTATAAAATGGAAAAACTAATTTTTGCTCGAAAAAAGTGGAATTGAACATGCCAAAACTATTTTCCATGACAATACACACATTTATACCAATCGAGATCATTCTGACAAAGTTTGTAATGGACATGGTCATCACCTAGCTCATCTGCCAAGTAAGTCATGAATCTTCCACTTTAAAGCTAGTTTTTGAGAAAAGATGCTTGTAAACTTCCACATATCCCATGTTTAATATTTTTCATGGCAAATAGGGAACAAACATAGGTAGAAGTCCAAGGTTTTCTAATTTTTTAATTTTTCCTTGAATTTCTAGTGACCTGATCAAAGTTTGGTCAAAACCGTGACATCTACTATGGATGCGTAGGTGCTGGATCTTGCCGATCTAAGATTACATCCATGAAGAAACATCACATCCTCTATCTAAAAGTGATTTAAAAAAAAATCCATGAGCAACATATATAGTGACTACAGTTCAAATTTACCGAAGTCCACTCAACTTTGACCAGATGCAAAACCACATCCATCTAGTTGTAGTATATACAATGTACTAATTTACTTTTGTTTCACTGGGTAACTAAAAAGAAAATATCTAATGGTTTAATAAAGAAATAGAAGAAACATATTTCAGTTCACACACAAAAATTGCGAAAAAATAAGCAGGAACACAGAAAACCCCCGCCTGGCTCACGATGGTTTTTTTGTCCAAAGGCTGGATCTAGATCAAGCCCAATACAGGAGAACGGGGCATATTCCCATAATGCAACGCGGCCCTAGTGGCCAGGACCACAGGGAAGTGGCGGGATAGTCAGGCGGACATAACAATTGGGTGAGAGGAGCTCGTGCTGCCTCTATCACATCGAGTATATAACCTGTTCTAAATCCCCCTCGACTAGCGAGGTAGGACTAAACCTCCCACCTGCAACGACTCAACACAGTGCGATGTGTTACCCTGCCACAATTTCAGCCGTCCCATGAGAATGCCCCTTCGACTGTGAAAAAAAGATACTCCTAACCAATGGTAGAAGGGTCTCGATATTGCACAGGCCGACCCATTTGTAGGCGAACTGGAAACAAGATTTTTTCTTTTATATTTTATACAAAATTTCCAAAATTTTACCAAGTTTTCAAATAATTAGGTACAGAAAGTTCACTTCTTCAATCTATTCCTTGCATTTGAAAGTCAAATATAAATATATTTGAAGAAATAATCTTTATTACACAAAATATTTACAAGTGTATACTAAAAAATAAAACAGTAATAAAAAGAAAAGGCCTAAACTAATTTCCTAGTTGTTTCTTTATCTTCTAGATTCTTTTCTTCTTCTTCTTCACTTTGATCCCTGCAAAATGAGACAAAAGAAAACAAAGAAAATATAAAGAGAGGATTTTCTATTATAGTTTACTCTCAAACTAAGGACAAAGTTTCTATGCTAAATTCCTCATTGAGTTTGATTAAGCATATTAAAATATGTTCTTATCAACAGTTTTGTGTCATCCTTTTGCATCATGTAGGCTAGGACAAGTTACACTTGGTAAACTAAAAATAAATAGCCACATAGCAGAAAATATCAGATTGGACAATAGAATCCATTGGAACAAGTCACCACTAGATGAAACTTGCACCTGAGGGACCCAGTTGTAAGCAGTATTGTCACCAGTTCCTCACAAGACAACCACAAATCTTAGGTTCACACTGATACGTTGCTAACGTATCCATAATTTTTGATGTTCCATGCTTGGTTTTTATCTACTTTCTTATGTTTTGTTCTAACTTTGGAGTACTTTCTATACACTTTCTTGGACCAACCTATTAACAAAAGCCACAGTGCCAGCTGCCTGTTTTCTGCTGTTTTTGGTTCTAGGAAAGTCTGAAAATGAATATTCTCATATTTGGATGGGACAAAAGCCAAAGTCAGTTTTTCACCGAGGGACACAAGGAGTCAGAGTACGAGACGGAGAGGGGCAAGGGGCCGCCACACCACCTGGCCACGCGGCCCAGCCTGGCCCGTTCTAGGGGTGGTCTAGCCGCCTCCGGCACCCCCTCGGCCTCCCTTTTCGCCTATAAGATGCCTCCAATACAGAAACCCTAAGGACCCGATCTAAATTCCATGAAAGAGTCTGTAGCTGCCGTCATCTCCATCCCTAGATCGGGAGGGATCTGAAGCTCTTCCCGGCACCCTGCTGGAGGGGAGAATTCACCCTAGAGGCCTTCTTCATCACCATGCAAGCCTCTGGTGTGATGTGTGAGTAGTTCATCCTTGGACTACGGGTCCATGTAGTAGCTAGATGGCTGGTTCTCCTCCTTTGTGCTATCATGTTTAGATCTTGTGAGCTCCGTTCATGATCAAGATCATCTATTTGTAATTCTTACATGTTGTGTTTGCGGGGATCCGATGGATATTGAGATGCTATTTCAGATTGATTATTGATTCTATCATGTCTTTGTTATTTGTGATCTTGCATGCTTTTTGTTTTTAGTAGCTATCTTGGCCAAGTAGATGCTAGCAACTCCAAGAGTTAGTATTTGTGCTCGATAGTGGGTTCATGCCTCTAGTAATCTGGGGAAGTGACAGAAATCTCTAAGGTACTAGATGTGTTGTTGCTACTAGGGAGAAAAGAACAATCCTTTATTCATAGAACAATCGTATTGTTTACTTTACACGCAATGCGTAATGGAATTATCTGTTGCTTACAACTTAATACTGGAGGGGGTTCGGATGATAACCTGAAGGTGTATTATTAGTCATAGATGCAGTTGGATTACGGTCTATGTATAATGTTGTAATGCCCAATCAAATCTCATAGGAGTCAATATGATTAGTATATGCATATTGCTTTCTCGATGTTTGTCAATTGCCCCTTTGTAATTTGTTCACCCAACATGTCGTCTATCTTAAGGAGAGCCACCACTAGTGAACTATGGACCCTGGACCTTTCTTTTATCATCAATCTACAATCAAATATTTACTGCTTTCTGTTTACTTTCTACAAACTATTACTTTCTTCCACATAATACGTTTAATCCTTTGTTTTCAGCAAAACCGGTGAGATTGACAACCTCACTGTAAGTTGGGGGCAAAGTTCGATTGTTGTGTTTTGCAGGTTTCCATGTTGCTGCTGGCACCGGTAGTGCCCCCTGCCAAAGTCTAGCTAGCATCACCTTGGAGGTGTTTCCTTGCTCCTACTGGATTGATAACCTTGGTTTCATAACTGAGGGAAAACTTGCTGCTATGATCATCATACCATCCTCTTGGGGTTCCCCAACGAGCTCGATATATTTTGGGCCATCAAGCTTTTTTCTGGCACTGTTGCCGGGGAGTCAAGGACATCTTCACAAGGGGAGTCCCTCATAACCAATCTCTTTACTTTGTTGTTTTTGTTTTTCTTAGTTTACTTTTCCTTTGTTTGCTTGTTTCTTTATCAAAAACACAAAAAAATTAGTTTTAGTATTTTGCTTTCTTTATTAAAACAAAAAAATTAAGTCTTTCTATAGTTGTTACCTCTTTCTTAGCTCACCATGTTGATCCCTAAATTCACTTTGAAAGACCTTTCAATAGGTAGTGGCTCTATAATTGGAAAAGATAATATTGAAGAATTCTTTAATCATGTTAGTAAACATGAGGATATTGAGGATAGATCCCTTGCAGAACTTGCTCCAAACTATGAAATTGTTGCAGCTTCTTTAGTTCACATGTTGGAAGATAGGTTTGTTAACATTAACCCCTTAATGCAAGTAATGTTTCTTAAACTTAAAGAAATCGAGGACCCTGAAAAGAGAGATTTTATTCTGGAAACTTTGCTTAAGGAATTCTATGATGTTGCCAAGGAAGCTAGAAAAGTCTTTAAACGTTTTAATATGCTAGGCTCATGTGTAGATGTTGTTGGTACAGGAGAAAAGATGAACAAGACCGAACCAAATGGGGAGGAAATTAAGATACCAATACCCTTCAAACTTGTAGCAATGCATGAAGCCATAAAAAATAATCTTGATTGGATTGTTCCCGAAAACCCGTTTGATGAAAATAGTGAACCCAAGAGCGTTTAGAGAGGATCCTCTAGAACTTATCTGGATGAGATACCTTGCCTTGTTGAAGATATTTCTGGTATTAATCTTAATGCTTCTTCATTTGAGAACACTTGATTATTTTTCTTACTTCTTATGCCTAACTTAAAGGAGTTAAAGAAAAGTATTTATTGGGAGATAACCCAAAAGTTTTAGATGAGTCTTGGAAGTTATTACCTCAGTAATAACCTCTTCTTATCCTTTTTATTTGATTTTTGTGCCAAGAGTAACCTCTAATGAGAGAGAAGTAATGATTGGGAAAGTTGCTGTCCCGAAATAGATTTCTTTGCTTCACCGTAAAAATTCGTGTAAACTCTCTGTACGTCGTTTTGAGGCGTGAATTTTTGTGCTACTGCCCCAGGTTGTTATGTAACTTTCGTTAGTTCAACACTTTTTGATTTGAGCAACGGAAGGTCTTCAAAAAAATTAGTTTTTACCTGCTGGTGTGTTTTGAAAGATTTCTACCATTATTTGCATTTGCTTCCTGTTGGTCCTTTTTTAGTTCTTTTGGGGAATTGAGCTTTTTGAGGGAAGTGCTACAGTATCTTGTGTTTTAATGGAAGTTTTATTGGTGTTGAAACTGAACCTAAAGACTTATTATCTTGAGTGCACTAATGTTGCTAATAAAGATTGTGTGAAGTTTTGTATGAAGAAAAATTTTAGGTGTATGGAAGGAATGATATAATGAGATGAAGAGTGGACTAAAGCTCAAGCTTGGGGATGCCACCCCATGTCACCCCAAGAAATATCCAAGAAATACAAGCGTCAAAGCTTGGGGATGCCCAAGGTATCCCCTTCTGTAACATCCCAAAACTTTAATCCAAGTTATCAAGATCCAAATCTCCCAATTTAGGGTTAACAAAACCTTTTTCCATTTAAAATATTTAAGCATACATATGAGTGTTGCATTAAATAGGAGTTGTTTTGAAATGCCATGATTGTTTGTTCTAATAGTTATAAAATGATTCTAAGAGGAGTGCCACATCATCTAGATCATTCCCAAGCAAAATCCAAAGAAAAAGAAATCAAATACAATTAATAAAGGAAATGGTCACTTTGCCATTTTAATCAACTAGCCCACTTTGGGTATTCCTAGCACTCAAATTCCAACAGAAACAATTGTGGATCTTTGCACCCCTTGCTAGTACAAGTAGTGATGTACCAAGGCCCACTTTGTGATCTTCCAAAAACAATCAAACTCTAAATTTAAAAGACATTTGAAAATGGAATCTATTTCATATGTCTAGATCACCCTTTTTCAAAAACCATCCAAATGAACTCCATTTGACAAATCCTAGCAACCAGAGATGCTTAAGCATTTGAAAAACCACTCCACCAAAAATCTCTGAAAAATTCAAATCTTTGTGTCATGCGGCCATTTGGTCGAACACTTGGCATGCATTGATCACACCCTAGTTTAGACTCACTGTTTCTACAGGGTTTTACCACCCATTTGACCCCAATTCACTCCCTATGTCCCTCTTTGATCTAACCATGCCTTAACCAGCCCACCCCTAGTCCCTAGGAACAGTGAACCGCCACCCCGAGGCCATGATCGCCGGCCAACCATGCCAACGCCGCAGGAGACCACCAGACCCTCTCCGCCGCTCCAGGAAGGGAGGCGTGACCTCACCGCCGTCCACGGTCCACCCCACGACCACTGCTAGCCCTTGGACCACCGAGGCCAAGCCCCACACTAAGTCTCTGCGCCGCGCCAACGCACGCCAGAGCACCATCGCCGACAGAGCGCCACACGCCACGCCTTGACCACAGACCGCGCGCGCCGCTCCCCCTTGACCACCTCAACCCGCCAGACACGTCGTTACCCCGCCGCTCGACCCACAGTCGCCGGGAACCATGTCGAGCACCGCGTCTGTCTCTCAGAGCGCGAGACGCTCCCGACCGCTAGCCACCACCCCTAGCATCTCCATTACGCCCTAGCTGACCGCCAGGGAACCGTCCATCGTCCACCTATCTCACCCATGCCGATAGCCCCCTGTGCCGTTGTCACCAACGAGCTCCGCCCACACCTCTCTGCCGCCTCGCCAGGCCTATATAAGGGAGCCTCCCCAGCACCATTTCTTCACACTCTCACACTCCCCTCTCTCCACTAATCCTTCCCCACCTCTCACCGGAGCAGCTCGAGCAGCCAGCCGCCAGAATTTTGCCGGAGATAGCCGTAGCAGAGGAGGAGACGCTCCCGTCGATTTCATCCACCCCCGGAGCTGCCACGACTTCGCATGAGCCCGCCGTCATCTCCTCGTTCGTTTGCTCACCTCGCCGCACTTGCTGGAGCCCTGGTACGCCCTCACCACACCCCCATTGAGCCGTTAGGGTTTCACCTTGCCGGCGACGTGTCCGTCATCGACGATGAACGTGAGTCGTAGATGTTAGCTCTAATCCTACAGTCCACATTGCCCCGTACCGCTTCGCGTTTAATGAGCCACTAACAGGAGGGACCCCCCTGTCAGCAGTCCTCAGCGCCGCGGAGTGAAACTGGGCCAGCCCATTAGTGTTCCCACCTTAGCCCTGTGATTCAAATCTAGCTTTTTCTTTTTAGACTTAAAATTAGCTCTGTCCTTTAGTTTGAAAATCAATTAAGGGAGTTTTACAAATCCAAATTGAGTGATTCCAATTTTTTTTGAAAGGTAATGAAAATCTCTATCCAAGCCCGTTAGATTTAAATTATTTAGAGTTAGAGATTTATCCTAGCAAAAATAACAAGACATAAGCTTTTTCACATTCAAACATTTTTATAAAATCAACCATAATAGATTTTGAGTTGATTCCAACTCTCAAAAATCACATTTAACCACACCTATCTGAATATGTAATAATATTAAGGTTTTCATGCATTGACTTTGGACTAGTACCAAAATAATGCTATATAGGCATTTCTAGTCACTTTAAATCATTAAATATTAAACTTAAACTTATTAAAATGTGATCCAACATTTAAATCACATTCCCATGTGTTAGAATATGTGGTGATGACATGTGTCCACATGATCCCATATTTTAATTGGAGAATATTAAACCTTAGTTAATTTCAATGAGTAGAAATTACTTTTCTCAAATAAAATAAATGAAATTAGTTCATTAAACCTTGTGATGTTTTTGATGATAATAGATCATCAAATGTGTGCCTTAGTGTGATGAGTATACTAGTTAAGTATTGTTTGGTAATTGTGTATTCCGTATGTATTTATAAACGATAGTACCGACCAAGTCTACGAGGAGGAGGAGTTCTAGCCCGAAGAAGACGAGGAGAATTTCAACCACTTCACCAACCAAGGCAAGCTATTGTTAGCAAGCTATTATTGTCAAGTAAATCTTGCAAGCCATCATTAACAATGCAAGCTAGACCTTGCAAGCTAGATAACCTAAGCAAATGCATTAGACATGCTTTGGTTATACCTTTTGACTTATACCTACTCCAAGTTTTATTTACAAGCTTTACTTTCTTTACCAAAGTTTCTTACTTGTTTATAGATAGCATAAAGAGTATAAAACTTGACCTATCTAGTTAGACTTAGATGTCATTCTATGGCATGAGATTGATATTAGCATCCCACCTTATTGAACACTCTTAACTTAGTAGCTTAGAGCTAAACCAAAAACTTGATCACTTTAGATGGGAATACTTTGTGAAAAAGACTTGTGAAAACCTTAGAATGATGAGTCATTCTATTGAGATGTTTTGACATGTGTTGAGAAACACAAATGGTTTATGATGATGATGAAAATGTTCAGGCATGAGCCTTAGCCCTTTTTACAAAAACTGATTGTTGGGTTCAGATGCGATACCATTCCAATTTTACCATACAACCACAATACCTGAATTGGGTAAGGCTTAGCCGAAAGTTTACATGCATTAGTATTAGTTCCCTGGCAGGAGAGGTTTGAGCTTAGGCTACCTCTCAATGTTCTCCACCTATGAAGTGCCCAGGATGACAGATGGTAATGGCTGGGAGGCCAAGCTCATAGGAGAGGTGCTTATACTAGAGTGTGTAAAGGAAAGGTTATGTTTGATTATCTGCATACTAAGTATGATGATTCAGGGTTATCCCTGACAGATGTATTGAATTTTGTGGTGAAAGTGTACCACCTCTGTAGAGTGTCAAACTATTCGAATAGCCGCGTCCACGGTTATGACCAGTTGGAGTGGCCATACTGTTCCGTTGTCAGATGTTTTCAAAATGACTTATGAAATGAACTTTGACATGACTTGACCACAACATGGTTGTGACTATGACAACTAAGTTCCCACTTAGTTGATTTAGAACTTTATTTTATCTTTCTTTGTTTCTGAACTTAGCTTAGGTTTCAAACTTAACTTTATAAATAAACTTAGAGTTTAGCATTCCTACTAGAACTATCTTACTTGTTAGTGATAGTTTGCGAGTACTTAAAGAGTACTAATGGCTTTGTCCCTAGCTATTCCTATGGCCAGACTATGAGGAGGCTACCCTGAAGGAGGATAGCAGGACGGCTATGACAACTAGGATCATCTCCCATCATCAGCATTGCTTGTGACACTGAAGATGGAGCCCACCGCTACGCTATTTATTCCACTACTTGTTTGTACTAAGACTGGATCATGAGATCCTTTATTTGTGTAAGACCTTATTATGGTTTGTAATGGATGATGTACTATGATATCCAATCTGTTATGTCTCGCAAAAATGGTAATCCTGGGATTGCGATGTATGGCATAACAGGCATCTGGGATTAAAAATCCGGGTATTGACAAGTTGGTATCAGAGCCATCCTGACCATAGGAGACCCTAGTTAGAATGGACGTCCGAAAGAAAAACTTAGTATCCAAAATCAAATTGAGTATTTGTGAAAACCTATTTCCTCTCTTACCCTTGGGATTCTTTCTCTCAAAAAATTACATGTTCCTCCAAATTCTTACATTACTACATAAAACATTGACACACTTGATCACTTCACTAACTTTCTCATCCTAAATTCTTATAGATGGAAGTTCAGTATAGCAAGTTCTACTAGTTGGGAAATGGAGGCCAACTGATCTTCGAGAGGGATCTTGATTCATTGTCTGAGTACTTGGAGCGTCCACATCCGGAATTCTTTGGAGATCAACTCAATGGTCCCCCAGGAGGAGATTTACAATGGCTAGTAGTTGCTGATCTTCGAGGCAAGTTAGAAGCACCAATGTTCGAGAAGATTCAGTTCTTCGTGAGAGAGAACAACTGGCTAGATGGATTAGCCAGGGTAATGCATGAAGCTCTCGCTCGTCTTTGCACACAAAATGTCAACCTGATCCAAGGAACCCTCTTTGTTCACTATGCAAGGCGTGATTCTATGGGAATGCCGCTAGAGATGCCAAGTTACCCAGTGCTGAAGCGTCAAGTGGAGAACCTCGACTTCCTGTTGTACGACAGACAGAAGGAGTTGGACAATGCTAGAGAGTTCGCCAACCACAACCTTGCCATTGACGCCCAGAAGGCCCAGACTTTCTCACTGCTTGTCAAGGATCGTCAGTCTCTTCGCTGTCAACGCGCAAAGAAGGATTGCACCACCAACCGTCTTCGCAAGAAGGTGGCCGACCTCGAGAAGACCATCAAGGAGAAGGAAGCTTAGCTTGCAGCAAAGGAATAAGAAGAGGAGGAAGGTGAAGACATCCAAGGGGATATTCACTCGTACCTCAGCAATGATGATGACTATTTGGAGGATGATGCTATGGACTTCTACACCGACGATGATGACTCCGACTTCATCGATGATGAGTAGATGCACTAGAGCACTATCGTAGGAGTGAGAAGTATCGGTCCCATTGTATCTTAGCTTACAGAGTGGTTCTTAAAACCATCTGTTTTCCTTTTGTTGTTGTGGTGTGTGTGTGTGTGTTTGTATCGTGTGCTTTTCTTGAATGAATGAAAAGAACTTTGTTGGAAAACCTGAGTCAAACTCAAAGTTTTAGCTTTGAAACCAAAACCATTAACCTTAGAACTTTCCCTCTTACCCCATTATCTATCTCAATCTTTAGATGACTCGTGGAAACCAAGGAGGGAGCAACTCATCGCAAGACCCAATGCTGCAGATTCTGCAGACGCTCATTGCAGACCGTGAAGCTAGTAGGGCAGAGCACCAAGCAAATCTAGCCACCCTGCAGTAGATCACCCAGATGGCTCACAACAATCAGAACCATGGAAATTAGGATCATCATGGATCCAAACTCAAGAACTTCCAGAATACCAATCCCCCAATCTTTAGCAAGTCTGAAGACCCCCTGGATGCTGATGATTGGTTGCAGACCATGGAAAACAACTTAGAAGTCGCCGGAGTGGATGCAAACAAGAAAGTTCTTTTTGCCACCCACTATTTGGCAGGAGATGCAAGAACATGGTGGAACAGCACCCGCACAATGAACCATGGTCAAGTGCTGACATGGGAAGCCTTCAAGGTCAAGTTCAGCCGCACCCACGTGCCGCAGGGTCTAGTCACCAGAATGAGGGATGAATTCAGAGAGTTAAAGCAAGGCAGAATGACTGTAGTGGAGTACCGTGACAGATTCTTGTCCCTTGCCAGGTATGCACCTTATGAGATCAACACGGAGGCCAAGAAGAAGGAGAGATTCCTGAACAGACTGCATGATGAGATGCAGACAGTTCTCATCAACATCCGTTTCGAGGATCTCGAAGAACTAGTCGACTCTGCCATTCAGATGGAAGGGAAGATCAACCAGGCCAACGACAACCGCAAACGTCAGATGATGCACCATGCTAGATCCAACAGTCACCAGAAGTACCACCCCAACCCGTCTGCCGGATATGCACCACGGAAGAATCGACCCCCAATGTCTCGCCCAAGCTACCCCAACCGTAGCAGAGGAAATGTGAAGTCCGGAGGAAACAACAACCACCCCAGCAACTCTAGCAATTTCATCTGTGCACCTCCCAAGAACAACAACAACAACACTGCACCCAGAACTGGAAGCAATGTTGTGCCCGTGGCAGCAAAAGACAAGTCTCAGATTACTTGTTTCAAGTGTGGAGTGAAGGGTCACTACTCCAATGAGTGTCCCAAGAAGATTGCCGCCACTGCCAATGTGAATGCCCCAGCTCAACAGCAGCGTCGTGTTCAGCCTAGAAGAAGATTCTCTCTAGGGAACCCTCACAACCGCAACGACAGTCTCTTCCACATGAACGCCGAAGAAGCCCAAGAAGCGCCAGATGTAGTGCTGGGTATGTTTTCTGACAACTCAGTTTTAGCAAGAGTGTTGTTTGATTCTGGAGCATCACACTCATTTTTCACCGAAGAATTTGCATGCACTAGTAAGATTCACCCAACCAACTTGAAGCATGTCATGATAGTTCAAATACCCGATTCAACTACGAAAGCTAGAAAAAATTGCAAAGCTGTGCCTATCAGAATACATGGGATAGATTTTTATGCCAATAAAATAGTACTTGGAACCAAAGGTTTGGAAGTAGTACTAGGAATGGATTGGATGTCAAAGCATAAAGGATTGATAGACTATGCCAAGAAAGCCATCACCATGACTAGTAGCTCTGGAGTATCAGTAGAGCATATATCTGAAACTTTGCCCCGTCAATTCAAGTGCAACAAGAGTCTAGCCCAACCCACCATAGACCAAGTCAGAGTAGTCTGTGAATACCCCGACGTATTCCTAGATGAATTGCCCAGTATGTGATACATTGCAAATGTATCTATAAATTTTGATGTTCCATGCTAGGTTTTATCTACTTTCTTGTGTTTGGTCCACACTTTGGAGTACTTTTCATATGATTTCTAGGACTAACCTATTAACAAGAGCCACAGTGCCAGCTGCCTGTTTTTTTGCTGTTTTTGGTTCCAGGAAAGTCAGAAAATGAATATTCTCGGAGTTGGACGGGACAAAAGCCAAAGTGCCCATTTTCCGGAAGACATCTGATGCCAAAATACGAGACGAAGAAGGGCTAGGGGCCGGCCACACCACCTGGCCGCGTGGCTAGGCCTGGCCCGTGCCAGGGGTGGTCTGGCTGAGCCTAGAACCCCCTCGGCCTCTCCTTCCACCTATATATTGCCCTCGGGACCAAAACCCTAAGTACCCGATCAAAAATCCACGAAAGAGTCTGTAGCCGCCATCATCTCCATCCCTAGATCAGGAGGGATCTAAAGCTCTTCCCGGCACCCTGCCGGAGAGGGGAATTCACCCTGGAGGCCTTCTACATCATCATGCAAGCCTCTGGTGTGATGCGTGAGTAGTTCATCTCTGGACTACAGGTCCATGTAGTACCTAGATGGCTGGATCTCCTCCTTTCTTCTTTCATGTTTAGATCTTGTGAGCTCCGTTCATGATCAAGATCATCTACCTTCCAAATTAAGTTATTCCAAATAGTCCACCATACCTACCTATTAGCATATGCTATTCCAAGTATATTCATGTTTTTATCTACCTTCTGAATTAAACTTGTTATGTGAAATTAGTGATTAAAGCTCTCACAAACTTGATGGCACACTTTACTTTTCTTGCCCTTAATAAACTTGAACCATTGTGTCATCTATGTTGTATATGCTTGCACTTATATGTTGGGGATTAGCAGAACCATGCTGTCATGGGGAACGCTTTCAACATTGCACTATACTTTGTACCTAGTTGATATGATGCTCTTTTGTCTATGGATGTCGTCGGTGTGAAATGAAAGCGGAGCTTGTAAGTCCATGGAGTTATGTATGTGTGTTAGAGAAATGACTGGGCCGCTGGTCTAATCCATGCCGTCATGGTGGAAACCTGCAACGTAACCATAATGAGCTGTCTATGAAGCATTCTTCTTATAAAAAAAGAGTCAGATATTGAGAAAAAAAGAGAAAAAGAAAAAAAGAGATATGAGAAAAGAGGAAAGAGAGAAAAAAACACCATTTTCCCATGGTAAATAAGAAGATTGGTGAGATGCTCGTTGTCTGCTTGCCTTGTCATTTTGATATGGGGATTCTTCCGTATCATCGGGCAAGGGGTACCCCGTTGGCGGTTCTCTATGATACACATGTACTTACTATGAAAAGAACTTACCGGTAACTAAACTTGAGTAGCATGAGGAGCGGCCCTCGTATTCAAGGGACATGAGATTTTCAACTTATACTTCGTCAAGCATATACACCATAGTTTGTTCACTTTAACCTTAATCACTTCAAGATGCTTATGATAGGGGCAATGAGAGCTGAAAGCTAACAACTACCATAATTTTTGGAAGCTCTTTATGAAACTTGAATCCCTACTTCCTTCTATGAAGGCCTTTCTTTTACTTTTATGTTGAGTCTCCACCTTCTATCTTTATGCACCTACTTTGAGAGCATAGTGGCCATTCTTAGTTCTATGTGCATCGTCCCCAGACTTGTTTATTGATGCATAACTTTGATATTGCTTGTTCTTTTACTATTTGCATCTAGTCACTCTTATGAACTTTTAAGGTGTCCTATGCATTTATGTTTGCTACTCTATGAGGGACAAGCTGAATGCTACTATGCTATGTTTTCTTTATGTGAAACAAACAAACGTCTTGCAAATGATTGTTATTCATGAATCTTTTGTTTATGCCTTTTCATGTTGCAACAATAGTTGCTTTGTCTTATTGTTAGAACTTTGTATTTCATGTTATGATTGAAGTACTATGATCCTAGCTATCATTGTTTTACAAATACTTTGATCAAGTTTATGATGGTGCATGTCACCTCAAAAATTATTCTTTATTTTTATCACTTACCTACTCGAGGACGAGCAGGAGTTAAGCTTGGGGATGTTGATATGTTGCTAACGTATCCATAATTTTTGATGTTCCATGCTTGGTTTTTATCTACTTTCTTATGTTTTGTTCCAACTTTGGAGTACTTTCTATACACTTTCTTGGACTAACCTATTAACAAGAGCCACAGTGCTAGCTGCCTGTTTTCTGCTGTTTTTGGTTCCAGTAAAGTCAGAAAATGAATATTCTCGGAATTGGACGGGACAAAAGCCAAAGTCAATTTTTCACCGAGGGACACAAGGAGCCAGAGTACGGGACAAAGAGGGGCCAGGGGGCCGCCACACCACCTGGCCGCGCATCCCAACCTGGCTCGTGCTAGGGGGTGGTCTGGCCGCCTCCAGCACCCCCTCGGCCTCTCCTTTCACCTAAAAGATGCCTCCGATACAGAAACCCTAAGGACTCGATCAAAATTCCACGAAAGAGTCTGTAGCCGCCGTCATCTCCATCCCTAGATTGGGAGGGATCTGAAGCTCTTTCGGGCACCCTGCCGGAGGGGAGAATTCACCCTGGAGGCCTTCTTCATCACCATGCAAGCCTCCAGTGTGATGCGTGAGTAGTTTATCCTTGGACTACGGGTCCATGTAGTAGCTAGATGGCTGGTTCTCCTCCTTTGTGTTATCATGTTTAGATCTTGTGAGCTCCGTTCATGATCAAGATCATCTATTTGTAATTCTTACATGTTGTGTTTGCGAGGATCCGATGGATATTGAGATGCTATTTCAGATTGATTATTGATTCTATCATGTCTTTGTTATTTGTGATCTTGCATGCTTTTTGTTGTTAGTAGCTATCTTGGCCAAGTAGATGCTAGCAACTCCAAGAGTTAGTATTTATGCTCGATAGTGGGTTCATGCCTCTAGTAATCTGGGGAAGTGACAGAAATCTCTAAGGTACTAGATGTGCTGTTGCTACTAGGGAGAAAACAACAATCCTTTGTTCATAGAACAATCGTATTGTTTACTTTACACGCAATGCGTAATGGAATTATCTGTTGCTTACAACTTAATACTGGAGGGGGTTCGGATGATAACCTGAAGGTGTATTATTAGTCATAGATGCAGTTGGATTACGGTCTATGTATAATGTTGTAATGCCCAATCAAATCTCATAGGAGTCAATATGATTAGTATATGCATATTGCTTTCTCGATGTTTGTCAATTGCCCGCTGTAATTTGTTCACCCAACATGTCGTCTATCTTAAGGAGAGCCACCACTAGTGAACTATGGACCCCGGTCCTTTCTTTTATCATCAATCTACAATCAAATATTTACTGCTTTCTGTTTACTTTCTACAAACTATTACTTTCTTCCACACAGTTTAATCCTTTGTTTTCAGCAAAACTGGTAAGATTGACAACCTCACTGTAAGTTGGGGGCAAAGTTCGATGGTTGTGTTTTGCAGGTTTCCATGTTGCTGCTGGCACCGGTAGTGCCCCCTGCCAAAGTCTAGCTAGCAACACCTTGGAGGTGTTTCCTTGCTCCTACTGGATTGATAACCTTGGTTTCATAACTGAGGGAAAACTTGCTGCTGTGCTCCTCATACCTTCCTCTTGGGGTTCCCGAACGAGCTCGATATATTTTGGGCCATCACACACCGCTGAGTTCCATAGCAGCAAACAAGTAGAAACATAGTCCAAACTTGCAGTTCAAGCACAAACCAACATAATTTCAGCTAGTAGAATGACAAGTCCATACTCACATAATAGTACTACAGTTTTCCAAATGAAACATCATTAGTAAATACATTTGATGATGTATCATCATCAACTTGCTTCCTTTACTTCCAAACTTAAGAACCTTCATGAGGGCAGCAGATTTGCACTTCTCGCGCAAATCTTTACCATGAGAGGCTAACTCTCGAGCATGCAGAAGCACTTCTACTGTCATGCCATCCCTCGGCTTATTGGAGTTCTTGCAGAATGGATACCTATATATAGGTCCTGCCATCATCCATGACTGCGGTGACCCAGCATACCACTGCATGATGTAGTACACTATAGTCATTAACCTAACACCAATTAATTACCGTTCACTAGTATTACATCCCTTAGAGTGGTACAACAGAAACACAGCAGGTCCAAGACATGACTATAGATTACAACTCAACTCTTTACAAAAGATCTAGAGAACACTCTAGGTTAAAGAGAGAGAAACTTCTACCAAAGAAAAGCCAGAATAATAACTCAGAGCTATCTAGCTAAAAAGACTATCATCTAAACTATCTGGCTTGCAATTGCTACTATGACAATGCTCTACAGAAGTAGGTTTTATGGCTTGAGTATCTACTCCTATCTAATTAGAACTTCGTCTTTACTTCGGTTGATGAACATGTTGACTTCATTGACTTTATTGAAGAACTTGAGTTGACGATGATGGTTTCATGAGCATAAGTTGGTGTTGACATTGTCTTAATGGCTTCACAATCTAGCAAGGGTTAAGAAGGTATGGTCAAGTACGAGCGTACTCAGCAAGTTCACTAAAAGGTAGTGTATGATGCACTATCTCTACAGCCATAGACCAAAGGTCGTAGGCAATGCAGGTTTTCATAAACATTTCTTCAAAGGTTGCTTTTATTCTGAAAACTATGTCCGACAGCCTTCACATGTTGACCAGAACTTTCATGGAGTTCCTTTCTTGCCGCGTTCGTAGCTCCTTCCCAGAACAGGGAGTAACATGTCATAGTTCTTACACTCTGCAGAGGTATGTTACTTTACCCATGAGAGAACTTAGCTTTGTTACACATCCGAGTTGCAGGTTCATTATCACTTCCTTGGTGTGAGGCCTAGACTAAGATCCAAGCCAATCACTACCCCTTCGTGACCCCATATGTTTGCACGATCCTTCGAGGCTGACTACACCTTCGTTAATCCCCCTTTCACGCGGGCTATAACCCTGATGAGTTCCCGAAGACTCTATGAGCTGGTGATGCCCCTGGCAAGTTCCATATAGGTCCGACTATACCTCCAGCAACCAATCATAGATAATCCAAACACCAAAATCATGGGGCGTAAGGGTGCCCACCCATATGCTGGATCAACACAAGGAATCACAACGTCACGTTAATGTCGTCTTGCCTATACGAGAGGAAGAAGATACAGCTGACTTCTCCGTCCCATTCCAAATCTCATGGTTAACGTGTAATATATGATGCTAGAATCACTAGCGACATTGGTTGTTAAGTCCTAGATATTATGTTCCTTTACCATTGGAACTGTATCAATAGATTATTACCATTTGGTAAATAATCCATAATAACATTATTATGAAAATAGTGTTTTTTTCCCTTTTGAAATGCAGGTGATGACAACATTCAAGTTCCAAGCATTTGATAGAAAATAACCAAAGGACACGAGCAAGTGTGAACTTGCCTTTTCTGATTGCAAGATTACGCACTCACTGTCTTCAAGACATTGGAAGATCCAAAATCTGGAAATAGCATCATTGGTCCGGTAGGGACTAATGTTTAAAGAAGCAGGATGCAATTATGCGTAAGTAATGTAATGAAGTTTGATAAACGCGAATTCTCTGGATAATCGTATCAAATCTAGGGTTGGGAAACTAGGAGTGGTTACTTTAGAATGTGTTTCACTTTTATATCAGCTTCACATTCGTGCTTCTTATTAATGCTCGTGAGAGTGTGTGAAACAAATAAGTAAATATAACAAGTAGCATACAATACTAAATCACGCAATTGGGGAATGGTAAGTAAAAGATTTCTTAAGCAAGACTATTAATTATTTAGAGCTGTTATAGAAATGCTTGAGGATTACTTTTAATGTTTCTTAAAAGAATAACTTTTTAGGAAAAGATTTCTTTACCAAGTAAAAGCAGTTAAACTTAAAGCTAACATTTTAAGATTTTTCTAATTAGTTATGAATATTAAAGAAGAAAACAATTACCATATTTGAATAGATATTCCACTTGGAGTGGATACTTAGATATTTTGAATATGTGTTATATTATATGTGGCTCACTTCTTAATGTTTTATAGTAAGGTGGAGTAAAAGTATTATTGCCTTTCTAGAAGTGGTGTCTTCATAATGTTATAATTGAATAGGATCACTTACCTATTTTAGAAGTAATGCTTATATTTTTATAAACATGGAAAAGGCCTTACTTTAATTACTTAAAAACATGGTTTAGAACTTTAGGTAGATTCCTGAAATTGTAAAAGAATTTGTCGTTAATATCTTGATGATCTTATAATAGATAAAATTAAGATACAGTTAATTTTTAAATGGTAGCTTTAGTAAATATTTCTAAAAATGGTTGGACCTATTTTTACTTCACTTAAACAAAAATTGAACTTGTTATTACATTTTTATATTTTAAACAAATAAACCCAAAGGTAAAGTAAAGATTTATGTATTTTTAATCCATTAAGATATTAGAAAATAATTTTAATCAAGACTTATTAAACTTTTACCTTTATTTGACTTCAAATGTGCAAGAGGATACTTTTAATGTGTAGACTTTATTTTTGTGATCATTTTGGTATATTATAAGTATTTCTGTGATTTTTCAATAATAAGATATAATTTTTATAAGTTTTATCACTTTATAAATGCTTAATAATTAATAATATTTATTTGAGTGACACAAAATGTACAAAATAAGTTTGTAAATGTATATTTTATTTTTCTAATGATTTTGATATATTATAGTTGTTTTTCTGAATTTTAAATAATAATATATATTTATTTAAGATTTATACCTAATAGGCTATTTACTAATAATAGTATTTATTTGATTTAAATTGTAAAATAAAATATGATATTAGGTTTAGAATATAGAATTTGTTTTTCTGAACAGTTTGATATATAATACATATTTTTGTGAATTATAAAACAAAAGATATTCAATTTATAAGAATTAATCATTTTATTAAATTCCTGGAAAATATTTATAATCGAATTTAATCTATTTCCTAAACAGGGAATACTTTTTATACTAGGTCCTAATCTATCCAGGGTCACTGACCCGTGGGGTCAGGGCCGTGTCGGCAGCCACGTGAGCGGGGACTAGTCAAACGGGCTGAGGTGGCCGAGGTGATGCCAGCATGACGTCGAGATGACATCATGACGCTAGCAAGGTCCATACGACGCATGGCGGCGGTGATCTAGCACGAACCAGCAAACACAGTTAGGCTTAATAGATCGAGCGTGTCACGGGGAACCCTAAACTAGCAGTGCTGCTACCTAAAGTTCATCGAAAGATGGCCAGCGACGAGCTTCTATGGCGGCCGACGATGGTAGACGGTGCTACGGCGATCCATACCACCCCAGGAAGCGAGAGAGGGATAGGAAGAAGCGGATGCTCACCTTGATGATGATGGTGAGGTCGATGAGGCACGGAGAGAACTGATGATGATGGATTGACGGCAATGGCCATGGTGGCCGACGAGATGCCGAGCTCGATTCTGGCTGAATCGGAGCGCGCCTGCTTGCGAGTCTTGTCAGAGATAAACGAGAAGATGATGTCGAGCATGACAGTGCCCCTGGTTGGCTCGGGGGGTCTATGGTGGCGAGGCCAGCGGACTCTGGCGAGCTAGGGTTTCGGGTTATAGGGGAAAAGAGGAAGAGCGAGCGCGAGAGAGAAGAAATGAGGATGAGGATGGGCAAGGGTGTTGCGGTGGCGGTCTTATCCCCTCCCGGGCTATGGCGGCATGCATCACGGCGGTTAAACGCTTGCCGACGGCGGCAGACGACATCGGGTGGCGGTGAGATGCTCTAGCAAGCTGTCTATGTGCGCGGGGGTGACGATGAGGAACCGATACGTGGGCCTGCGCCGATGCTGGGCCGACGCAGAGTGAGAGGGCAATGGAGACTGGCGCACGCATGCGGTAATTAGCGCGCACGGTTACTAGGTTGTGGGCCGCTGGTTCTGCTGCACATTTTTTCCTTTTTTCTATTTCTGTTTTCACAATTCAATTTCAAATATGAATTCATCAAGGATTTGAATATCTAGAAAATTTGTGGCATATTCAGAATGATTTAGATATTCATTCTATTAAATCCTCTTTTAAGTTTTCTTTATATTTTTGGAATTCATAAGTATATGAAAGTTCCTTTTAAAGAAAAGTTATTAATAAGAATTGAGAATATCATTTTGCGGCCCGAAAGTTGGGGTCACCAGGCAACGCGGTACCCGAGTTCCCTGAAATCAGCCGCGATGACTACAGTTGGCGTGCCAAATACTCAGAGGGTCTTTTTCGGCATGAATTCAACTTTATGTTTCAATACAAAAAATCAGGCTAACGGCCGTCAAGTTGGGCCCCTCCTGTCAGCTTTCGCCGTTATGTCGCTGCCGTCGTCACTGCCATGTAGGCTTGTAGCATTGGCGCATGCATCCTTTATGCGTCTTCTTCTTCCTCCGCAGCGGCAATCTATGGTCGCGGCCATGGCGCGGAACTAGGACTTGGACGAACCTGCTCGGCTCGTTCTCCTCCCCATCCTGAATCGGATCTCACCCTCACCATGACCGCACCATTGGCATGGCGCGGGGATGGGAATTCATTCCTGGGTGAGATCTGTCACCATGCCGACCATGCTCGGTCCTGTTTGCCTCCTCTAGAATCCGAGCTCGCCGTCGCCATGGTCGCACACGCACCAGCCATGGTGCCTTCCTCTCCGAACCCCAAAGCCACATCCAACTAGTTCGGCACAATGCCAACAAGGTGAAAATGCATCAAGTTTTCTTCTTGTGATTGTAAAATAACATGTATGTACCATGGTCGTAGCATACTCTAACAATGTACACATATATTGTTTACTAGATTTCCATTTGAAATTAGTAGCTCCGTGATGACGAAACATAGAGAACCTAAATGGAATGACGATGACGACCATGTTCTGTACTTTGCATTGCATCAACAAGTGCTCACTGACAAAGCAAGTTATCAAGAGAGTGGAGTTCATCAGCCATTGCGAAAAAATATGTGAACAAATCAAAGAGCGATTCAATGCAAATACGCGCAGAAAAGCTAGATCCATGTCATCAATCATCAATAGGTGGCACATTCTAGTGATGTGTTCAAATGCGTACACGATGTACCATTTGCTTGAAGTGGTTGTTATCCTAAGCAAAAATGCCTGGTATGCACATTACATTTGTATGTTTTATGCTGCAATTCTGTTGTTATGGGTGTGGAAAGAAAAGCTGGGCTTCACCGAATATTAGTCTTACACAAATAAGCACAACTTAGTCTTTACACACATAAGCGCAACTAATGATAGAGATAAAGACAAATGGTTCATCGGATCTGCCAGTATGAGCACTAGGTCCCTGGAGCTAGTGGTATCGTCGGAACGAACCAGGATGCTATGTTTGGCCATCTTTCATTCTCCTTCAAATCGTACGATCCCACTGATGAGCCAATTGTAGGCCCCCTCCCCCTGACGTGGATTTGGCTCTAGGTCGGATCTGGAGTGTCAACATGATAGGCGCGTGAGTGTGCAGCAAACACACAGTCTGCTATCAACACTAGAAGTGCTGGCACCTCAACAACAACACCAGCATGTTCTTCCTGGACTCCGAAAGCAGCCTCAGCAGGTATTTCGTCAGCTTCACTAGCAGCAGCCTCAACAGGTATTTCATGAGCTTCACCAGCAGCAGCATTAGCAAGTATTTCATCAGCTTCACCAACATCAGCATCACCAAGTATTTTGTCAGCTTCACCAGGAGAAGCAGCAACTAGTTCTTCGTCAGCTCCACCACCACCACCAACAGCAGCAACATCAGGGGCCAGGGCTGCTTGAGCAATTACAGGTTCAACAGCTCCAAGGGTTCCGACAAAGAAAGGGTAGTTGATCCCAAGAAACACAGATTACCCTTCAGAATGTTGACTCTGCTCCAGACTTGCTCTACTGGGTCTTTGGATGGGCATGCGGACCTCGAGAAAACGCGACACCGCAGCGATGGGTATGAAGAAAGTGGTGTCCCCATATGTTCTATTGTATCACCAACACTGTTTAGTGCTCCCCTGATATGAATCCACATGAGTTCATCATCCTATTCCGTGTTGTCTCCGAGAGGTGCCAGGAACCAGCGCCATGTCCCAAGTTCAGCATCTGCTACTGCATCTTTGATGACCGGAGCTAGAATGATGCGCGGGGCTGCGTGGGTACCTGCGTGTTACCAATAGTCAGAAAGCAGAATTTTGAATGGGATTTTACATTCTATATGACACCATGACTCACCCCAAATAGACGGCTCCCAAACACGCACGTAGCCGCTAGGTTCAGTGACCGCATAAATGCGGCGGTCTGTACGAAGAGTAGCCGTAGGTGAAGACGGCATCGACATACTTCTCCAGCCGTAGGAAGTCGTCGCGCAAGACTGTCCATTCATTGTCTTTTGGGCATCTAATGAATGTGATTGCCTTGTCGAACACCTCTAAGAGGTCGTACTCCCAGTTCTTCCACGCCCCCTCCCGTGGTCTATGTGGGAGTTGTACCTTCACGAGGTCAAGTTCTGCCATGTTGAACCTGTAAGCGAATTCGGAAATGGGCGGCGACCACCCGTTGTTGAATGCAGTAATGCCGACACCCCTCAAAGATGGCACCGCAAGCCTCACCGATCTGTAGCCATTTTTTAGAGTCCAAGTACTGCCATCCTGTGATAAAAGGACCAGCCACTCGCTTTTGCCACCCACCCAGTTCTGGTCATCTTCCATTTCCGTCTCTTCTTCTTCCTTGATATTCACCACTACTAATTCGAACCACTTATCCAGCAGCATCAGTTTTGCATGAATATTCTATAGAGTTTGTTGTCAGTTGGTACAATCACCTAGCATGTATTCCATTGCAAATACAATTTGACAACTGGACCTTCAGATTAAAGTACACAAAATATCGCCTAAATACGAGTGTCTCCTTAGATGTCGTCTAAATTGTGCCTGTGTCACTACGAAGATACTCAATATATGGAGTAGTAGCAGAGCCCCCAAAACAAACTCCTGACGATGATCATAAACAGCTTGGGGCATAACAGCCTTAAATCGTCTAATTTGTTTGTTTTTATTTTAGGAAACAGAATATCACCTAGCAGGCATTCCATTGCAAAATCGAAATTGACAACTCGTTTATCACCTAAAGTAAGACGGTGTCACTATGAAAATACCAGAATATCAGGTACGAGCAGAGCTTCCACTGTACAGAATAGTCTTAAATGGTTCGATTTGTTCAAACCGTGCGTGCACACAACACGTTCGACGAAAGGAACATAGGATTCCGATGAGAGTTCAGCACATATGAATCAACGATATGACTGAACGAATAAGCTAGATACTGGAACTTACGTGGCCATCGCGGTCGTTTGGCCATTTGCTGTTATCGGGGTAAAGAAGGCATGGCGTGCCGAACGGTTGTTCGTCCATGTTCCACATCGTCAAGCGGTAGCCAGGGATGCAGCAAGCTAGGCGGCCGGCTGAGATGATGTCCAACCCCGAGGCAATCCTGTGCACGTTCGCGGCGCTGAGGTTCGGCCATTCCCAATCCTCGTGGTAGCGGTCGCCCTGGCCATCCGCGTCATCGTCGCATGCCTTTCGCTTCAGCCTACTGCTACCCCAAGCTCTACCCATAGTGGTAAATCCGGTAGATTAATTGAGGCATTGTGACAAGGAGGCAGATGAATTCGAGAGGGGATGGAATCAGGGATGGGGCAGTTGTTCGAGTGGGGAGTGAATCTACAAGGAACCGTCGCCACCGCCGATTCTCATCTGCGTGGAAGACAAGAAGGGAGGGGCGTAATTATTGAGGGTGGGCACCGGAATCGTCTAGAGGAAGTGAAAAAATAAATTGTAAGAGAAATGTGCGGCCCGCCTGTCAGTGAGTGAAGGTCGGCACGCGCAAACGTGCCTAAGTTTGACTTGGATCGTGCATGGCAGACCTCGATTCCACCGCATGTAAGTGGCGGCGAATAAATTTTAGGAAGCGCTAGCGTCGACGTGTAAAACCGTCGTTTTTCTCCACCTTCACCCTACTACGAACGGTCGTGCACCATTCTAGATATTGGTAAGGGCGGTTGCAATCTTTCACTTCTTCGTCTCATTTCCTCCTCCACGGCCTCATTGTCTTTCTCCTCCACGGCCTCATCCATTTCCTCCACCACCGCATCACCCTCTTCCTCTGTATCCTTTCCCTCTTGCCTATAGTCATGGACGCTCCGGATGTCCAAAACGACGGCAGGCAAGAAACTGCGCACTTCGACATCGAAGTATATGGTAGGAAGAAGATCGATGTCGTCTACACCACCGACCCATGGACGGAGAGGAACACTCTAAATAATTACACGAGTTGGCTGCAGTTCGAAGAAAACAGGTTCGTAGGTCTCGACCTCGAGTACAGCCGCGATCACCGTAGGATCGCCGTGGTGCAACTCTCCATGAAGGGGCACGTCCTCGTATACCAGCCTTTTTGCGAGAAGGGGGCTGACGGGATCTGGTAGACTTTGTTGTCTTTTTGTTCTTGAATCGTCTGTTTGCAAAAGTTATTGCTATATTATTTGTCTGAATTCATTTTCATGTAGGTGGGGCGAAAGCATTAGGGATCTGTTTCATGACTTTCTCGTGAACCAGCACATAACATTTACTAGTGTTGACATCACAAATGACACTAAACTGCTTGAAAGCCCGACTGTCAACATTAGAATCCCAAAGGAGTGCAGAGTGGACATCCAGGAAATTTACTGGATCCCAGGGACAAAGGGCGGCAAGACCGGGATGGCCGCTCTTGCCTCCGAACTCATCAACCCGTGGTACGCTGACATGAAGGACAGATTGCCGAGATGTTCGTGGAGGCGTTTAGGGCACGATTACTAGGAGGATAAGCCACTTTCTGAACCTAATCTGAAGTATGTTGCAATTGACGGGTATGTTAGCCAAGAGCTGTACCGCCAGATTGTAAAATCTCATTCCAGGCATCGCATCATTGAACCACCACCAAGGCAGGTTGTTTGCCCCAGATGTCGGAGTGTAGATGAATCTACAAACTGGGGCAAGCGACCGAAGGCATCCTAGGATCGGTTGCCTTCTCCAACAGGCTGGGATGTAGACTATTAGTGCATGATTGTTGTGTTTATGAAAACATGTTATTTCAGAAGTACACTATGTGAGAAATTACGAACTCCTGTGTAATACCATTGTCAAACTATAATCTGGTTTTGGTTATGTCTGTATCCTTCGCTATAATCTGGGTTTGGTTATGACTTATGACTGTATCACACCTTATGCATTTCAGTCCTGGATTCTACCGCATGCAAATGGCACAGACATAATTTGTAAGAATGAATGTTGAGCATACAAAAGGGGTAATGTAATTCATACAGGTTAAGTAGCTAATAGCATAGGGATCATACGAGCTTGGTTCTTACACACAGAATGCTTAGAAAATACAGGTGACGAGGGTTTAACTCATCAAAGCCCATTGTTATGGACTTGGGTTTTGGAGAAGGAGGGAGCGCTGGAGACATCTATCAGCTAGCAAACAAGCACACAGGGGACTCAAGGATTTACCCAGGTTCAGGCCTCGTAGAGGTCCCTACTCCTGCTTGTCTGCTTGTGGAATTATCAGAGGAATCGAAGATTACAATGGTGCACATATGCAATCTAGCGAGGGTTGTGGAAACTAGGGTTGCGTGTGTTCTCCTCGCTACCCCCTCCTAGCCTTTATATAGGTAGGCTAGGTCTCGGGTAGCAGGTCGAGTCGGTTAAAAGTTAGGGTTTTCCCCTTCAAACTTTCTATCTTTAGCTTCTTCTTGTTCTTCAAGCAATCGAGAGTTCGTAGGTTACTCGAGTCCTTCATTTGGGCCTTGGCGACACCATGGGCCTTTACGTATTTAGGACGTATATACCAAGCTCGAGTACCTGTAGGGTATACCCATGTCAGTAGCCCCCGAGTGTCCAGTGGAATCACAGATTCGACTGGGGACTTTTTGAAGTCTTTCGAGTGTGTGAATGAGTATATTTCGACTGCTTTGTTTGTGTCATTGGGATTGTTGATGTGCGTGCCTGATTTAACCGATGTATCGGTATCAGTTAACCACCTTAGGGTGAAACAATGCAATCTACTCAAACTCGAGTCCCTAGACTCGAATCCGGAAAAGTGCTGGTGTAATTCGACTCAAGCCGCGGAGGTCTTACAGGAGTCGAATTCCAGTTATATGGGTGTAAGCATTCGATGCGTCCGTCAAGGCATATTCATCGTACCTGTAGGCACGGATATATTTCTGGTAGTGCGCAGCAAATGTGTTGCCAGGCCTTATTCAGGTCTTACCTTCACGCCGTAAGCGCGACATCCGAAATTTTATCATCGCGGAGACGATTCGGGTGACCCAGGAGACGCAATCTCTTTGTAGGGAAATGAGGCGGTGTCGCCATAAACTTCGAGTGTGGATGTTATCAACACACAGTACTTAGTACAAAATAATCATAGGGTGCGCGACCAGCGCTCCCTATGGGAGTAGCCCCCGAGTGCCTGGTTGAGTCAAAGACTCAGGCAGGGACTAAGTAACTTTTGCGACTGCTGTCGTCTTTTGTTTGCTTGTTTCAGTCGAGTTTGCTTCCGGCGCTCCCTATGGGAGTAACCCATGTCCATAGTCAAGCCATGCTTCGAGTGGTTGGGTTTGCTTTGATTATCCTTGTTCCTAAAAAAAGAAGAAAGAAAAAATCGTAGGGTGCACGACCAGCGCTCCCTATGGGAGTAGCCCCCGAGTGCTTGGTGGAGTCGAAGACTCGAGCAAGGACTAAAGTAGTTGAGGTCTTCTGCTACGTAGCTTTGATGATGTCAGTGCTGACGATGTCATGACATCAGTTACCCGCGTGAGCGAGTTTGACGGGACGTGACGAGTAGTGGGTCCCACTCCTGACTTTGATTTGACTGGGCGTGCGTAATCTTTTATTTTAACTGCGCCTCCTCGATTTCCGCGCGTAATAGGAGCAGTGGGGGGACGGTTCGCGTTTCCACTCCTCCACGTGTCTAGCATGATGTTTTCCACGCGTCTAGTAGGGTTTTTCTGAGCCATTGGATTGCATCTTCCAGGGGTTAAGTAGTGGTGCTGCGACGGTAATTTCTCATCTTCTCTCATTCATCCTTTGCTTCCATCGCCATTGCCGCTACTCCTCTGCTTTCTTTGCGCTCGTTTCTTCCACAATGCTAGACCAGCTCCACTCGTTTCCGAGCTACTTCCTTCGATCGCATCGCCACCGCGCAATGGGGAAGAAGAAGGGAGGTGTTGCGGCCGATTCCACGGCTACCGCTGCTGCAGTGAAGAAGAAAGGCGGCTCCGCCGCTGCGGGCACCAGCACCGCCGCCGGCGGGAAGCAGAAGGGCACGGGCACCCGCGTCACGAATGGCGCATGGCGTCCCTCCATCATCAAGTCATCGGATCTCCGTCTTCTTCGTCAAGACGGAGTGCTGTCCGACGCAGTCGCCAACGCGCGCGTCCCCGGTGGTGAGACAATTCCTTCTCCTCCCGCTGGTTTTCGAGTGATGTTTTTGGCATTCATCATTCGCGGTCTCTCGTTGCCCTTGCATCCTTTTTTAGGGTCCTCCTTTGTTTCTACGGGCTTCAGCTCCATCAGCTGTCCCCGAACTCTATCCTCCACATCTCTTGCTTCATTACCCTCTGCGAGTGCTGGCTCGGAATCGAGCCGCACTTCGGCCTCTTCAAGCGCCTCTTCAAGTCGAAGCGCCAATCTACTTCTGGCTCCTTAGTGTACGATGTAGGTGGTTGCGGAATTCACGTCTACCCATCCACCACCTATTTCGACATCAAGCTCACAGCGTCCGTCCAAGGGTGGAGGGACAAGTGGTTCTACATCCACGATGAGAAGGCTGACGGGGAGCACTTTGGACTTGCGCCTTTCGATCCGACGATGCCGTGCATGAGGAGGCGCTCTTGGAAAAACATAGTCATGCCTGGCGAGTCCGTGGAGACAGATGTGCTGTACGAGCGTGTCTGCGACCTCGAGAATCGCATTGGCAAAGAGGAGGGAGGTTGCACCCTCATTCGCACCTAGCTGCGCCGTCGCGTCTAGCCCCTGCAGGCTATAGTCCACACCATGTTTCAGTGGACTAGCGCTGACGATGCCACTCGCGTGTCTGCCGATGGCATGTCCACGAGTGAGGTGGACAAAAGGGTTCGGCTAGTCACCAAGTACACCGTCAAGGATGTGCTCCCCAGTGAGCCAGTTTTTCCTCCATTTGATGCTGCTAATCCTCCTCCCGAGGTATAGTTGTGCTACGCAGTAGCTTAGTTTGTCGATTGCTTCTCTGCTGTTTACTTGCTTTTTGCTGAATTTGTTGTCTGTATGCAGGATTGGGCGGTGTCGCCTTGTATGCCCCCTCTTCCTGAGGGGATTGTCCCTCGCGAAGCCTTGGAAGAGGACGAGTCGGAGTCGACCATCCCATCTGATGTGGAGGAGGAAGCCCCCGAGTCCGGTAGTCCGGATAATCGCAAGCGTTCACGCAGCGATGATTCCGATGCGTCGTCTCCTTCGACTCTAGAAGGTGTAGGTGTAGGTGCGGAGTCGCCGATCCATGCCATTCCTGTGAGCGCCGTGGCACCATCCTCTTGCAAGAAGATGTGATTGCCCAAGGAGTCCTCGTCAGAGTCGGGGGAGCCCACTTTTGACTTTGACAAGTTTGATTGGTAAGTTTTCTAGTTTACTTGTTCTTCTCTATTTTGCCCTTGTTGGCTCGTCTCTGGGTTTGCCCTTTCTTGATGTGGATTTTGTCTTGTAGTCAAGAGGCGGCTTCATCTTCTGGTGATGTCCAATTTTTGAAAGAATCAGGAGTCGCGACCTCACAGGCCAAGAAAGAGGTCGAGCGTGCTCCTTCCCCTCCATTGGTGGACCACTCCAGGCACAACTCTTCCAGTTCCCCTCATGCAGGGGAGCATCGAATGGTTGCCCTGATGACTGCGCACCAAACGACTTCGGAGTCATTGGAGGATCACGTAAGTGGAGGCTTTTCTTCTTTTTGATGTTGCAGTCGATGGCTTCTGTTGATCCTTTGTTATGCGATAGCTCCTTGTGAAGGAGGCCACGCACTTCGCGGAGCAAGTGCTTGCGATGGGCCGCCAGCATGCGATGCTGGAGACGCGTCATCGTGTGGTCGAAAGTAAGTGTTTTTCACTTCTTCTTCTTCTCCTTTTTATATGGTCGACTGTTAGTCAATCCCTTTTGTTTTGTAGCTGAACATAACGCCCTCCTGCGCAACGCTGCCACCATGGAGAAAACCCTCGCCGCGGCTGTGAAGGGTCACGATGAGGCAATCACGGCGCGTGACGAGGCGCAAAGGCGCGAAGAGGATCTGCGTGCCTCCTTCGCAGCCAGGGAGAAGTTGTTCTAAGAACAACTTTTATCGATTGCCAAGGCCCTCTCAGGTACTTTGATTTGGATATCATTATCCTTCTCTGCTCGACTGTTTGCCGTTGGCGCTGATGCTTTGTCCATGTGTTGGTTTGTGTGCAGATGCTAGCGGTTTGAGCTTCGATCCTCAGGCCCTCCGCCATGATGACACTTTGGCGGGTGCGCTTTCAGCAGTCGAGGACCGCAGCACCGCCGTTCAAGATACGCTCTCGAAGGCCAAGGGCATTCTCAGTCGCCTCCGGGAGGAGCTGATGCCCAAGGCTGAGCTAATCGAGAACATGGACAAGTTGGTGGAGTCTTTCGCCGGGGGTGTTCCTTCTAGTTTCAAGAACTCACTCCGTGCGGCTGGCGCGTCCATGTCACTTGCCATGGTGCAGGTCCACGGAGTCGCGATTGATCCTACCGCTGTGTCGAAGGCGATGCCTGTTAGCGCGGATGGCCAGCAGGTAGTCTTTGCTCCTTTCGCGACTGCCTGTGGCAAATATGGGCTGCAGATGATAAACACGGTTGCGAAGTATTCTGAGGAGCTGCAACGCGCCAAGAAGGCGGCAAAGGCTGCGGCATCAGGGGCTGGCGGAAAGTCAGTGGCATCTGACACTTCCACGGACTCGATGAAGCCCCTGAAGCCATCGAAGTCGAAGAAGCCAATCGCTCATTAGTAGCTTTGTAATAGTTAAATAATTTATGTCCTTTGTTAAGAACATGCCTGCTGGCGCGTGTATCTGCTGATACTTTTGCTTGTCTTGAATGCACTTGAATCTTTTGTGTTGATTTGGTCGTCTTATTTGCTTCTATCTTGATTTGTTGTAGGGTTCATCAAGCGATCCTTTAAGGGAAACTTAGGACTCGCCGCCTCTTGATGATACTCCGGCACCGCCACGCTCCAGGGTAGATGAGCTGTCGCTGCTTTTGCGACTGCGTGACCGTGTGAAGCAGCTGGAGCGTGAGTTACCCGTGCTCCACGGTAACGCGGGTGTATGGAAGTCAAAGGCGGAGAAAGCCGTCGCCCGAGAGTAGTATCTTCTTGGCGAGGTGACGCAGCTGGGCGACCAATTCAAGTGTTATTTTGCTTGCTCTTATCTTTTCCTTGTAGTCACTCGCGATGGTGCATTGTACTTATGCTGTTGTTGCTGCTTCGTGTAGTTGTCAGCGCGCGTCATCCGTAGGATGAGAAGGATAGAATTGCCATTCGTATGCATGATCTCACCCAGGAGAAACTTCAAGAGAGTGGATACTTCTGGGTGGATCATGATCGTGCGATTGCGCTGGCGACCCTACAGGACCGTTCGTCGCGAGTGCTGCACTTTCTGAAGAAGTCACAGTCATGCTTGAAGAACATTTATCGTACGATGTTTCCGCTGGATGTTACTCCATCAAGCCTGATGGCCCTCCTTGCCAAGTTTCAAGACCTGACCGCAGTTTGCGAGTGCGTGAGGCAATAGTTGGTGGCTGGTGCCAAGGCCGCTCTATCGCTAGTGCGACTGCATAGGCCTGACGTAGATGTTGCGGCAATTACGGCTGGGCCGCCTGCGCCACCAGCAGGTTCTGCCTGGAATATGGTGCCGCACGACCAGGCTATGGATCGCCCAATAGAAGAGATCGTCGACTTCTTTGAGGAACAAACCAACGTTCTCTTGCTGCAGTAGTAGCTTAGTTTGTATCTTGCACATAAGTGTACCCGTGTTGTATAGTTCGTATAAATGTTGTATATAATTTATTGTCGAATATGTATAAAGAGCTTTGTTAGCATGAAGTGCGTTGCACTATGCGACTCCTTTTCGTTAGCCTGGCCATGCGTTTTATCTCAGTCCCTGGTCAACATGTCAGATGCGTTGCAACTGGGTTGATGTTGTGTCAAGGGTTTCGATTGATGTGCCAGCTACTCAGGATATCGCGTTTTAGTTCGTAGAACAGATGTGTGTAGGGTGGCGTAGCCCCCGAGTCAAGAAGTTGCAGAAAAATAAAGGAAGGCACAAAGTTTTGGGGCACTTAGCTTTATTTATTCGTGAGACTGTTCGAGGTACAATGTGTGGCTAAGTAGCCTTGGCTGAGTGCCTTATTTTTGCGATGCAAAAGTAAAAACGACTAAGGGTAGAAGCGTCGCAACTGTGCGATGTTCCAGGGGTTGGAGTATGCGACTCCTGTCTCTAAATCTTGAAGGTGATAGGCGCCACCTGGGATTACTTCTGTAATCACGTATGGTCCTTCCCAGGGGGACTCGAGCTTGAGGTGTCCTTGCTGCTTCAATCGCAGGACCAGGTCGCCTTCGATGAAGGATCTGGGGCGTAGCCTCCTACTGTGGTAGTTGTGCAGGTTCTGCTGGTAGATCGTTGATCTTTCCGTGGCGATTTCTCTTGCCTCGTCAAGGAGGTCGACGGAGTCTTTGAGTGCGAGGGATGACTCTTGTTCGCTGTAAGCGACCACGCGCGGCGCCTTGTACCGTACCTCGGCGGGTAGCACTGCCTCAGCTCCGTGCACCATAAAGAATGGTGTTTAGCCCGTGGCACTATTTGGAGTTGTGCGTAGGCTTCAGAGTATGGATTGCAGTTCGTCTGGCCAGCAACCCGCGGCTTGTTCGAGTGGCCGGAGGAGTCGCTTCTTGATGCCGCCGCAGATGAGCCCGTTTGCTTTTTCCACCTGACCGTTGGTCTGTGGATGTGCTACAGAGGCGTAGCTAATGTTGATCCCTAGATTCTCGCAGAATTCTTGGAACTCCTTGGATGTGAAGTTCGTCCCATTGTTGGTGATGATGCTGTGCGGCACTCCGAAGCGGTAGATGATGGATTCGAAGAACTTAACTGCGCTGTGTCCTGATTGGTTGGTCACTGGCATGGCCTCAATCCACTTGGTGAATTTGTCGACTGCAACCAAGAGGTAGACGTAGCCTCCTCGTGAGGATCTTGGGAGTTTGCCAACCATGTCGAGTCCCCATTGTGCGAAGGGCCAGGCCAATGGAATTGGCCGGAGCTCTGCGCCCGGTGCGTGCGGCTTGTCCGCGAATCATTGGCAAGCGTTGCATTTTTGGACGATGTCCTTGGCATCGCGCATGGCCATAGGCCAATAGAATCCAGCTCGTAGAGCTTTGGCGATGAGGGCGCGACTGCCGGCATGGTGCCCTCAGGTCCCCTCATGGATGTTGAGGAGAACAGCTCTTCCATCGGCCGTGGAGACGCATCGCTGGAGTACTCCTGTGATGCTACGTTTATACAGTTCGCCGTTGATAACAACGAATGCCTTGGATCGATGCGCGATGTGCCGTGCATCATTTGGATCGTCCGGTAGCCTTTTGCTGAGGAGGTACCTGATGTATGGTTGCGTCTAGGATTGCTTGATCATCATGATGCTCATTGGTCCCTCGAGTCCTGTGTCCAGCTCCGAGTCATCGAGTGTCATTGACTCATTGGGCGACGTAGCCCCCGAGTTCGTTGCTACGCTTGTTTTTTCTCTGTGGCCTTTGGCTTGATGGAGCGTTCGCAGATGCGCTCGAGAAATATCCCGGGTGGTATGGGGGCGCAGGTAGATCCTATGTTGGCGAGTGCGTCCGCCTCTTCGTTGCTTTCGCGACCTACGTGCCGCAGCTCACAACCGTCGAAGTCTCCTTCAAGTGTGTCGTAGAGGTCGCGGTACGCGATCATGTTGTCATTCAGTGCGTCGCACTCATGCATTGTTTGGTTGACGACCAACTTGGAGTCGCTGTATATGATGAGCCTTTTGGCGCCGTAGGCTTTTGCCATCCTCATCCCGTGCAACAGGGCCTCGTATTCAGCTTCATTGTTGGAGGCTGTGAACTGCATTCGCAGGATATACTTCAACTTGTCCCCTTGAGGTGATGTCAGTATGACACCTACACCTGCTCTGTCCTTCCGCTTGGACCCATCGAAGTGCATTGTCCAGAGGTAGGACATATCTGGTTTGTCCAGGAGCTGGTTCTCCATCCAGTGCACGAGGAAGTCAGGGAGAACTTGCGACTTGATTGCGTCGCGCTTTTCGTATGTGATGTCTCGTGGAGACAATTCTATTCCCCAAAGCGTGACTCGTCCCGTGGCGTCGAGGTTATTGAGGATATGCCCCAGCGGGGCGTCGTTGACCACCACGATTGGGTGTTCCTGGAAGTAATGGCGCAGTCGTCGGGCGGTCATGAAGACACCATACGCCAGCTTCTGGTAGTGCGGGTACCGCTGTTTTGTTGGCGTGAGGACCTCGCTGAGGTAGTATACTGGGCATTGTACCCCGTGGACCTTGTTTTCCTCGGCTCGCTCGACGACGAGCACTGTGTTGACCACCTGGTTGGTGGCGGAGATATATAGCAACAGTGGTTCCCTTTCCCGTGGGGTCACTAGTACTGGCGAGGTGGATAGAAGGTGCTTGAGGTCTTCGAATGCTTCCTGCGCTTCATTGGTCCACTCGAACTTTTCAGCTTTGTGGAGGAGTTGGTAGAAGGTCAGCGCCCTTTCACCCATCCGACTGATGAATCGACTGAGGGCCGCGATTCGCCCAGCCAGCTGCTGAATGCCCCTTATGTTTTTCGGCTTCTCCATGGCCAGTATGGCTTTTATTTTCTTCGGGTTTGCCTCGATTTCCCTCGCGGAGATGAGGAACCCGAGTAGTTGCCCGGATGGCATGCCAAACGTGCATTTGTACGGATTGAGCTTGATCCGGTAGCGGTCGAGGTTGGCGAAGGTTTCGCGCAAATCGTCGATTAGGGAGGCTTCTTCCTTGGTCTTGATTACAATGTTGTCGACATAGACTTGAATATTGCGACCCAGTTGTTCCTTGAGGCAAGCCTGCATGCACCGCTGGTAGGTGGCTCCCGCGTTCTTTAGCCCGAAGAGCATTGTGTTGTAGCAGAACACACCAAAGGGCGTTGTAAACGCTGTTTTCTCTTGGTCTTCCTCCTTCATTCGAATCCAATTGTAGCCTGAGTAGGAGTCGAGGAAGCAGAGGCGCTCACATCCCGCGGTGGAGTCGATGATTTGGTCGATGCGCGGCAATGGGAAGTGATCCTTTGGGCAGTGCTTATTCAAAGAGATGAAGTCCACGCACATCCGCAGGATATCCGTGTCCTTTTTTGGTACCAGCACCATGTTGGTGAGCCAGGTGCTTTCCTTGATCTCGCGTATGAACTTGGCGTCGAGGAGTCTATTGATCTCCATTCCAACTGCCTGCGCTCGTGGCTCGGACAATTGCCGAATTGTTTGCTTGACTGGCCTTGCGTCGAGGTTGACGTTGAGTGCATGCTCGGCGAATTCCCTGGGAACTCCTGGCATGTCCGCAGGACACCAGGCGAAAATTTCCCAGTGCTCACGGAGGAATTCGACGAGCGCGAGTTCCTATGCGGGACTCAAGTTGTTGGCGATGAGGGACGTCTTGGCGGGATCCGATGGGTGGACCTGCACTTTCTTTGTGTGCACCGATGAGTCGAAGGATAGATCAGGCGAACTTGGCCGGCTCAGGGGAGGCAGACTGTTGTCTATCGACTCCTTTAGTCTCGCGAGTTCTTCCTGCATGCTGAAGGACTGCGAAATTCTGTTGAATTCCCTGTCGCAACATCGGATCTTTCGAAGCTCCCGTTGATCGTGATGAAACCATTGGGACCTGGCATTTTCATCTGCAGGTAGGCGTAGTGTGGCACTGCCATGAATCTAGCGAATGCGACACGTCTGAGGATGTAGTGGTATGGTGAGGGCCAGTCGACGACCTCAAAGTCGATGCGCTCGTGCCGGAAGTTCTTCGGCGTGCCGAATATGACGTCGAGGTTGATTTTGCCCAAGGGATATACGCCTTTTCCTGGGACGATGCCATGGAATGTTGTGTCCGAGGCCTCCAGGCAAGTCAGAGGGATCCTCATTGCTCGTAATGTACTCGCGAATATAAGGTTGATGCCGCTTCCGCCATCCATGAAGACGCGGCTCATGTCGAAGCCTCCAATTTGCGCCTCGAGTACGAGGGGACAATGGCCTAGACGAGGTACTTGAGGCGGGTGGTCGCGTTTGTCGAAGGTGATGCATGACTCGCTTCCACTGAGGTACTCAGTGGTAGATGGTGGCGAGTGTGCGGCCAAGTTGACTTGGCGAGTGATGGCCTTCTACACCTGATTGGAGGGGCGTCCTTTTTGGATCATCATGGTACCCATGGCCCTTGGGTAGGGTTCGCCTCCATGGTGCTGGTCTGGCGCAGCTGCATTTGGGGGCATTTCAGGTGGTGGTGGCGGAGCGCCATGTGTCACGGCGCTTGGAGCGGCTCCGTAGCCTCTTTCGACTGTGTTGCGGTTCATCCGAACCAATCCGTCATGTAGCTTGAGGAACTCGTGGCAATCCTTGAGGAGGTGGCTGGACTTCTTCTTTCCATCATGCTTGTCGATGTAGAAGTGTACCGTACATGGCCCGGACAGTTTGTCCTCAATGGATGTCGTGGGTGCCTCATTGCGATTGCGGCGTTGCCACACTTGCGTGGTTTTTTCGGAGTCGCGGTATCCGCTGCTACGGTATCCGCTGTTGCGGTTATCCTCGCGTCTGTCGGCTTATGCAGCTGCGACCATGTTGATGTCGCCGCGGTCATCTAGATGCACATACGACGTTTGCCTCGGCGATCGCATCTGCGCTCGAGTTCTGCCTCCTCGTCGGAGTGAACGCGATTTTTCACCGAATCCTCTCCATCAGCCCACCGATGCGCGATTTCCATCAAGTGGTCGATGGTCTTGGGCTTTGAGCGTCCCAGCTCCTCCCTGAGCTCTATGCGGCGGACGCCGCCGTTGAATGAATCAATCGCACGATCCTCCGAGATGTTTTCTGCGGAGTTCTTGATGATGGACCACCTTTGGATGTAGGAGCGTAGCGATTCGCCTGATCTTTGCTGGCAGCATCTTAGCTCCTCGATTGATGCTGGCCGCTTGTACGTGCCTTTAAATTTGCGCACGAAGCTATAAACCAGCTCATCCCAACTGTGAATGGATCCACGCGGGAGGTTGTTGAGCCATGCTCGGGCGGTGCCCTGCAGTTGTAGTTGTAACCATTGCATGGCTTGTCGTCGGATTGATGAGAAGTACGCCATGAGGGGGTCCTCGAGGCGTGCGGAAGAGAGTTGTGTGAGACGTACGGTGTTCTGGGACGGTGAGCACACAAGTTTACCCAGGTTCGAATCCACAGGCTTTGGACGGATCCTACTCCTGCTAGCAATCCAGTAATATGGCAGAGCCGGAATATGGGTTACAAGGGTTTCGCCTGTGCGAGTTGAAGGTCTAAAGTATTGAGGTTGCCCTAAATGCTCTCCCTAGGACGGCTTATATAGATATCTGGCCTAGGGTTTATAGGAGAGATCTATCCGGCTACGACTGAGAGTCGGTTATAGCGTACATCTTGAACTACAAGTAACATTATGGGCCTAAGTCGGTAAGTCTTCTGGGCCTTCCCGTAGCCGGATTGGACTCCGTCTTTCTCCCTGACTAGGCCGCCCGTGAAGCAATGCTCTAACCCAAAGTGGGCCACCCTGGTCAGTGAGGAACTGTGAGGATACCCGGAAAGTATATCCCCAACAGCAGCCCCCGGAGGCCTCCAAGATCCAAAGTCGGATTTATCATCGTCTAACTTGATCTTTGGCTTGCAGAATCTTGAAGGGTTCCTGAAACTTCACAACAAAAAATACGATCCGGGCCTTAAAAATAAGTCAGACCTATCAGTAGGTTACTCGGATTTTCCAGCTCGGTTTCAAACTAAAGCCGGAATTGGGTTCCCAACGTCACCTGACACAAGTCATGGTCAAGTCATGTCACCTGACAGGCATTCCGTCTGCACGACCGTTGGTGGGTCTGCGGTTCGCGGAACCGAGGCGCCGTTAAAATGCATGCATGGACATCGAGGCGACGCAATCATCACGTGGGTCCTTCCCAGTTCCTTCCATGACGCGTGGCGGTTACACTGTAGCATTTGCACGAATCTTGGCGCAAGTAGGTGGATATAAAGGGTTCGGATTTTTCCTTCTCCTTTCCACCAGTCCTTTGCCGTTTGCTTTCCTCCCAATCCTCCTGTGCGCACAGAGCTTCCTCGTTTTTCCCCCACAGAGCTCCCAGCGCTGCCCCTTTTAGGTCATCTTCTCACCGGAGCAATGGCTTCATCTTCTTCCTCCAGCTTGGCGGCAGCGGCGGCGGTGACGGCGGAAGCAGTAGCGGAGAAAGAGAGCTTCCGCGGGATCTGGATTCCCTGCGCTCTCAACAAGGAGGGCCTCAAGAATGTGGAGAAGGAGGGGCTTCTCATCGCCAGCGACTAGCGGAGCGGCTTCGGGGAAACCGTCCCCAACCCGCGCGACGGCGAGCGGGTCCACTTTGGCACCCACCTCGATAGAGGTCTGTACTTTCCTCCCTCAGAGTTCTTCTCCGAGGTGATAGATCATTTTGGAGTTCAACTCCACAATCTTCCTCCCAACTCTCTCTTAGAGATGAGTGCGTATGCTTCGCTTTGTGAGGGCTTTCTCGGCATTAGGCCGAGTTTGACTCTCTTCCGGTACTATTTCCATGTCCGGAGGAATTCCATTACTACCGGTGTTCCTTACATCACCGGCACTATTAGCTTTTCACTTAGACGCGACCGGGCTTATCCCAAGATTCTAGCCAGTGACTCGGTCAAACAATGGCCGACCACTTTTTTCTATCATAGGGATATTCCGGCTCCCAACAAAGCTACTGCTTTTCCGGCTTTTGTCGACGGAGCTGCCACGGCCCAACCTTCTTGGGACCAGGCTGCTCTGGCTCTCACCGATGATTTGATCCTCGCTAAGAGGCGGATCGAATACTTAATCAAACACAAGGATCTGAAGGGATCCGACTTAGTTCAGTGCTGGGTCTCACGTCGGATCCAGCCTCTCCAGTACCACGGAACCCGACTGATGCACTCCATCACGTCATCCCCGAAAGATTCCCTCCGCATCATCTCCAAAGCTTTAACCACACAGGGCTACATAAGCCAGATTAAGTGGCTGATGAAGGAGCGAATCGAGAGGAGAATCCCGGAGGTTTCTCTGGATATGCACACGGCGGATAATCCCGTAGTGCCAGTAAGCTTCCATCAGTATACTTTTTATGTGTTTCATTCTTTGAGTTATACTGCAATACTGATATGTTTTCTTCTTTTCAGCTTGCTAACCTCCCCAAGTCAGAACTTGCTCCGCTCGAAGGATATCCTCCGGAGTTCTCTCAGGAGGTGGAAGTAGTTCCACTGCCGGATCTTGCGCTCAAGAAGCGCAAGGCTCCGACAGTGGCTGTTGGCACAAAGGAGGTGCCTGTCGTGAAGAGGTAACATTCAATCACAACTTCCGCCTTTGTACCTTATTCAAATTTCTTTCCGAGATGTAATGTTTTCCGAGTTTTACTACATTCTCAGAGCAAAACCGCTCGTCAAGGCCAAGGGGAAAGGGATTCCTTCGAAGCCACTGCGGCAGACGAAGCTTACCATAGCTTCCCCTACCGTGGCTCCTCCGACTCCTGCCCCTCAACCTTCTGCAACACCGGTTATCTCATCGGACGCTGCAGAAGATCCGGCTCCTTCAACGGGGCCTACGAACCTTGGATCGCAAACTGACGTCACCATGAGTGTGTTAGATCTAAATAAGGGTGAGCCCTCTTCGGGTAATGATCCCTCGGCTGAAACCTTCGCCGAAAACCTCATTAACAATCCGGGACTGGCCAAGTTTGGCCTGTCTCGGAAATCTGCTGAAGAAATCCAGCGGCTCGCCAAGCAATGCTTGGATAAAAGTACTTTATCTCCCGAAGAAGAAGCGCAAGAAGCAGAGGACGTCAAGTTCTCCGACCTTCTCGCCCAGGTCCGCCTTCACGATGAGAGGATTAGGACCGGTGAGCTTCCAACAGCTCCGGTAATTCCTCTGACTCTCGCCGAAAAGGTGGTTGCTGAAGTGAACGCGGGTTTGGATAAACTCACCTGTGAACAATATGGAAGTCGGATTTCCAACTCCTAACTTTCCTTTATTGTATTTTACATCATATCCTCTAGCCCCCAAGCATGAAGTAGGATAAACAATCCGGGTTTATGCTTTATTAGGATGCCAAAGAATGAACTAGTGTAGCCCCCAAGGCTCGTGCTGATATTTTAGCAAAAATATTAGCCTGAGTCTTAAGTAGCTTTCTGACTTTGGGTATTCTGACTTATAGAAAGTATGTTCCTATAACCAGGAATTACTGACCGATGTTTGCGATAAGCGGAGAGAGATCAAAGCTCTCCGGCTTAAAATGCTGAGCTTAAAGTTGCCAAGGATGAAGCCGAAGGTAAACATTCTGAGACTCAAACCTTGTCTTTGTTATTTTCAATGTCGAATTTTTCTGAACTTTTGTTCTTTTTGACTTACAGCGCTGGTGAAACAATCTGTCGCCATGATTGAAGAGGCCGAGAACCTCAAGACCCTGGTGGTGGAGAACAAGGGACTTCGCCAAGAGCTAGATAAGCTTAAGGCGGATCATGAAAGGAGCATAGCTCAAGTCCTTGAATCCTCCTCCATGGCTACTGATGAGCGTGATCGCAAGATCGCTGCTCAAACTAAAATAATCTCGGATCTCAAAAATGAGCTTAGCAATATGTAAGTCGGATTTCCAACTCCTAACTTTCCTTTATTGTATTTTACATCATATCCTCTAGCCCCCAAGCATGAAGTAGGATAAACAATCCGGGTTTATGCTTTCTTAGGATGCCAAAGAATGAACTAGTGTAGCCCCCAAGTCTCGTGCTGATATTTTAGCAAAAATATTAGCCCGAGTCTTAAGTAGCTTTCTGACTGGGTATTCTGACTTACAGAAAGTATGTTCCTATAACCAGGAATTACTGACCAATGTCTGCGATAAGCGAAGAGAGATCAAAGCTCTCCGGCTTAAAATGCTGAGCTTAAAGTTGCCAAGGATGAAGCCGAAGGTAAACATTCTGAGACTCAAACCTTGTCTTTGTTATTTTCAATGTCGAATTTTTCTGAACTTTTGTTCTTTTTGACTTACAATGCTGGTGAAACAATCCATCGCCATGATTGAAGAGGCCGAGAACCTCAAGACCCTGGTGGTGGAGAACGAGGGACTTTGCCAAGAGCTAGATAAGCTTAAGGCGGATCATGAAAGGAGCATAGCTCAAGTCCTTGAATCCTCCTCCATGGCCACTGATGAGCGTGATCGCAAGATCGCTGCTCAAGCTAAAATAATCTCGGATCTCAAAAATGAGCTTAGCAGAGAGAAGGATATGTCCCAGGCGCTCCAGGCTGAACTCCAAAGTCTCCGGGAGGAGAAGACCAAAGGTTACGACGTCATTTTTGGTATGTTCCATCTATCTGACTTGTCTCTTTCTTCGACTTTTATCAATGTTGGATTTTACTTAACTTGTTTTGTGTATAGGTCCTCTGAACTTGACGGACTCTTCCTCCTCTGAGCCTCGCACCCACCGGCTTACCCAAGTCGATGACCTTCTTCATGACTTCTGCCAGTCCCTTGAGGATGTCGGCGAAGCTCTCAAGATTCCAGACATGCCAAGCATGTCAGATTTTCAGGTGCAGGACAAGGCCAAGGAGATGCCGCAGCTTGTTCAGGACTGGAACATGTCCTACGCGCGGACTGCTGCGCAGAACGCTCTCACGATGGTCATGAGCCACCATGGAAACATGGAGATATGGCAAGTGACCAGAGGGTACTGCAAGGTAGACGAAGAGGGCCAGGAGCAGGACCTTCAAGCCATCATGCACTCCTGCGCCGGATATGGGTGTCACGTAGATGACCTGACCAGCTACAAGATCCCCTTCTTCACCCGCGTGGATATGCTGCCTCCTCCTCCGGAAGAACCAACAGAAGTTTCTGACGGTGAACGCACCAACTCGGATGCGGACATTTCGGAACGATATCAAGGCGGAGTAACCAGCGAGCCAGCAGCTCCTTCATCTCCTCCTGCATCGTAGACTAGAAACTTATGTATTATTCCGGAAAAAACATGATGCGTTTGTAAATATAAAGTACTATGACTTTGCTAGTGCTAAGATTTTTATCTATTCAGCACTTTTCGGCTTTGAATTTTTGTGTGCCTGAAATGTTTACATAAGCACTTGTATTTTTTCGTCTCTACTTATCGTTTATCTGGATTTCCGCCTCGTCCCTTTCGTGAGCCGGCTAAACCTTCCACCGGAAAACTTTGCCGAGCAACGGAGCTCAATTGCTCAACCAGTTTAAACTCGGAAACAAAGCCGGCTTCTAGTACCAACAATTCACTACTCGGAAAATGCCCGCATCCAGCAATCAGACAAATAACCAAAGTAAAGACTAGAAACTTTAGAGTTATACCCGAGGGTATCAATTTTAGAATCGAAAATCTAAACCAAAACAAACATGAGCATAAAGTACTTTCAAGCATTCTGGGATTTTCGACTATGACATGATCATTCGGAAATAAGATGGTAACAACTTCTCAGAAAAATTTGAGGCAACCAGAACTTTTATTTCTCACAGAACATGTACATATGTATGATTACAAAGAAATGTAAACTAAGAATAAAAGGGACGTAGCTGAGCAATATTCCACGGTCTGTCTAACTCATCCGGATTTGTACTGCCTCCAGCTCTCTTTCTCTTCTTAGTAGCATGTCTTTCTTTGACTGGCCTCATGTCAGTTAAGTATTACGATCCATTGTGTAACACTCGACTAACTAAAAAGGGCCCTTCCCATACTGGGGAAAGTTTGTGCTTTATTTGTTGCACAAGCCGGAGAACCAAATCACCTTTATTGAAGGATCTATTTCAGACTCTCTGGCTATGATACTTGCGTAACTTCTGCTGATAGGCTGTAGATCTCATTTCAGCAACGACGCGAACTTCTTTGACTAAGTCGAGATCATTTTGTCGAGAAATCTCGGCATCCTCTTCGATATACGCGGACACTCTAGGAGAAGTATGAATAAAATCACTAGGAAGAACTGCTTCTGCACCATAGACCAAGAAGAAAGGTGTGTATCCTGTTGACCTGTTTGGAGTTGTTCATAAACTCCAAATTACAGAGGGTAATTCCTCTGCCCAAGCCCCCGCAGCACGTCGTAGTGGTGCTTCGAGTCTCGGTTTTAGGCCTTGTAAGATTAAACCATTTGCTCTTTCGACTTGTCCATTAGCTTGTGGATGTGCGACTGACGCAATGTCAAGCCGAATATTTTTCTCGTCGCAGAATTCAGCCAATTCTCCCATAGAAAAGTTACTCCCGTTGTCCGTGATAATGCTATGCGGATAACCATACCGGATTATAACATCCTCGACAAATCTTTTGGCTGTTGCTCCGTCACAACTTGTGACGGGTTTAGCCTCAATCCATTTGGTGAATTTATCCACCATCACTAAGAGGTGAGTAAATCCACTTGGAGCTCGTTTAAAAGGTCCTACCATATCAAGCCCCCAGACCGCAAAGGGCCATGTTATAGGTATTGTTTGCAACTGATCAGCCGGAACATGAGCTTGCTTGGCGTACTTTTGGCAGCCTTTGCACGTCTTGACTAATCGTTCGGCATCTGCCTGAGCTGTAAGCCAGAAAAATCCGTGTCGAAAAGCTTTTACCACGAAAGATTTGGCTGCAGCGTGGTGACCACACTGGCCTTCGTGGATTTCCCTTAAGATTTCCACTCCTTCTTCAGGAGATACACAACGCTGAAAACCCCCAGAAACACTCTGTTTGTAGAGCTCACCTTTAAAAATAGTATAGGCTTTTGCTCGTCGGATAATCTGTCGGCTCAGCACCTCGTCTTCGGGTAATTTACCATCTACCAAATAATCGAGGTAGGGTTGAGTCCAGCTGGGAATTACAGCCAGAACTGCTATTAAAGGTGAGTCGGATTTGGTCGGATAATCCTCATCTACTCCCTTTATTGAGGGAACTTTGAGGTGCTCTTAAAAAGCGCCATCCGGGACCTCTTTCCGCGCAGAACCTATCCGAGATAGTGCATCTGCTTCCTCATTTTCTGCTCGAGGGATGTGTTGAACTTCAAACCCTTCGAACGATTTAGATAGATCATCCACGACAGCTTTAGATGCTGCCATGTGTTTATTTGCATTACAAATATCCGACACTTGTTGAGCAACAAGATCCGAATCTCCGTAACACATTAAACGTCGGATGCCAATGTCCTTAGCAATCCGGATTCCATGTAGCAGTGCTTCATACTCGGCAATATTGTTTGTCGCTGTGAAGTGGATCTGCAACACGTATAAAAGTTTATCTCCTTGGGGTGATTTGAGCACCACGCCAGCCCCCGAGCCCCCTCGATCCTTAGACCCGTCGAAAAAGAGGGTCCAATATTCCGACTCAGGGAGTATCATATTCTCCTTCGTCTCTATCCAATCAGCAGCAAAATCAGCAAGGATCTGGGATTTGATTGCAGTCCGAGGTTTGTACTCAATATCTAAAGCTGAAAGCTCTATGCCCCATTTGGCGACACGTCCTGTGGCGTCGCTGTTGTTGATTATATCTCTCATGGGAGCTTTGCTCACCACGGTAATTGGATGCTCCTGAAAATAGTGTCGTAACTTACGAGATGCTAGAAAAACACCGTAAACCAACTTTTGATAGTGCGGATATCGCTATTTTGATTCTGTCAGGACCTCGCTGATAAAGTAAGTCGGACGCTGCACCAGGTGTTCCTGATTTTCCTCTGGTCTCTCCACCACCATGATGATACTAACGACCTTATTTATCGCAGCAATATAAAGCAACATCGGTTCCTGAGGTTCCGGCGCTGCAAGGATAGGAGCAGATGAGAGTACTTTCTTTAGGTCTTGTAGTGCAGCTTCAGCTTCATCAGTCCAAACAAAATCTTTGGTCTTTTTCAGGAGTTTGTATAATGGTGCGGCTCTTTCACCAAGCCAGCTTACAAATTGACTGACCGCAGCGATGTAGCCAGTTAATCTTTGTACGTCCTTCAGGCGAGTTGGCCTGGAAATATTGAGTATAGCCTTGATTTTGTCTCGGTTAACCTCTATGCCTCTTTGAGACACGATGAAACCTAACAATTTTCCGGCTGGTATTCCAAAGAAGCATTTCTTTGGGTTAAGCATGATGTTGTATTTTCATAGATTGGCGAACGTTTCCTCCAAGTTGGAAAATAGCGTTTCCTTCTTTTTGGACATCAACGCAATATCATCCATGTATGCATGTACATTGCGTCCGAGTTGGTCATGGAGGCAACGCTGCATCGTGCGCTGGTATGTAGCTCCTGCGTTCTTCAGCCCAAAGGGCATCGTAACAAAACAGAAGGTTCCAAAAAAGGTTATGAATGAAGTTTTGACTTTGTCAGATTCCTTCATCCGGATTTGGTGATAACCGGAATATGCGTCGAGAAAACAGAGGAGTTCCGAGCCTGCCATAGAATCGATAACTTGATCAATTCTAGGCAGAGCAAACGGATCTTTTGGACAAGCCTTGTTCAAGGCAGTATAATCAACACACATCCTTAAATCAGTGGTGTCCTTTTTAGGGACCATTACAGGATTGGCTGACCACTCAGTGTGGATGACCTCTTCTATGAATCCGGCTAACTCGAGTCGCGCTAGTTCCTTAGCTATTGCCTTACGCTTTTCGTCGCCAAACCGTTGTAAGGACTTTTTGACGGGTTTAGCGTTCGGGTTTACATTTAGAGAGTGCTCGACAAGTTCCCTAGGTACTCCGTTCATGTGAGATGGCTGCCATGCAAAGATATCTTGATTTGCTTGGAGGAACTTGACGAGCACGCTTTCCTATGCGTTATCTAGGCCTACGCCTATCTGGGTCACCTTGGAGGGGTCATCATCCTTCAATGGTGATTTCTTCGTCTCTTCTGATGCCTTTAACTCCGGATTTGGCTTGGTCACCTCCTTCTTCGTTGCGGGCATCTCGGACGGATCTATGCTCTTCTTGATCTCCTGGTACTCCTGGGCGTGCAACACGGCTTCGGCAAAGGCGGCATTTCCATCCTCACACTCTCGCGCTTTCTTCGGGTCTCCCCTGATGGTGATCACGCCGTTGGGACCTGGAATTTTCATCATATTGTAAATGTAACACGGACGAGCCATAAAAGCCGAGTAAGCCGGACATCCGAATATAGCGTGATATGCGCTCTTGAACGGGACCTCTTCGAAGGAAAGTGCCTCCGTTCGATAATTCTTTGGAGTTCCAAAGGTAACATCCAAAGTGATCTCTCCCAGGGAATTAGGTTGTCTTCCTGGGACAACTCCGTGAAAAATCACAGAGCTATGGTTCAGCTGGGTCTCCGAGATCTTCATCCGGCGTAGCATTTCGACATAGAGAATATTGATGCTGCTACCACCGTCCATGAGGGTCTTGGAGAAACCATAACCGTCAATAAGTGGGTTGACGAGTAAGGCGTATTTTCCTCGCCTGTATAACTTAGCGGATGATCATTGCGGTCAAATGTGATTGCCACTTCCGACCAGTCCAGATACTGTGGGACAGCCAGAACTGTTGCATTGAGCTCGTGTAGAACTACTTTCTTGACCTTTGCTGGTTGAGATCCGAGGAAAGTGACATAAGTGTCCTTGGTGGGAAAAGTCTTCTTCCCTTCCGACTTGGGATTTGAATCATCGGCTTCCTCCATGTCAGAATCTTCCTTGGTCTCTTTGTCTTTTTCGGGATTTTTCTTTCCCTTCTTCCACTTAGCTTTGTAGCCCGCGGTGTCATCTCTTTTGATGTCGTCATTGATACGACATTCAACGTTGGTGTGGGACGAGCCCCCATTGGCGTCTAGGTGATGCACACATGGGTTATTGGCAATGTCGGCGCAAGAGTAGGTTTTGCCTGGTTGCTGTTCTCCTCTACCTTGGACCCTTGAAGTCCCACGGCCATGCCCGCGGCCTTCGCCACGTCCTCCTCGTCCTCCAGACCCAGAAACAGTAGTTACCACCGTTGTTTTCGTGTTGGGTTTTTCCTCCGAGGTGTTCTTACGCTTCTGCGCTTGTTGCTTTGTTTTTGCTGACTGAGGTATAGCCAGGACGTTGAGTAATCCCTCTGCATCATCGCCAGCATCCGCATACTTGCTCGCTGTTTCTATCATTTCTCCCAAATCAGTGACCTTATCACACTTCAAGCGGTGACGTAGTAGACCAATTGGGAGCCCTGTGATGAAAGCTTCAATCGCGGTTTGGTCCTTTACTCCTTCATAGGAGTTCTTGGTGTCGATCCATCGCCCGAGATAATCTTGGCAAGTTTCTCCGGCTTTCTGGGTGCAACGTTGTAGGTCTCCAACCGAACAGGGCCTCCGATATGTGCCTTCGAAATTACGAAAGAATGCACTTTGCATGTCATACCAGTTATGGATGGTGTTCTCTGGCAGTTCATTGAGCCATGATCACGCCGTCTTCCGCAACATAAGTGGGAGATATCGGGTTGCGACCAGGCTCTTTCCGCCTTTGGCGATGCAGCAAGCTTGGAAAAAATCCTGTAGCCAAGTGTCTGGCCGAGCAATGCCGTCGTAGGCTTGGATGTGCCTTGAGATAGAAAATCCTTGCGGGAATCTTGTAGCTCTGATGCGTGGTCCGAAGCACTTTGGTCCCACGTACATGTCAACGTTTTCATAGCGCCGTGCCTCTATGTTGGAATTGATCCTGTGCCTTGTGTTGTTCAGGGATAGAGATCATCCCGAATGCCGGCTGTGGCTGCGGTGCCTTGGAGCCGGACTTCGGCTTCTGCCACCACCTCCTCCGCCATGTCGTCCTCCTTGCCCTCCATGGGGGCCATTGTGATGACTGTGTGGTGGAGAGGGTGGTGCAGCTAGATAGTTTCCGGCTGATCGCCGGCCTCCGTCTGGAGCGTCATTACTCCGGTTCCGGGGAGGATCTTAACTATGAAGAGCCCCCTGCCGGCTTGTTCCAGCGTGGTTTCCGTCGTTCCTTCGTCCGTCGTTCCCAGCACGGTGAGGATCAGCCAGACGGCTCGTATATTTAGGAGGTGGCATTTTTTGACGATCCTCCTCCCATTGTTTCTCTTTATCTTCTCCCCTTTGATCGTTAGATTCTCGTCAGGGAGGGTTCGTCGGATTCAGTGCAGCAATGGCGTCTTTCTCGGCCGCTAGAACGGCGTTGCTCCAGTTGCGCGTGGTCTTGTAGTGCTGTCATGATGATCTGGTTCTTGAATAATTGTCTTCTCGGCGTTCGGGGCGATGATACTGCTCCCGGACATGATGGGGTCTTACGTCAGCCCATGCCGGATCTGTGCGACATTGGTCAGAATCTTAGACCAGTTTTTGACTTCCGGACAGGGCGACCTTTTGCTGCTCCAGTCCCTTATTGAGTAGCTTGATACCCAAACGGATCTCCTCCGGTCCTGGATTAGCCGATAGAATTTCTCGGGCTGCCACGGTATTCTGTACTGGGGTTGGGTATACCCAATATCCTTTGCTATCTTTCCGTGGCTTCCCCATCTCATCTCCGAAAAAGACGGCATGGACAGTTGGGAACTGGTCGTCATTGGTATGATGTTTCCGTGTCTTCTGGTGCAAACGAGACATGTAGTCTTTAGTTGCCATGCGTTTCTTCTCCACCTCGATGTTTTTGGCTTCATCGAGGAGTTATTGACGACGCGCTTCTAGGGCTTGGGCCCTTTCATCCAGCTCTTCAGCAATAAGTTCTACGGCTGTAGGGATAGGTGTGGTTAATGCAGCATCGATGAGTTTACGCGCACCTTCGGTGATCACGTGTCCATCCACCGATTCTTCTTTTTTGGCTCGTCTGGGATGAGTGCTCCATCCGAGTCTTCTTCGTATTCCTCGGCAATCACCTCCTCAGCCAGAGGGTCTTTTGCCGGGGTCTTGTTTTTCTTGTTCTTCTTCTTTGCCTTCTTGGCAGCACTGGTAGCAAAGACGGCTTTGGGTCCGTTTCCCGGAGTCAAGCTCTGGTCGGTACTTTCGGACATCTGGACTTCGGGATTATCTCCGACGTCCATGTCATCCTGTGCTTTGGGAGAGTTTTCCTCAGATCCTTCATCAATGGCTTCTCCTTCTTCTGCAGCTTTGGAGTTATACTCCTCTTCATATTCCGCGGAGAACTTTCGGAAATCTGTTGACATCATCGATTCATCCGAGGATGCGGGAACATCGGTGTTTGTTCCAATTGCCTCCAACATAGAGTCGGTGTTTTCTCCAACATCGGCAGAGCCGGATCCAGATCCCACGTATCCGACGAAATGCGACGCGTGCTTCCTGAGGTACCTGCGGCTTTCGTGATCAGCCATGTCGAAACTTTTGATGGTCTCGAGGATTGCATCTGCGCTTTCGCCCTATAGTATCATACGTTTTAGTGTGTACCTTAAGAAAGGCTTGTCTGTCCCGGCATCATCAGAGCCGGAATCAGTGTCGTTGATATGCTCCTCCTGGATTTCGACTTCCACGGGTGGGTCGACCTGGGATCCGGCTTCTCTAGGGAGATCCACTCCAGATTCGACTTGGACCGCTAGGTCTTCTTCAGGCTCAGATTTCTCCACTATCTCTGCAACTGGTGCGGGCTGGGTGGGATTAGGGTTTTCTGAGATCCGGAACTCTGCCGCCTCCACGGACAAAGGGGACCCAGAAGTTTCTTCTGCCTCTATCATCACCGCTGGGTGGGTTGGGCAAGTTCAACAAAACCAATGTAAACATCGATCTCGCCAAAAGACATGATTGTGTAGGCAGTCACGGCCTCCCTAGCCGGAATCCAAGTCTCGTCGAGAACGATGAGAGGGACATCGCTGGCATAGAGGATGCGACCGACGACGATAGTCTCGCCGATTACGATTCTTATAGATTCCGTTCGGAACACAGATCCGAAGCTCACTTGCCCCACGGTGGGCGCCAACTGTCGTCGGATTGATGACAAGTATGCCATGAGGGGGTCCTTGAGGCGTGCGGAAGAGAGGGGTGTGAGACGTACGGTGTTCCGGGACGGTGAGCACACAAGTTTACCCAGGTTCGAATCCGCCGGCTTTGGATGGATCCTACTCCTGCTAGCAATCCAGTAATACGGCAGAGCCGGAATATGGGTTACAAGGTTTTCGCCTGTGCGAGTTGAAGGTCTAAAGTATTGAGGTTTCCCTAAAGGCTCTCCCTAGGATGGCTTATATAGATATCCGGCCTAGGGTTTACAGGAGAGATCTATCCGGCTACGACTGAGAGTCGGTTACAGAGTACATCTTGAACTACAAGTAACATTATGGGCCTAAGTCGGTAAGTCTTCTGGGCCTTCCCGTAGCTGGATTGGACTCCATCTTTCTCCCTGACTGGGCCGCCCGTGAAGCAATGCTCTAACCCGAAGTGGGCCACCCTGGTCAGTGAGGAACTGTGAGGATACCCGGAAAGTATATCCCCAACATGGCTGTGCTTTGACTGCCGCCGTGGAGTCTGACAGAGGAGATGTGATCCTCTAGCCAGATCTTTGGGTCCTATAGACCGTCAAACTTTGGGTTCTCCGATGGGAGGTTGAACCCCTTAGGCATTCGCTTCTGCCTAATGGATCTGCTGAAGCATCTGGCGCCGCAGAGCTCCACATCTTCCTCTTCCGAGTCAGTCGACCGAGCATGTCGCGCCCTTGATTTGTCAATCTTGCACTGCGTGAGGTCGTCGTCGCGCGCATCATAGTCACGGTCGTGTCTCCGTGAGCGGCGGCGTCGAGACAGATCGTGACTGTCGTCGCTAGATGAGGGCGAGGAATAGCGCTTTGCTAGCGCTTTGCCCTTTTTTGGCTCTAGCGTTGGCTCCTTGTCAAGGGCGGCCTCGATTAATCCCACACCCACGATCGTAGATTGGTGCATGGCGGCTCGGGGAGCAGGCTGCGGTGATAGCGGCCACCATGTACCTCCTTAACAACCGAAGTCGAGGACCTTTCCAGCTTGGGGACCACATTGCCCCGTGTGTCGACTGTCATAGAGCTGAAGTCGAGGACCTTTGCAGCTTCTATGCGCTCTTGCTCGGTGAGATGGACCATCCGAGATTGCCTCTTCTTGGCGATGTACTCGTTGCCGTTTGAGGAGGATCCTCCGTGGGAGGAGAGCCCAGCACGATAAAGGCTCGACTCATCTACTGCCTTTTTGCGCGCCTCGAGTTGCACGATTGTTTGTACTTGGCGCTTGAATTCTTCCTTCAGGAGCTAGTGATATCCCATCAACAGTTCTTGCGGTGATCCGAAGGGTAGAGGGGCGCCTCGTAGGGCCTCGCGGCAGCGAGCCCTTTCTTGGTCGTTGAGCCTGATCACGACGCGTTCGCCGGTTTGCTCGTTTTATATGGTTGGAGGTTCGACTGCTCCTCCATTGTCGATGGGGGTGCGATTGCCACCGTTGCCGCTGTTGCCGCCATTGCCACTGTTGCCGCCGTTAGGCGGGTCGGTTCCGTTACCGTGATTGCCCGTGTTGTCGCGGTTGGCAGAGGTATCGCCTATGTTGATGATGGCACACATGAAGTGGTTAGGGAAGCTGCTGCTTCCACAACTCTCAGATCCGGAACCGTCGATTCCATCTTCAGTGGCCAGATCGCTCAGATCAGAGTCGCGACTGCTGTCGCTGATCGTGTTCTCGACTATTGTCGGGGCGTTGAGCTCACTGAGTGTGCCGATCGATGGGGGAACCATGATGCTGGGGCAATCGACGGTGCCGTCGGCTGATCAGGCATGCGAAGCATGCCCATATGACCGACTTGGAAGCGGAAGCTCCCTATCTCTAGGTTGATTCCGTCGCCCACAGACTCGAAGGCCGGGCGAGTGGCCGGCGTGTGGATGGTGAAGTCGAACGCGCCGAAGAGCTGGCGGATCTCCGCTATTGCGGAGTTGTAGATCGCGGTTGATGGGGCCGAAGAAGCCGCAACATCAGCTCTCCCAAGTCCCACAGACGGCGCCAATTGACGAGGGTTTAACTCATCAATGCCCATTGTTATGGACTTGGGTTTTGGAGAAGGAGGGAGCGCTGGAGACATCTATCGGCTAGCAAACAAGCACACGGGGGACTCAAGGATTTACCCAGGTTTAGGCCTCGTAGAGGTCCCTACTCCTGCTTGTCTGCTCATGGAATTATCAGAGGAATCGAAGATTACAATGGTGCGCAGATGCAATCTGGCGAGGGTTGTGAAAACTAGGGTTGCGTGCGTTCTCCTCGCTGCCCCCTCCTAGCCTTTATATAGGTAGGCTAGGTCTTGGGTAGCAGGTCGAGTCGGTTACAAGTTAGGGTTTTCCCCTTCAAACTTTCTATCTTTAGCTTCTTCTTGTTCTTCAAGCAATCGAGAGTCCGTAGGTTACTCGAGTCCTTCATTTGGGCCCTGGCGACACCGTGGGCCTTTACGTATTTAGGCCGTATATACCAAGCTCGACTACATGTAGGGTATACCCTGTCAACAGGTGAGATAAAACTAGGAACGAAATGTGAAACTAGTAGTGGTAAACAGCACACTCACCCACCTGCCAGATCCTGTTGAGCATCTCGTAGCAGACATACGCGTCCCTGGCTGCGTACTTGATCGCATCGTAATCCAGGTGCCTCCACTCCCATCGCTCATGCAGGTGCTTTGGGAACTCGACTTTCATGCCTGCGTACTCGCGTTCGATGATGTCGGCAGCGAGTCTAGCCATGCCGGCTTTCCCGGTACCGCCATCCGGGTACCTCCACAAACGTTGGAGATCGACGTGATTGACGACATGAACGAGGAGATCCTATTCCAGCTTCGGAGTGTCGTTCTTGATGTCGACGCTGGCGAAGTAGATCTCCCTCCTGTGTAGGAACTCGCGAAGCTCCGGGCATACATATTTGGCCCTACATACGTGATATAGGAGGCAGTGGTTGTGCATGGACAGCTGCAAAAGCGTCGTCCTCTTCCTATCTCCGGTATACTCGAGGTTAAGGCCGACAATCTTGTATTTGTCCATCAGCTCCTATAGCCACCGCTCGTACATTGCGATGACCTTGGCGACCTCCGTTGACGCATTTGTGTGGATGACCGTCAGCTTGGTGGTGCCATGGGTGGTGACGGTGTACTCATCGGTGTAGTCGCTCCCGTCGCCGAACACACCGTACTCTGCGTCCATGGCAGCAGCTAATGCGGCAGCGGTGGCCTAGGGTCGGTAGCGGTGGCTGGGACTAGGCGTGGCGGTGGAGTGATCTGTTGTGGTGGTATGGCCAGGCGGAGGCGGTACTTGCGGCAGCATCGATGGTTCTTGCGGTAGCGACGGCGGAAGGAATGAGTTGGGGATTTTTGCATAGTGATGTGTTGAGGAGACGGAAGGCGATGCTTAAATTCCATTTACCAATATACTGGTCATACCCATGTGGAAGCAAGTTTAACCGGGCGATCACCGATGGTTTTCAATCCTAGCGATTAAATTCGGCGTCCGTCCCGGTAGGCGATGGGACGGGTGTGCGACATGGCTTTGGCGTGGCAGAGACCGGTCACGTAGACCACCGTCCCATTGCCGATCCACAGCGGGTGCGCGGTGCTAACACGACGTAACGTGATAGGACAGAAGGAAGTGTGCAGTTATTATTAATTCCTAACAAGTTTAAGAAGTGTAAGCATAGACATGGACCTAGCATCCCTGCACCCCGGGGTAGCTGCCCAGCCGATCAGGCCTGCCGATTGCGCAAAGCTTGTCCAGAATTTGCCAAAATGAAGCTCGTTTGCCCATGCTTCTATAAGTTTCTCTATAGGCCACTTGTGTAAGCATGCACGATCAAGCAACTTTGCAACACACGTGTCGGTGGAAAAGCATTAGGTTTCAACACACCACATAGTTTAGGGATTTAGAATAGCTACATTGTGGAGCTCTAGCCAAATTGCATGGTAAAGCCAAATTCAGCTTTTTGTCAGATTTAGCTATAGCAACATTGTGTCTCGTTTGTCCTCACTTTTGCCCTCCCGATATTCCGAAGCCCTCACATGCGCTCGGAGGGGGTGTCGTCTGGTCAAAGGCTTGGTCGTTACGTGCGCCATGACGCCTAAAGTGGAAGTTTTTTTTGTTATTTGGCCTTTTAAGAGCGCCTTTTCCCCTCTCTCTCTCTAACAGTTGTGTTTTTTTGCCCAAAAAGGTAGGGAATCTAGAGCAGCTTCTCTCTTCATTCATTGTTCCTTTTGCGATCGTTTTCCCCCAATCTAGTAGCAAATCTAGAGCAGCAAAACAAACCAGCACCATAAATAAATTCAGTAAACAGAGCAGATGTAGATAAAGCAGCTAATATAGGTTATATAGTACGGTACTTAATGAGGTTCGACAATTAGGCTGCTCAGCAGCAGCAGCAGCAACTAACAGGTTCAATACAGGCAAGACAAAAGAAGTTGCTTTACAACAGCAGCAGCTGATTAGTGGCCCCTCGTGGCCTCTGCTAGGAGGGCATCCGCCTCCTACCTCTGGCGCCTCCTCCACTTCTTGCTGCCTAGCACCTTGACCTTGGGCGCCTTGGGTCTGATCGAGGCATGCGACCCTCCTCGATAGCCACCTTCTGGAGGTTGCGGAGGTGAAGACCGAGCGTCTGGTGCTTGGACATGAAGCCATGGACGTTCACGGACTCGCCGCAGGTCCTCACCCTCGGCATGCTTCACGAGGTAGTTGAAGTCCATGGCACGGAGCCTCCTCGTGGGGCAAAAGGGGCACCTGTACACGTCGCCGGCAAAGAAGTTGTTGTACTGACCAGACTTTAGCCTCCTCGGCACATGACGAGTCTTGGTGTCCTTGGACTCGTCGTCGCTGTAGAGGTTGCTGCTATCCTCCTGTTGGAAAAAAATAGTAGAGTGAAATAAGGACGTGATGGAGATACTTTGATTATGGGGATTGATTTTTTGCATAAATTAACCGAATGAGATCTCCCGATTATTCCCCAAATCTCAAACCAAATCGAATACTGATCCCAACTACGAACAGGGGGATTCATCAAAAATCGAGATCTAACACAAGAGGATTAGCTACTGTAAAAAATATGAACAGCCGAGCCCTAATAACATACGATCTATCATCCAACAATGGGAACGGGGGAAGAACAAGGGAAGGGGAGAAAACCCTGGTTACCTCAGACCATGGGTCGGCGATGCTGGTGTCGTAGGGGTTCTCCGGCCTTATGTAGACAACCCCCTTGTAGGGGTCCCAGCCGAGCGGGATCTGTCCGAGACCGGCGGGGGCCTCCTCGCCGGCGGCTATGGCGGATGCGGGGACAGGGACAAGGGTCTCCTCGCCGGCGGCCTTGGAGGCGCCGATGGCCACCGCGCCGTTCTTCTCCATCGTCGGCGTGGTTGGAGTTTTGTTGGGCGTTTGCAGAAGGTGATGGCACAATGGAGATGGTTAACTGAGCGAGTGCGTGATGAGTGGGAGTGGGGAGGCCTCTATTAAAGGAGAAGGGAAGCGACGGTTCGTTGCACTACCGTGCAGCGCGTACGCTAATGCACCGTGCACGGCCACACGTGTCCGCTACCGCCCCGTGCACCGCACAAGCGTACCGCGAGTCCTGTTTTTTCCCTCGTGTCTAACCCTCGAGCGTAACACTGACGGTTTGGTTCCATTTTAAAATCATTTTCTATTTTCTATTTTCTATTTGAATCCCTTTGTCACGCTTGCCCTTGTTTTTTAAGTTCTACTCAGTCTTGCCCTTGGTTTTTAAGTTCTACTCAGTTTTGCCCTTGGTTGCTACTCAGTTTTCCCCTCTCTTTGTATCCATCTCTCGCACCTGTGCTCATCTTCGCTGCTACGCTCTGATTGGTCGAGACAGTTGTCACACGGATCATGCCCACCAACCGTTGATCCTCTATGATCTAGCGGACAGGATAACCCTTATATCTGTCGGGCGCACTCTATCCGTGTAAAATAACGAGTATGCCACCAGAACTTTAACTCCATAAACTGATGAACTTGAATATATTTTGACGGGTACGAAAATAGAAATCCCCATAGTTTAAGGGTCTAGATACGGTAAGAGAACTAAATATTATTAGTGGCCGGGCCAGCATAGTGACGGGGTTGGTCGGCTAGAAGTTGCTAATTCCTATGTAAGGGGACACTAGGCCGGTCTTGACATACTCCCTCGGGAATTTACCATAAGCAGCATGCTTAGCCTTGGTCGTCGACTTGTGTTTACTAGCCGGGCTTTTACCGATGCCAACCACATGCAGAATCAAGCTGACAATCCTCAGGTTGACGCCTTTCTTACAGAAAGGGCACTTGAGCTCCCCAAGTCGAGTGCGGAAAGGGATTATCCCGCCCTTGAGCTTCTTCATGACATGGAAGCTCTTGTTGTCCCTGGTCTCCTTGTCAGAGTCCATCTCACTTGAATACACCTGTAATGTATGGAATACAAACCGAAATGAGCAAAATAATAAATATATATTCCTTCCACCATTCCAAGTTACTTTCGATGAAATAACATGTCTATACAGGTTTAACAGTTCATTACGACCGGCTCCCCAGCTCGCTCCTAAATTAATGTGGTTTGTGTTCTTGATAACTTATTAATAAATAAATAATGTGGATTCATTCAGAACAGACTAGATCTCTCCATGTATCGGTTCGTACGTTGCATGTAATCATTAGGACTAGATTTTTTATGACGCTAGGATAGATTAAGCTCGAGTAGAAAATATGAAACATGTAGAAATAGATGTACCTCTGGGTACATGAGCGAGAGTGTTTGTCGAACTCCACGCCATCATCGGCGCCTCCGAAGTTGACAGCACCGGCAAGCACATGGTCTCCCAAGGGTTTGAACTGCACGTCCTCCTCGCCTTGTGCTGCGTGATGCTCCTCCAGATCTGCCGCGTGAAGCACCACCCCGGCGGTGATGCCTGGACACTCACCCCCACGCACTGGTTTCATGGAGAAGGTTCGTGCAAGTACGTTCAAGATTGTGGGGTTTTGCTGGATAGGGAAGAGAGAGTAGTGGATGAGTGTGAATGGAGGACCCGATAGGCTGGGTTTTTAATGCGGGGACGTTTAGGCCTCCTTGAGGGCCCCGGTTGGCATCTCTTCCCACTACGGCTGCCGCGTGGAAGGTTCGTGTGGTGGGGGCCTGTCGGAAGTGAGAGTGCAGGCGCGTTGCATAGTAAAAATGGTATAACCCATGGGCCGTGGATGACCAGTTGTCGTGCAGTAGACTTGTAGCCTTTGTAGACTAGATTAAACATGACATGACCACTCGACGACTTTTTCCATGGACGGCATCGTGTTCCTTCTTGTAGAAGTCTCGTTGAGGGAGACGTCCGTGCTATATCGCGTTGTCCTATGAAGGGCACGCCGTGTGCAACGAGCCTCGTTGCATCACACAGGATCAACGGTTGGTGCGCACGATCCACGTGACAACTGTGACAACCAATCAGGGCGTAGCAGACAGAGTGGACGCAGGTTTGGGCTTCTATGAAAGAGAGAGAGGGTAAAAACTGGGTAGTATAAAAAAACCAAGAGCAAAACTGAGTAGTATAAAAATGGAAAGTGGGTGTCTTTTACAATGAAATGCATCGTGGCATACATCAAATTATGCCAAGATAGATCCACTAGAGTTCATTGCATGTGTGTTCTTTCCACAAACCACATATGGATCAACCAGTGGTCATTGCATGTGTGTTCTTTTCCACAAACCACATATGGATCCATTAGAGTCATTGCATGTGTGTTCTTTCCACAAAACACACATGGATCAACCAATGGCATTGCATGTGTGTTCTTTCCACAAAACACACATGGATCAACCAATGTGATTGCATATGTGTTCTTTCCACAATTCACATATGGACCCACTAGAGTCATTGCTTGTGTGTTCTTATACTAAAACCACCACTAGAGTCATTGCATGTGTGTTCTTTTCACAAACCACATATGGATCAACCAGTGTTCATTGCATGTGTGTTCTTTCCACAAACCACACATGGATCAACCAGTGTCATTGCATGTGTGTTCTTTCCACAAATCACATATGGACCCACTAGAGTCATTGCTTGTGTGTTTTTATACTAAAACCAGCACTAGATTCATTGCATGTGTGTTCTATTCACAAACAACATATGGATCAACCAGTGTTCATTGCATGTGTGTTCTTTTTCACAAACCACACATGGATCCACAAGTGTCATTGCATGCGTGTTCTTTCCCAAAACCACACATGGATCAACCGGTGATCATTGCATGTGTGTTCTTTTCCACAAACCACATATGGATCCATTAGAGTCATTGCATGTGTATTATTTCCACAAACCACACATGGATCAACCAATATCATTGCATGTGTGTTCTTTCCACAAACCACACATGGATCAACCAGTGTTCACTGCATGTGTGTTCTTTTCACAAACCACATGTGGACCCACTAGAGTCATTGCATATGTGTTCTTATACTAAAACCAGCACTAGACTCATTGCACGTGTGTTCTTTTCGCAAACCACATATTGATCCACCAGTGTCATTGCATGTGTGTTCTTTCCACAAACCACACATGGATCAACCAGTGGTCATTGTATGTGTGTTCTGTTCCACAAACCACATATGGATCCATTAGAGTCATTGCATGTGTGTTATTTCCACAAACCACACATGGATCAACCAATGGCATTGCATGTGTGTTCGTTCCACGAACCACACATGGATCAACCAGTGTCATTGCATGTGTGTTCTTTCCACAAATCACATATGGACCCACTAGAGTTATTTCTTGTGTGTTCATATACTAAAACAAGCACTAGAGTTATTACATGTGTGTTCTTTTCACAAACAACATATGGATCCACCAATGTTCACTGCATGTGTGTTCTTTTCACAAACCACTTATGGATCCACCAGTGTTCATTGTATGTGTGTTCTTTTCCACAAACCACATATGGATCAACCAATGTTCATTGCATGTGTGTTCTTATTCACAAACCACACATGGATCCACCAGTGTCATTGCATGCGTGTTCTTTCCACAAACCACACATGGATCAACCAGTGATCATTGCATGTGTGTTCTTTTCCACAAACCACATATGGATCCATTAGAGTCATTGCATGCGTGTTATTTCCACAAACCACACATGGATCAACCAATGTCATTGCATGTTTTCTTTCCACAAACCACACATGGATCAACCAGTGTTCACTGCATGTGTGTTCTTTTCACAAACCACATGTGGACCCACTAGATTCATTGCCTGTGTGTTCTTATACTAAAACCAGCACTAGACTCATTGCATGTGTGTTCTTTCCACAAACCACACATGGATCAACCAATGTGATTGCATATGTGTTCTTTCCACAGTTCACATATGGACCCACTAGAGTCATTGCTTGTGTGTTCTTATACTAAAACCAGCACTAGAGTCATTGCATGTGTGTTCTTTTCACAAACCACATATGGATCAACCAGTGTTCATTGCATGTGTGTTCTTTCCACAAACCAGACATGGATCAACCAGTGTCATTGCATGTGTGTTCTTTCCACAAATCACATATGGACCCACTAGAGTCATTGCTTGTGTGTTCTTATACTAAACCAGCACTAGATTCATTGCATGTGTGTTCTATTCACAAACAACATATGGATCCACCAGTGTTCACTGCATGTGTGTTATTTTCACAAACCACTTATGGATCCACCAGTGTTCATTGTATGTGTGGTCTTTTCCACAAACCACATATGGATCAACCAGTGTTCATTGCATGTGTGTTCTTTTTCACAAACCACACATGGATCCACAAGTGTCATTGCATGCGTGTTCTTTCCACAAACCACACATGGATCAACCAGTGATCATTTCATGTGTGTTCTTTTCCACAAACCACATTTGGATCCATTAGAGTCATTGCATGTGTATTATTTCCACAAACCACACATGGATCAACCAATGTCATTGCATGTGTGTTCTTTCCACAAACCACACATGGATCAACCAGTGTTTACTGCATGTGTGTTCTTTTCACAAACCACATGTGGACCCACTAGAGTCATTGCATATGTGTTCTTATACTAAAACCAGCACTAGACTCATTGCACGTGTGTTCTTCTCACAAACCACACATGGATCCACCAGTGTTATTGCATATGTGTTCTTTCCACAAACCACACATGGATCAACCAGTGGTCATTGTATGTGTGTTCTGTTCCACAACCCACATATGGATCCATTAGAGTCATTGCATGTGTGTTATTTCCACAAACCACACATGGATCAACCAATGGCATTGCATGTGTGTTCTTTCCACAAACCACACATGGATCAACCAGTGTCATTGCATGTGTGTTCTTTCCACAAATCACATATGGACCCACTAGAGTCATTGCTTGTGTTTTCTTATACTAAAACTAACACTAGAGTCATTGGATGTGTGTTCTTTTCCACAAACCACATATGGATCCATTAGTCATTGCATGTGTGTTATTTCCACAAACCACACATGGATCAACAAGTGGCATTGCATGTGTGTTCTTTCCATAAACCACACATGGATCAACCAGTGTCATTGTATGTGTGTTATTTCCACAAATCACATATGGACCCACTAGAGTCATTTCTTGTGTGTTCTTATACTAAAACCAGCACTAGAGTTATTACATGTGTGTTCTTTTCACAAACAACATATGGATCCACCAATGTTCACTGCATGTGTGTTCTTTTCACAAACCACTTATGGATCCACCAGTGTTCATTGTATGTGTGTTCTTTTCCACAAACCACATATGGATCAACCAACATTGCATGTGTGTTCTTATTCACAAACCACACACGGATCCACCAGTGTCATTGCATGCGTGTTCTTTCCACAAACCACACATGGATCAACCAGTGATCATTGCATGTGTGTTCTTTTCCACAAACCACATATGGACCCACTAGAGTCATTGCTTGTGTGTTTCTTATACTAAAACCAACACTAGAGTCATTGCATGTGTGTTCTTTTCAGAAACCACACATGGATCCACTAGTGTCATTGGATGTGTGTTCTTTCCACAAACCACATATGGATCCACCAGTGTTCATTGCATGTGTGTTCTTTTCCACAAACCACATATGGATCAACTAGTGGTCATCGCATGTGTGTTCTTTTTCACAAACCACATATGGACCCATTAGAGTCATTGCATGTGTGTTCTTATACTAATACCAGCACTAGAGTCATTGCATGTGTGTTCTTTCCACAAACCACACATGGATCCACCAGTGTCATTGCATGTGTGTTCTTTCCACAAACCACACATCGATCAACCAGTGTTCACTGCATGTGTGTTCTTTCCACAAACCACTTCTGGATCCACTAGTGGTCATTGCATGTGTGTTCTTTTCCACAAACCACATATGGATCAACCAGTGTTCATTGCATGTGTGTTCTTTCCACAAACCACACATGGATCAACCCGTGTCATTGCATGTGTGTTCTTTCCACAAGTCACATATGGACCCACTAGAATCATTGCTTGTGTGTTCTTATACTAAAACCAGCACTAGATTCATTGCATGTGTGTTCTTTTCACAAACAACATATGGATCCACCAATGTTCACTGCATGTGTGTTCTTTCCACAAACCACTTATGGATCCACAAGTGTTCACTACATGTGTGTTCTTTTCCACAAACCACATATGGATCAACCAATGTTCATTGCATGTGTGTTCTTTTCACAAACCACACATGGATCCACCAGTGTCATTGCATGTGTGTTCTATCCATAAACCACACATGGATCAACCAGTGGTCATTGCATATGTGTTCTTTTCCACAAACCAAATATGGATCCATTAGAGTCATTGCATGTGTGTTATTTCAACAAACCACACATGGATCAACCAATGCCATTGCATGTGTGTTATTTCCACAAACCACACATGGATCAACCAGTGTTCACTTCATGTGTGTTCTTTTCACAAACCACATGTGGACCCACTAGAGTCATTGCATGTGTGTTCTTATACTAAACCAGCACTAGACTCATTGCATGTGTGTTCTTTTCACAAACCACACATGGATCCACCAGTGTCATTGCATGTGTGTTCTTTCCACAAACCACATATGGATCAACCAGTGGCATTGCATGTGTGTTCTTTTCACAAATCACATATGGACCCACTAGAGTCATTGCATGTGTGTTCTATCCACAAACTACATATGGATCCACCAGTGTTCACTGCATGTGTGTTCTTTCCACAAACCAATTATGGATCCACCAGTGTTCACTACATGTGTGTTCCTGACATGAACCACGTATGGATCCACCAGTGTTCACTGCATGTGTATACCTGACATGAACCACATATGGACCCACTAGAGTCATTGCATGTGTTTTCTTTTCACAAACAACATATGGATCCACCAGTGTTCACTGCATGTGTGTTCTTTCCACAAACCACTTATGGATCCTCCAGTGTTCATTGCATGTGTGTTTTCTTTTCCACAAATCACTTATGGATCAACCAGTGGTTATTGTATGTGCGTTCTTTTCACAAACCACATGTGGACCCACTAGAGTCATTGCATGTGTGTTCTTATACTAAAACCAGCACTAGACTCATTGCATGAGTGTTCTTTCCACAAACCACACATGGATCCACCAGTGTCATTGCATGTGTGTTCTTTTACACAAACCACATATGGATCAACCAGTGGTCATTGCATGTTTGTTCTTTTCACAAACCACATGTGGACCCACTAGAGTCATTGCATGTGTGTTCCTGACATGAACCACATATGGACCCACTAGAGTCATTGCATGTGTGTTCTTTCCACAAACCACACATGGATCAACCAGTTTCATTGCATGTGTGTTCTATTCACAAACCACATATGGATCAACCAATGGTAGTGCATGTGTGTTCTTTTCACAAACCACATATGGATCAACCAGTGTTCACTGCATGTGTGTTCTTTCCACAAACCACTTATGGATCCACCAGTGTTCATTGAACGTGTGTTCCTTTCCACAAACCACATATGGATCCATTAGAGTCATTGCATGTGTGTTCTTTCCACAAACCACACATGGATCAACCAATGGCATTGCATGTGTGTTCTTTCCACAAACCACACATGGATCAATTAGTGGCATTGCATGTGTGTTCTTTCCACAAATCACATATGGACCCACTAGAGTCATTGCTTGTGTGTTCTTATACTAAAACCAGCACTAGAGTCATTGCATGTGTGTTCTTTTCACAAACAACATATGGATCCACCAGTGTTCACTGCATGTGTGTTCTTTCCACAAACCACTTATGGATCCACCCGTGTTCATTGCATGTGTGTTCTTTTCCACAAACCACATATGGATCAACCAGTGGTCATTGCATGTGTGTTCTTTTCACAAACTACATATGGACCCACTAGAGTCATTGCATGCGTGTTCTTATACTAGAACTAGGACTAGAGTAATTGCATGTGTGTTCTTTCCACAAACCACACATGGATCAACCAGTGTCATTGCATGTGTGTTCTTTCCATAAACCACATATGGATCAACTAGTGGTCATTTCATGTGTGTTCTTTTCGCAAACCACATATGGACCCACTAGAGTCATTGCATGTGTGTTCTTTCCACAAACCCCATGTGGATCCACCAGTGTTCACTGCATGTGTGTTCCTTCGACAAACAACTTATGGATCCACTAGTGTTCACTTCATGTGTGTTCCTGACATGAACCACATATGGATCCCCCAGTGGTCACTGCATGTGTGTTCCTGACATGAACCACATATGGACCCACTAGATTCATTGCATGTGTGTTCTTTTCACAAACAACATATTGATCCACAAGTGTTTGCTGCATGTGTGTTCTTTCCACAAACCACTTATGGATCCACCAGTGTTCATTGTATGTGTGTTCTTTTCCACAAACCACATATGGATCAACCAGTGTTCATCGCATGTGTGTTCTTTTCACAAACCACACATGGATCCACCAGTGTCATTGCATGCGTGTTCTTTCCACAAACCACACATGGATCAAACAGTGGTCATTGCATATATGTTCTTTTCCAAAAACCACATATGGATCCATTAGAATCATTGCATGTGTTTTATTTCCACAAACCACACATGGTTCAACCAATGTCATTGCATGTGTGTTCTTCCCACAAACCACACATGGATCAACCAGTGTTCACTGCATGTGTGTTCTTTTCACATACCACATGTGGACCCACTAGAGTCATTGCATGTGTGTTCTTATACTAAAACCAGGACTAGACTCATTGCATGTGTGTTCTTTTCACAAACCACACATGGATCCACTAGTGTCATTGCATGTGTGTTCTTTCCAAAAACCACATATGGATCAACCACTGGCATTGCATGTGTGTTCTTTTCACAAACCACATATCGATCCACCAGTGTTCACTGCATGTGTGTTCTTTCCACAAACCAATTATGGATCCACTAGGGTTCACTGAATGTATGTTCCTGACATGAACCACATATGGATCCACCAGTGTTCACTGCATGTGTGTTCCTGACATGAACCACATATGGACCCACTAGAGTCATTGCATGTGTGTTCTTTCCACAAAGCACACTTGGATCAACCAGTGTCATTGCATGTGTGTTCTATCCACAAACCACATACGGATCAACCAATGGAATTGCATGTGTGTTCTTTTCCACAAACTACACATGAATTAACCAGTGATCATTGCATGTGTGTTCTTTTCACAAACCACATGTGGACCCACTAGACTCATTGCATGTGTGTTCTTTTTACAAACCACACATGGATCCACCAGTGTTATTGCATGTGTGTTCTATCCACAAACCACACATGGATCAACCAGTGGTCATTGCATGTGTGTTCTTTTCCACAAACCACATATGGATCCATTAGAGTCATTGCATGTATGTTATTTCCACAAACCACACATGGATCAACCAATTTCATTGCATGTGTGTTCTTTCCACAAACCACACATGGATCAAGCAGTGTTCACAGCATGTGTGTTCTTTTCGCAAACCACATGTGGACCCACTAGAGTAATTGCATGTGTGTTCTTATACTAAAACTAGCACTAGACTCATTGCATGTGTGTTCTTTCCACAAACCACACATGGATTAACCAGTGGCATTGCATGTGTGTTCTTTCCACAAACCACATATGGATCAACCAGTGGCATTGCATGTGTGTTCTTTTCACAAATAAAGATATGGACCCACTAGAGTTATTGCTTGTGTGTTCTTATACTAAAACCAGCACTAGACTCATTGCATGTGTGTTCTTTCCACAAACCACACATGGATTAACCAGTGGCATTGCATGTGTGTTCTTTCCACAAACCACATATGGATCAACCAGTGGCATTGCATGTGATGTTTTCACAAATCACATATGGACCCACTAGAGTCAATTCTAGTGTGTTCTTATACAAAAACCAGCACTAGAGTCATTGCATGTGTGTTCTTTCCACAAACCACATATGGATCCACCAGTGTTCATTGGATGAGAGTTCTTTTCCACAAACCACATATGGATCAACCAGTGGTCATTGCATGTGTGTTCTTTTCACAAACTACATATGGACCCACTAGAGTCATTGCATGTGTGTTCTTATACTAGAACTAGCACTAGAGTCATTGCATGTGTGTTCTTTCCACAAACCACACATGGATCAACCAGTTTTATTGCATGTGTGTTCTTTCGACAAACCACATATGGATCAACCAGTGGTCATTGCATGTGTGTTCTTTTCACAAACCACATATGGACCCACTAGAGACATTGCATGTGTGTTCTTTCCACAAACCACTTATGGATCCACCAGTGTTCACTACATGTGTGTTCTTTCCACAAACCACTTATGGATCCACCAGTGTTCACTGCATGTGTGTTCCTGACATGAACCACATATGGATCCACCAGTGTTCACTACATGTGTGTTCCTGACATGAACCACATATGGACCCACTAGATTCATTGCATGTGTGTTCTTTTCACAAACAACATATGGATCCACAAGTGTTCACTACATGTGTGTTGTTTCCACAAACCACTTATGGATCCACTAATGTTCATTGTATGTGTGTTCTTTTCCACAATCCGCATATGGATCAACCAGTGTTCGTTGCATGTGTGCTCTTTTCACAAACCACACATGGATCCACCAGTGTCATTGCATGCGTGTTCTTTCCACAAACCACACATGGATCAACCAGTGGTCATTGCATATGTGTTCTTTTCCACAAACCACATATGGATCCATTAGTCATTGCATGTGTGTTATTTCCACAAACCACACATGGATCAACCAATGTCATTGCATGTGTGTTCTTTCCACAAACCACACATGGATCAACCAGTGTTCACTGCATGTGTGTTCTTTTCACAAACCACGTGTGGACCCACTAGAGTCATTGCATGTGTGTTCTTATACTAAAACCAGCACTAGACTCATTGCACGTGTGTTCTTTTCACAAACCACACATGCATCCACCAGTGTCATTGCATGTGTGTTATTTCCACAAACCACACATGGATCAACCACTGGCATTGCATGTGTGTTCTTTTCAAAAACCACATATGGATCCACCAGTGTTCACTGCATGTGTGTTCTTTCCACAAACCAATTATGGATCCACTAGGGTTCACTGAATGTATGTTCCTGACATGAACCACATATGGATCCACCAGTGTTCACTGCATGTGTGTTCCTAACATGAACCACATATGGACCCACTAGAGTCATTGCATGTGTGTTCTTTCCACAAAGCACACATGGATCAACCAGTGTCATTGCATGTGTGTTCTATCCACAAACCACATACGGATCAACCAATGAAATTGCATGTGTGTTCTTTTCCACAAAATACACATGGATTAATAAGTGGTCATTGCATGTGTGTTCTTTTCACAAACCACATGTGGACCCACTAGACTCATTGCATGTGTGTTCTTTTTACAAACCACACATGGATCCACCAGTGTTATTGCATGTGTGTTCTATCCACAATCCACACATGGATCAACCAGTGGTCATTGCATGTGTGTTCTTTTCCACAAACCACATATGGATCCATTAGAGTCATTGCATGTATGTTATTTCCACAAACCACACATGGATCAACCAATGTCATTGCATGTGTGTTCTTTCCACAAACCACACATGGATCAACCAGTGTTCACTGCATGTGTGTTCTTTTCGCAAACCACATGTGGACCCACTAGAGTCATTGCATGTGTGTTATTATACTAAAACTAGCACTAGACTCATTGCATGTGTGTTCTTTCCACAAACCACACATGGATTAACCAGTGGCATTGCATGTGTGTTCTTTCCACAAACCACATATGGATCAACCAGTGGCATTGCATGAGTGTTCTTTTCACAAATAAAGATATGGACCCACTAGAGTTATTGCTTGTGTGTTCTTATACTAAAACCAGCACTAGACTCATTGCATGTGTGTTCTTTCCACAAACCACACATGGATTAACCAGTGGCATTGCATGTGTGTTCTTTCCACAAACCACATATGGATCAACCAGTGGCATTGCATGTGATGTTTTCACAAATCACATATGGACCCACTAGAGTCATTGCTAGTGTGTTCTTATACAAAAACCAGCACTAGAGTCATTGCATGTGTGTTCTTTCCACAAACCGCATATGGATCCACCAGTGTTCATTGGATGAGAGTTCTTTTCCACAAACCACATATGGATCAACCAGTGGTCATTGCATGTGTGTTCTTTTCACAAACTACATATGGACCCACTAGAGTCATTGCATGTGTGTTCTTATACTAGAACTAGCACTAGAGTCATTGCATGTGTGTTCTTTCCACAAACCACACATGGATCAACCGGTTTTATTGCATGTGTGTTCTTTCCACAAACCACATATGGATCAACCAGTGGTCATTGCATGTGTGTTCTTTTCACAAACCACATATGGACCCACTAGAGTCATTGCATGTGTGTTCTTTCCACAAACCACTTATGGATCCACCAGTGTTTACTACATGTGTGTTCTTTCCACAAACCACTTATGGATCCACCAGTGTTCACTGCATGTGTGTTCCTGACATGAACCACATATGGATCCACCAGTGTTCGCTACATGTGTGTTCCTGACATGAACCACATATGGACCCACTAGATTCATTGCATGTGTGTTCTTTTCACAAACAACATATGGATCCACAAGTGTTCACTACATGTGTGTTGTTTCCACAAACCGCATATGGATCAACCAGTGTTCATTGCATGTGTGTTCTTTTCACAAACCACACATGGATCCACCAGTGTCATTGCATGCGTGTTCTTTCCACAAACCACACATGGATCAACCAGTGGTCATTGCATATGTGTTCTTTTCCACAAACCACATATGGATCCATTAGTCATTGCATGTGTGTTATTTCCACAAACCACACATGGATCAACCAATGTCATTGCATGTGTGTTCTTTCCACAAACCACACATAGATCAACCAGTGTTCACTGCATGTGTGTTCTTTTGACAAACCACGTGTGGACCCACTAGAGTCATTGCATGTGTGTTCTTATACTAAAACCAGCACTAGACTCATTGCACGTGTGTTCTTTTCACAAAACACACATGGATCCACCAGTGTCATTGCATGTGTGTTATTTCCACAAACCACATATGGATCAACTAGTGGCATTACATGTGTGTTATTTTCACAAATCACATATGGACCTACTAGAGTCATTGCTTGTGTGTTCTTATACTAAAACCAGCACTAGAGTCATTGCATGTGTGTTCTTTCCACAAACCACATATGGATCCACTAGTGTTGACTGCATGTGTGTTCTATCCACAAACCACTTATGGATCCACCAGTGTTCACTGCATGTGTGTTCCTGACATGAACCACATATGGATCCACCAGCGTTCACTGCATGTGTGGTCTTGACATGAACCACATATGGACCCACTAGAGTCATTGCATGTGTGTTCTTTTCACAAACCACATATGGATCAACCAGTGTTCACTGCATGTGTGTTCTTTCCACAAACCACTTATGGATCCACCAGTGTTCACTACATGTGTGTTCCTGACATGAACCACATATGGATGCACCAGTGTTCACTTCATGTGTGTTCCTAACATGAACCACATATTGACCCACTAGAGTCATTGCATGTGTGCTCTTTCCACAAACCACACATGGATTAACCAGTTGCATTGCATGTGTGTTCTTTCCACAAACCACATATGGATCAACCAGTGGCATTGCATGTGTGTTCTTTTCACAAATAAACATATGAACCCACTAGAGTCATTGCTTGTGTGTTCTTATACTAAAACTAGCACTAGACTCATTGCATGTGTGTTCTTTCCACAAACCACACATGGATTAACCAGTGGCATTGCATGTGTGTTCTTTCCACAAACCACATATGGATCAACCAGTGGCATTGCATGTGTGATGTTTTCACAAATCACATATGGACCCACTAGAGTCATTGCTAGTGTGTTCTTATACAAAAACCAGCACTAGAGTCATTGCACGTGTGTTCTTTCCACAAACCACATATGGATCCACCAGCGTTCATTGGATGTGAGTTCTTTTCCACAAACCACATATGGATCAACCAGTGGTCATTGCATGTGTGTTCTTTTCACAATCTACATATGGACCCACTAGAGTCATTCATGTGTGTTCTTATACTAGAACTAGCACTAGAGTCATTGCATGTGTGTTCTTTCCACAAACCACACATGGATCAACCAGTTTTATTGCATGTGTGTTCTTTCCACAAACCACATATGGATCAACCAGTGGTCATTGCATGTGTGTTCTTTTCACAAACCACATATGGACCCACTAGGGTCATTGCATGTGTGTTCTTTCCACAAACCACTTATGGATCCACCAGTGTTCACTACATGTGTGTTCTTTCCACAAACCACTTATGGATCCACCAGTGTTCACTGCATGTGTGTTCCTGACATGAACCACATATGGATCCACCAGTGTTCACTACAAGTGTGTTCCTGACATGAACCATATATGGACCCACTAGATTCATTGCATGTGTGTTCTTTTCACAAACAACATATGGATCCACCAGTGTTCACTGCATGTGTGTTCTTTCCACAAAACACTTATGGATCCACCAGTGTTCATTGTATATGTGTTCTTTTCCACAAACCGCATATGGATCAACTAGTGTTCATTGCATGTGTGTTCTTTTCACAAACCACGCATGGATCCACCAGTGTCATTGCATGCGTGTTCTTTCCACAAACCACGCATGGATCAACTAGTGGTCATTGCATATGTGTTCTTTTCCACAAACCATATATGGATCCATTAGAGTCATTGCATGTGTGTTATTTCCACAAACCACACATGGATCAACCAATATCATTGCATGTGTGTTCTTTCCACAAACCACACATGGATCAACCAGTGTTCAATTCATGTGTGTTCTTTTGACAAACCACATGTGGACCCACTAGAGTCATTGCATATGTCTTCTTATACTAAAACCAGCACTAGACTCATTGCACGCGTGTTCTTTTCACAAACCAGACATGGATCCACCAGTGTCATTGGATGTGTGTTATTTCCACAAACCACATATGGATCAACCAGTGGCATTACATTTGTGTTCTTTTCCCAAATCACATATGGACCCACTAGAGCCATTGCTTGTTTGTTCTTATACTAAAACCAGCACTAGAGTCATTGCATGTGTGTTCTTTCCACAAACCACATATGGATCCACCAGTGTTGACTGCATGTGTGTTCTATCCACAAACCACTTATGGATCTACCAGTGTTCACTGCATGTGTGTTCCTGACATGAAACACATATGGATCCACCAGTGTTCACTGCATGTGTGGTCTTGACATGAACCACATATGGTGAAGGGAATATGCCCGAGAGGCAATAATAAAGTGGTTATTATCTTATTCCATGTTTATGATAAATGTTTATTTTGCATGCTATAATTGTATTGATCGGAAACATCAATACATGTGTGTTTAATAAACAAAAAGGGGTTCCTAGTTATGCCTCTCTTATAGACTAGCTTGTTGATTAACAAGATGATCAAGGTTTCCTGATCATAGACATTAGATGTTGTTAATAACAAGGTCACACCATTGGTGGAATGATGTGATGAACATTCATCCGAAGTATAGCATTACGATCAAAGTCATTATGTTTATATTGCTATAATACCATACAAAGTACTCTTTATCCTTAGACCATGAGATAATGTTAATTGCTAACACCGGAAGAGTATCTTGATAACATCAAACGTCACACCGTAACAGGGTGACTATAAAGGTGCGTTCAGTGCTACGAAGGTGTTATGTTGAGCTCATGGATCAAGAGTGGGATTTGTCCATCCCAATGACGGATAGATATACTATGGGCCCTCTCGGTGATATCACATTGAAATAGCTTGCAAGCAAGTGATGTGATCACTAGAATGTTATATCACGGGAACAAGAAAAGAGTGCATGTCGGAAACGAGATCAAACTAGGTATGGAGATACCGATGATCGAATCTCGAACATGTAATATATCGCGAGACAAAGGGATTTAGTTACAAGCGTTAAAGGTTCTCACGATCACAGAAGTCATCGTTGAATGTGTAGGAGTCAGTACGGATCTCCAGGTCCCGCTGCTGATTATTGATCGGAGAGGGGTCTCGATCATGTCTGCATTATTCGCGAACCGTAGGGTGACACACTTAAGGGATACCGACACCATTTGGAGCAAATATGTTTCAGATAAAGATTTAAGAAAGCGCTAGAATTATTTCAATAGACACCAAAACTGTTTCGGGTGAAATTGCCGAAATTGGTTCTGCATGTAATATTGAAATGTTGCAGGGGGTTTTATGTGAATGTTTGTTAATTAAAGTAATTAACAAAATTCTGAATAAAAATAATAAAAGAGTTTTATTAAGTGAGAGAGCATTAAATTTGGAGAAATTTAATGCATTTAAAGTGGGGACTTTAAAAGAGAATGTGAAGGGGCAAATTTATGTGGAGGGAGTTACCACCACATGAATGAGAAGGTGAGGGGTCACCCCTTGGGGCGCCGGCCATGGGAGGGGTACCCTCCCCTCCTCCTATAAAAGGCCCCCCTCTCACACCTTCATACACACACCTGCTCGTGAAGGATCTCTCTCCCCCTCTAGTATTATTCCCCCATGGTCTCGGATTAGCGAGATACATGTTCTCGGTGGCTTTATCTGGAAAGGAGTTGCTTCTTCCGATGCTTTGCTGGAGCGAGGGACGGAGGTTGTCGGGGTACCAGACGTGTGTGTGATCACGGATGCACCGCTGCTTTGCGGTGCTAGACTTGGTGGTGCTAGAGATGGATCTGATGGACGTGCTAGAGCCGGACCTGCTGGACTTCATCACGATCTTGAGATCGGCAAGTGTACGACTACATCAACCACGACTTCCTACTCGTTAACAAAGCTCGTTGTCTACGAGGGTAAGTTCTCTTTGGATGTATGTCCACCCGTTGCTTTGTACCTAGTAGATAGATCTTGGCGTGTAGTCCATACCGTAGGAAATTTTTTGTTTTCTATGCTGCGGACCCAACAGTGGTATCAGAGCCTGATCTATGCGTAGGTGCTTTGCACGGGTAGTACACATATGTTTATATGTGGGCGATGATGATCATGTTATTGCATCTTCTATGTATTTTGGATATTGGTGGCATAGTGGGATGAAGCGGCCCGGACCAACCTTACATGTCATCGTACATGAGACCGGTTCCACGACTGACATGCAACTTGTTTTGCATAAGTGGCTGGCGGGTGTCTGTCTCTCCTACTATAGTCAATATCTGATTTACAACGGTTGCTAATAACTTCGTTATCCTTGTTGTGGTTCATGTTCGTAGGTAAGAACGGTTCTATCTCCGAAATCCCTAAGCCACGTAAAACTTGCAATTGATAAATTAGAGGCGTCTAATTTAGATCGTTGTTGGGCTAGTGTATTGATATGGTATTGTTTTAAGTAGATGTATGATAGATACTCTTACAACACACTCAACGTGTAAGTTCCATAGACCTTGGCCTTACACACAAAGGGATGATAGAGATCATACCACGATGCAAATGATAGAGATCAAATGCATGGACCATATCATCTCACTTTACACATTAGATGTTAGCATCTTATACTGCTAGTTTGGCGCTTTCTGTAGCATTGTAAGATGATCCCTCATTTAGATATCAAGATAAAAATGTGTTCTTCCTTAAGTATGCACCGTTTTGTGGATCGTGTTTCGAGACATCACGTGATGATCGGGTGTACTCGACTCTACGCTTTTATACAACGGGTGTAAGACAGTTTTACACACGCGAGTACTAAGGTTCTTACTTGGCGAGCCTAGCATGTATAGACATGGCCTCGGAACACGGACCGAAAGGTTAAGCATGAGTCATATAGTTGATGTGATGCCCATATTGATGCTCGCCTTTGAAGCTACACCGACTCACGTGATGATCGGACTTGGTGTAGTGGATTTGGTTCATGTAATCACCAAAAAGGCACGAGGGATGTCGTTTTTTAGTGGGAGTTCATTTCTAATTTGGATTAGTCGAACTCAATTTGTCATAAACTAAATCGAAGTGAATTTGCATAATTTGTTGTAGTCATTGGCATTCGTTTTCTACCTTATGCTTAGTTTTAGTTGAGATAATAGAACTATAGAATTCTGGATATTTACTTTACGAACTGGTATCGTATTGTTTTGAATGTCAATTTAAAGTTTATAAGTCCTATTGCAAACTTTCAGCAAACTCTATTTACTCCATGAAGTTTAATAAGTAGTATTAAATCAAGAGTAAGAATTCCAATGTTAGTATCTAAAGTATCATGTTTGCCTCCATGATTATTGATATTCAAAAAGTTGTTTTAATATCAAGATTATATTGGAAGGTGTTTCAGAAACCATCATGTGTGAAAGGTATTGTGATATCTGAAACAATGTTTTTGGTTGCATTATGATAGAGTATAATTTAGCAAAATACATGTTCTCATATTGTATGAGAATTTGTGAAGGATGGAGATGCTAGGCATCCGAATCTACCAAAAAGATTTTGGGAACTGATATTATACTCGCGATTCTTCCTTATAGGCTATAGTAGCTTGATCATGAAAGTTGTCATGATAAGGATGAATAGAAGATGTAAGTAAAATGTTTACTACACTAATAGATTACTAAAGAATGGATTTTTGAAAGAACACCAAACATTTGATGATGGTGATCCACTTCAAAGTGCAAGTCCAAAGGTATTAGTATTTGACTATATACGCTTTGTACTATGTGTCATGTGAATGACACCACTATTGATGTTGATAGATTCTTTTAAAAGAAAAAGGAATTGCTGAAAGAGAATCTATAAAATATTTGGCAGAAAATAAAAGGTTGGAGATGTCCAACTTAGGTATATAGAAGATATACATGTTGTGGCTATATTCCTTGCTTGTTAAACAATGTGGTTCTTAGGTATTGGATACCAAATTGGTTGGTATGAAGTGTCATACAGGACAACGCAATTCATGAACTACAATGGCCTAAGTAACTAGCAAGAGAATAAGTGATGATGTTCATCAAAAACAAATAAAGTGTTATTGTGGTTTTCGTTGTCATCAAACCAAGCCTTCAAGATTTGTTTAAATAATTGTTATTTTGTTCCGGTATTATGAGAACAATGGCTATTCAAATAATTACCGTATTCCATAAAGGATGGATGAACTTTTACAAGTCTAGTTGGACAAATCACATCCATAAACACTATTGCTAAAATGTCACAAGACAAATGATTGAAAGATCACTTATGAAGTGACATCGCTGTTTAAATTGTATTGGAAATAAAACATGAAGAAACTTCATGTTGATTGATTTTTGGAGTCTTTTGATTTTGATCAATTGATGCATGTGAGACTTTCCTCGAGATAATTGAAACTCCGTTCATAGGCCAAAGAGGAACGGATGACTAGATTATTGGAAATTGTGCATGCTGATGTGCATAAGTCCATTATGTGTAGCCATATGCGATGGATCTTTTTGCTTCATATGCTTTCTTCAAGAATTTGAGTGAATATATATGTATATTTACTTAATAAGGAAGAAGTATGAAACATTTGAAAATTGTTCAAAGACTTTTAAGATGAAGTGAAAAATCATTGTAACAAGAAAATAAAGAGTTTATGATTCGATCATAAAGGAAGATATTTGAGTTACATGTTTAGCAAAAACACCTAAGACTTGAGGAATTGTTCCATGATTTGTGTTCCCCGATAAACCATAGGAGTATGGCATATTCGAGAGATGAAATCAAACCATGCTTGACATGGTAAGATCAAAGGTGTCATTCATAAAACTGCCATTATGTTTTAAGGATTGAAGCTTTAGAGACTACCGCTTTTACACTGAAAAGAGCACCATCGTGATCCGTTGAAATGACACCATATGAGTTATGGTTTGGGATAAAACCCGAATTGTCTTTTCTTAAATTTTGGTATGCTATGCATAAGTAAAATGTTTACAACCAAAGTCGGATAAGCACGTATTTGTAGGTTATCCCAAAGAATTTGTTGGGAATTTCTCCATAACACCGAGGAAAAAAGAGTTTGTCGCTTGGAACGTCAAGTTTCTTGAGAAGGAACCTTTCGTGAAAAGTTAAGTGGGAGGACAATAGAACTTTGATAAGGTTGTTGAACCTTAGCTATATGTGCTAAGTAGCGCAGCACCGGAAAGTGTCCCGGTGGCGGTGTAACACCCTCGAATCGGCCCTATGCAAGTTTTAGCGTTTCCTGCCAAACCCGCATAGAAACGATTCAAGGACGCCCACCAGGCACTTTCGTGCGGGTGGAAAACTAAGTAATAACATTGCACAACAGTCCTCGATGGGACCCACAGAACAGATATATATACAACAGCGACTCAATGAGTCAAGAATACAGATATAATATACAAAGATCCAAATCACCTTGAAAATGATAGAGCGTCCGACTACGGACAAGATGCAAATGGGGCTAAGAGCCCTGAAGAATAACCAATGGCGTCCATAACCCTGCCCAGGCCAAGCCGGAAGGGTAACCCTGCTAACGACGTCGATCTCAAGACCTGCTTAAACAAAAGGGGTGCCGACAAAGGGCAAAGGAAAAAGAGAGAGCGGTCAGTACTGAGGCCAGTACACGGCGAGACTAGAATTCGGCGGCTCTCGCCTACATAGGTATGGTGGACTGAAGCGGCAGCGGCAGCATGCACTAAACAACCTATAGAGACTCGATACATTTGTCGGCTATCAGAGAGAGATAAGAGAGACCTATCCGAAACCAACCTGATGCTACCACCAAACATACCCATCCTGGTATTTCCCCCTCGACACCAAACGAGGAAGTCAACCGAGGAACTCACACAGTTGGCAGTTTTATTTATTCAGTTATCGTTGCAGCAATTACTAGTCAAGTATAGATAGTCATCCTGATAAAATAAGCAGTGGGCAGTTTTATTTAACCATTCCGTTGTAGTTGCAACACTTACTAGTCAAATACAATTAGCATGAGATATCCCAAAACCCAGCAGTTGTTGGTACTTTTATTTAGCCATTCCGTTGTAGTTGAGCTGATTACTAGTCACATCGGATACAAGTCAATTTATAACAGTAAACTTTAGTTATAGTTGTCTATGATCAAGCACTGTGCTCCAAGTCGTCCATAACCGCGGACACGGCTTTTCGAAAAGATTAAACCCTGCAGGGGTGCACCAAAGTATCCACAAGCACTTCGACCCTTTTTGCCAGATCAGTTAACATACACCCATCGGTATGTCGGCGGGGCCTAAGTCATGACGTTTCCAGATCCAAAGCAAGTACATGGGGGCCACCCCACTAAGTCGAACCCGCAACGAAGTCGGTCGGTCTCCGAGACGGACTTAGGGTTTGGGTAGACGACTGTGAACGACTGGGAACCCAAAACTGGGCTTGTCGACACCGCGAAATCGTGTCCCGATCCTAAACAGTACAGGTGCTATCCATCGCACAATTTAAATAAAGCGGTAAAGCATGGCATAAGTACATGATAGTAAATAAAACCTCAAACTAGTTTGTGGCCCCCAGTACAATACTTTGAAATCAGGTACTAATCGATGGGGGGCCCATATCTCCCCACCTGTGGTTAGCGCGCTCGATCTCGGAACAGGTGTCAAGAACTCGGGGTCCTACAGGACACAAGTGGACGGTTAACAACCAAATAACATCTATTGCCCACCTGTGCCTCTCCTTACCTACTTCAATTTTAGTTGTTAAACAGTAATTAAAGTAAACGATGATGAAAGCCATGATCATCTCCAACCTTAAACATGCGGCAAACACTCCAACAACTGTGGTACTGGACGACACGCAACAGCACCTAAGCAAACGACTACGACGCGCAGGTCCAACTATCTACCAAACAACAGGTAATAGGAGGTGTCCAAGGCAATATATGGCTGCACGGGATATCACGGGTACGAAAACTAGAGCATCGCAACACAGATAGCAATAGATCAACAGGAGGGAATAAATACTATAAAAGTAAGATAGGTAGAAAGGGGGAGGTGCTCGCCTGAAAAACATCGCCGAAAGTTCATCCGAAGATCGGGTCGACACTCGCATCAACTCATCGGCCTAATCCGTGAAGAAGCAAAGCACTAGAAGAAAACACCGGATGCACTATTTAATACTACGGTAGAAAATCGGGCATGATGCATGCATGATGTATGACATGGCAAAGGTGCGATGCAATTAGGCAAAATTAAGCGGAACCGGGATCCCGACATTTAATTAAACGGTTCAAGTTATTTATCCACCCTGCAAATTAAATGTTGGATTAGCAAGACAAAACATGGCTTCGGTTCGCTACACAAATTTAAATGAGGCCAATATAAGACTAGATTTGCCCGCATATGGGCCCCATATTTAATTAGGTGAATCGGCATAAGGCCCCCAACCCACATGACAAGTATGCATGCATGAACAATTAAATATGCGTCCATTTATATAGTTGGTAATTTATAAAATAGGGGCTCGGAAAAGGGGTCACACATCTGGGTTCGGACGATCTTGGGGTTCGATGTGGTTCGGGGTCCGGTCTCAGGGTTCGACGGGATCGGCGAGGTTCGGATACAAGAGGAGAACTTAGTTGGCGTCGGGGGCACATCGGATCCGCCTTGGTCGGTGTCGATCGTGTCGCTGTGAAGATCTTGACGGTCCGCGCCATCAAGTCGGTCTTCAGACTCCGTGAACGGGGCATCGGATCCGCATCTATGAAGAAGATCTTGGTGTTCGCGGTCTTCAGCATCCAGGAACGGTCTTCGGTGTTGGCGTCTGGCGTCAGCAAAGTGGAACTTGCGTCGGTGGCCTTCGGGCGTCAAGTAAACCGAAAACCTTGCGGTAGCGGTTACTTGACGGGGTCAATCTGGATGTTCCGGGTTGCAGTGGCACTTGTTGACGATCAGCTGACAGGTTGTTCGAGGTGACCACGAGCTACGCGTGCCCGCAGAGAGGGCACGAGATGACGACCTCGGGCATGGGCTCAAGAACGGCAACACGGCGGCTGATGGCAGCGAGGTACCGGTCCATGATGCCAGAGCTCGAGACGCAAGGGAGGCCAGGGCGATGCAACGAGGGGCGCTCGGGCGGGGCGAGCGAGGGTGCGGCGGTGGTGAGCAGAGAGAGGTCGGGGGCGGTGGCGGTTATCGGGGAGGAAGGACGCGAGGCCGGCGCGGGGTCGCCGGGCGAGGTGGCGGTCCGGCGTCGGGGAGAGGGCGAGCAGGGCGCCAGGGCAGCGGCGGGGAGGAACCCAGGGGCGGCGCGGGGCAGAGAGAGGTGAGCGAGAGAGAGGGGCGATTGCGGGAGGAGGGAGCGTGTCGGGTGGGGCTGCAGGGTGGGGCCACGCGGGCAGGTGGGTGGGGATCTGGGTCGGTGGGGTGGTGGTTGACCAGGAGGAAGGCAGGTGGGGGAGTGGGCCCGGGGAGAGAGGGGAGAAAAAGAGGGGTAGGCGGCTGGGACTGGTGAGAGGGAGAGGCGAGGTGGCAGATGGTGGTTGGGTGGGGGGATTGGGCCAGGGGATGTGGCGAGCTGTGAATGGTGGGGGTGATGTGGCTGGTTGGGTGGGTAGAATAGGATTGGGTAGTTTTAGGATTTTGGGTAGGCTGGTTTTGTACTGGGGGTGGCCAACTGGGTCGGATCGGCCCGGTTGGCTGCCCCCTAAAAATAATTAAATATTTTATTCAATTAAAACCGGGCTTTTGCAAACCGTTGGCAGACAAAACGAAATAATCCGGAGACCCGGGTTTTGTGTTTGAACAAGGACGGGGCGTTTAGAAAACAAAAATAGGTTTTTCCGCAAATAGTTTTGTGCAAGCAAATGCAAGATGATGACGATGCTCAAATGCAATGTGGCATGATGACATGAGCATGCGGTCATGATGATGCAATGCACAAAAACAACGCGATTTTCTAGTAGTGGTTTTGCGGGATGCCACAATTCGACACCACTAACAATGGATCTCGCCCTCGAGATCCGCCTCATGGTACCGGGAAGAAGGGCGGCGATCCGAATCTTCTCGCATCGTGTCGATCCTCGCGACACCACTAACAAGAGGTCGTTGTCCGTGATCGTCGAGAGAACACTCCGGGAACAAAAGATCGAAGGCAGAGGTATCAACAAATAAAGCCACCTCTAGCTTCCGTGGACGGAGTAAAATTGCTGGATCCACTGATTCGATGTACAAGAGTGAATGATAAGAGTAGTCGGATGGTGATCCGTCCATCGCGCACCCAAACCATTACTCTGCACACGAATAGGCGGATTATGCAACCAACTCTCGGAATTCAGACCGAAGATCTCGACAAACGAGGTTCAGAAACAAAGGAGTGATGCAGACTCTGCATCGGATCTGGCGTAGATGATGTCGTCGCGTCGGAAAACACCGGAAAGCATGATAAGGAACAAAGAGAAGTCCACCAGACGAAGGATTCCTCGGATAGCATGAAGACCAGATGTAGCAACACCGTTACTAAAGGAGGAAGCGAAACCCTGAAGGTACGATGGAACCCAACCATGAGAAATCCTGGACTCGAAGAAAGGTAAGAGAGCGGATTCAAAACGCGCAGAGGTAAGAGGAGAATAGCAGAGGGGTAAGAAGTAAAAGCAGACCTAATCAGATCTATCCAACCGATTTTTGCAAAATAGTTTTGACACTCTACTTCGGCCGTTAGCTAGGTTATCCTACAGGCTGGACTTGTGGGGTATCGCAACTGCTGAGCTCTGATACCACTCTGTAACACCCTCGAATCGGCCCTATGCAAGTTTTAGCGTTTCCCGCCAAACCCGCATAGAAACGATTCAAGGACGCCCACCAGGCACTTTCGTGCGGGTGGAAAACGAAGTAATAACATTGCACAACAGTCCTCGATGGGACCCACAGAACAGATATATATACAACAGCGACTCAATGAGTCAAGAATACAGATATAATATACAAAGATCCAAATCACCTTGAAAATGATAGAGCGTCCGACTACAGACAAGATGCAAATGGGGCTAAGAGCCCTGAAGAATAACCAATGGCGTCCATAACCCTGCCCAGGCCAAGCCGGAAGGGTAACCCTGCTAACGACGTCGATCTCAAGACCTGCTTAAACAAAAGGGGTGCCGACAAAGGGCAAAGGAAAAAGAGAGAGCGGTCAGTACTGAGGCCAGTACACGGCGAGACTAGAATTCGGCGGCTCTCGCCTACATAGGTATGGTGGACTGAAGCGGCAGCGACAGCATGCACTAAACAACCTATAGAGACTCGATACATTTGTCGGCTATCAGAGAGAGATAAGAGAGACCTATCCGAAACCAACCTGATGCTACCACCAAACATACCCATCCTGGTATTTCCCCCTCGACACCAAACGAGGAAGTCAACCGAGGAACTCACACAGTTGGCAGTTTTATTTATTCAGTTATCGTTGCAGCAATTACTAGTCAAGTATAGATAGTCATCCTGATAAAATAAGCAGTGGGCAGTTTTATTTAACCATTCCGTTGTAGTTGCAACACTTACTAGTCAAATACAATTAGCATGAGATATCCCAAAACCCAGCAGTTGTTGGTACTTTTATTTAGCCATTCCGTTGTAGTTGAGCTGATTACTAGTCACATCGGATACAAGTCAATTTATAACAGTAAACTTTAGTTATAGTTGTCTATGATCAAGCACTGTGCTCCAAGTCGTCCATAACCGCGGACATGGCTTTTCGAAAAGATTAAACCCTGCAGGGGTGCACCAAAGTATCCACAAGCACTTCGACCCTTTTTGCCAGATCAGTTAACATACACCCATCGGTATGTCGGCGGGGCCTAAGTCATGACGTTTCCAGATCCAAAGCAAGTACATGGGGGCCACCCCACTAAGTCGAACCCGCAACGAAGTCGGCCGGTCTCCGAGACGGACTTAGGGTTTGGGTAGACGGCTGTGAACGACTGGGAACCCCAAAACTGGGCTTGTCGACACCGCGAAATCGTGTCCCGATCCTAAACAGTACAGGTGCTATCCATCGCACAATTTAAATAAAGCGGTAAAGCATGGCATAAGTACATGATAGTAAATAAAACCTCAAACTAGTTTGTGGCCCCCAGTACAATACTTTGAAATCAGGTACTAATCGATGGGGGGCCCATATCTCCCCACCTGTGGTTAGCGCGCTCGATCTCGGAACAGGTGTCAAGAACTCGGGGTCCTACGGGACACAAGTGGACGGTTAACAACCAAATAACATCTATTGCCCACCTGTGCCTGTGCTTACCTACTTCAATTTTAGTTGTTAAACAGTAATTAAAGTAAACGATGATGAAAGCCATGATCATCTCCAACCTTAAACATGCGGCAAACACTCCAACAACTGTGGTACTGGACGACACGCAACAGCACCTGAGCAAGCGACTATGACGCGCAGGTCCAACTATCTACCAAACAACAGGTAATAGGAGGTGTCCAAGGCAATATATGGCTGCACGGGATATCACGGGTACGAAAACTAGAGCATCGCAACACAGATAGCAATAGATCAATAGGAGGGAATAAATACTATAAAAGTAAGATAGGTAGAAAGGGGGAGGTGCTCGCCTGAAAAACATCGCCGAAAGTTCATCCGAAGATCGGGTCGACACTCGCATCAACTCATCGGCCTAATCCGTGAAGAAGCAAAGCACTAGAAGAAAACACCGGATGCACTATTTAATACTATGGTAGAAAATCGGGCATGATGCATGCATGATGTATGACATGGCAAAGGTGCGATGCAATTAGGCAAAATTAAGCGGAACCGGGATCCCGACATTTAATTAAACGGTTCAAGTTATTTATCCACCCTGCAAATTAAATGTTGGATTAGCAAGACAAAACATGGCTTCGGTTCGCTACACAAATTTAAATGAGGCCAATATAAGACTAGATTTGCCCGCATATGGGCCCCATATTTAATTAGGTGAATCGGCATAAGGCCCCCAACCCACATGACAAGTATGCATGCATGAACAATTAAATATGCATCCATTTATATAGTTGGCAATTTATAAAATAGGGGCTCGGAAAAGGGGTCACACATCTGGGTTCGGACGATCTTGGGGTTCGATGTGGTTCGGGGTCCGGTCTCAGGGTTCGACGGGATCGGCGAGGTTCGGATACAAGAGGAGAACTTAGTTGGCGTCGGGGGCACATCGGATCCGCCTTGGTCGGTGTCGATCGTGTCGCTGCGAAGATCTTGGCGGTCCGCGCCATCAAGTCGGTCTTCAGACTCCATGAACGGGGCATCGGATCCGCATCTATGAAGAAGATCTTGGTGTTCGCGGTCTTCAGCATCCAGGAACGGTCTTCGGTGTTGGCGTCTGGCGTCAGCAAAGTGGAACTTGCGTCGGTGGCCTTCGGGCGTCAAGTAAACCGAAAACCTTGCGGTAGCGGTTACTTGACGGGGTCAATCTGGATGTTCCGGGTTGCAGTGGCACTTGTTGACGATCAGCTGACAGGTTGTTCGAGGTGACCACGAGCTACGCGTGCCCGCAGAGAGGGCACGAGATGACGACCTCGGGCATGGGCTCAAGAACGGCAACACGGCGGTTGATGGCAGCGAGGTACCGGTCCATGATGCCAGAGCTCGAGACGCAAGGGAGGCCAGGGCGATGCAACGAGGGGCGCTCGGGCGGGGCGAGCGAGGGTGCGGCGGTGGTGAGCAGAGAGAGGTCGGGGGCGGTGGCGGTTATCGGGGAGGAAGGACGCGAGGCCGGCGCGGGGTCGCCGGGCGAGGTGGCGGTCCGGCGTCGGGGAGAGGGCGAGCAGGGCGCCAGGGCAGCGGCGGGGAGGAACCCAGGGGCGGCGCGGGGCAGAGAGAGGTGAGCGAGAGAGAGGGGCGATTGCGGGAGGAGGGAGCGTGTCGGGTGGGGCTGCAGGGTGGGGCCACGCGGGCAGGTGGGTGGGGATCTGGGTCGATGGGGTGGTGGTTGACCAGGAGGATGGCAGGTGGGGGAGTGGGCCTGGGGAGAGAGGGGAGAAAAAGAGGGGGAGGCGGCTGGGACTGGTGAGAGGGAGAGGCGAGGTGGCAGATGGTGGTTGGGTGGGGGGATTGGGCCAGGGGATGTGGCGAGCTGTGAATGGTGGGGGTGATGTGGCTGGTTGGGTGGGTAGAATAGGATTGGGTAGTTTTAGGATTTTGGGTAGGCTGGTTTTGTACTGGGGGTGGCCAACTGGGTCGGATCGACCCGGTTGGCTGCCCCCTAAAAATAATTAAATATTTTATTCAATTAAAACCGGGCTTTTGCAAACCGTTGGCAGACAAAACGAAATAATCCGGAGACCCGGGTTTTGTGTTTGAACAAGGACGGGGCGTTTAGAAAACAAAAATAGGTTTTTCCGCAAATAGTTTTATGCAAGCAAATGCAAGATGATGACGATGCTCAAATGCAATGTGGCATGATGACATGAGCATGCGGTCATGATGATGCAATGGACAAAAACAACGCGATTTTCTAGTAGTGGTTTTGCGGGATGCCACAGGCGGCCACAATGCTCATGGCTCTCGTGATTACAAAAGGTGTGATATCGGAGATTAAAGTTCCTATAGAACCATGTGGGTCGGTAAGAATCAAATAGTAAGATTTTATAAGCAAGTCGTTATTGTTTTGACAATGATGAACCGACTACATGCAAAGAAGCGATGGTGGGCCCTGACTCCATAAAATGACTAGAAGTCATAGAATCCGTGATAGTATCCATACACGAGAAATCAAGTTTCTGAACTTGGAAGACCCTCCGAAAAGGTGTGAAGCCTATCGGTCGTGTTTGGATCTATAAAGAAATAAGACATGGATGTTTAACATTTATGAAATAGTCGACATGTCGGAAAGAAGTTTACGGCAATGTTCAAGGAGTTGACTATGACAAGATATGATCTTTCATAGCGATATATAGTCACGAAGGATTAATGTAGCAACCACTAAATATAATTTGGTATATGGTAGTTGAATAAACAAAACAAGGTTCTTCTAATAGAACGGTAACCTACGACATGTACATGACATGGTACGAAGGGTTTTGTTAATTCAAAGGGTGCTAAAAGGGCATGTAAACTTCAATAGTTGAAGTAAGCATAGCGGAGTTGGAATCTTCACCATGATGAAACTGTTAAAAGAGTTTAAATTCATCGGAGATGATGAAGATGCTTGCATTTGCAAGAAATTAAGTGGGAGCGCTGAGACATATTTCTAATACATTATGTAGAGGACATATTGTTGATTGGAGATGATGTATCTTGAATTGACACAAGTTAAGAATTTCATTAAAATAAGATTTCGATGAAAGACTTGGGTAGACCAGGAATATTTGGCATCAATATCTATATGGATAGATTAAGGCGCAAATATGGTTGTGCCAGACATACATATATGAGATATTGAAAGGGTTCAATATGGAAACAACAAGAAAGGTTCTTGCTGCATGGAAAGGATTGTATCAAGATTCAAGTGTTTTGACACTTGGTGAGTAAAATCACATGAAGATTTTGATCGATTATACCATGATATGTATATATCCAGAATGTCCTATGCTCTAAATGTTATGAGCATATACCAGAATGATTCATAAGATGATCATTGGACAATAGTAAAGATATTCTTATGAGCTTTTGAAGAACTAAGAATATATAATGTATAAGTGACAAATAGTTAAAGGTAGTTCATTGTAAAGTGTTACATTGATACTAGTTTTGTCACAGGATACAAATTAAATTTATCTCAATTTAGACTATGGGTAGCACAATGTAATGGAAAGGATGTTCCATGATGGATTTGGATGAGTTCCAAAGTTGAGACATTGTGACGGATACTACAACAAAAGGCTAAGTATATGACTGCTATAGTAGCAGCATAGGAGGGCATTTGTGTTAATTAGTTTGTTATCAAACTAGGTGTGGTTCAGTGGGCTAATACTATGAAGATATATTGTGTGACAATAATATCAACATATTTTGAGCAGAACGAACTAAAGGTCTCACCAGAGGACCCAATTTATACAATGCCATCTCATTTGAGTATGAGTGATGCGTAGAGACGCAAAGACATGCAAATACACACGGACCTGAAACTGTCAGATCCGGAGATTATGTTAACCACTAGCAATTGCGTATATGCAACACCAGAAAGCCGTAGGTGTTCAATACGCAAAGTTTTTCAAACTAGATTATTGAGTCTAGTGCAAGTGGGAGACTGAAGGGAATATGCCCGAGAGGCAATAATAAGTGGTTATTATATTATTCCATGTTTATGATAAATGTTTATTTTGCATGCTATAATTGTATTGATCGGAAACATCAATACATGTGTGTTTAATAATCAAAAAGGGGTTCCTAGTTATGCCTCTCTTATAGACTAGCTTGTTGATTAACAAGATGATCAAGGTTTCCTGATCATAGACATTTGATGTTGTTAATAACAAGGTCACACCATTGGTGGAATGATGTGATGAACATTCATCCGAAGTATAGCATTACGATCAAAGTCATTATGTTTATATTGCTATAATATCATACGAAGTACTCTTTATCCTTAGACCATGAGATCATGTTAATTGCTAACACCGGAAGAGTATCTTGATAACATCAAACGTCACACCGTAACAGGGTGACTATGAAGGTGGGTTCAGTGCTACGAAGGTGTTATGTTGAGGCTCATGGATCAAGAGTGGGATTTGTCCATCCTGATGACGGATAGATATACTCTGGGCCCTCTCGGTGATATCACATTGAAATAGCTTGCAAGCAAGTGATGTGATCACTAGAATGTTATATCACGGGAACGAGAAAAGAGTGCATGTCGGAAACGAGATCAAACTAGGTATGGAGATACCGATGATCGAATCTCGGACATGTAATATATCGCGAGACAAAGGGATTTAGTTACAAGCGTTAAAGGTTCTCACGATCATAGAAGTCATCGTTGAATGTGTAGGAGTCAGTACGGATCTCCAGGTCCCACTGCTGATTATTGATCGGAGAGGGGTCTCGATCATGTCTGCATTATTCGCAAACCGTAGGGTGACACACTTAAGGGATACCGACACCATTTGGAGCAAATATGTTTCAGATAAAGATTTAAGAAAGCGCTGGAATTATTTCAATAGACACCGAAACTGTTTCGGGTGAAATTGCTGAAATTGGTTCTGCATGTAATATTGAAATGTTGCAGGGGGTTTTATGTGAATGTTTGTTAATTAAAGTAATTAACAAAATTCTGAATAAAAATAATAAAAGAGTTTTATTAAATGAGAGAGCATTAAATTTGGAGAAATTTAATGCATTTAAAGTGGGGACTTTAAAAGAGAATGTGAAGGGGAAAATTTGTGTGGAGGGAGTTACCACCACATGAATGAGAAGGTGAGGGGTCACCCCTTGGGGCGCCGGCCATGGGGAGGGGTACCCTCCCCTCCTCCTATAAAAGGCCCCCCTCTCACACCTTCATACACACACCTCCTCGTGAAGGATCTCTCTCCCCTCTAGTATTATTCCCCCATGGTCTCGGATTAGCGAGATACATGTTCCTGGTGGCTTTATCTGGAAAGGAGTTGCTTCTTCCGCTGCTTTGCTGGAGCGAGGGACGGAGGTTCTCGGGGTACCGGACGTGTGTGCGATCACGGATGCACCGCTGCTTTGCGGTGCTGGACTTGGTGGTGCTGGAGCTAGATCTGATGGACGTGCTGGAGCCAGACCTGCTGGACTTCATCACGATCTTGAGATCGACAAGTGTACGACTACATCAACCACGAGTTCCTACTCATTAACAAAGCTCGTTGTCTACGAGGGTAAGTTCTCTTTGGATGTATGTCCACCCGTTGCTTTGTACCTAGTAGATAGATCTTGGCGTGTAGTTCACACCGTAGGAAATTTTTTGTTTTCTATGCTGCGGACCCAACATATGGATCCACTAGAGTCATTGCATGTGTGTTCTTTTCACAAACCACATATGGATCAACCAGTGTTCACTTCATGTGTGTTCTTTCCACAAACCACTTATGGATCCACCAGTGTTCACTACATGTGTGTTCCTGACATGAACCACATATGGATCCACCAGTGTTCACTTCATGTGTGTTCCTGACATGAACCACATATGGACCCACTAGAGTCATTGCATGTGTGTTCTTTTCACAAACCACATATGGATCCACCAGTGTTCACTGCATGTGTGTTCTATCCATAAACCACTTATGGATCCACCAGTGTTCTTTGCATGTGTGTTCTTTTCCACAAACCACACATGGATCAACCAGTGGTCATTGCATTTGTGTTCTTTTCACAAGACCCATGTGGACCCACTAGATTCATTGCATGTGTGTTCTTATACTAAAACCAGCACTAGACTCATTGCATGTATGTTCTTTTCACAAACCACACATGGATCCACCAGTGTCATTGCATGTGTGCTCTTTTCCACAAACCACATATGGATCAACCAGTGGTCATTGCATGTGTGTTCTTTTCACAAACCACATTTGGAGCCACTAGAGTCATTGCATGTGTGTTCCTGACATGAACCACATATGGACCCACTAGAGCCATTGCATGTGTGTTCTTTCCACAAACCACACATGGATCAACCAGTGTCATTGCATGTGTGTTCTATCCACAAACCACATATGGATCAACCAATGGCATTGCATGCGTGTTCTTTTCACAAACCACATATGGATCAACCAGTGTTCACTGCATGTGTGTTCTTTCCACAAACCACTTATGGATCCACCAGTGTTCATTGCATGTGTGTTCTTTTCCACAAACCACATATGGATCCATTAGAGTCTTTGCATGTGTGTTCTTTCCACAAACCACACATGGATCAACCAATGGCATTGCATGTGTGTTCTTTTCACAAACCACATATGGATCAACCGGTGTTCACTGCATGTGTGGTCTTTCCACAAACCACTTATGGATCCACCAGTATTCATTGCATGTGTGTTCTTATACTAAAACTAGCACTAGAGTCATTGCATGTGTGTTCTTTTCACAAACAACATATGGATCCACCGGTGTTCACTGCATGTGTGTTCTTTCCACAAACCACTTATGGATCCACCAGTGTTCATTGCATGTGTGTTCTTTTCAACAAACCACATATGGATCAACCAGTGGTCATTGCGTGTGTGTTCTTTTCACAAACTACATATGGACCCACTAGAGTCATTGCATGTGTGTTCTTATACTAGAACTAGCACTAGAGACATTGCATGTGTGTTCTTACCAGAAACCACACATGGATCAACCAGTGTCATTGCATGTGTGTTCTTTCCACAAACCACACATGGATCATCCAGTGTCATTGCATGTGTCTTCTTTTCACAAACCACATATGGACCCACTAGAGTCATTGCATGTGTGTTCTTTTCACAAACCACATATGGATCCACCAGTGTTCACTGCATGTGTGTTCTTTCCACAAACCACTTATGGACCCACCAGTGTTCACTGCATGCGTGTTCCTGACAGGAACCACGTATGGATCCACCAGTGTTCACTGCATGTGTGTTCCTGACATGAACCACATATGGACCCACTAGATTCATTGCATGTGTGTTCTTTTCACAAAAAACATATGGATCCACAAGTGTTCAGTGCATGTGTGTTCTTTCCACAAACCACTTATGGATCCACTAGTGTTCATTGTATGTGTGTTCTTTTCCACAAACCACATATGGATCAACTAGTGTTCATTGCATGTGTGTTCTTTTCACAAACCACACATGGATCCACCAGTGTCATTGCATGCGTGTTCTTTCCACAAACCACACATGGATTAACCAGTGGTCATTGCATATGTGTTCTTTTCCACAAACCACATATGGATCCATTAGAGTCATTGCATGTGTGTTATTTCCACAAACCACACATGGATCAACCAATGTCATTGCATGTGTGTTCTATCCACAAACCACACATGGATCAACCAGTGTTCACTACACGTGTGCTCTTTTCACAAACCACATGTGGACCCACTAGAGTCATTGCATGTGTGTTCTTATACTTAAACCATCACTAGACTCATTGCATGTGTGTTCTTTTCACGAACCACACATGGATCTACTAGTGTCATTGCATGTGTGTTCTTTCCACAAACCACGTATGGATCATCCACTGGCATTGCATGTCTGTTCCTTTCACAAATCACATATGGACCCACTAGAATCATTGCTTGTGTATTCTTATATTAAAACCAGCACTAGAGTCATTGCATGTGTTCTTTCCACAAACCACATATGGATCCACCAGTGTTACTTGCATGTGTGCTCTTTCCACCAACCACTTATGGATCCACCGGTGTTCGCTACATGTTTGTTCCTAACATGAACCACGTATGGATCCACCAGTGTTCACTTCATGTGTGTCCCTGACATGAACCACATATGGACCCACTAGAGTCATTGCATGTGTGTTCTTTTCACAAACCACATATGGATCCACCAGTGTTCACTTCATGTGTGTTCTTTCCACAAACCACTTATGGATCCACCAGTGTTCACTGCATGTGTGTTTCTGACATGAACCACATATGGACCCACTAGAGTCATTGCATGTGTTTTATTTTCACAAACCACATATGGATCCACCAGTGTTCACTGCATGTGTGTTCTATCCACAAACCACTTATGGATCCACTAGTGTTCATTGCATGTGTGTTCTTTTCCACAAACCACTTATGGATCAACTAGTGGTCATTGCATTTGTGTTATTTTCACAAACCACATGTGGACCCACTAGAGTCATCGCATGTGTGTTATTATACTAAAACCAACACTAGACGCATTGCATGTGTGTTCTTTTCACAAACTACACATGGATCCACCAGTGTCATTGCATGTGTCTTCTTTTCCACAAACCACATATGGATCAACCAATGGTCATTGCATGTGTGTTCTTTTCACAAACCACATGTGAACCCACTAGAGTCATTGCATGTGTGTTCCTAACATGAACCACATATGGACCCACCACACATGGACCCACTAGAGTCATTGCATGTGTGTTGTTTCTACAAACCACACATGGATCAACCAGTGTCATTGCATGTGTGTTCTATCCACAAACCACATATGGATCAACCAATGGCATTGCATGTGTGTTCTTTTCCACAAACCACACATGGATTAACCAGTGGTCATTGCATGTGTGTTCTTTTTACAAACCACATGTGGACCCACTAGAGTCATTGCATTTGTGTTCTTATACTAAACCCAGCACTAGACTCATTGCATGTGTGTTCTTTTCGCAAACCAGACATGGATCCTCCAGTGTCATTGCATGTGTGTTCTTTCCACAAACCACACATGGATCAACCAGTGCTCATTGCATGTGTGTTCTTTTCCACAAACCACATATGGATCCATTAGAGTCATTACATGTGCGTTATGTCCACAAACCACACATGGATCAACCAATGCCATTGCATGTGTGTTCTTTCCACAAACCACACATGGATCAACCAGTGTTCACTCCATGTGCGTTCTTTTCACACACCATTTGTGGACCCACTAGAGTCATTGCATGTATGTTCTTATACTAAAACCTGCACTAGACTCATTGCATGTGTGTTCTTTCCACAAACCACACATGGATTAACCAGTGGAATTGCATTTGTGTTCTTTCCACAAACCACATATGGATCAACCAGTCAAATTGCATGTCTGTTCTTTTCACAAATCACATATGGACCCAATAGAGTCATTGCTTGTGTGTTCTTATACTAAAACCGGCACTAGACTCATTGCACGTATGTTCTTTCCACAATCCACACATGGATGAACCAGTGGCATTGCATGTGTGTTCTTTCCACAAACCACATATGGATCAACCAGTGGCATTGCATCTGTGTTCTTTTCACAAATCACATATGGATCCACTAGAGTCATTGCTTGTGTGTTCTTATACTAAAACCAGCACTAGAGTTATTGCATGTGTGTTCTTTCCAGAAACCACATGTGGACCCACCAGTGTTCACTGCATGTGTGTTCTTTCCACAAACCACTTATGGATCCACCAGTGTTCACTTCATGTGTGTTCCTGACATGAACCACATATGGATCTACCAGTGTTCACTGCATGTGTGTTCCTGACATGAACCGCATATGGACCCAGTAGAGTCATTGCATGTGTGTTCTTTTCACAAACCACACATGGATCCACCAGTGTCATTGCCTGTGTGTTATTTTCCACAAACCACATATGGATCAACCAGTGGTCATTGCATGTGTGTTATTTTCACAAACCACTTGTGGACCCACTAGAGTCATTGCATGTGTGTTCCTGATATGAACCACATATGGACCCACTAGAATCATTGCATGTGTGTTCTTTCCACAAACCACACATGGATCAACCAGTGTCATTGCATGTGTGTTCTATCCACAAACCACATATGGATCAACCAATGGCATTGCATGTGTGTTCTTTTCACAAACCACATATGGATCAATCGGTGTTCACTGCATGTGTGGTCTTTCCACAAACCACTTATGGATCCACCAGTATTCATTTTATGTGTGTTCTTTTCCACAAACCATATATGGATCCATTAGAATCATTGCATGTGTGTTCTTTCCACAAACCACACATGGACCCTCTAGAGTCATTGGTTGTGTGTTCTTATACTAAAACCAGCACTAGAGTCACTGCATGTGTGTTCTTTTCCACAAACCACACATGGATCAACCAGTGGTCATTGCATTTGTGTTTTTTTCACAAACCACATGTGGACCCACTAGAGTCATTGCATGTGTGTTCTTATACTAAAACCAGCACTAGACTCATTGCTTGTGTGTTCTTTTCACAAACTACACATGGATCCACCAGTGTCATTGCATGTGTGTTCTTTTCCACAAACCACATATGGATCAACCAATGGTCATTGCATGTGTGTTCTTTTCACAAACCACATGTGAACCCACTAGAGTCATTGTATGTGTGTTCCTGACATGAACCACATATGGACCCACTAGAGTCATTGCGTGTGTGTTGTTTCCACAAACCACACATGGATCAACCAGTGTCATTGCATGTGTGTTCTATCCACAAACCACATATGGATCAACCAATGGCATTGCATGTGTGTTCTTTTCCACAAACCACACATGGATTAACAAGTATTCATTGCATGTGTGTTCTTTTTACAAACCACATGTGGACCCACTAGAGTCATTGCATGTGTGTTCTTATACTAAAACCAGCACTAGACTCATTGCATGTGTGTTCTTTTCACAAACCACACATGGATCCACCAGTGTCATTGCATGTGTGTTCTTTCCACAAACCACACATGGATCAACCAGTGGTCATTGCATGTGTGTTCTTTTCCGCAAACCACATATGGATCAACCAATGCCATTGCATGTGTGTTCTTTCCACAAACCACACATGGATCAACTAGTATTCACTCCATGTATATTCTTTTCACAAACCATTTGTGGACCCACTAGAGTCATTGCATGTATGTTCTTATACTAAAACCTGCACTAGACTCATTGCATGTGTGTTGTTTCCACAAACCGGCACATGGATTAACCAGTGGCATTGCATGTGTGTTCTTTCCACAAACCACATATGGATCAACCAGTCACATTGCATGTGTGTTCTTTTCACAAATCACATATGGACCCTAGAGTCATTGCTTGTGTGTTCTTATACTAAAACCAGCACTAGACTCATTGCACGTATGTGCTTTCCACAATCCACACATGGATTAACCAGTGGCATTGCATGTATGTTCTTTCCACAAACCACATATGGATCAACCAGTGGCATTGCATGTGTGTTCTTTTCACAAATCATATATGGATCCACTAGATTCATTGCTTGTGTGTTCTTATACTAAAACCAGCACTAGAGTCATTGCATGTGTGTTCTTTCCACAAACCCCATGTGGATCCACCAGTGTTCACTACATGTGTGTTCTTTCCACAAACCACTTATGGATCCACCAGTGTTCACTGCATGTGTGTTCCTGACATGAACCACATATGGATCTAGCAGTGTTCACTGCATGTGTGTTCCTGACATGAACCACATATGGACCCACTAGAGTCATTGCATGTGTGTTCTTTTCACAAACCACACATGGATCCACCAGTGTCATTTCATGCGTGTTCTTTTCCACAAACCACATATGGATCAACCAGTGGTTAATGCATGTGTGTTCTTTTCACAAACCACATGTGGACCCACTACAGTCATTGCATGTGTGTTTCTGACATGAACCACATATGGACCCACTAGAGCCATTGCATGTGTGTTCTTTCCACAAACCACACATGGATCAACCAGTGTCATTGCATGTGTGTTCTATCCACAAACCACATATGGATCAACCAATGGCATTGCATGTGTGTTCTTTTCACAAACCATATATGTATCAACCAGTGTTCACTGCATGTGTGGTCTTTCCACAAACCACTTATGGATCCACCAGTGTTCATTGCATGTGTGTTCTTTTCCACAAACCACATATGGATCAACCAGTGGTCATTGCATGTGTGTTCTTTTCCACAAACCACATATGGATCAACCAGTGGTCATTGCATGTGTGTTCTTTTCACAAACCACATGTGGACCCACAAGAGTCATTGCATTTGTGTTCTATCCACAAACCACACATGGATCAACTGGTGTCATTGCACGTGTGTTCTTTCCACAAACCACATATGGATCAACCAGTGTCATTGCATGTGTGTTCTTTCCACATACCACACATGGATCAACCAGTGTCTTTGCATGTGTGTTCTTTCCACAAACCACTTATGGATCCACCAGTGTTCATTGCATGTGTGTTCTTTTCCACAAACCACATATGGATCAACCAATGGTCATTGCATGTGTCTTTTAGGAGAGCCCTAACCTTAGCCCCCCAATGGATCCACTGTCAGACCGAGTCTTGTAGAAGGCACGCCATAACACAGTTGTTCTGCTTGACGATTGTTAACATACCGTTCGATTGGGGCGCTTGGACGATTGGGATGGTCTTCGTGAGAGCAATCCTCGAGTAGGCTGTTCTGTGGCATGATTGGCCATGCTTTCTCTGGACAAACTGGCATGTTGCGAGTGTCACGACTCACGATTTCAGTGGGCCATATCCAAGTGTCACATCCCCGTTACTTCTCTTTGTCCCCGTACTTCTCTTTCTTCCCCTCGAAGCCACTTCCCCACTTCACTTCCATCCTGCCATAGCCGCAAGCCGACGACATCCGCCAATTCTCGGGTCGCTACCTTCATGCTAAGAAATCATTTTACAAGCTTTTGAAATTATCCTACATATTCCTGCTATTCGCCAATCTAACTGCTGATATTTTTTCCGATTTCTCGACAAACTTCAGATGTGGCAGATGCTGCAGCCCAAGAATCTGGAGATCCTCGCGTGCAACTTCGCAGCGATGTTCCCGCTCGTGTGCTCCCACCCAGGATGCTTTCGCCGTTACTCCTACCATGAGCACACGCTCCACGAGCTCGCATGCCCGCATGGCGCGTGCTCCTGCACGGAGCCGGGCTGCAACTACATCGGCCCGCCGGCAGAGCTCGTCATCCACCTTGCAGAGGGGCACTTGATCGAAGTGATTAGGATCTCATACGGACAAGCCCAACTTCTCCAAGAGCAGGTGCCATTCACTGACTTGGCACGCCGCCGGCTAATTTTCCAGGGGGACGGCTCTATTTCGTCCTCACCATAACCGCCGGTGTTCCGGGAACTAGAGCCGGGCCCACCGTCATGTGTGCCGTATGCGTCAGGTCTGTCTCGTGCGCCTGACCCGTATACACGGTGCGCATGTGGGCGAACTCTTAGCCGCCATCGTCGGATAGCATTCTTGTGCTAGCCGAGGCGTCGAGCTGCCCGACGCCACGGGAGGTGGAGTATGTGGACCTAAGGTCGATCCTATGTGTGCCATCTCAGTACCTTATCGGTGCTGGACCGAACAGGCAGATGCATTTCTACATTTGTATCGAAAAGACCGACATGGAAATGTAGTACTTGTGCTGTCGTTACTGTTAGACTTAAGCAATGCTTCTCAGGTGCTTAGAGCATACGTGTTGTGCGAATGTACCCTAGTTGTAGTTTTCAGTACTCCTTAATAATTTGACGAGTTATTATATTGGTCCAATCAGCTTGCTGTTGTCATGTTGCAAAGTCTGCTTGCTCTGGACAGACCGGCAATACCGTGTTCTCCCACTCCCGCATGTCAGTGTCACGTGTTCTGAGGGCCCACCTGCCAGTGTCACGCCTCCTCCTCTTCCTTCCCCTCGAAGACACTGTCCCAACTTCTCTTCCATCCTGCCACTCCCGTCCGATGGTTGTAATCTGATTTTTGTTGGATTGTTTTACAAGTAATCGACGTTGATAATGCAACATGCAAATGGCACAGACACAATTTCTAAAGTGGAAGCACTCACACGCTGCTATTGCACATATTTCTCAATATAGCTCGACAAACCCATTACAATAATTGTACTCGCATTAAACACAACCGAAATTGCAACCATCCTAAACAACATCTAAACCCACATCACACCGCTGTCGTCGGAGTTCACCTCGATTGGTGACACCGACGTTCCCTTCCCAGCGACATCCACTCCTGCCCGTGGCTTGCCCTTCGCCAAGGAGGCAACAATGGCATTCTGCACAGCTTCGTCCCCGTCGTCCTCCACATCGGAATCGACAATGACGAAGGTGACGGGGTTGGCGTGGACCGAGCGCCGTCGCGCCTGGTGGCTCCTGCTCGAGCTCGACGCCGCATCAGTCCTTCTATAGGTAGGAGGGGCCGAGCTTGCATACGTAGCATCGTCGCTCCTCTCAAGAAACCATGGCCATTTGATACTGCGACGGTAGGATCTTGGGGTGGATCCGCCGCGGCGAGCCCAACCGGAAGCGCTGGAGCGGATGGATCTGCCGGCACGAGCCATGACAAGTTCCTAGGAGGGAGTAAGATTGTGGGCCAGGCGTGTCTGGTTCCTGAGCAAGGCCTCCCAGTGATGTATGTATGCGGGCATGGTGCCAAAAAATTTCTTCCAATGCGCGCGAGAGGGCTTTTGAACCACGAAGGCGCGAGGTTTGGTTGACAAGTCCACACGCTAGGTCCCCCACCTGTCAGCCGAATGTGGACGGTAGGATTCTTCCCGAGTTATTAAGTAGGGATAAATCACGCTTCACCACAACCCTGACATCCAAAGGCTCCTCTTTCCTCTGCCCTCACTCCCCTCACTCATGGCTCGCAGCTCGTGCAGTTCGTCTCGGGCGGAATCAGGGTCGGCTCAATGCCGTCAGGAGGGTGCCCCCATCAGGTACCGGAGGGCGCCCTACGATTACAACCCCGATATGCTGTGTTTGTGCGGTGAGAAGATGCCGAGATGGATTTCATGGGCCGACGAAAATACTGCAGGAAAATTCAGCAACTGCAGCATCAGAGCGGTAAGTTCCTACTGTAGGTACAATGGTAACCCGGATCCGGAAAGCGTAATTTAATTCTTTTTTTTGTTTCCTTCGATCTACTACGCAGGAAGGGAGGGGGACTGGCTGTGACAAGTTTGTGTGGATCAAAAATCCACTGACAGGTTTTCATAGAGAGCTTGTTCAGGATCTGCGTGATGCTGTGTGGGACAAGAAAGAGGAGATTCGTGCGATGGAGCAAGATATCTGGGAGCTTCGCCAGGTGCAGGGGAGGCAGGGGCAGGGAGGTGGTGAGACAGACAGGCTCAAGATTAGGCCAGATAGTGGAAACAATTTCCTCATTATCTGGGCATTATCTGTTGCATTTGCAGTTTATGTTGCCATGTCGTTGTCCAGCAGCTGAAATAAGTTGCTGCTTCGTGGAGTGTAGCAGCGAGCTTAAGAAATTGTTTTTCAGCCCAGAAACTTATCATAAGTGTAATGCTAATAGCAGGGATTTATTAAGCGCCTATAAATAATTCATGTTTGTGCCACTAACACCCATCGATTTTGGAGAGGATTTAACCGCTCAGCTATCGCGATTATTCAGATAGTAGTGACACAGTCACAATTTTGGATTCAACTAGTGTTGTCGGCCGTATCCAATCCTAAAGTCACGATACATTTTACTCCGAGTACGGGAGGCAGATTGTTTCGCCCCACAACTTCCACGCACACAGCTCCAGAGTTTAACCGAACTACATATATAGGTTCAAGTTCAATACATCATTAGACTACTACACTACTAGCCCTCTTTCTCTGCTTGGGTGCCAACTTTCTTCCTCTTTCCTTCACGTCCACTAGCTTCTTCATCTCCTTTCTTCTTCCTCTTCCTGGGTGCCAATTTTCTTACCTTCACATACCCTCCATCTTCGGGCCGAGGGAAGTCAGGCCAATCAGCACTAGAATCTTGTCCGGCATCATCACTCCACTCGTTTTGGTTTTCTTCCCGCAACAAAATCATAGAGTCGGCTGTCTTGTTTCTTACCTTGTGCTTCCTGTAAAAAAACAGTACATGGATTACTACCTTATATCTACAGACTATAAACAATTTTTTTGTGTGAATGTACCATCTCATACATAGGTTTGGGAGCATTAAGGAGACATCCAGCTGCTCTATGGACTATAAGATGGCAGGTCTTGCATCTATTTTTGCCCTTCTTTGTAGCACAGAAAGCCAAACCCTTCTTCTCGAGAAAATTGTTAAACCTATTCACCTGGGGTCTTTCTTTGCCCCTTTTTGTAACTGGCTGGCAAAGCTCGAAAGACAGTTGGACTTGAGGCCACTGAGATGGGTCTGTACATGGCTCGACGGATCCAGCGTACGCAGCTCTGAACTTTTCCATAATGTAGTAGTTTGACAAATACTGATCCAAATGTGGTAGAGTTCTTTTCTTCACCAAGAAGGCCAAGGCGTGGTCGCAAGGTTTCCCGGTATGATGCCACTCCAAGCAGGTGCGTTCTCGTAGCTGGATGTTCACAACATCCCTTTTGCCACTCTTGGACATATCGACCACCTCACAACTTCTGCTGGTTGACGGGAGAACCTTAAGATGAGCAAGTCCTCAGCTTCTCTTGTGCAGTTGCTGCACAACCGGCAGTAGCAATGTCCTCTAAGTCTCCTACCAATCTCTCTCCTTATATTTAACAGCTTCATGATCATACCACGTATGTTGTCCATCAAGATATGAACAGGACGCACTTTTATGTCCTTCACCCAGTTATTCAGGCATTCTGCAAGGTTGTTGTTTATGTAATCAACTTTGATGTCAGGGTTGAATTGACTCCTCTTCCATAGCTACGAATGATGGATGGCTAAGTACTCTGGAAGTTCAGGGGCTTCAGCAAAAATCTTGCTCATGAAATATTCGTTGCTACTAGGTTTGTAAACTCTAGCAGCAGGAAACATGTAACGAAATACGCTGCCTGCGTAGTATGAGTACAAGTTGAGCATCATATGGGCCTGTCATTCTCTACCTTCAGCTCGTGGGAACACCTCCTTCACTGCATTCATCAGCCCTTTGCATGCATCCGTGGATATAGCCAATGGATCCATGTGGCCTATTGATCTCCTAAGCTGCCTCATAAACCAGACCCAGTTTTCCTCTGTTTCTGTTTCAAACAGCCCGAATGCCACTGGGAACATCTAGTTGTGACCATCAAGTGTTGTGGTAGATGGCAGGCAGCCTTTCCATTTCCCAGTTAGGACAGTGTTGTCTACACTCAGATATGGCCTACAGCCGTCCTTGAATCCCTGGATGCAAGGTTTAAGCGCCATGAAAAATCTTTTGAAATATATTTTACCACCTTCTGATTCGGTGTCAATCTCCACAACACTCCCTGGACACCTAGCTTGTACCTCCGCCTTGAAGTTGTACATCACCCTGAAGCTATTGGTCCAATCCCCGTGCAAGACCCCCAAATCTTTCTCTTTACCTTTCCAAACCGTGTAATACGAAAGGACAATGTTGTATTTAGAACCGAGGCTAGTCTGAATATTCTTCGCTGTCTCCTTAGGGTTATCCTTTAGTATGGACATAGATTGCATAGCCACCCACTCCGTATCAGAGGATTTTAGTTTGCTGCCTGTCGGACACATGTGTGGAGGGCCCATTTTGTTCACCTGCAACACAGATTCATTTAAAAGATAAGCGGAGTCGACTAGTTGCCAAAAAGATATCGCATATCAATTGTAGTTATAGAGTGAAAAGAGAGAGAGAGTTCTAATGGTTTGCTGCATTCATTGCCCCAGTACCCTAATTGCATTCGACGCAGGTAAGTCTCTTGCTGTGATCCTCCATGGACAATGTACCTCGACCCATCCATTCATCCATGTTAACTTGCAAACGGCCTCATACCTCTGGGCAGTGTTCTTCAGTCGATAAACGCCGAACTCCTCCTTTATACAAAAATGCCGGAACAACATCCTGAACTCATGCATGCTCCTGAACTCGGTGCCGACCGAAATTATAGGATACTCGTGGTCATGTTTCATTTCTTCTACTTCAACACCCAAAACATCGACTGGAATACCAACCTCATCGTTAAGTTCCTCGTTTATTTCATCATCACCAGATTCTTGATCCTCTACAGTGCCTTCTTCTTCATCTGATTCAGAATCCTCGCCATCATCTCTAATGCCTAGTACTGCACACATCATATTGACTCCCATGGGTGGGGCTGCACCATCGTCTCCACCCGGATGGACCGGAACATTGCCCCAATCGACCTCACCGGCAACTCTGTTTTCTCCAAGACACTCGGTTGGTTCTGCTGCAACCACATGGGGTGGTCTTACGTTTGCACGCATCCCAGGTACTTTAGTGGACAAACAGCAGTCAAAATCAATTTCATCTTGAGTGTTACAGAACCCTCTTGCTCTTCCTGTGTAGATCCTCCTTCCTGATGTAATCTTTCCTGATGGTATCAGTAGGGCTTGACATCCGCGTTCCATTCCCCATCAAACTAGGATTTTTGCTGCCGCTCTTGGGTGTGATCTCCTTACTGCCTCCCCTCATGGGTGTTGGCTCTAGGGTGCTGGCATTATTTCCTGACCTCTGCGGCGTGTTCTTCTTTGAATTAGCCCTTTTGCTGCTACTATTGGGCGTGTTCTCCTTCGTGCTGGCATTATTGCCTGACCTTAGCGGCGTGTTCCGCTCCAAATTAGCCCTTTTGCTGCTACTATTGGGTGTCTTCTCCTTAGTGCTGGCATTATTGCCTGACCTCAGCGGCGTGTTCTGCTCCAAATTAGCCCTTTTGGTGCTACTATTGGGCGTGTTCTCCTTCGTGCTGGCATAATTCCCTAACAGCGGCGTGTTCCGCTCCAAATTAGTATTTTTTTCTGCTCCCACTTGGTGTGGTAGCCTCCCTGCTGGCCATCTTCGCCTCTTTGCTACCACTCCTGGGAGTGTTCACCACCGTGCTAGCCTTCTTAGCATTTTTGCTGCTACTGTTCGGTGTGGCATTTTGACTGGATCTCAGGGGTGTACTCTGCGGTGTGGTGCCTTTTGTCGTGCTACTCTTGGGTGTCCTCTTCTCTGGCATGGTCTCCTTGGTGGCATTCTTCTTCGGGGTGGCCTTTCTAGGGATGCTCTTCCTGCTCCTCTTTATGACGCTCCTCTATAAGACTCTCTTCTATTCAAAGCTACCCTTAGTCGCACCAGCCCCAGTGATGTTATGGATCAGGTCACTCATGCCTTCTAAAAGTCCAGCATCTCTATTGTCGAGTTCTAGTTCCTCTCCAACCGTGAGCACTATCAAGTGGAAGTACACTTCACCTCTATAATGTTTCCTTGTAAACGATATGACTAAATCACTGGTATCTTTCACTTCGATAGCCTTTTTGCTCCTGTAACCATAATATAACAAATGTGCTTCCTGGGAGGACCCCCACAGCACCTTCACACGTAACGATGCCATCAGGTCAGATAACTCTACCACTTCAGGGTCGTATCTGCCAAGGATTACATCAAACTCGTCATAGAATTTTTCTGTGCCATCATTTAATTTTGCAGTATAATCCGTGACACCGATACATACGATTACTTTGCCATCATCAGGTTCTTCAGGATAGAAACCTCCGAGAGGTTCGAGAGATGGAGCGGAACCATCAGACCCAGCCCCAATGCCACCGCCGCCATCACCAGCGTCATCGTTAGCTGGATCAACCTCGGTGGAAGTACCAGGACCAGGAGCAAGGCGAGGGCCCTTAGCAGCGGGAGCTACATTATATGGTGGACAGGCAGGGCCCCTTCTAACAACAGCCACAACAGGATCAGCTGCTCCCATGCCACATCGACGATCAGGAGCAGTTCCCACAACAGCAGTGTTTCGAGTGCTGGCAGAGTCCAGACCATGAGTTGGCTCTAGACCAGCAGCTCGCTGAACCCGAGCACGGGTTCGAGGAGGAGACAAGGCATCAGTCTTTGCAACAATAGTGGGGCCGCCTCCAGAAGCCTTAGTTTTCTCAACAGCGGCAGGGATTGGGTCAATAGCGTCTAGATCAACAACAACACGAGGACGACCAGTACCAGCAGATTCCAGAGCACGGGTTCACACAACTTGAGGACGGTTTCGAGGAGGAGCAGCACACAAGGCGGCGGTCCTAGCAAAAACAACGGGGCAGCCTCCGGAAGCTTTAGTTTGCTCAACAGCGGCATCGATTGGGTGAGCAGCAGCCGCAACAACACGGGCACGGGGACGGGGACGACCAGTACTAGCAGATTCCAGAGCAGAATTTTCCACAATGGCAATACGAGGACTCCTACGAGGAGGTTGCCTAACAGAAGCATGTCGCGGTCGAGGAACCACATTTTGCTCAACAACAGCAGGGGTTCGAGTTAGACCTCCCTGTCCAATAATAGCTAGGCGACTCCTAGTAGCAGGAGCTTCCTCATCCAGTATGTTACACACCAACATAACCACGCAAAGCCCAACATGCTATTTCATCAACCCAATTAGCTGATTGTCACATGCTATAGGAACCTTGAAGCCTTGTTCATCAAGGATGCTGAACCGTGCAGTCTGCTCTGGCCTCATTTCAGCAAGTTCACACGCAACAGCAACCAAACTAGGGATAGTGCATAACTGCACATGCGCTACTTCCATCTTCAGATTTTGAGCTTGTTTCCACGTGCTCTTCCCATGTGCTAATTTAATGAGGTAGCCATAGATGCTGACCCGAACCGTGTAATTGGGTTCAGCGGAGATCCTAGTTGATAGAAAATTGGAGACAAAAGATAAGAATTGGTTGTCAGCGTCATGCTAGCAAACAATTTTATGTTTGATATATCTCTGTAATGCCAATAGCCGGCTAGAAGTTATAGGTAGTGCGAATAGCAAAGAGAAGAGTAGCTCACCCGCAATTAGCCAGAAGTACTTCTTCCTCGGCAAATAGGTCTGCCATCCTTCCCGCTGCTCAGCTCATCGGCGGTAGAGGCGGGCTAGATCGTCGCAACGGCTGGCACGACATTCGGCATTAGAGATCAGTAGCAGCGAGTAGGCGCCGGGAGTCAAATGCCCGAAGAGATCATTCTGGTTGGAGAGGGGATTTCGACGCCGTTGGTGCTAGGGTTCATGCGAAAGGAGGGAGGGAGTGGATTTGTGAATTTGGTCAATGCACCATGCTCCTTTAGTCTCTCGTTTCGCCTACGTGGTTGCCATGTTGGCGCTCGCGTCACGGAAATATTACAGACATGAGGGTCCCGACCGTCTACTTCACGGGGCAGTTTCACGGCATGTTTGGATTTGGTAGGGTGAGATGAGTTTGCATCGAAATGGTCCCTCTCGGTAGTTGGCGGCCCAACATTTCGAAACGTGGCAATTTCAGGCAACTTAGGTACCGCGGTGCACTCACCCGCGAACTTTGGTACCGCACACCGGTAGCCCCATAAGAATTAGGGTTTTAGACATTTATTCCTTATAAAGATTTCACAAAAATAATTTTGATTTCTCTTGATAATGGTAAGGATTTAAAATGGCTAATGATGATTATATCATTCTATACACACTTAGCATCATAATGGAATTCCTATATATATACCCCTAATAATGCTTTAAATCTTTATGATTTAAAATATGGTGATTTCTTCTACTCAAATCAACTAGAGTTAGGATAATTTGCCTTCATGTCTTGTGGCCATGGATAATAACTCAACTTAGAGGGAGCTATTGGGATTGCTTTACAAAAGTGATCTTGATGGTATATGAGACTAGATCTTTATTAGGGTTTAAGACAATCAGATGGACAAGGCTTCCATCAATACACTCTCCACTAGTATCCTACTTATCTCTTAGACATTTCATTTGACTAAGAGATACTATCCATTGACTTCCTAAATATAGGAATTGGTTTAACTACCCTCTTTATTCAAGGGTTTTAAACAAAGAGGTAGACATGGGTTTTGTCATGGCTTGATAGGATTTTGGTTAAGGGTTTCTCAAACACTCCTACCATAATACCTCACTAAGCTTATCTTTAGACAAGGAATTCCTTTCCTAAATATACTCTATAAATCTCCCTTACCTTAGTCACAGAGATCACTTTTTCCTAAATAGGTTAACCATCAGACTCCACCATATGCATCATTATATGATGACATGGTCATGCCACTTCAACAATATTCATCCTTCATTCTTCTCCTAGTACATATGACTTCCATTTATAAACTACCCTTGAGGAAGTCATTCATTTAATTAGTTATCACTTCATTAATCCACTCTTGTAACATTTTTACTTTACTACACAACTTGCACTTCTTAACTACCCTGGATGAATTCATCAATGTAGTTGTTTCTAACTCCCTCCATAAACTCCTTTATATTAGCCTTGCATCTACTTCTAAGGCTTGCAAGATTACAATTATTTTTATCCCACATGTGGTAACAATCCTCTGGGATGGGTAGGGTACTACTCTCCACAATACAAGTTTGTTCTTTTATTAGCTTGGTTTAGCTAATATTCCTCCAACTACTCCATACAACTCATATTATATACTTCATCATACCCTAGCTTGGCCACTCATGATCAAGCTAGATGATTCAGCTTACGAGGGCTTTCCTAATTTAGTATACTCACAACCCTACTTCAACAACTAATCATCTATTCTCAAGTGATTTGAGAATGATGGCTTCCATACTTTGATCAATAAGCTTAGGATTCTAATTGTTTGATCTAAAACCTATTAACACTAAGTACTAGACTTGTAATACTAGTCTCTCTATAAGGCTTATCTTGTTAAGGAAACTTACTTGAGGTTTATACCTACTTGGCTTAACAAGGTTATTATTTGATACTCTAATACTACTAGCTTTCTCATAGCTTCATGATCACTAGCTTAACTCTTGGGTTTAGGTACTTCTTCTAGTTAAATCATGAGTGAGTTAACTCCTCCAACATCTGAAGGTTTGATCTCCACTAAGGATCACATTCCATTGATGATGGCAACCTCTACCTTAGCTTGTTCCTTCTTCTTATTAATTTACTTAAGGTCTTTCGAAGGTCAATATAATAGGTCAAAGGCTAAGAGTCAATAAGTTCTAAGTCAGGAATTGATCACTCAACATTGATGATCAATGGACACTAAGACCTAATTAAATTAGAATGTCATCTATCAAAATAATAATAAGGATATGAGATGAATGGTCTTGGCTTGTCTTCCATTCTACTTCATTTGTGATAAGAGTTCATATTTAAGAACTACCATGATACCCATGGTAGGAATATCTATGGCAAACAAGTGTTTCAAGATTAAGTTATTAAGTTTCTTTACTTGAGTTATAAACTTAATTGAGTATTCAAGAGTTGTTATAATGAATACCCAGAGATGATCTCTATAGGATCCATAATTATTCATTAAATAATGTGTTATGGGTTTAGCTTGATTCCATTTGATCTACCCATCGATCAAATTATATTACCCAAATATAAGGTTTTAGCAAAGGTCATATTGAAACTTATCGCAATCAACTTGATGATCTAATTTAGTTCCACCAAGTTAAGAGAAGCTTCAATCACTTTGACCAGTTTTATTTAAAAGTGCGAAAATTATCTAGATTTTATATGCATGAAGGCAATGCACACACCTCATCTCAACTTATTTCTAAGCTCTAATGCTGGGGTGTTACAAACTCTCCCCCTTAAAATAAACTTCGTGCCTGAAGTTCGTACTCTCTTACGTTTCAGAATGAGGAGTTGACTTGTATTGATCATGTTATTTCTCAACTCCATTGTGACCACAAATGTGGATAATTGCAGTATCCCGTATCTAGATCTTTTTCCTTGCATCCTCTTCATACTTGGCAACTTCCAACTGTCGTTTTCAATATGTAATATTACTCTTTCTACTACAATCCCTTGGGTTATGTCTTCATAGTCCTACTTAGGATTGGTTTTGGACACATTTCATCCAATTCGATTAGGCTCTCCTATTACTCTACACTAGACTATTTTAGTAGGCTCTCCTCCTCTTTAAGGACAACTTACCAGCTGTTTCCCCTTTATAACTAGTCCACTAGGGTTAAGAAGTTAAGTCTACTTTGATCATTCATCCGAACATATTCTGGAGAGTACTCTTATACAGATGACTTCTTATAACCTTATGAGAATAGCGCCTAATCTTACCATCGTCTAGTAAATCTTCCCCAACCTTTAGTTAGAAAGTTAGACAACAACACTTCAGTGTTTATTGTTTACTCTCCCCCTTGGGGAGATTTTCTATACATGAATGCAATGCACACACCTCATCTCAGCTTATTTCTAAGCTCTAATGCTGGGGTGTTACAGACTCTCCCTCTTAAAATAAACTTCGTCCCCGAAGTTCGTACTCTCTTACGTTTCGGAATGAGGAGTTGACTTGTATTGATCACGCTATTTCTCAACTCCATTGTGACAACAAATGGGGATAATTGCAGTATCCCATATCTAGATCTTTTTCCTTGCATCCTCTTCATACTTGGCAACTTCCAACTATCGTTTCCAATATGTAGTATTACTCTTTCTACTACAATCCCTTGGGTTATGTCTTCATAGTCCTACTTAGGATTGGTTTTGGACACATTTCATCCATTCCGATTAGGCTCTCCTATTACTCTACACTAGACTGTTTTAGTAGGATCTCCTCCTTCTTAAGGACAACTTACCAGCTGTTTCCCCTTTATAACTAGTCCACTAGGGTTAAGAAGTTATGTCTACTTCGATCATTCATCCGAACATACTATGGAGAGTACTCTTATACAGATGACTTCTTATAACCTTATGAGAATAGGGCCTAATCTTATCATCGTCTAGTAAATATTCCCCAACCTTTAGTTAGAAAGTTAGACAACAACACTTCAGTGTTTATTGTTTACTCTCCCATTGGGGTTTCCTAATGGTCTCTAAACTTCATGTATAATACCCATTAACACAATAGTTAGGATATCGGTCTCCATCTAGCTTATACCTTACCTATATAAGGTCTCACAAAAGAATTTGCGGTACACCCACACAATTGTGGATCTCCGAAATGAATCTTCCAACGTTACTTGTCTTCCTTTTATCTTCTTAAACATTGTTTTTCACTGATAATCCTGATTTCGCTAAATGTCTCGAAAGTCGTTCGCTTAAATTTTATACTTATTTAAGTCTATTTTAGCTTAGGCCATGTTTTATGCTCTTTAATTTATACAATCATGACCTAACTACCTAAACCGCAAGGATACCAGCTATGGATACCAGCTGTGGATCCTCCTAGGTGTATGGATTACCCTACGGGTTTTCGACTTCTTACTGGCATTCTCTCTGAGTTGTCAGAGCTTGAATACCACCCTTGTTCCAAGACTTCTTATTTGCACTAATTCATGATACTTCCATGATCTTGGGACAACTACTTCATTAACTTTTGAGAAATATCACCTATCTTGTGTGAACTTAAATTCATCCCTTCATGTTGCTCCACACCTTGTCTGCATTAGTATTCCTTCTTATTGCCAGCTCATAGTGAGTTGGGATTGATCCATCCTTCAAAATAGTGTTGATACTCCTTAGATTTAACTTCCTTCTTCATGCAAGTCTTCATCTTGATCTATGGAAATCGTCACTCCCTTACACGAATTCCCTTTACAATTTAGGTCTATAACATCAAGTAATAACTTGATGATGCAACATGCATTTGCACACCAAGTCAAACTGTATGTACAGATCTAGTCAATCAAGAAAAACCAATAAAACCAAATAATACTCAAACATATACCATGTATTAAACATATGTCTTCGAAATATTACAACTCCCAACCAAGGCAAGACACTCCCTTTGTACACTACCTCCTTAGATTACAAGAGCTCTCTTGCCCATGTGAGCATGTTGTCACTTATTTCAGCAAGGCTCTCAAGCGCTACAATATGCATTAGCCATTATAAACATTATTCGAGCACTCTACTTTATGGATCACTTGTTATTCTTACGTTCCTCTCTCACTTTAGTGCTTATGGGATTTTCGTCCATGATGGCGCGAAGTTCGACGACTGCCTTCTGGTGCATAAGAACATCTAGTAGGTGCGTAATCTTGAGTAGAAGTACCAAGATTGATATTAGCCATTGAAAAATGACTAACATACTCATGATCTTCTTTAGGATTCTTCTTTCTTCCTTCGAGCGCATCTTCAAAGTAAGAGGTATTCTTTGCCTTTTCCATAATCCAGTCGTACATATTGGTATAGTAATTACCAGGACACTCTTCCAGCTCAACGGGATTGTTACTACCCCCATATGGTCCATAAGACTCTATAGGATTATAACTGGTTTCTACTCCATTACCAGATCCACAGGGTATAGGTTTTCCCACAATTTCATCATAAGACTGGTCTTCCCATCCGGTATTACCTCTAACGACATTATTGGGGCTGGGTGCATTCCAAATTTTTTGTTCCTCCTCATATTTGGTCCACGGGTCTACTAGTTGTGGAGCTTCAACTAGATAATAGGCATAGACTCCAGAGTGTGGATCATTAAACTCCGTTTCTTCAAACACCTCCCCCAAACAGACTGGTTTCGGGTGCTTTGCTTCTTTAGCTAACTTCTTTCTACGTGCCATTGCCTTTGTAGGAGTGATAAAATCCTCACTAACAGTGTCCAACTCTTGAACTAGCACTCGATGAGTGTTATGGAATGTGTTTAGTAAAGACTTGTAACGATCCATATACTCTACTTCTAGAGTAGGTTTAGTCCTTACTAGAGCAAAATGATCTAACTCCGGATCAGTACTAAGCGTTTTGTGAGGTATAGCAGTATAGGTAGTAACTACCAGTGCCTTGGAATTCTGTTCCCTTATCATGGTTATGGCTGCTACCACTTCAATCTAATAGGCTATTGCCATACATCTTGCTTCTCCCGATGGCATTTCTCCACGCACTCCCAACTTCTTGGGTAACATGATTAGGATACGGTACTTGGACAGTACCCGCCCGTCATAGTAACTGTAAACCTTGACACGAAGTCGAGACTCACAATCCAAATTCCATAGAAGTTGTCTTAGAGTGATTGTCAAGTCATCTTCATAATCATCTAAGGTCTTGTTCAATACTTGAACATTCCAAGGTGGATACCTAGGTGCCATTCTTGTACTGTAGATAAGAAATTATCACCAGTCAGTTAAAACTCATGGTACTTATTTAAAATTGCATCATAATAAAGAATCATCACACTAGAAACATGATGAGATTATTCCCAATTTAATATCCATCATATTTCTAGAGAACTCTTTATTGTTGCTAACATCCTTCCTACAGGTTCTACCCATTTACTAGGTTTACCAACCTAAGGTCAAAGCATATGCTCTAATACCAGCTGCGGTGACCCAGCATACCACTGCATGATGTAGTACACTATAGTCGTTGACATAACACCAATGAAACACCATTCACTAGTATTACATCCCTCAGAGTGGTACAACAGAAACACAGCAGGTCCAAGACATGACTATAGATTACAACTCGACTCTTTACAAAAGATCCAGAGAACACCCTAGGTTAAAGAGAGAGAAACTTCTACAAAAGAAAAGCCAGAAATAATAACTCAGAGCTATCTAGCTAAAAAGACTATCATCTAAACTATCTGGCTTGGAATTGCTACTGCGGCAATGCTCTACAGAAGTAGGTTTTATGGCTAGAGTATCTACTCCTATCTAATCAGAACTTCGTCTTTACTTCGGTTGATGAACATGTTGACTTCATTGACTTTATTGAAGAACTTGAGCTGTCGTTGATGGTTTCTTGAGAATCACTCGGTGTTGACGTCGTCTTTAGTGGCTTCAGAATCTAGCAAGGGTTAAGAAGGTATGGTTGAGTACGAGCGTACTCATCAAGTTCACTAAAAAGGAGTGTATGATGCACTATCTCTACAGCCACAGACCAAAGGTCATACGCAATGCAGGTTTTCATAAACATTTCTTCAAAGGTTGCTTTTATTCTAAAAACTATGTCCGACAGCCTTCACAGGTTGACCAGAACTTTCATGGTGTTCCTTTCCTGCCATGTTCGTAGCTCTTTCCCGGAACAGGGAGTAACATGTCACAGTTCTTACACTCTGTAGATGTGCGTTACTTTACCCATGAGAGACCTTATCTTTGTTGCACATCCGAGTTGCAGGATCGTTCACACTTCCTTGGTGTGAGGCCTAGACTAAGATCCAAGCCAATCACTACCCCTTCGCGACCCCATATGTCTGCACGATCCTTCGGGGCTGACTACAGCTCTGTTAAGCCCCCTTTCGGGCAGGCTATAACCCTGATGAGTTCCCGAAGACTCTATGAGCTAGTGATGCCCCTGGCAAGTTTCATATAGGTCCGCCTATACCTCTGACAGCCACTCATAGATAATCAAGACACCAAAATCGTGGGGCGTAAGGGTGCCCACCCATATGCTGGATCCACACAAGGAATCATAACTTCATGTTAAGGTCGTCTTGCCTACATACGAGAGGAAGAAGATACATATAACTTCTCCGTCCCATTCTAAATCTCATGGTTAACGCGTAATATACGATGCTAGAATCACTGGCGACATTGGTTGTTAAGTCCTAGATATTATGTTCCTTTACCACTGGAACTGTATCAATAGATTATTACCATTTTGTAAATAATCCATATTCATATTATTATGAAAATAGTGTTTTCTGTCCCTTTTGAAATGTAGGTGATGACAACATTCCAAGCATTTGATAGAAAATAACCAAAGGACATGAGCAAGCGTGAACTTGCCTTTTGTGATTGCAATATTATGCACTTACGGTCTTCAAGACACTAGAAGATCCAAAATCTCCAAATAGCATCATTGGTCTGGTAAGGACTAATGTTTAATGAAGCAGGATGCAATTATGCATAAGTAATGTAATGAAGTTTGATAAATGTGAATTCTCGGGATAATCATATCAAATCTAGGGTTTGGAAACTAGGAGTGGTTTCTTTAGAATGTGTTTCACTTTTATATCAGCTTCACATTCGTGCTTCTTATTAATGCTTGTGAGAGTGTGCAAAACAATTAAGTAAATACAACAAGTATCATACAATACTAAAGCACGCAATTGGGGCATGGTAAGTAAAAGATTTCTTAAGCAAGACTATTAATCATTTAGAGCTGTTATAGAAATGCTTGAGGATTACTTTTAATGTTTCTTACAAGAATAACTTTTGAGGAAAAGATTTCTTTACCAAGTAAAAGTAGTTAAACTTAAAGCTAACATTTTAAGATTTTTCTGATTAGTTATGAATATTAAAGAATAAAACAATTACCATATTTGACTAGCTATTCCACTTGAGGTGGATACTTTGATATTTTGAATATGTATTATATTATATGTGGCTCACTTCTTAATGTTTTATAGTAAGGTGGAGTAAAAGTATTATTTCCTTTATATAAGTGGTGGCTTTATAATGTTATAAGTCAATAGGACCACTTACCTATTTTAGAAGCAATGCTTATATTTTTATAAACATGGCAATGGCCTTACTTTAATTACTTCAAAACTTGGTTTACAGCTTTAGGTAGATTCCTAAACTTGTAGAAGAATTTGTAGTTAATATTTTGATGATCTTATAATGGGTAAAATTAAGATACACTTAATTTTTAAATGCTAGCTTTAGTAAATATTTCTAAAAATGGTTCGACCTATTTTTTACTTCACTTAAAAAAAATTGAACTTGTTATTACATTTTTATATTTTAAACAAATAAAGCCAAAGGTATATTATAATCCATTAAGATATTAGAAAATAATTTTAATCAAGACTTATTAAAATTTTACCTTTATTTGACTTCAAATGTCAAAGAGGATATTTTTAATGTGTAGACTTTATTTTTTGATCATTTTGGTATATTATAAGTATTTTTGTGATTATTAAATAATAAGATATGATTTTTATAAGTTTTATCACTTTACAAATGCTTAATAATTAATAATATTTAATTGAGTGACACAAAATGTAAAAAATAAGTTTATAAATGTATATTTTATTTTTCTAGGAATTTTGATATATTATACTTGTTTTTCTGAATTTTAAATAATAAAATATATTTATTTAAGATTTATACCTAATAGGATATTTACTAAAAATAATTATTATTTTATTTAAATTGGAACACAAAATATGATAATAGGTTTGGAATATAGAATTAATTTTTTTGAACATTTTGATATATAATACATATTTTCTGAATTATGAAACAAAAGATATTCAATTTATAAGATTTAATCATTTTATTAAATTCCTGGAAAATATTTATAATCGAATTTATAATGTTTAATCTATTTCCTAAACATGGAATACTTTTTTACCGGGTCCTAATCTACCTAGGGTCACTAACCCGTGGGGTCAGGGCCACGTCAGCAGCCACGTGAGCGGGGACTGGTCAGACGGCCTAAGGTGGCCGAAGTGACACGAGCATGACATCAAGATGACATCACGATGCTGGCGAGGTCCAGACAACACACGGCGGTGGCGATCTAGCGCGAACGAGCAAACACAGTTAGGCTTAATAGAACGAGTGCGTCGCGAGGAACCCTAAACTAGCGGCGCTGCTACCTAAAGGTCATCAGAAGATGGACGGCGGCGAGCTTCTACGATGGTGGTACATGGTGCTACGGCGATCCAGACCACCCAGGAAGCGAGAGAGACATGGGAAGAAGCGGATGCTCACCCTGATAATGATGGTGAGGTCGATGAGGCACAGGGAGATCTAATGATGGTGGATTGACGAGAATGGCCACGGTGGCTGACGAGATGCCGGGCTCGATTCCGGCCGACTCGGAGCGCGCCTGCTTGTGATACTTGTCAGAGATGAACGAGGAGATGATGGTGAGCACGACAGTGCCCCTGGTTGGCTTGGGGGCGGTCCATGGTGGCGAGGCCAACGGACTCTGGCGAGCTAGGGTTTCGGATTGCAGGGGAAAAGAGGAAGAGAGAGCACGAGAGAGAGAAAATGAGGATGAGGACGGGCAAGGGCGTCGCGGTGGCGGTCTTATCCTGTCAACACCCAAATTTTTAATCCCACATGCCTGTTATGCCATACATCGCAATCCCAGGATTACCATTTTTGCGAGACATAACAGAATTGGTACCACAGTACATCATCCATTACAAACCATAATAAAGGTCTTACAAATAAAGGATCTCATGATCCAGCCTTAATACAATCAAAGCAGCGGAATGTAAATGTAGTAAGGGCTCCATCTTCAGGGTCACATGCAATGCTAACGATGGGAGATGATCCTAGTTGTCATAGACCTCCTGCTGTCCACCTTCCTGGTAGTTCTCCTCATAGTCTGGCCACGGGAATAGCCAGGGACAAAGCCATGAGTACTCTTTAAGTACTCGCAAACTATCACTAACAAATAAGGTAGTTCTAGTAGGAATCTTAAGCTCTAGGTTTATTTGCAAACAGCCAGGTTTATTTCATAAGAGTTCAAAAGTAAAGAACCTACTTTAATTTTCTACATCACCTAAGTGGGAACCTAGTTTTCATGTCCACAACCCTGTTGTGGTCAAGTCAAGGTCATAGTTCAATTCACAAGTCATTTCGAAAACATCTGACAACGGAATAGCATGGCCACTCCAACTGTCCATGACCGCGGACGCGGCTATTCGAATAGTTTGACACTCTGCAGAGGTGGTACACTTTCACCACAAAATTCGATACATCTGTCAGGGATAACCCTGAATCATCATACTTGGTATGTGGATAATCAATCCTAACCTTTCAATTACAAACTCTAGTATAGGCACCTCCCCTATGAACTTGGCCTCCCAGCCATGGCCATCTGCCATCCTGGGCGCTGCATAGGTAGACATTCACATTCACGAGGTAGCCTCAGCTCAACCTCTTTCTGCGAGGGAACCCATACTAAGGCATATAAACTTCCAGTTAAGCCCTACCCAATTCATGTATTGTGGTTGTACGGTAAAATTGGAATGGTATCGCATCCGAACCCAACCATCAGTTTTTATCAAAATCAAGGCTCATGCCTCAAGAAGTTTCATCATCAATTCCTTTTGTGTTCATAACACATGTCAAAACATTTCAATATAAATAATCATCATTCCAAGGTTTTCATAATTATTTCCTCCAAGTATTCCCATCTAAATGATCAGTAGTAGTTTAGCACTAGCAACTAACAATGAGGGTGTCACTATTGAGGGGTGCTAATCAAGTGTAACTACCCAAATCTAGTTTTATGATTTTTATGACATCTAAGTATAACTACTTAGGCCTAGTTTTATACTCTTTATGGCATCTATCCTATTTTTCCAATACTCACAAATCACTAACTAAAGGTAAAGAACTTTGGTAAAAGTAAAAGAATAAAGCTTGCAAGTAAAACTTGGGATTGGTATAATCAAGGTTGCATAACCAAAGCATGCCTAATACATCTTGCATAGGTTATCTTGCAAGGATGGCTTGCATAGTTAACTTGTAGTGTTAGACTTGGATATATAGTATGCATAGATCTAGCTTGCAATTAGTGATGGCTTGCCTTGAGTAGTGAAGTGGTTGAAGTTCTCTTCTTCTTCGTAGTAGTACTCCTCCTCCTCGTAGCCCGGGTCGGTACTATCATCTGAATACGAGGTACACAATCACCAAACAATACTTAACTACTTCTATGTAGCACACAAAGGCTCACACTAGATGATCTAGCATCATCACAATCATCACATGAAATAAAAGACCTAGTCTTATTTTTCTTATTTTAGAAAAGTAATTTCTACTTATTGAAAATACTTAAGATTTAATATTCTCCAATTAAAATATGGGATCATGTTGACACATGTCATCACCACATATTCTAATACTTGGTAATGTGATTTAAAGTGGTGGTCATATTTTATAAAGTTTAAAATTACTATTTAATACAAATAAAGTGACTAGAAATGCCTATATAGCATTCTTTTGGTACTAGTCCAAGATCACTGCATGTAAACCTAAATATTTTTACATCTTTAGATAGATCTTGTCAAATGTGATTTTTGAGAGTTGGAATCAACTCAAAAGCATTTATAGTTGATTTTTGAAAAATGTTTGAAGTAGGAAAAGCCTCTGTCTTGTTATTTTTACTATAGGTGATCTATAATTTCAAATGGTTTGAATCCGACGGGCTTGGTTAGAAAATTTGAATACCTTTCCGACAAAATTGGAATCATGCAATTTGGTTCAGTAGAACTCTGTGAATCGATTTTTGATTCTACTGATAGAATCTAGTTTCAACTAAAATGAAAAAAGTCTATTTGAATCAACGGGCTCTGCGCGGGAAACTAATTGGGCCGGCCCAGCTACGCGGTGTGCACGCAGCAGGCTGCAGACCGGCGGGTCCCACTAGTCAGCGACTCGGCTAAGCCGAAACAGTAAGTTTCAATCTCGGCGCTATGATTAGAATAGGATCTAACGGTTGTGGTTCGTCATCTCCGTCGCACAGCGCCGGCGAGAATTGAACCCTAACGTGACGGTGGGGGTATGTGGGGGCTCACCTGGGCTCCAGCTAAGGTCAGTGATGGGGGCGAATAAGGTTATTGTCGACGGCGGTTCGAGGCGTGGTCACGGTGGCTCCTGGGGCGGCTCCTAGCTCCAGTTCATCTTCTCCTCTATAGCGGCTGCTCTGGTGAAATTCGGCGGGCTGGTGCTCGCCTTGCTCCGGGGAGAGGTGTGGGAGGTTTCTAAGAGAGAGGGGAGTGAGCTGGTGTGGAGAATTGGGGCTACGGTGGCCTCTATTTATACACCGGCGAGAGGGACACAATGGCATGGTCGGGCTCCTCCTCGACGGTGTTACAGAGGGCTATCGGCATTGCTGAGGGTAGGGGTCGACACGGTGCTTCAGGGCGGTCGTCATGCGAGTGATGGCGCGACAAGGGCCAGTCGAGAATGGTCGGGAGCGGTCCATGCTCTGTGCGGGAACAACGGCGTTCGAGACGCCGCACAATGGCCACGGTACACGCGGCGGCGAACGGGCATGTCTGGGGGGTAGCTAGGGTCACAGTGAGTGCGGGCACAGACGGAGAGGGTGAGGCGCGGCGTGTGTCGGCTACGGTGCTCTGGCGTGCTCTTGGCATGGCGGACAGAGAAGTGGGTGTGGCGATTATGGCTGGTCCATGGCTTGTCTCTGGTCGAGGGGTGGACAGAGGGTGGCAGTGGAGTGTGACCTATCTCCTGGACATCGTGGGAGAGGGCAGCATGGTCTATGGCGAGTGGGGCATGGTCGACCGGCACGGTGAGCTTGGGCGGCGCTGCACTGGTGCGACCGGCAAGGGGGAAGCTTGTCCACTGCACTGTTGGGCACTAGGGGGACTAGGGGAGAGAATTAAGGCACTAGTGGCGATCAATTACTTCTCCAAAAGTAGAAGTTAGGCAAGTGTTTACTGGTGTCTGCCAGGTGCTCGAACAAATGGCCGCATGAATTCAAAGTTTGAATTTTTGGATGAATTTTGGTGAGTCTGTTTGTCACATTCTTGGGTGTCTATGGTTGCTGGGAAATGTCAAGGGGAAATGATTTGAGTGGTTTTTGAAAAAGGGTTATCTATCCATATGAACTTGATTCAATTTTGCAATGCCCATTAAAATGATTTGGAATTTGTTTCTATTAGTTGGTAAAATTTGCTTGGATGCACTTTTACTTGTTCTAGCAAGGGGTGAAAAGAATTGGGAAAGTTTCTGTTAGAAATCTTTTACTAGAAACACTCAAAGTGGTCTAGTGGATAAGTTTGGCCAAAATGACCATTTGCTTATATGATTCATGTTTGATTTTCTTTTCTTTTGATTTAGTTTGTAAATGACCTAGATGATGTAGTATTCATCTTTAAACCATTCCTTATTATTTGTAGAAATCAAACATGCCAATTGCACTCATTCATACACTAATGCAATTCACACATACACTCAGATGAGATTTAATAAGAAAAGTTTTTGTTAACCCTAAACTTCGATGATTTGAACTTGATTATCTTGATTAATATTTTTGGGGTGTTACATATCTCCTCCCGGGCGACGGCAGCGTGCATCACGGCGGTTGAAAGCTTGTTGACAGCGGCAGACGACATCGGGCAGTGGCGACGTGCTAGCGAGCTGTCTGCGTGCGTGGGGGTGATGACAACGAACCAGTACATGGGCCTGGGCCGATGCTGGGCCGACACGAAGTGAGAGGGCAATGGAAACTGGCGCACGCGGGCATTAATTAGCGTGCACGGTTACTGACGAGGGGTAACCTCGGCAATGCTTATGGTGATGGACTTGGGGTTTCACGGAAAAGAGAATGCTGGGGATTTCGTCGGATGTCAGGGAAAAGAATGGAATCAAAGTCGCCTGAATATTGAGAAAACAGGCTATTACAAGTTGGCCTCTAGATTTCGGTACCCTTTCTTGGGCTTCTCCCGTCCTATATATAATAGGCCGGGTCTCAATGCTGTATGCGGATAGGTTTCATATACGCGTGATTACAATACCAACACAATGTGATTCATGGTTTCTTTCCTAATACAATCAAAGTCTTTGTCGGTTGCTTCCTTGGGATGTTATCTGGAATCTTCATGGGCTGTAGGCCTTTTACCCAATGTAGGGTAGCGAATAATGAGCATCCGAGTAATCATACCCATGTCAGTATCCCCCGAGACTCTATGTGAACCGCAGTTTCAGGTTGAGTCTCAAAGTTTTCTTTCTTCCTTGTCTCCTGTTTCTTGATTTTTATTTTTGTAGGGATTTTGGTACAATGAGTCTGATGCTTCCGACGGATCGGGAATCAGTTAATTGCTCCTGGCCAAAAACAAGGTTGACCTACATCAAACTCAAGTCCCTAGGCTCAAATCCGGAATTTGTAACTGGTGTAATTCAGTTCGAGCCGCTGAGGTCTTACCGAATACTAAATTCTAGTTTCTATTTTATCGAGTACCCAACGCGTCTGTCAGGATTTTTCATCATATCGTTGAAATGGATATTTTACTGGCATAGTGCATTCTTGTGCAATTACTAGGCCACACAGTACGAATCCTGGGGTCTTACCTTCAGGTTTTTGAACACGGCATTCGGATTTTGTCGTGTAGGGTGCGATCCGAGAGTTTTTTTACTTTCTATAACCTGCTGCCGATAGAAGTATCTATCATCGAATGTTTCCTTTGTTTTTCTTTATCGGGTGCATGCCAGTGCTCCTGATAGGAGTATCCCTCGAGGCTATGTTTGGATATATGTATCAAAATATAGGCTCGAAAATTTTATGGCACCAGTGCTTCTACACTTTTTGTCGGGTGCACGACTAGTGCTCCCGATAAGAGTAGCCCCCGAGGCTACAGTCATAATATTGTATATTCAAGAGTAGTCTCAAATCTTCTTCTGGAGCAATTTACTTTGACTCCAATTGAACTTCGTCGGGTCATATCCTTTAAAAAAGACGCAATTTACTGCAGTGCATTTGTTATTATGTCAGTGATGACGTATCTGATGCTGTTAATTTCCAGAGAACACGCCCTGACGGGACGTGTCGAACATGAGCCCATGCAACAGTAATGATGACGCGTGATAGCTTATTCAGCGGAGATTCTTGACTACATGTCCCCTCTCTACACGAAAATCGAGGCGTCATGCACTGTTCTCCGTTTTTACTGCAGCCATAACTTTTCTTTAACTTTTCCTTTACAGAATCTTTGCAACACGTGTCATCATCGTGCGACCTTCTGTTGGTTCAATTTTGCATCGAACGGTGCAGCCCTTGCATCATTGCTCTTTATAAGGGAGGAGGGGTGTGTTTTACTGTTTTACCTCACCTCCCCTTGCCTCATCTTCTTCCTTGCGCTCTTGCCCCCTTGCGGAGTCCTGTTCTTGCTCCCCTTCAAAAAACCCTGGTTCTTGTGCTATTGCTCCCCTTTGCTACCATGGGAAAAACCAAGGCTACTTGAACTTCTGCTGCCGCCACGAAGGCCACTAGGAAGAGGGCCGTCGAATGGGCCCCCACCAAGTGCACGGCACGGGAACTCCATGAGGCGCGGAAATCTGGTCATTTGACAGAGGGTTCCTTTAAGCTCCCTAGGGACGAAGCTACTCCCATCCCCGAGCCTGGCTGGAGGGTAATGCTCCTCTCTTTCCTCTTCCACGGTCTTCCCCTTCCTATCCACGAATTTCTTCGGGGCCTTCTATTTGTTTATGGCATGCAGCTGTATCAGCTCACTCCCAACTCTATTCTCCATGTCGCTTGTTTTGTCACTCTTTGCGACTGTTTTCTTGGGATTCATCCCCATTGGGGCCTTTGGAAACACTTCTTCTATGTTCATCGCAACGCCACTGACACCATTGTCCATGACGTTGGTGGCTCCATTTTCTCTGTCCGATCCGATGTTGATTACTTTGATTTCAAAATCATGGATTTTGTCCAAGGCTGGAAGTCCAAGTAGTTTTATGTCAAGGATCAACCACTTTAAGGCCAATCCTTTGGGTTAGTCCCCTTTGACCCAAAGAAAACCTGCCGCAAACTTGATTCCTGGGACCAGCGTCCTTCTGCTGAAGAAATGGCAGAAATCTAGGCCTTTGTTGATCATATTTCCGAGCTGCGGCATGAGGTTGGCAAAGAATTGTCGGGTCTCCAGATCCTGGCATACTTTTTGCGGATCTGCGTCCAGCCTCTCCAAGCTCGGTTGTCTGGTATGTGGGCGTATACCAGTAAGAAGGACCCGATGAGGATTTCCTTGGAGGACCTCCCCTCAAGGTGTATGAGAAGAGAGTCCAAAGCTTCACAACTTTGACGGCAAAAAGCCCGGTTCCTTCAACTTGCCTTGTGGAGCCCTATGGCAATAAGAAATGGCTTCCCGAGGTACATTTCCTTCACCTTCATATTTTCTTGTTTTCTGTTTGTAGATACATTTCTCAAGTCTTCCGCTTTCTGTAAGATTTTGATCACCTGAGATCACTTCCTCCCCTTCCCGGAAGTGGTGAGCCCCCTGTCCACCCCTCCACATCCGACGATCTCCCTATGACTGGGACTGCCGCAGATGAGGAGGGGGAATTCTCTGTGTCCGATTCTTTGTCGAAGACACAATCACTTCCTTCAGCTGGCTCTGGAGATTTCCGCGTGGAGCGTGCTGGCGAAAATAGGAAACACCCTTATGCTATGGAAAGGGTCGAGGATTCGGATGACTCGACTGCTTCCAAGCCTTTTGGTGCTTCTTCGATCGCAGCTGCTCCTGCCAAGATGAACTTGTTCCGTCTTGCGCAGGATGTGTCTTTGTAAATATTTGCTTTCTTCTTTTTATGTTTCACCGAGTGATTTTACTGCTGATGCTTCCTTCTTCTCTTGTTGTACTGTTGTAGTGATGATTAATATCTTCCCGCTTATCCTCTTCCCACATCTGTGGGCTGCTCCACAAGGAAAACTCCTCCACCATCGGTGGAGCCAAAATAAAAACCACTGTCTCCTGTGGAGAAAAACATACAGAAGGATGTTGCCACTTCATCCAAGCCGCCGCTGCAAAAAGGGAAGAAAAATGGCGGGTAAAGGGGTGGTGATATCTGAAGAGCCTGTTGATGTGGATATGATGGATGTAAGTTACTTTTGATGCCGGAATTTTTCCTTCCCCGTACACTTATTTTACCCTCATATCCTTTTGCTGTGATTTTTCTTTGCTCAGCCTTTGATGCGCGAGATGGTCGGTATGGCCTCTCATTTTATAAGGATCCGCGATGATGCCGAAGAGCTAAAGATCATCTTTGTAATCCCCTTGTAAAAATGTTCATCCTCTTTTTTTGTGATTCGCTCCTACAGCCACTACCAAGCAATCTGGAGTTATTTGGGATGAGGCGATGAAGCGCGCCAATGATCTGGAGGGCAGACTCTGAGTTGCGGAAGAGGCTTTGGAGGAGGCTAATCAGAAGGCGAAAACTGATGCTGAGGAAGTGGCCAGGCAAGTCGCTGCTCGAGATGTCAATCTATGGCAGTGCCCGGAGGCCCTTAATAACTCACTGACCCGTAAGTTTTTATCTGTGCGTGTTTTTTGTTTTGTTTCTTTCTTTTGGTTATCAACCTCTTCCTCTCTCTTTTTGTTGTTAGAACTGACTGGCTAGAACCTGGCGCTGGATGACGATAAGAAGGTTGATGCTTTATCGAATGTTGTTAGTACTTTGGAGGCTAAAAGTGTTCGTGGGCACAATCTTCTTGTTCGCTCATGCCGCACCTTCAAGAAGCTCCATGCCAAAATATTTCCAACCAAGGATGACGATAAGAAGGTTGATGCTTTATAGTTTGACTCAGTCAAGGAACGGTGCCGAAACTTCGATGGCCCTGGTGATGGCACATGGCGAGAAGGTCGATTGGGAGAAGGTTAGCTCCTCTGTCCCAGTCACCCCAGTGGCCAAGAAATTGACCTAAATCCGCATATTAAAAAGGACAGAAAATATTCTCAGCTTCTCCTAGGTCTGGTCTCAGGTTCGAGAAAACTAGTTACGCCTTCTTCAGCTGCTCTTACTACCATAGGCACTCCTTCTTCGGCTACTCCTACCGCCGCTATAGCTAGTGCCCCTTCTGCTAGCGCCACCTTGTCTTTGAAGGACGCAGCCTCATAGGCCATGTTTTGTAATCATTTATCATGTCTCCCTTGATGTTTGTAATGAACCTTGACTTTACCCAGCTTCCCCTTGCTTCTTTGTGCAATGAGGCAACTTTTTAATATATGTGTGCGAGCTTGCTTTTGTATGATGAATGTTTCACATCTTTTTGTCTTATCAGATCTTGAATGATTCTTCGGCTCCTTCTGGACCCACGCAATTGTTGGATGTTGTTCCGTCCTCCACTGTAATAGGCGCAACCAGTTCCGCCATCGTGCGTGCGGTGGACCTGCCATTGTATGCTGAAAAGATAGAGCAGGTGAAAAAACTTGAAGGAAAACTTCGGGTTGTTCAATCGATGGTGGATGTTTCCCAATCAAAAACAAGCCAAGCTCTCAACTGCGAGGCTTTTTTCTTGGAAGAAATCTCTAGGGCGAATGAGAGGCTGTTTTGTAAGTATTCGTCCTCTCTTTTTTTCTTCGGTTGCCCTTTCTGTCTCGCGGGAAATTGATATTTTGTCTTCCCGATTTCTAGGCATTCAATTGTGCGAGAGGGATGAGACCCAACGTCTGTGCAACCAAATGCAAGCTCTTGTGGCTGCCTCCCGAAGTTCTGAGATGGACTTTTGGACTGATCATCGTCGCGCATATACTGTAGCATTGCTTCAGGATCGCCTATCGGAGTTGGAACAATTCGTCGAGTGTTGCCGCAGATCTCTGGCCATTACTTATAATGCCTTGTTTCTTCGGGATCCTCAACCTCAAACCTTGGCGGACTTGATTGCGAAGTTCCAACAAGGTGAAAAGATCCATCACTTTGTGAAGCTTCAACTTGTGGCGGGAGCTAAGCTCGCGCTTTCTTGGGTGCATGTGCATCATTCGATGCTGGACATGGATGATGTATCTTCGTGGATGCCTTCTCCTTCCTACGGTGGCCTTATTGATATGGTTCCTCATTGCGCAGCTGCTCGTAGACCTGCCATTAGAATTAACCGAAAATGTTTGGAGGCGGATGAAGAGTTTTTTGTAAACTTCCCTATCTGATTATTTACTTGTTTCGCCTTTGTAATTTATGTAGAACTACTTTATACTTGTTAAAAAGGTCGTATGTTTTATACGAGATTTTGATTGTATGTTGTATTCTCTTGTTGGGGAATCCGACGAACTAATGTTCGTGTGCCATAGAAGTTTTATGTCACAGAATACTTTCTTTATTTACTAATAATAATGGGTAGGGGTACATTGTGATGGCGTGATCGCATGACCGTTGGCCTTTATTGAATATAGAGTGCATCTAAATAGAGGTTTTTTGAAGGAACTTCGGCTTTTGTCCTTGGGGATCTTTATGATCTTCCGTATTGTGGTGCTCGTGACTTGTCAATCAGTGGGTCTTCTTATGTGGGACCGTTATTGGAGGACGCATATGTTGCTTTTTGCGAGGCTGCTGTGTTCGATACTTTCTTTTTTCGGGTGTGCCCTTCGTGTGTCAACTCTTCATCCGCCAATTTCAGCTGTCCAAGTTCTGCCTCCATTCCGAAAGATTCGGAGATTTTGTTGAATTCTCGATCGTATCTGTCTGCACGGCTGAAGCTTCCTTTGACCGTGATGACCTCATTGGGGGCTGACATTTTTAGTACTAGGTATGCGTAGTGAGGTACATCCATGAACCTAGCGAAAGCTGGTCGTCCCAGGATCGCGTGGTATTGAGATGGCCAGTCCATAACTTTGAATTCTAGCTTTTCTCGTCTAAAGTTATTTTTTGACCCGAAAACAACGTCGAGGTGGACTTTGCCCAATGGAATTTCGGATTTTCCTAGAACTATCCCGTGGAAGGTTGTGTCTATTGGTGTTAGGTTCGTTATGGAGCAGTTCATGGCCCGCAGAGTTTTGGCATAAATCAGGTTGATGTTGCTTCCTACATCCAAGAAAACCTTGTTCATGTCGAACCCGCCGATTTGCGCTTCCACTATTAGTGCTTACTGGCTTGGCTGAGGGACCCGTAATGGATGGTCAGCTCTGCTGAAAGTAATTTCTTGTTCTGGCCAATGGAGGTACTCCGGTGTAGGAGGTGGCTTTGTTACCGCCAAATTTACTTGCCTAGTGATCAATTTCTGTGGTCTATTAGAGGGTGGCCCCTTCTAGATCATTGCATCACTCCTTTTGACCTGGGATATTCGTTGTCTTGGTATATTGTATTTTGTGGTTGTCCCGCTGGTGGAGGCCCCTGTGGTGGAGGTGGAGCGCCAATGGCCAAAGTGCCAGGTGTAGGGCGTAGTTTCTATTTGTTGCTTCGGCTGCCTTTGCGTTGCATCTTTAGGAATGTCTGGCAGTCCTTTAGGAGGTGATTTGATCGCCTTTTCCCTGTTCAGTCGACATAGTAGTGCATAGTGTAGGTTCCTTCCAACATTTGTCCTGCTGACATTGGTGGGTCTCGGTTCGTCGGCTGGTATCGTTGCCATGGCTGGCTTTCACCGATGTTGTCCCTACTGCCGCGATATCCGCTGTTGTAGTCATCAGTTCGTCAGTTATCTGTTCTAGAAAAGCTCGCTACAACGTAACTGGGTGTATGGTATCCATCATTGGTTCGTCGTCTAAGGTCGTTGTTATGCCAGTCTCTGTCGTCGGGTGAACAGGCTCTTTTGTTGTGTACTGCATCCTCTCCGTCGACCCAACGATTGGCTATTTCCATCAGCTGTGAAATTGTCCTTGGCTTGGTTCGTCATAGTTCTTCGATGAACTCCTGTCGACGAAGACCATCATTGAAGGCGTCGATTTCTCTTTCGTCAGATATTGCCTCGGCCGAATATTTGGTAATGTTCCATTATTGGATGAAGGCTCGTATTGATTCTCCTGGCTTTTGCTTGCAGGCACGTAATTGCTCCAAAGACGCGGGTCGCTTGAATGTAGATTGGAAGTTTCTGATAAATTTGTCTTCAAGATCATTCCAACTACTGATAGAATCTTCTCGTAGTTGCTTCAACCAGGAGCGTGCCGCACCGGTTAGGTGGAGCTGCAGGCTTTGCATCGTGTGGCTTTGGATCCGCCTTGTAATCTGACAGTCGCCAGAGAATTCGTCAGCCAGGCTTCGGGTTCTTGGAGGCCGTCGTATATTTGTCGATCTTGGGGTAGCTTAAAATCTTTCGGCACCGGAGTTTTGGGAACCTGTCGGGTAAAGCAGTTGGCTCCGCATAATTCATGTTCGTCATCGCTTTCATCGTCACGGTACCCTCGGGTGCTGCGCTCTTCTCATGATCGATCGATCCTTAGCTGGGTGATGTCGTTTCTCGCGTCGTTGCACAGTTCATGTTCAGAAAAGTGGACCCGATGTGGCGACCGCGATCGTCGGGTGTGACCTCCTTGGCGAGGGCTGTTGCGACGGCGTGGGGAACGGTCAACTTGCCTCGCGGTTCCTTTGTCTACTTGCACAAGGGTTTCTCCCACCAAGCCAAGGTTCATCAAGGCGGATCGGTGGAGGGCTGCGCGAGGATCGTCGGGTGCAAGTTGTGTTGTGATTAGGTATGTTTGTGTGGTCACAATAGCTGCTTGAGATGTTTTTGCTTTGATATTTCCATCTTGGTCTATTGACATAAATGAGAGATCAAGGTCGTAGATTAATCCGCTTCTCTCTTCTTCGGGTATACCTCGTAATCTAGATGTTCCTCTTCGTGGCGATGCTCCTCCTGTTATGCTTCTTGATCCTCGGGTGGGGCTTAGTTGTGCCTGCCATAAGCTAGATTCGTCGGCTACCCTTTTCCTTTCGTCGAGCTGCCTTTGCATCCTGAGGATGTCTCTCTTTTTGCGGTGTAGCAGATACTGGTATGCCAATATATCTTCGTGGGTGGCACCCGTTGTCATTGGGACCGCACCCGAGATTGCTGCTCTCGCCTTTTACCATGCACTGGCTGGTAGGCTAAGGGTTCGCCTCTCATCTTCACATGGTTGCTCTTGTTCCCGATTTTCTCGGTTGACTGTTGGGTCTGCCCCATTTCCTCAACTTCCTTCGTTGACATTACTTCCTGCACTATGGCTTGAAAGAATATCATCAGGGTTAAGAATTGGGTTACCGTTGGAGTCTTGTTGGGTCGTGGTGTCTCCGATGATCACGCACACTTGGTGCTGAGTGGCGTATGGACTGGTAACATCGTCATTTTCACCGATGGAGACACTATCAGATGAGCCAGTGAAGTCCATCAGCTTTTGCTCTGGATAGATTTCCACCATCCGAATTCCAAAGCCGATGCTTTTGCTACTTTCTTCAAGTTCTGAATTTGCTAGGATTGCTTCACGTTGTGGTGTGAATAGCGGGGCCAATCCAAAGGAGATATTGTCATAGAGACCATCAAGAGCCCCCAGATTCGTATCAATTTGTCTGCTTTTGTTTCCTTCTTCGATCTGTTCTTCGACTTCCATTGGGGATCCGATGGAAGGTTCTTGTACTTCTATTGGCGTAGCTGCTCGGGTGGGCGGGCGGGGATTTGCATTCGTCGAGTTGATGCTTGGTGGAGAGCGTTCCGCCGAATCCGTGCTTCCAGCGTTCGAATTTCCCACAGACGGCGCCAATTGATGAGGGGTAACCTCGGCAATGCCCATGGTGATGGACTTGGGGTTTCAGGAAAAAGAGAACGCTGGGGATTTCGTCGGATGTTAGGGAAAACAATGGAATTAAAGTCGCCTGAATATTGAGAAAACACACTATTACAAGTTTTCCTCTAGATTTCGGTACCCTCGCTTGGGCTTCTCCTGTCCTATATATAATTGGCCGGGTCTCAATGTTGTATGCGGATAGGTTTCATATACGCGTGATTACAATACCAACACAATGTCGGTTCGTGGTTTGTTTCCTAATATAATCAAAGTCTTTATTGGTTGCTTCCTTCGGCTATTATCTGGAATCTTCATGGGTCGTAGGCCTTTTACCCAATGTAGGGTAGCGAATAATGAGCATCCGAGTAATCATACCCATGTCAGTTACAGGGCTATGGGCCGCTGGTTCTACTACCCCTTTTTTCTTTTTCTCTTTTTTTCTATTTCTCTTTTCACAATTAAATTTCAAATATGAATTCATGAAGGATTTGAATATCCAGAAAATTTGTGGCATATTCAGAATGATTTAGAGATTCATTCTATTAAATCCTCTTTTAATTTTTGTTTATATTTTCGAAATTCATGAGTATATGAAAGGTCCTTTTAAAGAAAGTTATTAATAAGAATTCGGGTTTTTGACATTTATTCCTTATAAAGATTTCATAAAAATGATTCTGTTTTCTCTTGATAATGGTACGGATTTAAAATAGCTAATGATGATTATATCATTCTATACACACTTGGCATCATAATGGAATTCCTATATATATGTACCCCTAATAATGCTTTAAGTCTTTATGATTTAAAATATGGTGATTTCTTCTACTCAAATCTACTAGGTGTTTAGTATTAGAATTTCCTTAGCACAATCTTGGTTAAGTCAATGTTTAGTATTAGAATTTCCTTAGCACAATCTTGGTTAAGTCAATATGCATGAGTATCAATCATTAATGAGGAAATGAAACTACTCATTTCCAAATAATGGACATAAGTTTTGGGAAGGTTTAATAGATTTATTAATGGAGGGATGAAGATTAAGAGTTAGGATAATTTGCCTTCATGTCTTGTGGCCATGGATAATAACTCAACTTAGAGTGAGCTATTGGGATTGCTTTACCAAAGTGATCTTGATGGTATATGAGACTAGATATTTATTAGGGTTTAAGACAATCAGATGGACAAGACTTCCATCAATACACTCTCAACTAGTATCCTACTTATATCTTAGACATTTTATTTGACTAAGAGATACTATCCATTGACTGCCTAAAAATAGGAATCGGTTTAACTACCCTCTTTATTCAAGGGTTTTAAACAAAGAGGTAGACATGGGTTTTTCATGGCTTGATAGGATTTTTGTTAAGGGTTTCTCAAACACTCCTACCTTAATACCTCACTAAGCTTATCTTTAGACAAGGAATTCCTTTCCTAAATATACTCTATAAATCTCCCTTACCTTAGTCACCAAGATCACTTTTTCCTGAATAGGTTAACCATCAGACTCCACCATATCCATGATTATATGATGACATGGTCATTCCACTTCAACAATATTCCTCCTTCATTCTTCTCCTAGTACATATGACTTCCATTTCTAAACTACCCTTGAGGAAGTCATTCATCTAATTAGTTCTCACTTCATTAATCCACTCTTGTAACATTTTTACTTTACTACACAACTTTCACTTCTTAACTACCCTGGATGCATCCATCAATGTAGTTGTTTCTAACTCCCTCCATAAACTCCTTTATATTAGCCTTGCATCTACTTCTAAGGCTTGCAAGATTACAATTCTTTTTATAGCACATGTGGTAACAATCCTCTGGGATGGGTAGGGTACTACTCTCCACAATACAAGTTTGTTCTTTTATTAGCTTGGTTAAGCTAATATTCCTCCAACTACTCCATACAACTCATATTATATACTTCATCATACCCTAGCTTGACCACTCATGATCAAGCTAGATGATTCAGCTTACGAGCGCTTGCCTAATTTAGTATACTCAAAACCCTACTTCAACACCTAATCATCTATTCTCAAGATGGCTTCCATACTTTGATCAATAAGCTTAGGCTTCTAATTGTTTGATCTAAAACCTATTAACACTAACTACTAGACTTGTAGTACTAGTCTCTCTATAAGGCTTATCTTGTTAAGGAAACTTACTTGAGGTTTATACCTACTTGGCTTAACAAGGTTATTATTTGATATTCTAATACTACTAGCTTTCTCATAGCTTCATGATCATGGGTTTAGGTACTTCTTCTAGTTAACTCATGAGTGAGTTAACTCCTCCAACATCATATGGTTTGATCTCCACTAAGGATCACATTCCATTGATTCCTTCTTCTTATTAATTTACTTAAGGTCTTTGGAAGGTCAATATAATAGGTTAAAGGCTAAGAGTCAATAAGTTCTAAGTTAGGAATTGATCACTCAACATTGATGATCAATGGACACTAAGACCTGATTAAGTTAGAATTTCATCTATTAATATGATAATAAGGATATGAGATGAATGGTCTTGGCTTGTCTTCCATTCTACTTCATTTGTGATAAGAGTTCATATTTAAGAACTACCATGATACCCATGGTAGGAATATCTATGGCAAACAAGTGTTTCAAGATTAAGTTATTAAGTTTCTTTGCTTAAGTTATAAACGTAATTGAGTATTCAAGAGTTGTTATAATGAATACCCAGACATGATCTCTATAGGATCCATTATTATTCATTAAATAATGTATTGTGGGTTTAGCTTGATTCCATTTGATCTACCCATAGATCAAATTATATTACCCAAATATAAGGTTTTAGCAAAGGTCATATTGAAACTTATTACAATCAACTTGATGATCTACTTCAGTTCCACCAAGTTAAGAGAAGCTTCAATCACTTTAACCAGTTTTATTTAAAAGCGCAAAAATTATCCAGATTTTCTATGCATGAATGCAATGCACACACCTCATCTCAGCTTATTTCTAAGCTCTAATGCTGGGGTGTTACAATGACATAGGCAACGACTTCCCCGAGCCCACAGCTTCTCCTCCTCCTGAGTAGTGTAACTCTAGTAGTTCTAGTCCTCCACATAATCATCAGAATGAATCTACATAAAATATAAAAATGAACAAAAGTTAGAACAAGCACTGAAAAGAATAGTACTTTGACCAATTGTTAAATACTCTAGATATTTAGAAATCTCACCGAATCGTTGTCGTCCGAATCATCCTCCCTCTTATTCTCCCCAACAACCTACTCCCACTACCAGCACATCAAGAGATAATAAAGTTAAGCCCAAAGTGGCTTATTTCCTTTCATACACTTTGGTAGTAAAAAAACTAGACTAGAACATTCATTGCCATCCATTTTCATTACTGAGAATTTGCAATTAGTGCATGATATCTCCAAGACAAAAGGATTTATACTAAGAAAAATATCAACTTTTTTGGCTCCTATTGGTACTAAGCGGCTTTTTTAAATTATAGAATTATACTACATTCAGTTGAAGGAAACAACAACCAAGTGTTTCATAATAAAATTCTACTGTGAAAGCATCTTACAATCATGGAAATTACATGACGAGGATTTAACTCGTCAATGCCCATTGTTATGGGCTTGGGTTTTGGAGAAGGAGGGACCGCTGGATGCATCAGTCGGCTAGCAAACAAGCACACAGGGACACAAATTTTACCCAGGTTCAGGCCTCGTAGAGGTTCCTACTCCTGCTTGTCCACTCTTGGAATTAACGAAGGAATCGGAGATTACAGGGGCGCGGAGATGCAATCCGGCGAGAGTTGTGGAAACTAGGGTTGCATGTGTCGTCCTTGCCGCCCCCTCCTAGCCTTTATATAGATAATCTAGGTCCCGGGTAGTAGTTCGAGTCTGTTACATATTAGGGTTTTCCCTTTAAACTTTCCATCTTAAGCTTCTTCTTGTCTCGCAAGCAATTGAGAGTCTGTGGGCCGCTCGAATTCTCCATTTGGGCCTTGGCAACGCCGTGGGCTTCCGCCGTATCTAGACCGTATATACTGAACTCGAGTACCTGTAGGGTATACCCATGTCAGTAGCCCCCGAGTGTCTAGTGGAATCGTAGATTCGACTGGAGACTTTATGAAGCCTTTTGAGTGCATGACTGAGTACATTTTCGAGTGTTTATGTTGCGTCATATGGATTGTTGATATACATGCCTGATTTATCCGATGCGTTAGTATCAGTTAACTGCCTTAGGGCAAAACAACGCAATCTACTCGAACTCGAGTCCCCGGACTCGAATTCAGAAAAGTGCTGGCGTAATTCGACTCAGGCCGTGGAGGTCTTACAGTAGTTGAATTCCAGTGTATAAGTGTGAGCACTCGACGCATCCGTCAAGGCATGTTCATCGTACCTACAGGCACGGATATGTTTCTGGTAGTGCGCAGCAGATGCGTTGCCAGGCCTTATTCAGGTCTTATCTTCACACTGTAAGCGCGGCATCCGAATTTTTGTCATCGCGGAGATGATTCGGGTGGCCCAGGAGACGCAGTCTCTTTGTAGGGTTAGTATGAGGTGGAGTCGCCATAGCATTCGAGTGTGGATGTGATCAACACACAGTATGATGTACAAATAATCATAGGGTGCGCGACCAGCACTCCCTATGGGAGTAGGCCCCGAGTGCCTGGTTGAGTCGAAGATTCAGGCGGGGACTAAAAACATTTTGTGACTGCTATCGTCTTTTGCTGCTTGTTCCAGTCGAATTTTCTTCCGGTGCTCCCTATGGGAGTAACCGATAATCCTCAATCGAATCATAGATTTGAGTGGTGGGTATGTCCTGAATGTTCTTATACCTGCGTAGAGATAAATGATAGGGTGCGCGACCAGCGCTCCCTATGGGAGTAGCCCCCGAGTGCTTTGTTGAGTCGAAGACTCAAGCGAGGACTAAAGTAGTCAAAATCTTCTGCTTCCCTGTGCACTTTCTCGTTGCGACGCTGGACCAGCTCTGTATCTTTCTGAGCTACTTCCTCCGTTCTAACCACCATCGGAAGATGGGCAAGAAGAAGGGAGGCGCCACCGCTGGGTCTGTCGCCACCATTGCCTCCGCCAAGAAGAAGGGCGGCTCCGCCACTGTGGGCACCAGCGCCGCCGGCGCTGGGAAGAAGAAGGGCGCGGGAACCCGCATCACCAATGGCGCTTGGCGTGCGTCCATCATCAAACCGCCGAGCTTCATCTTCATTGTCAAGATGGAGTTCTTCCTGTTGGAAATATGCCCTATAGACAAATAGTAGTAAGGACTATTATCATATTTCATATAGTTTATGATTAAGTTTTATATCATGCTATAACTGTATTGAGTGGAAACATCAATACACGTGTGATACACAAACAAACAGGGGTTCCCAGTGAAACTCTAGTCATTGGTTCATTGGTCAATAGATGATCAAGTTTCCTAATCATTTGGCATTTATGCCAGTTGGAAATGGAGTCAACTCATTCGGAGAATGAGATGATGAACCAATACCCAACCTAAACATCATGACTCGATCATGTCACGAAGTTCAAGTTACGATGATTAGAAATGGATCCTCGTAGACTATTCCTTAGACCGTGAGGCTATATCAATCACTGTCTCCCGAGAGTGCTTAGATAGCATCAAGCGCCACTTGGTATTACAGTAGTTATAAACGTGTGTTCATGTACTCGGAGGAAACTGTAGAGTCAATATATATCAAGAGCGGGATTTCTCCGTCCATGTGACGGGAAGATACTCAAGGGCCCACTCGGAGAAGTTATATCCAATAGCTGCGCAGCATGTGATTAGATCATAGGGATATAACTTGTCGGAACGAGTCAAGTAGCGTTGTTCGGTAACGAGATTGAACACGACATGGTGATGTCATTGATCAGATCTCGGGCAATGCAAGCATCAAGAGACAAAGGGAATAAGACACGACTGTCCTGGTTCAAACAACAAAAGATCTTCATGGAACGCACAGGGGTCATATGGCCATCCAGGTCCCTCTGTTGATCATTGGTGTGGGAGTATCCCGACCATGTCTAGAGTGTTCCGAATAGTGGGGTATCACGCTTAAGGGCTTGATGATTCTTAGAGAGTGTTTATAGGATCGGAAGAATTGCCTAAGAATAGTAGAGAGAAAACTGGAAGGGTTTCGGTAAGTCCGGAGGATGTCCCGAGTGGAGGTGGAAATTTTCCATAACCACGGAGGTTGAATAATATGTGAATAATGTTAAATAATGATTTAATCATTTATTCATAATTATTTAATAAAGAGAAAATCAATTTAAAAGGTTAAAAGGCTTAATGGGCCAATTCCCGGAGGGGAGAGGGCCCATTAGGGAAAGAAGAGAGGGAGAAGGGGCAAGGGGGTGGCCGGCTAGGCCTAGCCCCCCTCCCCGCGCGGGGCCCACCAGGGCTGGCCGGCGGCTGCTCCTTCCCCTCCTCTCCTTTAGTCCCACCCCGGGACTTTGAGGGAGGTAGTACCTCCCCTACCCTATCTATAGTGGGGGTATTTGGCCAGATAAATACACCTAATAATCAATAAAAGATCTGCTCACTTTTGGGAGGACCTCTAATTGATATTTTCTCTCTCTCCCTCTCTCTCTCTCTCGTGACCGTGGTCCCAAGTTTGGACTGCGCGAACGAGAGACATCTTCACCGCCGAGCATCGTCGCGCTGCGGGATTCGGATCTAGGAGCTTTACTTCCACAATTGTTGCTGGATCAGGGAAGCGGGAGTCATCGTTAGGCACCGGACGTGTGTAACTCCCCGTGAGGTGTCACACTTGAGGCACTCAAGTCGTTGGAGCCGTTGGAGCGCAAGGACTTCATCACGACCATGAGGTCGGCTTCGGCTCGTCTACATCAACCACGCTCTCCCGAGCGTTGACAATGCTTTTCGGTCTTCAAGGGTAAGTTCGTGAAAATCCCCTCCCATTACTATATTACTAATAGATAGGTCCTGGCAGCATTAGGGGTTCAGGGGCGTAGGGTAAAAATTTATTGTTTTCATGCGCGGAACCCCTACAGTGGTATTAGAGCTAGATCTATGCGTAGTAATGCTAGTACGGGTAGAACACACGAGATGTAGCGTGTGGGCGTTGATCTTTTAGTTGTGACCCTCCCACGTGTACTTGTGTATACCGCAGAAATGCTTGATGAAGCGGCCCCCAACCGACTTTACGCGTTCATTCGCGAGACTGGTCCACGCTTGACATACGGCTTGTACCGTATAAAGTGGCTTAGGGGGGTGTTTGTCTCTCTCGCATTAGTTGGTATACCATTTGCAACGGAGGGCCCCGAAAGGGGTGTAGTAGAGACAACTACTTGATCAGCGTTGTGCTGAAAGTTTGTAGGTAAGAACGGTTCTTGTGCGAAAGCCCATTCAGCCACGTAAAACATGCAAAGATAAAGTAGAGGCGTCTAACTTTGTTTTGCAGGGGGCATTGCTTTGTGATATGGTTGTGGCAAAGGTAAAGTGATTACCTTATGTTACGTAATATTAGATAGTCACGGAGGTGACGGACTACCACGCTGGAATGACACCGGTACCCTGGTGTCTACGGCGCCAGAACCCTGGCACCGGAATCCGATGACGACGGATGGAGATCACGACGTGAAGGACCATATCACATCACATTTACATTCAACGTTATTGTTTGTATATCTTATTGTGTGCTAGTATTAGATACTCGACGGTATCCTAATAAGATGATCCCTATTAAAATTACCAATGATTGTGTTCCCCCTTAGTGTGCACCACCAAGAAAGTTCTTCGGTATGAGGCAGGCCGTGATGATCGGGTGTCAGACATATCTACATTCGCATACAGTGGGTGTAAGCCATGTTGCACAGCGAATACACTAAGGTTGAGTTGGCGAGCCTAGCATGTACAGACATGGCCTCGGAACACGGATAGTCGAAAGATCAAGAACGAGTCGCATGAATGATGTGACCGACGTTTAGCCTCCACCCTTGAAGCCACATTGATGGCCATGATGATCGGGGGAGATGTGGCTCATAGGAGTAGTGTTATCACTAGGAACCCTTATGGGGATAGGTGTTTCTGAGTGGAGTTATTATTAACTCATTTAATTATAAACTTAGTCTAAATTCCTTTTTGCAATTGTAAATGTAGAAAAGTTCTCCCTGATGCCACCTTTCCTGTTGACGATTAATTGGTTAGAAGGAGAGAAGCTCAGATTAGATGGATCAAACTTCTCTATATGGGTTGCGCGTCTCCATGTTCTCCTTAGCGAGAATGACATGGTCGACTACAAACTCGATGGGATGGATGTGGATCAGCCCATTGACTTAGAGACCCTAGAGCAGCGGGAAGACCGACATCTCTATCGGGAGATGGCCTCCTTCATTTTAGTTACAATGCGTTTCGGAATGGTGGACGAGCTGTGGCCTTTCGTGGGTGATGTCAACCCTCGTACGATAATAATACATCTTAGGACACGTTTCGTGGAACAAGCTCGCATATGGGAGCATGAGCTGATGGGAGACTTCCTCTCCATTAAGATGGAGGAGAACTCATCACTTGACGACCACTTGGAGCGCATGCATGATGTGTACATGAGGCATGCATACTTTCTGGATAGCTGGATGACGGGCTCTTTTGCAAATGGCGTTGTGCTGGGGTTGCTGCCACTAAGATACCAAGCACAAGTCAAGACTTGCATTATGAGAGGCGACGCGGAATCAATGGAGTTCCACCGGTTCGTAACACATCTCAAGAATGTGTTGGTTGAACCAGATGTCGCTCAGGTCATCAATGACAAAGGTATATATTTGATATACAATTTTATAAATGTTATAATCTTGCAAACACATTTGCAGTGTTAAGTATATTTGATACTTGTTCTGTTTTGCTGAAAACAGGTCCTTCTGCATGAGAGGTGCTTGCTGGAGAGGGGGTGACATTGCGTGTTGATGACGAGCATGATGATGATGGCTGACGACACTCTCCCTCAACATTTATCATTTAGTTTATATTTTTGATAGTTATTGTAATCAAAATATTATGAACTTCTTTAGTGTGTCTCACACTTTGTGAGACGGTTATTCATATGAGTTTGTAACAAACAGTTGTTCTACTTTTATGAAGGATTTCTATTCATGTTCATATCTTGTTTGATTATATGTGGATTATCCTTGTTGTTTGAAACTAATTGATAATCCATGAACATTTGTAAAATAATGAAATGCCTTTAAAATACCCAACTTAATGATATTTCATTAATGAATGAAACCATTGTTTGAATTCAAAGTTCGGCATTGTTTGATATTTCATTCGATTTCTTATCACATCTAAATCATGCCTAAGTTCAGCAAAATAACTTGAACACCGTGTATTACTTGAATACAAAGTGTTTAATGAATTGTTGAAAGTAAATACCTATTTGATGTATTGTGTTTTAACGAAAATGGTAATTATCATTATATGATTGTTTAAATGCGTAAATAAGTTTACCAAAGGAAACATAAATATGAAACTATTTGATATGATTAAAGTGTTTCATCAACAAAGGGTATAAATATAAAAGAGAATCTAATTACTATGATTTGATCAATAGTAATGAAATTCAACTTTATAAGATTGGCATAAAAGTAATTGTGAAATGCAAAGCATTTTGAAATGTTAAAATGCAAAGCATCACAATGTGATATTAGATATCAAAGTGGGTAAATAGATGGCACCAAATAAATTGTTGTAGTATAGATGTAGAGACCATTAGTTAGAAATAGTTGGCACTCAATTAGATTGTAGTGAACCATTTGAATTCGTGAAAGCGGATCCATATCTAGTATGGATCGTCGTAAAAGTTTTGGGGTTATTTGATATAACCAAACAATAGAGAATAAGTCCTTATAGAGTATTCATTGGAAACTTTGAATATGAAATCCATAGCTAAAACCAAAAGAGAAGCAAAACTTGTATTGCTTGGTTTTTTTGGTGCATTTTTGAGAAAGCTCACTTTTAGTGATATTTCTCGATTATGGAGCAAATGGAAGATAGTGAAAGACATGATGAGGATTCATATCCCTGCATCAGAGTGTTGAGAAACGCAACAGAAAATGTTCCTAAACGATTCTCTTCACAAAGGAAAGAATCAATGATATTGATCATTGTGTTTTCCCCACTGGTGTTTTCACTACATGAAGTAGGATTCAAAATGTAACCCATGTCTTGTATGGAAACATTTGTGAATCATTTGTCATGATTCTTGGAATATGACATACCTACGAACTACTAAGCAAATAATGGTAAAATAGAATTATGAGAAATCCTAAAAGCAAAATTCACTTGAGATTAGAAAGCAATTCGTTGCTGAATCTCACAAGTAAAAGGGGTTACTTGAATTTTCCCAAATGACTGCAAAGCCATAGTGGAAAAGGGGGTGAATGACCAAAAGCACAATTTGTCAAGTATTGGACGAATTCAAATGAATTTGATTCAAGTGTGCTAAATGTCTAGTGGATTTAAGACTAGTAAAAGTACTAGTGACGTGGGTATACCCTACAGGTACTTGAGCTTGGTATATACGGTCCAAATACGTACAGGCCCACGGTGTCACCAAGGCCCAAACGAAGGACTCGAGTAACCTACGGACTCACAATTGCTTGAAGAACAAGAAGAAGTTAAAGATAGAAAGTTTGAAGGGGAAAACCCTAACTTGTAACCGACTCGACCTGCTACCCGAGACCTAGCCTATCTATATAAGGCCTAGGAGGGGGCAGCGAGGAGGACACACGCAACCCTAGTTTCCACCACCCTCGCCAGATTGCATCTGCGCACCATTGTAACCTTCGGTTCCTTCGATAATTCCACGAGCAGACAAGCAGGAGTAGGGATCTCTACGAGGCCTGAACCTGGGTAAATCTTTGTCCCCTGTGTGCTTGTTTGCTAGCCGATAGATGTCTCCAGCGCTCCCTCCTTCTCCAAAACCCAAGTCCATAACAATGGGCATTGATGAGTTAAACTCTCATCAATTGGCGCCGTCTGTGGGAATTGGGAGTGCTGATGTTGCGGCTTCTTTGGCCCCATCAATCGCGATCTACAACTCCGCAACAGTGGAGATTTGCCAGCTCTTCGACGTGTTCGACTTCACCGTCCACACGCCAGCCACTCGCCCGGCCTTCGAGTCCGTGGGCGATGGAATCAGCCTGGCGATCGGGAGCTTCCGCTTCCAAGTTGGTCAGGTGGGAACGCTTCACATGCCTGATCAGCCGACAGCACCCGTGATTGCCCCAGCATCATGGTTCCCTCCATCGATTGGTACCCTCAGCAAGCTCAAAGCCCTGACAGCAGTCGAGAACACGGTCAGCAACAGCAGTCGCGACTCCGATCTGAGCGATCTGGCCACTGAAGATGGAACCTACAGTTTCGGATCTGAAAGTTGTGGAAGCAACAGCTTCCCCAATCACTTCAGGTGCGCCGTCATCAACATAGGCGACACCTCGGCCAACCGCGACAATGGCGGCAATTGTGGCAACGGAACTGACCCGCCTAACGGCGGCAACGGTGGTAACGGTGGCAATCGCACCCCCGTTGACAACGGAGCAGTCGAACCTCCAACCATAGTAAATGAGCAAACCGGCGAACGCGTTGTGATCAAGCTCAACGAGCAAGAATGGGCTCGCTGCCGCGAGGCCCTGCGAGGCACCCCTCTACCCTTCGGATCCCTGCAGGAGCTGCTGATGGGCTATCACTGGCTCCTGAAGGAAGAATTCAAGCGCCAAGTACAAACAATCGATGGAGGATCCTCCTCAAAGGGCAACTCGAGGCTCGCAAAAAGGCGGCAGACGAGTCGAGCCTTCATCGTGCTGGACTCTCCTCCTACGGAGGATCCTCCTCAAAGGGCAACGAGCACCTCGCCAAGAAGAGGCTATCTCGGATGGCCCATCTCACCGATCAGGAACGCATAGAGTCCGCAAAGGTCCTCGACTTTGGCTCTATGACAGACGACACCAGGGGCAATGTGGTCCCCAAGACGCCACAGGTGCGGTGATAGCGGCCACCATGTACCTCCTGAACAACCAGCCACCGGCTGGGGACCCCCGAGCCTCCATGCATCGATCTACGATCGTGGGCTTGGGATTAATCGAGGCCGCCCTTGAAATGGACCCGACACCGGAACCAAAGAAGGGGAAAGCGCTAGCAAAGTGTTACTCCTCGCCCTCATCTAGCGACGACAGCCACGACTTGTCTCGATGTCGCCGCCTACGACGACACGACCACGACTACGACGCACGTGACGACATCACGCAGCGCAAGATCGACAAATCAAGAGCACGACGTGCTCGGTCGACTGACTCAGAAGAGGAGGACGTGGAGCTCTGCGGTGCCAGATGCTTCAGCAGATCCATTAGGCAGAAGAGAATGCCTAAAGGGTTTAAACTCCTGTCAGAGAACCCGAAGTTTGATGGCCTACAGGACCCGAAGATCTGGCTGGAGGACCACATCTCCTCCGTCAGACTCCACGGAGGCAGTCGAAGCACGGCCATGCAATGCTTGCATCTACAGCTGCAGGGCGCTGCCCGAGCATGGCTCAACAACCTCCCACGCGGATCCATTCGCAGTTGGGACGATCTGGTTTACAGCTTTGTGCACAACTTTAAAGGCACAAACAAGCGGCCCGCATCAATCGAAGAGTTGAGATGCTGCCAACAAAGATCTGGCGAATCACTGCGCTCCTACATCCAGAGGTGGTCCATCATCAAGAACTCCGCAGAAAACATCAAGGAGGATCGCGCGATTGACTCATTCAACGGTGGCGTCCGCCGCTTAGAACTCAGAGAGGAGCTGGGCCGCTCAAATCCCAAGACCATCGACCACCTGATGGAGATTGCGAATCGGTGGGCCGATGGAGAAGACTCAGTGAAGAATCGCGTTCACTCCAACGAGGAGGTGGAGCTCGAGCGCAGACACGATCGCCGAGGCAAGCGTCGCATGCGCATTTACGATGACCGCGACGACGTCATCATGGTCGTGGCTGGCTATGCCGAAAGACGCGACGACAACCGCAACAGCGGATACCGCGACTCCGGGAAAACCACGCAAGTGTGGCAACACCGCACTCGCGACGAGGCACCTGCGAGCTCAATTGAGGACAAACTGTCCGGACCATGTACGGTGCACTTCTACATCGATAAGCATGATGACAAGAAGAAGTCCAGCCACCTCCTCAAGGATTGTCGTGAGTTCCTCAAGCTACATGAGGGACTGGTTCGGATGAACCACAATGCAGTCGAAAGAGGCTACAGAGCCGCTCCAGGCGCCGTGGCACATGGCGCTCCACCACCTCCACCTGGGCCACCCTCGAATGCAGCCGCACCAGACCAGCACCATGGAGGCGAACCGTACCCACGAGCCATGGGCACCATGATGATCCAAAAGGGATGCCCCTCCAATAGGGTGTAGAAGGCCATCACTCGCCAAGTCAACTTGGCCACACACTCGCCACCATCCACCACTGAGTACCTCAGTGGCAGTGAGTGCTGCATCACCTTCGACAAACGCGACCATCTGCCTCAGGTACCCCGTCTAGGCCATTGCTCCCTCGTACTCGAGGCGCAAATCGGAGGCTTCGACATGAGCCGCGTCTTCATGGATGGCGGAAGTGGCATCAACCTTATATTCGCGAGTACCTTGCGAGCAATGACGATCCCCCTAACTTGCCTGGAGGCCTCGGACACAATGTTCCATGGCATCGTCCCAGGGAAAGGCGTATACCCCTGGGCAAAATCAACCTCGACATCATCTTCGGCACGCCTAAGAACTTCCGGCGCGAGCGCATCGACTTTGAGGTCGTCGACTGGCCCTCACAGTACCACTGCATCCTCGGGCGCGTCGCGTTCGCTAGGTTCATGGCAGTGCCCCACTACGCCTACCTACAGATGAAAATGCCAGGTCCCCATGGCGTCATCATGATCAATGGGAGCTTTGAGCGATCTGACAGTTGCGACAGGGAATTCAACAGAATTTCCCAGTCCTTCGGCATGCAGGAGGAACTCGCGAGACTAAAGGAGAGGACAGACAACAGTCTGCCTCCCTTGAGCCGGCCAAGCTTACCTGATCTCTCCTTCGACTCATCGGTGCACATGAAGAAAGTGCAGGTCCACCCATCGGATCCCGCCAAGACGGCCCTCATCGCCAACAACTTGAGTCCCGCATAGGAACTCGCGCTCGTCGAATTCCTCCGTGAGCACTGTGAAATTTTCGCCTGGTGTCCCGCGGACATGCCAGGAGTTCCCAGGGAATTCACCGAGCATGCACTCAACGTCAACCCCGACGCAAGGCCAGTCAAGCAAACAATTCGGTGATTGTCTGAGCCAAGAGCGCAGGCAGTTGGAATGGAGATCAATAGACTCCTCGAAGACAAGTTCATACGCGAGATCAAGGAAAGCACTTGGCTCGCCAACATGGTGCTGGTACCGAAAAGGACACGGATATCCTGTGGATGTGCATGGACTTAACCTCTCTGAACAAGCACTACCCAAAGGATCACTTCCCGTTGCCACGCATCGACCAAATCATTGACTCGACTGCGGGATGCGAGCGCCTTTGCTTCCTCGACGCCTACTCAGGCTATAATCAAATTCGAATGAAGGAGGAAGATCAAGAGAAAACAGCGTTTACAACGCCCTTTGGTGTGTTCTGCTACAACACAATGCCCATCGGGCTAAAGAACGCGGGAGCCACCTACCAGCAGTGCATGCAGGCTTGCCTCAAGGAGCAACTGGGTCGCAACATTCAAGTCTATGTCGACGACATAGTAATCAAGACCAAGGAGGAAGCCTCTCTAATCGACAATTTGCGCGAAACCTTCGCCAACCTCGACCGCTACCGGATCAAGCTCAATCCGGACAAATGCGCCTTCGGCGTATCATCTGGGCAGCTACTCAGGTATCTCATCTCCGTGAGGGGAATCGAGGCGAACCCGAAGAAGATAAAAGTCATACTGGCCATGTAGAAGCCGAAAAACATAAGGGGCGTCCAGCAGCTGGATGGACGAATCGTGGCTCTCAGTCGAATCATCAGTCGAATGGGCGAAAAGGCGCTGCCCTTCTACCAGCTCCTCCGCAAAACTGAAAAATTCGAGTGGACCAATGAAGCACAAGAAGCATTCGAAGACCTCAAGCGCCTGCTATCCACTTCACCAGTACTAGTGACCCCACGAGAAAGGGAACCACTGTTGCTGTATATCTCCGCCACCAACCAGGTGGTCAGCACAGTGCTCGTCGTCGAGTGAGCTGAGGAAAACAAGGTCCACGGCGTACAACGCCCAGTATACTACCTCAGCGAAGTCCTCACGCCAACAAAACAGCGGTACCCGCACTACCAGAAGCTAGCGTACGGCGTCTTCATGACCGCTCGGCGACTGCGCCACTACTTCCAGGAACATCCAATCGTGGTAGTCAACGACGCCCCCTTGGGGCATATCCTCAATAACCCCGACGCCATAGGACGAGTCGCGCTTTGGGGAATAGAATTGTAACCACGAGACATCACGTACGAAAAGCGTGGCGCAATCAAGTTGCAAGTTCTCCCGGACTTCCTCGTGCACTGGATGGAGAACCAGCTCCCGGACAAGCCAGATATGTCCTACCTCTAGACAATGCACTTCGATGGGTCCAAGCGGAAAGACGGAGCAGGCGCAGGTGTCATACTAACATCACCTCAAGGGGGCAAGCTGATGTATATCCTGCGAATGCAGTTCACAGCCTCCAACAACGAGGCTGAATACGAGGCCCTACTGCACAGGATGAGGATGGAAAAAGCCTATGGCACCAAGAGGCTCATCATATACGGCGACTCCAAGTTGGTCGTCAACCAAACAATGCATGAGTGTGACGCACTGAACGACGACATGATCGCGTACCGCGACCTCTACGACACACTCGAAGGAGACTTCGACGGTTGCGAGCTGCGACACGTAGGTCGCGAAAGCAACAAGGAGGCAGACGCACTCACCAACATAGGCTCCATACCGCCTGGGGTATTTCTCGAGCGCATCCGCGAACGCTCCATCAAGCCAAAGGCGGCAGAGAAGAAAACAAGCGCAGCAACGGACTCGGGGGCTACGCCACCCAATGAGCCAATGGCACTCGATGACTTGGAGCTGGACACAGGACTAGAGGGACCAATGAGCATCATGATCATCGAGCAATCCTGGATGCAGCCATACATCACGTACCTCCTCAGCAAGAGGCTACCAGACGATCCGACAGATGCACGGCACATCGCGCGGCGATCCAAGGCATTCGCTGTTATCAACGGCGAACTGTATAAACGCAGCATCACGGAGTACTCCAACGATGCGTCTCCATAGCCGATGGAAAAGCAGTTCTCCTCGACATCCACGAAGGGACTTGCGGACACCATGCCGGCAGTCGCGCCCTCGTTGCCAAAGCTCTACGAGATGGATTCTACTGGCCTACGGCCATGCGCGACGCCAAGGACATTGTCCAAAAATGCAACACTTGCCAACGATTCGCCAACAAAACGCACGCACCGGGCGCAGAGCTACGGCCAATCCCATTGGCCTGGCCCTTCGTGCAATGGGGGCTTGACATGGTCGGCAAACTTCCAAGGTCCTCATGAGGAGGCTACGTCTACCTCTTGGTCGCAGTCGACAAATTCACTAAGTGGATAGAGGCCATGCCAGTGACCAACCAATCAGGCCACAGCGCAGTCAAGTTCTTCGAGTCCATTGTCTACCGCTTCGGAGTGCCGCACAGCATCATCACTGACAACGGGACGAACTTCACATCCAAGGAGTTCCAAGAATTTTGCGAGAACCTGGGGATCAACATCAGCTACACCTCAGCATCGACAGACCAACGGTCAGGTGGAAAAAGCAAACAGGCTCGTCTGCGGCGGCATCAAGAAGCGACTCCTCCGGCCACTCAAGCAAGCCGCGGGTTGCTGGCTGGACGAGCTGCAATCCGTACTCTGGAGCCTACGCACAACTCCAAACAGCACCACGGGCTACACGCCATTCTTTATGCTGCACGGAGCTGAGGCAGTGCTACCCGCCGAAGTACGGTACAAGACGCCGCGCGTGGTCGCTTACAGCGAGCAAGAGTCATCCCTCGCACTCGAAGACTCCGTCAACCTCCTTGACGAGGCAAGGGAAATCGCCGCAGAAAGATCCACGATCTACCAGCAGAACCTGCGCAACTACCACAGTAGGAGGCTTTGCCCCAGATCCTTCGTCGAAGGCGGCCTGGTCCTGCAACTGAAATAGCAGGGGCATCTCAAGCTCGAGTCCCCCTGGGAAGGGCCGTACGTGATTACAGAAGTAATCCCAGGTGGCGCATATCGCCTTCAAGATTTAGAGACAGGAGTCGCATACTCCAACCCCTGGAACGTTGCACAACTGCGACGCTTCTACCCTTAGTCGCTCTTTACTTTTTACATTGCAAATAAGGCTACTCAGCCAAGGCTACTTAGCCACACATTATACCTCGCACTATTCTTCGAATAAATAAAGCTAAGTGCCCCAAAACTCTGTGTTTTCCTTTACTTTTCCAATTTATCTACTCGGGGGCTTCACCACCCTATATACATCTGTTCTACGAACCAAAACGCGATATCCTGAGTAGCTGGTACATCAATCGAAACCCTTGACACAAACATCAACCCAGCTGCAACGCATCTGACAGGTTGACAAGGGACAGAGATAAAAGCATGACCAGGCTAACGAAAGGGACTCGCATAGTGCAACGCACTTCATGCTAACAAAGTTCTTTATAACATATTCGACAATAAATTATACACAACATCTATACGAACTTTACAACACAAGTACACTTATGTGCATGATACAAACCAGGCTACTACTGCAGTAGAAGAACGTTGGTTTGTTCCTCAAAGAAGTAGACGATCTCTTCAGCTGGGCGGTCCACCACCTAGTAGTGCGGCACCATATTCCAAGCAGAACCTGCTGGTGGCACAGGCGGCCCAGACGCAATCGCCGCAACATCTACGTCGGTCCTGTGCAGTCGCACCATTGATAGAGCAGCCTTGGCACCAGCCACCAACTGCTGCCTCACGCACTCGCGAACCGCGGTCAGGTCTTGAAACTTGGCAAGGAGGGCAAGCAAGCTTGATGGAGTATCATCCAGCGGGAACATAGCCCGATAAATGTTCTTCAAGCATGACTACGATTTCTTCAGAAAGTGTAGCACTCGCGACGCGCGATCCTGCAGGATCGCCAGCGCAGTCGCACGATCATGATCTACCCAGAAGTATCCACTCTCTTGAAGTTGCTCCTGATTAAGATCATGCATGCGAATGGCAATTCTATCCTTCTCCTCCTGCGGATGGCGCGTGCTGACAACTACACGAAGCAGCAACAGCAGCATGAGTACAACGTACCACTGCGAGTAACTACAAGGAAAATATGAGAACAAGCAAACTAACATTTGAATTGGTCACCCAGCTGCGTCACCTCGCCAAGCAGATACTGCTCTCGAGCGGCGGCTTTTTCCGCCTTCGACTTCCATACATCCGCATTACCAACTCACGCTCCAGCTACTTCACGCGGTCACGTAGTCGCGAAAGCAAGGACAGCTCAATTACCCTGGAGCGCGGAGGTGCCACGGTATCATCAAGAGTCGGCGAGTCCTGAGTTTCCCTCAAAGGATCACTTGATGTACCCTACCAAAAGTCAAGATAGAAGCAAATAAGACAACCAGATCAACACAAAGACAAAAGGATCAGATGCATTCAAGACTAGCAAAAGTATCGGCAGATACACTCGCCAGCAGGCATGTTCTTCAACAAAAGGACATAAACTAATCAACTATTACAAAGCTAACTAAGGAGCAACTGGTTTCTTCGACTTCGATGGCTTCGGGGGCTTCATCAAGTCCGTGGCAGTGTCAAACGCCACTGACTTTCCGCCGGCCCCTGACGCCGAAGCTTTCGTCACCTTCTTGGCACGTTGGAGCTCCTTAGAGTACTTTGCAACAGTATTTATAAGATGATGCCCGTATTTGCCACAGCCATCCACGAAGGGAGCGAAGACTACCTGCTGGCCATCCGCGTTAACAGGCATCGCCTTCGACACCACGGCAGGATCAACCTCAACTCCGTGGGCCTGCACCATGGCGAGCGACATGGACGCGCCAGCCACGCGGAGTGAGTTCTTGTAACTGGAGGGCACACCCCTGGCGAGTGACTCCACTGGCTCATCTATATTATCGATCAACTCCGCCTTGGGCATCAGCTCCTCCCGGAGGCGACTGAGGGCGCCCTTGGCCTTGGAAAGTGTATCCTGGACGGCGGCGCTACGGTCTTCGACTGCCGACAGTGCACCTGCCAGAGCGTCATCACGACGAAGGGCCTACGGGTCGAAGCTCAAATCGGCAGCATATGTACATAAATCCCCACATGGACAAAAACATCAGCGCCACCGGCAAAAACATTCGAAGAAAAGAAGGATAACAATATCCGCAAGCAAAAGTACCTAAGAGAGCCTTGGCGATTGAGAAAAGTTGTTCTTCCAACAACTTCTCCCTGGCTGCAAAGGAGGCATGCAGCTCCTCTTCACGCCTTCGCACCGCGATTGCCTTGTCGCGACCCTTCACAGCCGCGGCGAGTGTCTTTTCCAAGGTGGCGGCGTCACGCAATAGGGCATTATGTTCGGCTGCACGACAAACAAAAGTTGACTATCAGTCGACTATATCAAAAGGAGCAGATGAAGAAGAAGAAGTGTAGAACACTCACTCTCCACCACGCGATGACGCGTCTCCAGCATCGCATGCTGGCGGCCCATCGCAAGCACTTGCTCTGCAAAGTGCGCGGCTTCCTTCACAAGGAGCTATCGCACAACAAGGAATCAGTAGAAGCAATAGATAACATCGACTACAATATTAAAAAGGAGAAAAAACTACACTTACATAATCCTCCAATGACTCCGAGGATGTCTGCTGTACCGTCATCCGGGCAACCATTCGATGCTCCCCTGCATGAGGAGAACTAGAAGAGTTGTGCTCGGAGTGGGCCGCCAATGGAGGGGAAGGAGAGCGCTCGACCTCTTTCTTGGCCCTTGAGGTCGCGACTCCTGATTCCTTCAAAAATTGGACGTCGCCAGAAGATGACGATGCCTCTTGACTGCAAGAAAAAACCCACATTGAGAAAGGGAAAAACTCCGAGACGAGCCAACAAGGAAAAAACAGAGAAGAACAGGGGAACTAGAAAACTAACCAGTCAAACTTGTCAAAATCAAAAGTGGCCTCCCCCAACTCCGATGAAGACTCCTTGGGCAATCGCATCTTCTTGCGAGAAGATGGTGCCACAGTGCTCACAGGAATGGCAGGAATTGGCGACTCCGCACCAACACCCGTACCTTCCGGAGTCGAAGGAGATGACGCGTCGGAATCCTCGCTGCGCGAAGGCTTGCGAGTATCTGGACTACCGGACTCGGGGGCTTCCTCCTCCACATCAGAAGGGACGGTCGACTCCGACTCGTCCTCTTCCAAAGCTTCACGAGGGATAATCCCCTCAGGTAGAGGGGGCATACAAGGTGACACCGCCCAATCCTGCACACAGGCAACACATTCAGTAAACAGCAAGTAAAAAATAGAGAAACAATCGACAAAATTAGCTACTACGTAGCACAACTATACCTCAGGAGGAGGGTTCGAAGCATCAAACGGAGGAACTACTGGCTCACTGGGAAGCACATCCTCGACGGTGTACTTGGTGACCAGTCGAACCCTCTTGTCCACCTCACTCACGGACATGACATCAGCAGACACGCGAGTGGCATCATCAGCGCCAGCCCACTGAAACATGGGGTGGACCCTGGCTTGCAGGGGCTAGATGCGACGGTGCAGCCAAAGCGAATGAGGGCGCAGCCTCCCTCCTCTTTGCCTATGCGACTCTCGAGGTCGCAGACGCGCTGATAGAGCACATCTGTCTCCGCGGACTCGCCAGGCATGACTACGTTCTTCCAGGAGCGCATCCTCCTGCACGGCGTTGTGGGATCGAAGGGCGCGAGTCCAAAGTGCTCACCGTTAGCCTTCTCATCGCGGATGTAGAACCATTTGTCCCTCCACCCTTGGATGGATGCCGTGAGCTTGATGTCGAAGTAGGTGGCGGATGGGTCGACGTGGATTCCACAACAACCTACATCGTAAACTAAAGAGCCAGATGCAGACTGGCGCTTCAATTTGAAGAGGCGCTTGAAAAGGCCGAAGTGTGGCTCGATTCCGAGCCAGCACTCGCAGAGTGTGATGAAGCAAGAGATATGGAGGATCGAATTTGGGGACAGCTGATGGAGCTGAAGCCCGTAGAAACAAAAGAGACCCCTAAAAAAGGGGTGAAGAGGCAAGGAGAGACCATGAATGATGAATGCCAAAAACATCACTCGAAAACCAGCGGAGGGAGCAGGAATTGTCTCACCACGGGGGACGCGCGCGTTGGCAATTGCGGCGGACAGTACTCCGTCTTGGCGAAGAAGACGGAGACCAGACGCCTTGATGATGGAGGGGCGCCACGCACCATTCGTGACGCGGATGCCTGCGACCTTCTTCTTCCCGCCGGCGGTGGTGCTGGTGCCCGCAGCAGCGGAGCCGCCCTTCTTCTTCGCCGCGGCAACGGTGCCCGTAGAATCAGCCGCAGCGCCTCCTTTCTTCTTCCCCATTGCGCAACGGCGATGCGGTCGCAGAAAGTAGCTCGGAAGCGAGCGGAGCTGGTCCAGCGTCGTGGAGGAAACAAGCACAGAGAAAGCAGAGGAGCAGCGGCAATGGCGATGGAAGCAAAGATGAATGAGAGCAGATGAGAAAATTACCGTCGCAGCGCCGCTACTTAACCCCTGGAAGATGCAATCCAACGGCTCAGAAAAACCCTACTAAACGCGTGGCAAACATCGTGCTGGACACGTGGAGGAGTGGAAGCGCGAACCGTCCCTCCACTACTCCCATTACGCGCGAAAATCTAGGAGACGCAGTTAAAATAAAGATTACGCACGCCCAGTCAAATCAAAGTTAGAGAGTAGGACCCAGTACTCGTCACGTCACATCAAACTCGCTCACGCGGGCAACTGAGATCATCAAAGCGTCAGCACTGACGTCATCAAAACTACGCAGCAGAAAACTTCGACTATTTTAGTCCTTGCTGGAGTCTTCGACTCCACCAAGCACTCGGGGGCTACTCCCATAGGGAGCGCTGGTCGCGCACCCTACGATTTTTCTTTTTGCAGGAACATGGACAATCAAAAGCAAACCCAACCACTCAAAATACGATTCGACTATGGACATGGGTTACTCCCATAGGGAGCGTCAGAAACAAATTCGACTGAAGCAAGCAAGCAAAAGACGACATCAGTCGACAAAAGTTCTTTAGTCCCTGCCTGCGTCTTCGACTCAACCAGGCACTCACGGGCTACTCCCATAGGGAGCGCTGGTCGCGCACCCTATGATTATTTATATAAAAAAACTGTGTGTTGATAACATCCACACTCGAAACTCATGGCGACACCGCCTCATAATTTTTCCCTACAAAGAGACTGCGTCTCCTGGGTCACCCGAATCGTCTCAGTGATGATAAAATTCGGATGCCGCGCTTACAGCGTGAAGGTAAGACCTGAACAAGGCTTGGCAACGCATTAGCTGCGCACTACCAGAAACATATCCATGCCTGCAGATACGATGAATATGCCTTGACAGACGCGTCGAGTGCTCACACCCATATAACTATAATTCGACTCATGTAAGCCCTCTGCGGCTTGAGTCGAATTACACCAGCACTTTTCCGGATTCGAGTCCGGGGACTTGAGTTCGAGTAGATTGCGTTGTTTCACCCTAAGGTGGTTAACTGATATCGATACTTCGGTTATATCAGGCACGTATATCAACAATTCCTATGACACAAATAAAGCAGTCGAAATACACTCGTTCAGGCACTCGAAAGACTTCAAAAGTCCCTAGTCGAATCTGCGGTTCCACTAGACACTCGGGGGCTACTGACATGGGTATACCTTACAGGTACTCGAGCTTGGTCTATATGGTCCAAATACGTATAGGCCCACGGTGTCGCCAAGGCCCAAACAAAGGACTCGAGTAACCTACAGACTCTCGATTGCTTGAAGAACAAGAAGAAGTTAAAGATAGAAAGTTTGAAGGGGAAAACCCTAACTTGTAACCAACTCGACCTGCTACCCGAGACCTAGCCTATCTATATAAGGCCTAGGAGGGGCGGCGAGGAGGACACACGCAACCCTAGTTTCCACCACCCTCGCCAGATTGCATCTTCGCACCATTGTAACCTTCGGTTTCTTCGATAATTCCACGAGCAGACAAGCAGGAGTAGGGACCTCTACGAGACCTGAACCTGGGTAAATCTTTGTCCCCTCTGTGCTTGTTTTCTAGCCGATAGATGTCTCCAGTGCTCCCTCCTTCTCCAAAACCCAAGTCCATAACAATGGGCATTGATGAGTTAAACCCTCGTCAACTAGTGTCTCATAGTAAATCTCTCACTTTTATATTTGATCAAAGCATTTGAAGTTGTTCAAAATAGTGAGTAGATATGCAATTTGCATAAAATTGAGTGGGAGCTATGAAAGTCTTCCTAAAACAATATGTGATTGACATATTTTTGAGTGGGAGTAGTGTAAGTCTCAAATTCAAATATGTAGGAACATAATTTGAGTAAGAGTAGTGACTCATACCCAAATATGTTAGAAACATATTTTGAGTGGGAGCTTATAGGAGTAATTCTTAAGTGTGTATTCGACACGTTAAGAATAAAAGCACAAGTACCAATAAACAATGATTTATAAGGTGTAGAAGTTGATAATAAGTGTATTATAATATTATGTAGTATTCCTTAAGGGATTCTGAAAAGGGTTTCGGAATAGAAGTTAATTAAGGAACTGGTCCTTAATAACTCAAGTTAGGAATAGCATTAAGTTTAACATCAATGGTTGAAAGAAAGAAAAGGATGATCATCATCCACTATGTTGAGACATAGGTTCTATCTTAGAAAACCATGATGATAACTTAACATAATATATGATCCAATAAAGAACATTTGAAAGTTATTAAGTTTGAATCACGGAATGTTGAGCTAAGTTTGTCCGCAGTGTCTAATAGAGAACTGTAGACATGTTTTCCAAATCGATAAAGGATGACATATCTTAAAACATAAAGAGTTATGTTATAAGGGAATATGTTGGAAACTCCCATAAATACCGATTGAAGTCAAGTAGGAAGCGAGGTGAACAATACATCAAAAGTTGCACAGAGTGCACTAGTGTTTCGATAAATACATTTATAATAATAGATAAGGGTACCATCTAAAGTGTTGTATAATGTTATGGCGGGGCTAGTTCGCTTTTAACGTATAATGATGTGTCCCGGGGCACAGTGCCCATGAGAAAGCCCTTGAGGTTGATCTAAAGTCACCGTAGGCTCCTGGAATCAGGCCTCGTTCTGCTACCATAGCAACGATACATACAAACAAATGTTATCATGTGATGATAAAACATTAATGTCAATCAAGGTGACATTAGCAAGTTGCAAAGGATTTGGGACTGTAAAGTATAGACCCAAGACTCAACCTCTTCCATGATCAAGCATGTTTAGGGTACCGGATATGGTGCCAATAATTAAAGAACAAATGCAGCTAGTGTATTTGTACTCTAGTGCAAGTGGGAGACTGTTGGAAATATGCCCTAGAGACAAATAGTAGTAAGGACTATTATCATATTTCATATAGTTTATAGTTAAGTTTTATATCATGATATAACTGTATTGAGTGGAAACATCAATACACGTGTGATATACAAACAACCAGGGGTTCCAAGTGAAACTCTAGTCACTGGTTCATTGGTCAACAGATGATCAAGTTTCCTGATCATGTGGCATTTATGCCAGTTGGAAATTGAGTCAACTCATTCGGAGAATGAGATGATGAACCAGTACCCAACCTAAACATGATGACCCGATCATGTCACGAAGTTCAAGTTACGATTATTAGAAATGGATCCTCGTAGACTATTCCTTAGACCATGAGGCTATATCAATCACTGTCTCCCAAGAGTGCTTAGATAGCATCAAGCGCCACTTGGTAATGCAATGGTTATAAAGGTGTGTTCAGGTACTCGGAGGAAACCGTAGAGGAAATATATGTCAAGAGCGAGATTTGTCCGTCCATTTGACGGGAAGATACTCAAGGGCCCACTCGGAGAAGTTATATCCAATAGCTACGCAGCATGTGATTTGATCACAAGGATATCACTTGTTGGAATGAATCAAGTAGCGTTGTTCGATAACGAGATTGAACACGACATGGTGATGTCATTGATCCGATCTCGGGCAATGCAAGTATCGAGAGACAAAGGTAATAAGACACGACTATCCCGGTTCAAACGACGAAAGATCTTCATGGAACACACAGGGGTCACATGGCCATCCAGGTCCCTCTGTTGATCATTGGTGCGGGAGTGTCCCGACCATGTCTAGAGTGTTCCCGAACCGTGGGGTATCACTCTTAAGGGCTTGATGATGCTTAGAGAGTGTTTATAGGATCGGAAGAATCACCAAAGAATAGTAGAGAGAAAACCGGAAGGGTTTCGGTAAGTCCGGAGGATGTCCAGAGTGGAGGTGGGAGTGTTCCATAACCACGGAGGTTGAATAATATGTTAATAATGTTAAATAATGATTTAATCATTTATTCATAATTATTTAATAAAGAGAAAATAAATTTAAAAGGTCAAAAGGCATAATGGGCTAATTCCCGGAGGGGAGAGGGCCCATTAGGGAAAGAAGAGAGGGAGAAGGGGCAAGGGGGTGGCCGGATGGGCCTATCCCCCCTGTGCGGGGCCCACCAGGGCTGGCCGGCGGCTGCCCCTTCCCCTCCTCTCCTTTAGTCCCACCCCGGGACTTTGAGGGAGGTAGTACCTCCCCTCCCCCTATATATAGTGGGGGTATTTGGCCAGATAAATACACCCAATAATCAATAAAAGGTCTTCTCACTTTTTGGAGTACCTCTAATTGATATTTTATCTCTCTCCCTCTCTCTCTCATGACCGTGGTCCCAAGTTCGGACTGCGTAAACGAGAGACATCTTCACCGTGGAGCGTCGTCGCGATGCGGGATTTGGATCCAGGAGCTCTACTTCCGCAACTGCTGCTAGATCGGGGAAGCGGGAGTCATCATTAGGCACTTGACGTGTGTAACTCCCCGCGAGGTGTCTCACTTGAGGCACTCAAGTCGTTGGAGCCGTTGGAGCGCAAGAACTTCATCACGACCTTGAGGTCGGCTTCGACTTGTCTACATCAACCACGCTCTCCTGAGCGTTGACAATGCTTTTGGTCTTCAAGGGCAAGTTCATGAAAAGCCCCTCCCGTTACTGTATTACTAATAGATAGGTCCTGGAAGCATCAGGGGTTCAGGGGCGTAGGGTAAAAATTTATTTTCATGCGCGGAACCCCTATACTTCCCTCCGTGGAGGACGACTCGTGAGTTCCTGGTGTGGAGGTAATTCCTTGCCCTCCTGCTAGTTTCCGGGTGATGTTCCTTGCGTTCATCATCTGAGGTGTTTCTATGCCCCTGCATCCTTTCTTCAGGGGCCTCCTTTGCTTCTACGGGCTCCAGCTACATCAGCTATCCCCAAATTCTATTCTCCACATCTCCTGCTTCATTACCCTTTGCGAGTGCTGGCTTAGAGTCGAGCCACACTTTGGCCTCCTTAAGAGGCTTTTTAAGTTGAAGCGCCAGTCAGCATCTGGTTCTGTAGTCTACGACGTAGGAGGCTGCGGAATTCATGTCGACTCTTCCGCCACTTATTTCGATATCAAACTCACAACGTTCGTCCAAGGGTGAAGAGACAAGTGGTTCTACATCCGCGACCATAAGGCCGACGGAGAGCACTGCAGACTCACGCCCTTCGATCCCACGATGTCGTGCAAGAGGAGGCGTTCTTGGAAGAACATAGTGATGCCTGGTGAGTCTGAGGAGACAAAAGTGTTGTACAAGCGCGTCTGCGACCTCGAGAGTCGCATAGGTAGAGAAGAGGGAGGCGCTGCCCTTATTCACACATGGTTGCGCCTTCGTGTCCAGCCTTTGCAGGCCAGAGTCCACCCCATGTTCCACTAGGCTCGTGTGAATGATGCCACTCGTGTATCTGCCAATGGAATTTCTGCGGGTGAAGTAGATAACAGGCTGCGATTGGTGACGAAGTATATCGCCAAGGAGGTTCTCCCAGCCGAACTAGTCGTGCCTCCTTTCGACGCCTCTAACCCTCCTCCCAAGGTAGAGTTGTACTACAAAGTAGTTTTCTTTGTCGGTTGCTGTTAAGTTCTTGATGTATAATGAATTATCTTCTGAATGCAGGATTGGAAGGTGTCTCCCAATTTGCCCCCTCTCCTTGAAGGGGTTATTCCTCGCGAAGTGGATGAAGAGGATGAGTCGGAGTCGACCGTCCCAGTTGAAGAGGAGGAGGGAACCCCCGAGTCCAGCGACCTGGACACTCACAAGCGCTCCTGCAGCAAGGACTCGGATGCTTCATAGCCGTCGACCCTAGAAGGCCCTTCTGTTGGTGCAGAGGAGCCAATCTCTGTCGTTCCTGTGTGGTCCATGGCGCCTCCTGCCCAGAAGAAGCTACCACTGCCAAAGAAGTCGGAGGAGTCGGAGGAGCAAACCTTCGATTTTGACAAATTTTACTGGTAAATTTTTGACTTTGTCTTAGTTTCTTTTTTGAGTTTTGTTCCCTGAAGTTTCTGCTAGATGCGTTCTGTAGTCAAGAGGCATCGTCGTCTTCTAGCGACGTCCAATTTTTGAAGGAATCTGGAGTCGCAGACTCCAGGGCCAAAGAGGTGGCCGAACGATCTTCTTCTCCTCCATTGGCGGCCCACTTCGGGTACAATTCTTTGAGTTCCCCACATGCTGGGGAACACCAGATTGTTACCCGGACGACTGCGCGGCAGTCATCTTCGGAGTCTCTGGAGGACCATGTAAACATCTCTTTGCTGTGTTGGCAGTCGAATATATACTTGGTGTTGTTGCTGAAATTTTGGTTTTTTCTAAATGCAGCTCATTATGAAGGAGGCTACCCGCCTGGCGGAGCAAGTCTTGGAGATGGGTCGACAGCATGCATGACTGTACAATCTCCATCGCGTTGTGTTTGTCTTGGTGAAGTGTCGAGATGCGATTGATGATACATTCCCTCTTGCAGTTGAGCATAACGAACTTCTGCACCATGCCGCTTCACTTGAGAAGGCGCTTTACGCGGCGGCAAAGAGTCGCGACGAGCAGCCTTGGAGGAATCGCAAAAGCGCGAGGAGGACTTGCGGAAGCGTGAAGAAGAATTGTGTTCCTCCAATGCCGAGAGGGAGAAGTTGCTCGAGGAGCAGCTTGTCTCGATTGCTAAGTCCCTCTTAGGTATTCTTTCAGCTAAATTGTCTTTGTTTCTTGATTTGACATCGTGTTATGGTACCAACACTTTGCTTTATATAGATGTCGGCGGCCTGAGCTTTGACGCCCAGGCCCTTCGTCGCGACGATGCATTGGCTGGTGCCGTCACCACAATCGAAGACCGCAGCGCTTCTCTTCAAGGGACGCTGACAAAGGCCAAGAATGTGCTCAGTCGCATATGCAGGGATCTAACCCCCAAGGCTGAGCTGCTCGACAACCTAGAGGACCTAGCAGAATCCCTTACTAGGGGTATTCCCATGGACTTCAGGAACTCTCAGCGGTCTGTCGGCGCCACCATGGCACTCGCAATGGTGCAAGCCCATGGCATGGAGGTGGATGCTGCCGCGATTTCCAAGGCGATGCCCATTGGCGCAGATGGCCAACAGGTAGTGTTTGCTCCCTTCACTACTGGATGTGGTAAATATGGGCCGCAGCTCATCAGTACGGTCGCCAAGTACTCCGAGGAGCTGCAGCGAGCGAAGAATGCGGCGAAGGCTACGGCATCAGGGGCCGGCACTGGAAAGTCTGTGGCATCGGAGACCACCACGGATTCGACGAGGCCCCCGAAGTCCAGGTCGAAGTCAAAGAAGCAGGCTGCTCCTCAGTAGCTATCTTTTAATAGTTGTAGCTTTAACTTCTATGTTGGAACAATGCTCTTATGGAAGTGTCTTAGTCGAGACTTTTGCTGATCTTGAATGCGTCTATGACTTTTGTCAATGTATTCTTGGTCCCTTATTTTTGCTCTTGCTTGGTTTATGAGAGGGTACATCGAGTGGTCCCTCGAGTGATCGTCTTGATCCACCACCCACTTATGATACTTTGGCGCAGCCGCGTTCAAGGGTGGATGAGTTGTCCCTGCTTTCGCAACTACGCGATTGCGTTAAGAAACTGGAACGTGAGTTGCCCATCCTCCACGGTAACGCGGATGTATGGAAGTCGAGGGTGGAGAAGGCTACCACCTGCGAGCAGTATCTATTGGAGGAGGTGACGCAGCTGGGCGTTCAATTCAAGTGTTAGCTTTCTGCCCTCTTATCTTTTCTTTTAGTCAGTCGCGGCAATGCTTTGTCTTCATACTTTGCCCTTTTTGCTTGGTGTAGTTGTCAGTGCTCGTCATCCGCAGGATGAGAAATACCGGATTGCCATTCGGATGAATGACCTGACCCAGGAGCAGCTTTAGGCGAGTGGGTACTTTTGGGTGGACCATGATCGTGCGATCGCACTTGCGACCCTGCAGGATCGTGCTTCTCGAGTAATCCACTTTTTGAAGAAGGTGCAGTCGTGCCTTAGGCATATCTACCAAACTATGTTTCTGCTGGACGCCGTCCCTTCAAGCTTGTTGGCTCTTCTGGCGAAGTTCCAAGATCTGAGTGCAGTTCGCGAGTGTGTGCGGCAGCAGTTAGTGGCTGGTGCCAAGGCTGCTTTGTCGCATGTGCGACTGCATAGGCCAGATGTAGATGTTGCAGCTGTTGCTGCTAGGCCACCGACCCCGCCGGAAGGTTTGACCTGGGACATGGTTCCACATTAATAGGCAGTTGATCGCCCAGCAGAAGAAATCGTCGATTTCTTCGAGGAGTAGACGAACGTTCTTCTGTTGCAGCAGTAGCTTTAGTTTGTATCCTGCGCATAATTGTACAAGTGTTGTAAAGTTCATATGGATATGTTGGATGTAATCAATTTCTATTTATATGTAAAGAGCTTGCTAGCTTATATGTTTTGCGAGTGTATTTGTACTCTACAGTTCCTTTTCGTTAGCCTGACTTATTTTATCTCAGCACCTTGCCAACCTGTCAGGTGCGTTGCAACTGGGTTGGTGTTTTATCAAGGGTTCGATTGATGTTGTGTCAGCTACTCGAGATACTGCGACTTGTTCGTAGAACGAGGATGTAAAAGGTGGCGTAGCCCCCGAGTGATAAGATTGTCAGAAAAATATGAGAAAACGCAGAGTTTCGGGGCACTTAGCTTTATTTATTCGCAGAATAGTACGAGGTACAATGTGTGGCTAAGTAGCCTGGCTGAATAGCCTTATTTGTAATGTAATAAAAACGACTAGGGATAGAAACGACGCAACTTTGCAACGTTCCAGGGGTTGGAGTATGCGACTCCTGTCTTGAAATCTTTAAGGCGATAGGCGCCACCTGGGATTACTTCTGTAATCACGTAGGGTCCCTCCTAGGGAGACTCGAGCTTGAGATGCCCTTGTTGCTTGAGTCGCAGGACCAAGTCTCTTTCGACATCTTGGGTGTAGCCTTCTGCTATGGTAGTTGTGGAGGCTCTGCTGGTAGATCATTGATCTTTCCGCTACGATTTCACATGCCTCGTCAAGAAGGTCAACGAAGTCTTCGAGTGCGAGAGTTGACTCCTGCTCGCTGTAGGCGACCACCCACGGGGCTTTGTAGCGTACTTCTGCGGGTAGCACCGCTTCAGCGCCATGCACCATGAAGAACAGGGTGTATCCGTGGCACTGTTTGGAGTTGTGCGCAAGCTCTAGAGTACGGATTGCAGCTCATCTAGACAGCATCCTACGGCTAGTTCGAGTGGCCGGAGGAGTCGTTTCTTGATTCCACCGCAGACGAGGCCGTTGGCCTTTTCGACTTGACCGTTGGTCTGTGGGTGAGCTACCAAGGCATAGCTTATGATGATTCCCAGGTTTTCACAGAATTCCTGGAACTCCTTGGAGGTGAAGTTCGTCCCATTGTCCGTGATGATGCTATGTGGCACACCGAAGCGGTATACAATGGACTCGAAGAACTTGACAGCGCTGGGTCCTGATTGGTTTGTCACTGGCATGGCCTCGATCCACTTGGGGAACATGTCGACTACGACTAAGAGGTATACGTAACCTCCTCGCGAGTATTTCGGGAGCTTGCCGACCATATGGAGTCCCCATTGCACAAAGGGCCAAGCCAATGGTATTGGTCGGAGTTCCATGCCCGGTGCGCGCGGTTTGCCCGCGAATCGTTGGCAAGCGTTGCAGCGCTGGACGATGTCCTTGGCGTTGTGCATGGGCGTGGGCCAGTAGAATCCAGCTCGTAGAGATTTGGCGACGAGGGCGCGACAGCCATCATGGATGTCGAGGAGGACGGCCCTTCCATCCCTCTTGGAGACGCACCGTTGGAGTACTCATGTGATGCTGCGCTTGTATAGTTCGCCGTTGATGACGGCAAATGCCTTGGATCGTCGCGCAATGTGCCGCGCGTCAGTCGAGTCGTCAGGCAGCCTCTTGCTAAGAAGATATGCGCTGTAGGGTTGAGTCCAAGATGGCTCGATCATCATGACGCCCATTGGTCCTTCGAGTCCTGTGCCGAGCTCCAGGTCGTCGAGTGCCATTGGCTTATTGGGTGGCGTAGCCCCCGAGTCTGCTGACGCGCTTTCTTTCTTCCCTGTAGCCTTTAGCTTGATGGAGTGTTCACAGATACGCTCGAGAAATACCCCAGGTGGTATGGGGGCGCAGGTGGAGCCAATGTTGGCGAGTGTGTCCGCCTCTTCGTTACTTTCACGGCCTACGTGCCGCAACTCACAGCCGTCGAAGTCCCCTTCGAGTGTGTCGTGAACTGCATTCGCACCATGTTTTCGCTTAGTGCGTCGCACTCGTGATTTTTTTGGTTCACCACCAGTTTGGAGTCGCCGTAGATGATGAGCCTCTTGGCGCCACAGGCTTTCGCCATCCGCATCCCATGGAGTAGGGCCTCATACTCGGCTTTGTTGTTGGAGGTTGTGAACTGCATTCGCAGAATGTATTTTAGCTTGTCTTCCTGGGGCGATGTCAGTATGACACCTGCGCCGACCCCGTCCTTTCGCTTGGATCCATCGAAGTGCATTGTCCAGAGATAAGACATATCTGGATTTTCAGGGAGCTGGTTCTCCATCCAATGCACGAGGAAATCAGGGAGGACTTGCGACTTGATCGCGCCGCGCTTTTCATATGTAATGTCTCATGGAGACAACTCGATTCCCCAAAGCGCGACTCGTCCGGTGGCATCAGCGTTGTTGAGGATATGCCCGAGCGGGGCGTCGTTGACTACCACGATTGGGTGCTCCTGGAAGTAGTGGCATAGTCGCCTGGCTATCATGAAGACGTCGTACGCCAGCTTCTGGTAGTGCGGGTACCGCTGTTTTGTTGGCGTGAGCACCTCGCCGAGGTAGTAGATTGGGCGTTGAACCCCGTGGACCTTGTTTTCTTTGGCTTGTTCCACCACGAGCACCGTGCTGACCACTTGGTTGGTGGTGGAGATGTAGAGCAACAGCTACTCTTTTTCACGTGGAGTCACCAGTACTGGCGAGATGGATAGTAGACATTTGAGGTCTTCGAATGCTTCTTACGCCTCGTCTGTCCACTTGAACTTGTCAGTTTTGCGGAGAAGTTGGTAGAAGGGCGGTGCCTTTTCGCCCATTCGACTGGTGAATCGACTGAGCACCGCTATTCGCCTAGCCAGCTGCTGGACGCCTCTTACGTTCTTCGGCTTCTCCATGGCCAGTATGGATTTTATTTTCTTCGGATTTGCCTTGATCCCTCTCGCAGAGATGAGATACTTGAGTAGTTGCCCAGATGGTACGTCGAAGGCGCATTTGTCCGGATTGAGCTTGATCCGGTAGCGGTCTAGGTTGGCGAAGGTTTCGCGTAGACCATCGATTAGCGAGGCTTCCTCTTTTTTTTGATGACGATGTCATCAACATAGACTTGGATGTTGCGACCAAGTTGATTCTTGAGACAAGCCTGCATGCACCGCTGATAGGTGGCTCCTGCATTTTTAGCCCAAAGGGCATTGTGTTGTAGCATAACACACCAAAGGGCATCGTAAACGCCGTTTTCTCTTGGTCTTCCTCCTTCATTCGAATTTGATTGTAGCCTGAGTAGGCGTCGAGGAAGCAGAGGCGTTCACATCCCGTGGTGGAGTCAATGATTTGGTCAATTCGCGGCAACGGGAAGTGATCCTTTGGGTAGTGCTTATTCAGGGAGGTGAAGTTCATGCACATCTGTAGGATATCCGTGTCTTTTTTGGGCACAAGCACTATGTTGGCGAGCCAGGTGTTTTCCTTGATCTCGCGTATGAAATTTGCGTCAAGGAGTCTGTTGATCTCCATTCCGACCGCTTTTGCTCTTGGTTCAGATAATCGCTGTATTGTCTGCTTGACTGGCCTTGTGTCTAGATTTACATTGAGTGCGTGCTCGGCGAATTCCCTGGGAACCCCTGGCATGTTTGCTGGACACCAGGTGAAGATTTCCCAGTGCTCACGGAGGAATTCGACGAGTGCGAGTTCCTATGCGGAACTCAAGTTGTTGGTGATGAGGGCCGTCTTGGTCGGGTCCGTTGGGTGGACTTGGACTTTTTTTGTGTGCACCGACGAGTCGAAGGACAGGTCGGGTGAACTTGGCCTGCTCAGGGGAGGCAGACTGTTGTCTGTCGACTCCTTTAGTCTTGCGAGTTCCTCCTGCATGCCGAAGGACTGGGAGATTCTGTTGAATTCCCTGTCATAGCTGTCAGATCTTTCGAAGTTGCCGTTGATTGTGATTACGCCATTTGGACCCGGCATCTTGATCTGCAGGTAGGCGTAGTGTGGCACTACCATGAACCTCGCGACGCGACACGTATGAGGATGCAGTGATATTGTGAAGGCCATTCGACGACCTCGAAGTCGATGCGCTCTCGCCGAAAGTTTTGTGGCATGCCGAAGATGACGTCGAGGCTGATTTTTCCCAGGGGATATACGCCTTTCCCTGGGACGATGCCGTGGTGTTGGGGGGATAACCCCGGGTAGGGTCACTCTGGGGTATAAGGGTCGAGTTAGCCGAGGTTCGGCAAGGTCAAAGCGGATGCTTGCCGAGTCACCTCAAGGCAGGCCGGATCACGGAGTAACCCGGACCAGGGGGGTCGCCTAACATTGTCTTGTCCGACTTAAGGAGTAAGTCGGAAATGCTTGTCTAGCTTATATGCAGGAACAGGTGTGGCCGGATCAACTGTGATCCGGATCCTCGCTTGGCTTCTAGGAGAAGGAAGGAATCTCTCTGGTCAAAAAAGAAGGTCCGGTGCGTACTAGATGAGCGAATAAAGCAAGGGCAGGACCACCGGATCGTGGCCGACAAGGGTGACGACGCTCACGTCGGCTGACGCGGGCGCCGCATAGGCTACGTCGCTAAAGCAAGTGTGACACGGGGGAAAAGCACCCCTGTCGGGTTACTACTTTGGGAGGGGAGAATATGCCTCCACGTATGCCCTAGGCCAGGACCGAACCACCTCTATATAAGGGGGGTAGGGTTCTGGTAGGGGGTTGGGTTTTTTCTGATACAGAGTTGGCAGAATTCTAGTTGGTTGAGCACTAGTGGATCTAGGGTTCTTGGGCTAGATAGAAGGCAAGAGTAAGAGAGTTTCTTCTTCCTCCTCTTGTCAATACAGCTCAAGGAGCACTTGTAATCTTGGAGATTGAACATCAATACAAAGCTTCTGTGTAGAGAATCACGCTACTATCCCTCCCTGGATTCCCCTAGCACATATTAGTACCCACCTTTAGCCTATCCATGGCATCTGCCGTGACACCACCACGACAGTTGGCGCCCACCGTGGGGCTAGCGGCGCTAGCAGGGGTGAAGATCCGGACGGAAAACCTCATCGGCACCGGCGAACGCATCGTCTCCGGGCTCGTTCAGCGCTTTGGAGCGCTGGACTACGTCAGCGACAACGCTGGCTGCTTCGGCATGCGCCCCCTTCTGCGCAACGGCATCTTCATCAAGCTCGGTGCGCACAAGGTCTACGTTGCTGTGGACGTGTCTTGTGTTCATCCGTGTCGCGTCGTTGATGCAGGATAACCACCCCTCACTGTGGCTCGCGGGGCGCGTATCGCTCGCTCCCCGGACCATGCAGAGGTGATGATGACTGCGCCAGGCGCAGGCATGAGCAAGGATCCAGCACCAGACCCGGAGGTAACGCCTAAGGCATTGAGGAAAGCTAGGTGTCCTCCGCTAGAGAGGCCTGAGAACGTGCTGAGGGAAGCTATGGATAGCTTGGCAAACCCGGTGGCAGCAGTGGTAGATCTGGCTCAGGCACAAGCCGAGCTAGAGGAGACCCGGCAAAAGATACTGGAGGGCGCAAAGAAAATAGCAGCGGCTCAGCAGTCGTTGAACATGACGCTGCGCGAGTACGCGAAGGCAAACAAGGTTGATGCAGTAAGGGTAAAGGGAAAAATCTCATGAGTGAGATGAACAGAGAAGGTAATGATGGACCAGAAGGGTCGGAAAACTATCTGTCCGTGGGGTTCCCGAAGTATAGTACCCCGGCGAAGAACCTCAGAGCAGCAGATGCCACGGTGTCCGAGCTAGAGGGTCTGACGGGTGAAGCCCGTCAAAGACAGCAAGACCGGGTTAACGAGCTGGTTCGGATCGTGAACAGGCAGAACGAGGAGCTGCTGAGAGGTAACCCGGAGAGAGTTGGAGCTTCTAAGATCGTCCATTCGGCGATGGGTAACCCAGAGAAATCCGCTAGAGCCGCATCGTCGCCTCATGGTGTCCCAAGGAGAGAAGAGGTAGTAACCTCGGCCAGAGGAACAAGCAGATCGTTCCGTACGACCCAACGCGTGCGGGAAAAGAAAAAGAGATGCGGAAAAACGATGATCGACGAAGTGTGAGCCGAGGTGAAGCGGGCCGAGGTAATCACGACCAAGGCAATGCCGGTCAAGGGAATGCTGCCAACGGCAATGCCGGACAGCGAAACTCGGCAGGAGCAGGTCAACCGCAGTAGCGGAATATACCAAGGCAAGAGCAAAGCGTCGGCCGTGGTATGCAACAGAGAGGAGCACAACGAGAGCAAGACCGATACAATGACGGAGACTCGGAGATGATGAATGCGGGATACGCAAGACCGGACTATCATGTGATAGGGTCGATATTGGGAAGCAGGGATTTGATGCCGGATGATACCAGGTTAAAGCTGGATCGCCTGTATAGGTCGGAACAGATCGAATGTCAAGGTCCTCCGGGTCCAGTGTGCTTTGGACCCCGGATCGTGAAGGAACCGCCAGTACCCAATTTCCAATTACCCAGGGGCACGAAGACGTATGGCGGCAGTACAAAGCCGGAGGATTGGCTGATAAACTATGCAACAGCTGTGAAAATTGCAACTGGCAACTTGAGATGGGCTGTACGATACGTGCCCCAAATGTTGGAAGGTCCGGCTAGGGTATGGCTGAATAATTTGCCACCCGGAAGCATCAATTGTTGGATAGATTTTGAAGAAATTTTTATCAGCAACTTCTCAAGTACATATCAGAGACCGAATAGACCGCAGACCCTAGCGATGTGCAAGCAGAGATCTAACGAAACGGATCGTGAATTCTTGACCTGGTGGTGTACCGTGAGAAACTCGTGTGAGGGAGTCATAGAGTCATAGGCTATAGCATGGTTCGCACAAGGGTGCAGATATGGCAGCGAGTTGTGGATGAAATTGCAAAGGAAAATGCCGGTCACGTTGGCAGAGATGATCCAGATTGCGGATTCTTATGCTTTGGGTGATCCGACTCAACCAAGGATCGTGTCGAACGAGTCAAATGAGGAGTACTATCCGAGGGACAGAGCCGGGTCATCCCGGAGGAACGATTATAGGGGAAAAAGGAGAGACGATAGACCGGATCATCGGTATAGTTCGCAACAAGTTGCAGCCGTGAATCAAGATCAGCCCGGAGCAGGGAGCAACCAACGCCTGAAAACGGGAGGGCAATAGACTCCTTGAAACGATGGCAAGAAAACGTGGACTCCGGAGCAGAAAAAGCAATGGCAAGAAAAGAAAGATCGTCCGAGGTATACCTATGAGTTAATGTTGGACCAGCCATGTAAATTTCACACGCCAAATCCGAACAGTCCGGCGGGTCACACAACGAGGCAATGTGAGTGGATGCGTAAGATAGAACAAGGTGGTTCGGGGCATGCTCAGGCACCTCGGAATGATCAACCTCGGCAGGAGTTACCCCGGTAGCAACTGCTCTCCGGAGCAAACACGCAACAACTGATGTTGCCTCCCCCTCCGCCGAGGTATGACAATAGTGAGAGAAGGGATGCAGTGCATCAGGTGGAAAACCAGCAACAACCGGATCAGAGGTACTCCGGAAACGAGGGAAGGAATGAGTACAGGGAACATCACCAGAGCTATTGTGTGTTCACAACAGAGGAAACAGATAGGAAGATCTTGCAGCACCGACATATGGAGGTTAACGCGGTTATGCCTGCAGTGACGAGGCACATGTCTTGGTCGGACCAGGAAATTACCTAGAGCGTCAAAGATCATCCCAAGCTTATGCCAAGTCCGGGCTCATATGCACTAGTGTTAGATCCGACGTTCATTGGACCAAACATTAATGTGAGGTTCTCCAAGGTACTGATCGACAATGGCAGTAGCATTAACATCATGTATGCGGATACAATGCGCAAGTTGGGCATCTCGGAGAACATGCTCCAGGCTACAAGAACAACTTTCCATGGTATCGTACCAGGCATATCATGTGAGCCCATAGGCAAAGTCCGGGTCGACGTGCTATTCGGTACTAGGGATAACTGCCGAACTAAGAATCTGGAGTTTGAGGTGGTGAACTTGGAGAGCGCGTATCATGCATTACTCGGGAGACCAGCACTGAGCAAATTCATGGCGAGTTGCCACGTTAGTTATCTGAAGATGAAGTTGCCCGGCCAAATGGAGCAATTACTATCGCTGGGGATTTCCGACGTTCTATTGAGTGCGCCTCAGCCGGGTCGAACCTAGCCGAGTCACTCGTGATTGCGCAAGAGAAAAGAAAAATCCAAGAGGTGGCGGCATTAGCTTAGTCCGCGCAGCAGTATATGCCGGCATTAAGCAACCCGCATGGAAGCGTTTCATTTCAAGCCGCGAAGGACACCAAGAAGATTCCAGTGGATAACATGTTTCCGGAGCGTACCGTAACAATTGGTGCCGGGTTCACTGACAAATAGGAAAGCGAGCTCGTCAACTTCCTCCGTGAGAATCGGGATATTTTTGCTTGGTCCACACAGGACTTGCAAGGTGTTCCGAGGGAGTTGGCCGAGCACTCTTTGAACGTAAGACCCAGAGCAAGGCCGGTGAAGCAACCTCTCCGACGCTTCGCCGAGGATAGGATAAAGGTCATTGGTGACGAGATAGCTCGGTTGCTAGTAGCTGAATTTATCATGGAAGTGTTGTATCCGGATTGGCTCTCTAATTCGATGCTGGTAGAAAAGAAGAAGGATGATCCGAACGTGGCAGTGGTTTGGCGTATGTGTATCGATTACACGAACCTGAACAAGGCATGTCCAAAAGATCCATTTCCACTGCAGACGATAGATCAGGTCATCGACTCTACCACGGGATGTGAACTGTTGTCATTCATTGACGCTTATTTTGGTTTCCACCAGATACCTCTGAACCCGGATGATCAAATAAAAACTGCCTTTATTACCCCGTACGGGGCTTATTGCTATCGCACTATGCCGTTCGGTTTACGAAATGCAGGAGCAACGTACCAAAGATGTATGCAAAAATGTTTGCACGATCAAAATAGGTCAAAACGTATAAGTCTACGTGGATGATGTGGTTATTAAGACCAAGGAAAGCGCAATGCTCCTTGACGACATAAGGCAAACATTCGCGAACTTGAGGAGATTCCGGATGAAGCTTAACCCGGAGAAATGTACCTTCGGTGTCCCGGCTGGGAAATTACTCGGATTTCTCGTCTCCAGCCGAGGTATCAAGGTTAATCCAACTAAGATCCGAGCCATCGAACGAATGGAGCTGCCGAAGTGTCTCAACGACGTCCAGAAGTTCACTGGATGCCTGGCGTCGTTGAGTCATTTTGTAGGTCGGTTAGGGGAAAGGCACTGCCTCTCTACCAACTCATGAAAAACTCAGATAAATTCGTTTGGACGTCGCAGGCCGATGAAGCTTTTGCCCACTTGAAAAGGATGTTGGCCACTGCACCAGTGTTAGCTTCTCCACTGTCAAAGGATCCAATGTTGCTCTACATAGCCGCAACCAACCGAGTTGTAAGTGTAGTGATTGTAGTGGAGCGAGATGAAGAGGGTAAGTCGGTGCAGAGGCCAGTGTATTACTTGAGCGAGGTATTGTCTGCCTCAAAACAGAACTACCCGCATTTTCAAAAGGTGGCATACGGTGCTTATATGGCGGCAAATAAGTTAAAGCACTACTTTGAGGAGCATCCCATCAAAGTGATATGCGAAGCCCCCATATCCGAGATAATGGGTAACAAAGATGCGAATGGCAGAATTGCGAAATGGGCAATTGAGCTAGCACCTTACGCACCCCAGTATGATAGGAGAGAAGCGATCAAGTCCCAGGCTGTGGCGGACTTTTTCGTGGATTGGGCCGAGGTACAATACGAACCGCCGCCACCAGATCCAAACTACTGGAGGATGCACTTTGACGGATCGAAAACCAAAACCGGGTTAGGTGCCGGGGTTGTGCTTACCTCGCCAAAGAAGGATCAGCTCAAGTACGTATTGCAGATCCATTTCGCGGCATCAAACAATGTCGCTGAGTACGAGGCTCTTGTGCATGGTCTCAAAGTGGCAAAGGAGATTGGCATACGTCGGATAATCTCCTTTGGCGACTCGGATCTAGTAATACAGCAAGTGTCCAGAGTGTGGGACGCCCTGGATCCAAACATGGCACTATACAGATTTCATGTGCAGAAGACCTCGCGTGGAAAACGAAGCTGCCGACATGCTGTCAAAGCTCGGATCGACCCGACAGGCAATTCCACCGGGCGTAGCATTGGAGCACCTCAGAAAACCATCTATCAGGCCGTCCCCAGGAACCGATTCAATCTATGTCCCGGAAAACACGGAATCTGGAGCTGAGCCCATGGACATTGACATGGGAGGTAGCACGCCGAACCCGGGGACTACCTCGCTAGACCCGGGGACTGTTCAGCGTGATCCGGCTGAAGTTATGCCGGTGAATCGGATGGAAATTGATGAGGAGATGTTCCCTGCACGAGCGATACCAGCCTGGGCACTGCCTATGTACCAGTTCTTGAAAGATGGAACGTTACCCACTGAGGAAGTGCTAGCCAGGTAAACTCAGAGGAGAGCCAAAGCTTACACAATCATCAATTCCGAGTTGTACAAACGGAGTGTAACCAATGTCCTCCAGCGGTGTGTTGACCCGGAAGAAGGACTTAACATCCTCCGAGATATGCACCAAGGAGAATGCGGGCATCATGCTTCATCCCGGGCCTTAGTGGCAAAGGCGTTCTGGCATGGATTCTACTGGCCAAGTGCCTTGGAGTAAGCAGAAGATCTGGTGAGAAAATGCAATGGTTGTCAAAGGTACGCCACCAAGACACATATGCCTATGTCGAAACTCAAAACCATACCAATTACATGGCCATTTGCTGTGTGGTGCTTGGATATGGTTGGCCCGTTCAAACCAGCAAGAGAAAACATGACACACATTCTGGTCATGGTGGACAAGTTTACAAAATGGATCGAAGTGAAGCCTATAAGAAAATGTGATGGAGCTACGGCCGTGACGTTTCTCAAAGACATCATCTTGAGGTACGGTTATCCACACAGCATTATAACTGACAATGGAATGAATTTCGCGGAAGGAGCATTTGCGCGCTTTTGCCGAGACAAGAAAATCCGACTCGACGTAGCCTCGGTAGCCCACCCCGCATCGAACGGACAAGTGGAAAGATCCAACGGATTAGTATTATCCGGGATAAAAACCCGGCTCATTGAGCCGCTGCAAAGATCAGCGGGGTGCTGGATAGAAGAACTACTAGCGGTACTGTGGAGTTTAAGAACAACTCCGAATCGATCAACAGGCTACACGTCGTTCTTTCTGGTATATGGGGCAGAAGTTGTATTAGCAGCCGACATAGAGCATGATTCGCCTAGGGTCAACCAATACACAGAAGCCGAAGTGCAAGAAGCCCGGCAAAATGATGTTGATCTACTGGAAGAAGCGAGAGAACTGGCACTGTCCAGATCCGCCATATATCAGCAAAATCTCCGACGCTATCATAGCCAGAAAGTGTGCCCCCGAGTCTTCCGGGAAGGTGATCTGGTGCTCCGGTTGGTACAGCGTACCACTGGCATGCATAAATTATCCCCCCCATGGGAAGGGCCATTCATTGTGAGCAAAGCATTGCACAATGACTCTTATTATCTCATAGATGCAAAGCCACAGGAAAAGAACAAGGCGGACAGGTCCGGAGAGGAATCGAAGCGACCATGGAATGTAACACTACTTCGTCCCTTCTACACTTAGCTAAGAAGTGTATGTATCCGAGTCATCTCATATGTCGGTATGTATGTCGGTAATGGGCTTATCAATGAAATAGCGGAGCCTCGAGCAGTAACTCGGGGACTGCCTTAATAAACAGTTGTTGTTACTTTTTATGCGCTAGATAGAATGACTCCTTTCACTTAACCCGGATTAGTAATGTGTGAGCACCAGAAACCCAACCCTTCGACTTGCTGCTGTCCAACAAGAATTGGCTTCATGGCAAGCAAGGGGACAAGTTTGGAATTGCGTAGCACATGAAAAACCACTAAGGAAACGATCTTATTCTAGCTAACGTTTGCTTTTTCGGACTAACACCGTATTTACTTTCAAGTTATTATGTTGAATTATTTTGAGCCAAGCCTCAAAGTTTCTCAGTATTGTTAAAACGATTCTTGAGGCTCAGATTCGTAGGTCGTAAAACCGAATCAAGGTAGACACGGGTCGAGCCGGAGAATTAGACGAACAAGAAAATGAAACTCGGGGACTGCGCCCAAGTTAATCCGGCATACAAGCATAGTAGCAAAATATCATGTATTTGGCATACAATGGCACCCGGCATACCGGGGATCTGATAAATTTTCAAGTTTTTTCCACTAAGGAGCGGCAGGAGGAGGAAGTTCAGCGTCATCATCACTGTCTTCAATATCTGAAGCAGTATCTTCTCCATCCTCGCCCGACCCATCCTCCACGTTCTCCATCTGCTCCTCCTCGCCAGACTCCAGAAAGCTTGGCCCCTCAACTCAGTCATGGATGGGAGAATATTCAACAAGGCTGTAGGCGCAAGCCTGGCGCCGAGCTACCCACTCCGGATCATCGGTGCATTTGGATCTGGTGCGCCGGCATGTGAGGAGGCTCAGGTCGATCTTCTCGTACCATGTAAGGATATGATGGAGGAGGGTATCTGCTGCGGCACGCCCGGCGGATTCTCTCCAGAGATCAAGTTGTGTCTCGATTTCCAATAGCTTCTCAGCAAGGAGTGTGATCCTTTTCGGAGCGCTCTCGCTTGGCCAGAAAGTGTTGAAGATCCGGACCGCAACATCGAGGAGATCTTTCCCATAGTTCTTGATGGTTTCCACCCGAGCTGACACGCTGACCAACAGGTCCTCCATGTCTAAGGGAATGCTCTCACCATCAGGAGCGACGGGAGTACCCCTCTCTCGGCGGAATTTGGCAACGGCAGCACTGGCTATGGGAGTGCCCTCCGGAAAGTTATCTGAAAATAAGGAAAGGGAAGATGTTGAAGCAAAGGCATATGAGCTAACCCGGAAAACTATGTCAGACAAGGGGAAGAAACTTACGTGAGATATGACGATGGATCCGGGTCAACTCCTTGATACAACTGTCGCGTCTCTGGTGAAGTTGTTCAAGCTCAGCGAGCGCCGACCCAAGCTGGACCTCGGATTCCTTAAGCAGGTCCTGGTCTTTGGAGATCTGAAGGGTAAAGCGCTCACGCTCTTCGGTGAAGTTCTGGCCAACTTTTTGGAGTTCGGTTTTGTGTTGGGCCTTCATCTTCTCCATCTCGGCCTTGAGTTTGGCTATTTCGTCGTCCTTGGTCCGGAGGAGGGCAAGCTCATTGTTCTTCTTCTTCAGCTCGGCTTGATGCTGTCCTGCTTATTCGAGAAAATGCAGCATTATATCAGGCACGGGCACACTATCCTCAAGCGATGCTGAAATAGTGTGTTGACCCGGCAAAGCCGAGGAGTGAATGTTTGCCGACCCAAGGAGAAGAAGGAATGGAAAACACAACAACGTTGGCCGAAAGAGGACATACCTCGGATTTTCTCCAAGTTCTTCCGCATAATTTTGTTTTCAGCCTCCACCCTTGCTGCAAAAAACCGAATAAGGAGGTTAGTCCGGCAGAAGCAAATGAAACGGAGAGGTGTCGAGAGAGGAAATTACCACTCTTTTCATGCTCCGCACCAAGTGCAACATGTTTTGCGCGCAAGATCTTGTGGGTATCAAGCAGGCGCTGAAATTCGGCGCTCCGGCGATTGGTAGTTACCTGATAAAGGTACCGGAGTGCAAAGTTAGTTCGTTGCATATTTGAAGTATACAAGATCGGGCCAAGCGGAACTTAACCCGACTCTAGGTGTGTGCATATCCGAAGTATACAAGATCCGGGCCAAGCGGAACTTAACCCGGCGCTAGGTGTGTGCATATTCGAAGTATACAAGATCTGGGCCAAGCGGAACTTAGCCCGGCTCTAGGTGTGTGCATATTCGAAGTATACAAGATCCGGGCCAAGCGGAACTTAACCCGGCTCTAGGTGTGTGCATATTCGAAGTATACGAGATCCGGGCCAAGCGGAACTTAACCCAGCTCTAGGTGTGTGCATATTCGAAGTGTGCGAGATCCGGGCCAAGTGGAACTTAACCCGGCTCTAGGTGTGTGCATATTTGAAGTTCACATGCAGCTACGTTGATCTTCTAATGAGCATCCGGCCGAGTAACAAGTTACTCCGCCGGAGGCTCGGGGACTAATGGTTATTATCTACAGCATGTAAAGAAGAAACGATGTACCTCCATCATTCGCCCAACGAGGTTAATGGCCTTGGCGGCAGTATTCATCTGAGCGGAAAATTCAGCGGGGCCGAACTTTTTCAGGAGATCGTCGTTGTAGACGAACTCCGCCTTATTCCAGTTCATAACGAACTCGATAAGGCTCGGAGGGTACCGTTCGCCAGTGGGCATGTGGGGTGCCACCAAGCCCTTTGCGTGAGCTTCCTTCCTCTCAATCAGGGCAAGAGTTGGGCTGGTGTGAAGAACCATCTGCTGCGAATCGGCTGGCTCGGCAGGAGGATCCGTCGCTGCTGGTGACTTCTTTGGAAGCATTGACGACAAGGTTCGCTGCCCGGCCTCAACGGAGGTAGACTTGCCTTTGGCTTGCTGGGAGGATGTGACCATAGTGGATTTTCCCTTGGAAGCCGCTGGAGTGGTTCCTCGCCGAGCTTGGGATGACTCGGACGAGGCAGACGAACTTGGCACGGGAGCTTTGGTGGCAGGACTGGGAGCTGATGTTGGTTTCTTCGGAGCCGAGACAGGCGCTGGTTCGGTGGTTGGTGCTGGAGCTGCTGTTGGTGCTGGAGTTGCGGTAGACTTGGTGGTTGCTGGTTGCGGCAATGCCGAAGTGACGGACGCCGTTGCCTCGGCCGATCCGAACCCTCCCGATCCGAGGTCGCGTTCCTCTGAAGGAGGTAGTGCAGAACCCGGAGCGGCCGCAGAGCCCTCCGGAATAGGGCTCAGCGGCCGTGACTCGTCGTAACGAGGAGGGGAAGGACCGGACCGAAGGGGAGAAGAGATGCTCGATGCGCTCTCAGGGACCTCCACAGGAGCCCTGCAAAAGAAAATAATGTCAGGAGTGAAATTACCCCGATGCAGGGAGAAGTGTGTTACGTAGTGAAAAATGACTTACGCATCCGAGGTCTCGGCCTCCTTAGGTTTCCGGGCCCTCCGTGCCGGGGCTTTGCCTGCCCGTTTGGAGGCAGTCTTGTCTCCGGCCTTCTTTTGCCTTTTGGTAGGCTGAGAAGGTTTGGAAGAAGAACTTGACGCGGATCCGCGCTTCTTCTTCGACGCCACTGGAACAGGCTCGCCCGTGGCAAGTGGAGGATCCTCGTGGATGTGCCCACCGGGGTTAGCTGATGCCGGGAAGGGAAAAGAAAGAGGGACAGCCTCAACAGGTTCAATCATGTCAATATCCTTGTCATCCTCATCGTCGGGCCAATCTCTAAGAGAAGAGAATTTACCGCTGGGTCGTTTGGTGGCGTCGGTTGTGGGGAGGAACATCTCCTGGTCCGGCTCCTCCTCATCCGGGATTTCTCGGTCCGGGGCCCACTTAAGGGTCGGATCAGTACCATCCTCGAGGGTTTGCTGGAGAAATAGCTGAGAAAAAAGAACAAGGAGCAGAGTCAAAAATATGATAAGAACCGACACGTAATTGATCCGAAATAAGTTTACCCCGTGAAGCTTACCGCGGTAGGGAGCCTATCACGGCAGTAATGCTCGATTCCCCATGTCCATTCGGCGGAAAAATCCTTATGGGTGGTGAAAAGAGCCTTAACCCGGCAGAAGATCTCCGTATTGCTCAGCTCGAACGAGGAGGTTCGGTTGGGGTCGCGGCTGAAGCTCATATGGCACAACTTGTGAGTGCGCCGCTGGAGGGGAGAGATTCGGTTGCGCACGAATGTGATCATGGCATCTTCATTACGCAATCCGAGCTTCTTCAGCTCCACGAACCTTTTGTGGACTTGGTTGGCCAGAGCTGTAGGGTTTTTGGCGACCTCCTCCCAGAAATCCGTGTCCGGGGGACCCGGAGCGTAGGGCAGCAACCGGATCAAGTCTTCGGTGCCTTCGTTCCGGACGTAGAAGAAGGTCCGGGCCCATCCTTTGCAGGAGTCAAGCCCAGTAACCCGGGGAAAGATTGAAAATATCCGGGGCGAGATTGAGGCAGCTCCGAACTGAGTGAGCTGCTTGTCCTCCGACTCGACGTGGATGTTGGGGACGATGTTGCGACGGAGGCCGAAGAACCGGATCCACAGCTCCTTCGTGGGCCATAGTCCGGTGTAGCCCTCGATCGAAGAGACGAAAGCGGACAGAGAGGTGATGGTGTTCGCCGGGAGATGATGTGGTTGCAGGTGATAGGTCCGGACCCAGTGCCAGAAGAAATCACTCACCGGAAGACCAAATCCCCGTTGGAAATGGGACAGGAAAACAACGAACTCACCCGGATTGGGTGAGGGGGCCAATTCCGAGGAGGGGAGACGAGCGGCGATGCCGGCTGGAATACGCCGGGTCCGGTAGAGCCAGTCGATGTTGTCCTGGCAGACCCACGAACCGGCCCACGTGCCGCGGTCCGCCGCGCCGGCGTCCTCCTCCATCTCCTGCTCGACGACGATGAGCTCCTTCTCCGTCATCTCGAATCCGCTGTCCTCGCTGGAGCTGGCGGCGGCGGGGCTCTGCGGTCTAGATTGACGAGGACCCATGGCTAAGCAGTGGTGCAGCGGTGGCTGCGGTGCGGAGGCACGGAGAAGGTGCGGCGGCGGCGCTGCTGCAACGGGCACTGGCGGCGGCGCGGTCGCGAGGAAGAAGAGGAACGGGCGAAGGGGCGCGGAGTTGGAAAAGTGCTAAGGGGCGCGCCCCTCCCCTATTTAACTGCCCCCAGTAATCGGTAAGTGGGATCGCGCTGCGCTGGAGAGCCACACGCTGTGGCCATGTATCACCGGCATTAGCCAAACAGAGAGAAGCCACAGCGGAGGCCACAGAGTAAATATGATCCCATGACACGATGTGCAGTTGCGGTAAACGAGGAGACAGGCGTGACATAACCCACGCACAGTAATCACTGACAGTTATTGCGACAATTACTGTGCGGGCCCTTAAAATGAGGCAACATAATGATTGACCTTTACGTGGGTTGGCGTATGAGAGAAGGAAGCAAGGCCCGGATCCGAGCCTCCCTGGTAACCCGGCCGACAAGTGAAAACTTGAAATGTGTAGAGGGAAAGTAAAACCATAGGATCCGAGCTACAATGGTAACCCGGCCGACAAGTGAAAACTTGAAATGTGCAGAGGGAAATTAAAACCATAGGATCCGAGCTACAATGGTAACCCGGCCGGCAAGTGAAAACTTGGAACGTGCAAAGGGAACATAGATCCATATAATCCGAGACAAGGAGTTAACCCGGAACTAAACGTCTGAGGCTTAAATACGAATGAACCTGATGTGGCCTTAACGACCAAGGCCGCTAAGGCCGCACCAGCTTCGGGGACTAATGTTGGGGGGATAACCCCGGGTATGGTCACTCCAGGGTATAAGGGCCGAGTTAGCCGAGGTTCGGCAAGGTCAAAGAGGATGCTGGGCGAGTCACCTCAAGGCAGGCCGGATCACGGAGTAACCCGGACCAGGGGGGTCGCCTAACATTGTCTCGTCCGACTTAAGGAGTAAGTCGGAAATGCTTGTCTAGCTTATATGCAGGAACAGGTGTGGCCGGATCAACTGTGATCCGGATCCTCGCTTGGCTTCTAGGAGAAGGAAGGAATCTCTCTGGTCAAAAAAGAAGGTCCGGTGCGTACTGGATGAGCGAATAAAGAAAGGGCAGGACCACCGGATCGTGGCCGACAAGGGTGACGACGCTCACGTCGGCTGACGCGGGCGCCGCATAGGCTACGTCGCTAAAGCAAGTGTGACACGGGGGAAAAGCACCCCTGTCGGGTTACTACTTTGGGAGGGGCATATTCTTAGGAATATGCCTCCACGTATGCCCTAGGCCAGGACCGAACCACCTCTATATAAGGGGGGTTAGGGTTCTGGTAGGGGGGTTGGGTTTTTTCTGATACAGAGTTGGCAGAATTCTAGTTGGTTGAGCACTAGTGGATCTAGGGTTCTTGGGCTAGATAGAAGGCAAGAGTAAGAGAGTTTCTTCTTCCTCCTCTTGTCAATACATCTTGAGGAGCACTTGTAATCTTGGAGATTGAACATCAATACAAAGCTTCTGTGTAGAGAATCACTCTACTATCCCTCCCTGGATTCCCCTAGCGCATATTAGTCCCCACCTTTAGCCTATCCATGGCATCTGCCGTGACACCACCACGACACGTGGAACGTCGTGTCTGACACTTCCAGACACGTCAGAGGGATCCTCATCGCACGCAAGGTACTCGCGAACATGAGGTTAGTGCCACTGCCGCCATCCATGAAGACGCGACTCATGTTAAAACCCCCAATCTGCGCCTCGAGTACGAGGGGACAGTGGCCTGGACGAGGAACTTGGCGTGGGTGGTCACGTCTGTCGAAGGTGATGTATGAGTCACTTCCACTGAGGTACTCAGTGGTGGAAGGTGGAGAGTTGATCTCCAAGTTGACTTGGGAGTGATGGCCTTCTGCAGTCGGTTTGAGGGACGCCCCTTTTGGATCATCCCCATGTTGCCCACGGGTCGTGGGTATGGTTCGCTGTCGTGATGCTGGACTGGCACGGCCGTGGGTGGTGGTGGTACAAGCGGCGGTGGAGGAGCTCCATGTGCCACAGCACCTGGGGCGGCTCCGTAGCCCCTGCTAACCGCCTCGTGGTTCATCCGAGCTAGGCCCTCGTGGAGTTTGAGAAACTCGTGGCAGTCCTTGAGAAGGTGGCTTGATTTTTTCTTGCCATCGTGCTTGTCGATGTAGAAGTTCATGTTGCACGGCCTAGACAGCTTGTCCTTGATGGTTGTTGCAGGTGCCTCTTCGCGAGTGCGGTGCTACCACACCTGCATGGTTTTCCCAGAGTCGCGGTATCCACTGCTGCGATAGCCGCTGTTGCGGTTGTTGTCGCGTTTGTCGGCGTAGCCGGCTGTGACCATGTTGACATCGTCGCGGTCGTCGTAGATGCGCATTTGCCGCTTTCCTCGACGATCGCGTCTGCGCCCGAGGTCGTCGTCATCGTCGGAGTAGGTGCGGTTTTTCACCAAATCCTCTCCGCCGGCCCACCGATTCGCAATTTCCATCAGGTGGTCGATTGTTTCGGGCTTCGAGCGGCCCAGCTCCTCCCTGAGCTCTATGCGGCGAACACCGCCATTGAACACGTCGATTGCGCGGTCTTCCGAGATGTTTTTCCGCGGAATTCTTGATGATGGACCACCTCTAGATGTACGAACGTAGAGATTCTCCCGACCTTTGCTGGCAGCCCCTCAGCTCTTCGATTGACGCGGGCCTTTTATAAGTGCCCTTGAAGTTGCGCACAAAACTATAGACCAGCTCTTCCCAGCTGCGAATGGATCTGCGCGGGAGATTGTTCAGCCATGCGCGGGCGGCGCCCTGCAGCTGTAGCTGCAGGCATTGCATGGCCGTGCTTCGACTCCCGCCATGTAGCCTGACGGAGGAGATGTGGTCCTCCAACCAGATTTTGGGGTCTTGTAGGCCGTCGAACTTTGGGTTCTCTGACGGGAGTTTGAACCCTTTAGGCATTCGCTTCTGCCTGATGTCCCTACTGAAGCATCTGGCGCCACAGAGTTCAGTCTCGTCCTCTTCTGAGTCAGTCGAACGAGCGCATCTTGCCCTTGATTTGTTGATTTTGAGCTGTGTGAGGTCATCGCGTGCATCATAGTCGCAATCGTGCCACCGTGAGTGGCTACACCGAGACATAACGTGACTGTCGTCGCTGGACAAGGGCGAGGAATAGCGTTTTGCCAGAGCCTTGCCTTTCTTTGGCTCCGGTGTTGGCTCTTTGTCGAGGGCAGCCTCGATTAGCCCTAGGCTCGCAATAATAGATCGGTGCATGGCAGCTCGCGGATCTCCAGCTGGTGGCTAGTTGTTGAGGAGGTACATGGTGGCCGCCATCACCGCAGCTTGCGGTGTCTTTGGGACCATGTTGCCCCGCGTGTCGACTGTCATAGAGCTGAAGTCGAGGACTTTTGTAGATTCTATGCGTTCTTGCTCGGTGAGATGGGCCATCTAAGATCGCCTCTTGTTGGCCACGTACTCGTTGCCTTTGGAGGAGGATCCTTCGTGGGAGGAGAACCCAGCTCGTCGAAGACTCGACTCATCCGCCGCCTTTTTACATGCCTCGAGTTGCGTGATTGCATGTAGCTGGCATCTGTATTCCTCCTTTAGTAGCCAATGGTAGCCCATCAGCATGTCCTGTGGCGTGCCGGGGCAGAGGATTGCCTCGTAGAGCTTCTCGGCAATGGGCCCACTCATTGTCGTTGAGCCTGATTACGACGCGCTCTCCAGTGTTTTCATTAACCATGGTTGGCGGTTCTCCTACCACTCCATTGTTGACGGGCGCACCGTTGCCACCGTTGGTGGGGCCGCCGTTAGGTATGCCGCCATTGGGTGGACCGCTGTTGGGTATGCCACCGTCTGGTGGCCTGGTGCCAGATCCGTTACCAGTGTTGTCGCGATTGGCGGCGATGTCGCCTGCGTTGATGACCGCGCACATGAAGTGGTTAGGGAAGCTGTTGCTCCCGCAACTTTCAGATCCGGAGTTGTAGGCTCCATCTTCAGTGGCTAGATCACCTAGACCGGATCCGCGACTGCTGTCGCTGTCCGTGCTCCCAGCTGTTGCCGAGGTGTTGAGCTCGCTGAGGGTGCCGATTGGTGGTGGGAACCATAATGCTAGAGAAATCGCGGGTGTTGTTGGCTGGTCAGGCATGCGAAGCGTGCCCATCTGACTAACGTGAAAGCGGAAGCTCCCAATCGCCAGACTGATTCCATCGTCCACGGACTCGAAAGCCGGGCGAGTGGCCGGCGTGTGGACGGTGAAGTCGAACGTGCCGAAGAGCTGGCAAATCTCCGCTGTTGCGGAGTTGTAGATTGTGGTTGATGGGGCCGAAGAAGCCGCTACATCAGCACTCCCAATTCCCAAGACGGTGCCAATTGACGAGGGTTTAACTCGTTAATGCCCATTGTTATGGGCTTGGGTTTTGGAGAAGGAGGGAGCGCTAGATACATCCGTCGACTAGCAAACAAGCACACATGGTCACAAGTTTTACCCAGGTTCAGGCCTCGTAGTGGTCCCTACTCCTGCTTGTCTGCTCTTGGAATTAATGAAGGAATCGGAGATTACAGGGGCGCGCAGATGCAATCCGGCGAGAGTTATGGAAACTAGGGTTGCGTGTGTCCTCCTCGCCGCCCCCTCCTAGCCTTTATATAGATAAGCTAGGTCTCGGGTAGCAGGTCGAGTCGGTTACATATTAGGGTTTTCCCTTTAAACTTTCTATCTTAAGATTCTTCTTGTCTCGCAAGCAATCGAGAGTCCGTGGGCCGCTTGAATTCTCCATTTGGGCCTTGGCAATGCCGTGGGCTTCCGCCGTATCTGGACCGTATGTACCAAACTCCAGTACCTGTAGGGTATACCCATGTTAGTACATCAACCAAATGCTTCAGAACACATGAAAATATATTTATCTCTTTAGCTCTTTAGGGACATTACAGTAACCAAATGTTATATCATTGTCCAAGCAAAATTGGTCTAAAACAATAAACTACATGACTGTAGCAAAATAAATTTGATTGTCATGCCGAAAAGATTTCTGAAGTAGCGAACTTTGATAGGATAGATAAAGTTGGTCTAAGACTTAGAACTTAGGAGGTTGAAACCAATCTGGAGATATTCATGCATTAATTCAATAACAAACATAAGCTCTCAAGATCTAATCCTAATCGTAGATTCCTAGTCAATACAAGATACAAAAGTTGATATTTTGTATGGTCTAAGGGGTGGCAAAGAACGAGATGCCAGAGCGATGAAACCCTAACAACTGAAACAAGGAATCTGGAGATATGAAAACCTAACAAGCAAACCCTACGAATCAAACCCTAAGAAGCAAACCCTAAAGACAAATGGCACCTCCCTCGACCACGACAAGATGCGGGGGGTTCACCACCAGATGCTCATCGGCGGAGTGCGCACCAGCTGCATCCAGATCCAGCATGTCCGCCTCGTGGACCGCTATATCTTCCTCCTCCTGATCCGGTGCCGCCGCGACGAACCTTCCCAACATGGACGCACCTCCGTGGGAACTACTAACTACCTCCACCGCATCTGGGCCGGTGATGCCGCCCCAACCAGCAGCGGCCACGTCCGTTGAACTGCTACCCCTCTGTCGCCTGCGGAATCGATGAACATGCGCACAGAGGGAGAAGATTAGAGTGGGGGCGATGAAGGCGGTGGAGTTGAGGGTGTTCTCTTTCCCAATTTGTGAGATAAATGGGGAAATGGGTGGAGGAAGCAGGCGATGCGGCCAAGGACTATTTTATATGTCCCGCCGATTCACTTCGATGACAACACTACCGTATTCGTACACCATACATTTGTGTACGTGTACATGCATGTGTGTACACCCGCACCGTACATTTTCCCTAGAGGATTCCATGAGCGCCCGAACCCTTAAAACTGAAGAGGTACTAGCAGATCCCAGCCGTCCAAGAGAAAATCGTGGCCGACCGTCCCCACAATGCTTGCAACCTTTTTCTCCGGGGAGGACACCGGAGTAAAAGTGACAAATAAAAGAGATTTTCGGTGTAAGTTTGTTAGACGTTATAGAGCTGAAAAGGCCAAATTTAATTAAAAGACTCTTTATGTACAACTGACGTTTGATCTATATGCACAATATGCATAAGAAACATTTATTTGGTGGCATAACAACATTTAAACACGGGCTTCACCTACGAACAAAAAGGAATGAGATGGATGAGGATTAACCATGTGGAAGAAAAGGTTAAAGAGAAGGGGTGGAGGAATAGGACAGAGGGTCAACCTGAATAAATTATTAAAGTAGTCGCATGCATCTATGGCATAGGCTGGAGCTAAGCCCCATTTGGCAAAGCAGTAAATAATAGCGTTAGATTGTTTTGACTCAAACTGTTATTCACGTCGTCTCGATTCTTTTCGGTCGTGGGATAGATGACGAAAAGGATATGTGGCAATGTCGTTGTGGAGCCCTACTATCCCGTGAGATGGGACCCGCTGCGGGTCAGGGCGAAAGATTTCAGACCGCGGATTGGTGTCGCGCGTGCCGTCGTACCCAGTGCCGTACATAGGTGGCCCGCACGCGAGAACCAGGCCCGCCATCAACATATGTGGGAAGGACCGCGCTCTAGGCGTTCACGGCGTGACACGCCTTCGCACCCACCGGGTGGCGGTGCTGCCGAGAACCGATGCGGCGCGTCGAAAGGCAAGGACATAATCGGTTTCTGGCGGCGAAGAGTTATCTTCGAAGTGTATGTCATAGACGTATGCGGGATTTCGCGGCCGGCCTACCGTGAGCTTTGACTTTAGGTTATAGATGGTCGCTGGTTATCGCGTCCGCTGGCGACGTGACATTGTGGACCCTTTCTGGATACCTTTTTGCGGCGGACAACCGAGGTAGCAGCGTAGGCTATAAATATACGCAGTTTTTCACGGTCTGGCTACATGCGAGATGCCTGCATGGGCTATAGACATAGACATACGCGTTACAGGGACGTTGGCGACGTGTCAGCGTGGAGTCTCGTCGGTTGTGGTTCTAGACACCGGACAGACAAGCTAGCAGCCTGTGATGTACGTGTCTACGGTTTCTCGCAATGGCGATCCGACGTGGACGAGTAGACTATATAGGCTAGCATGCATTCTCGCGACGATATAGTACGGTGGGTCCTGCAAAATGTATCTTGTTCCGTATTTTATACGATAGGGTCCGGCTTTGCCCCATGCCTCGCCCGTGCAGATATAAAACATCCCCTCTTCATTACTTCTCCAATTGTTTTCTTCTTATTTTTCCTCACCGAGGTTTAGTTTCGGAGGCGCGCCGTCTTTTAGGTATCCATACTCGAGCAGCCGAACAATGACATAGCTGTATCCGACGCGTTCGGGGTGCCGGCGTGGTTGCTTTTAGGCGCAGTGGTGCTACAAGCGAGAGCTCGCCAACATAGATTGCACCGATAGGAGAGCCATTTGAGCGTTAGGATGGATTCGGCCCTTTAGTGACTTAGGTAGAAAAGCGTATTACACCGCCGTCTCGATGCCTCTCCGTTCGGCCAGTGACCTGTCCTAGACTGTCGGCGGCTCTCGGCACGGTGAAGTAGGGCAGCAATGTTTTTACGATCTGTGCGAGGTACGCGCTATCACGTCCTTGCCCTTTTCAGCTTATATTTTGTTTTCCCACTATTCGCGTTTTCCTTCTTTTTTCGTTTTCTATTTTTCTCGCATTTATTTTATTTTTCTCTCTTTTTTTATTTTTATTACTAGATCATTTTTTCTACCCTGATGTTACTTGCTTTTTTCGGTTTGTTCTTGATTTTTTCGGTTTTTTGTGTCCAGCCTCTTTTCTCTTTTTAACATTTTTTGACTCTTCTATTTTTTTGACTCGATGTTTTCTTGAGTTTATTTGTTTTTCAATTTCCGTATGATTTTTCTGCTTCACACGTGTTTTTTCTCATGCACATCCGTTTTCTCACTATTCATGCTTGCGCCTACTGAGCTGGCGTATTAGTGATTTTATGAGAACATGGTGATGATAATGCAAACGCCTTCGCGTTAGCTATCGTTGTTACTGAACCAAGGTGTTTATCTCTGCAAAACATGGCATATGCACCGTGGCTCCGCCGAACGATGATACTGTCAATCTTAGAATGCGATAACGTATTTTGTTTAGAAACATTTTGCTATTTATGATTTACTAGTACAGAGTAAAATACGTAAAAGTAAGAGAATACGTGATCGACCAGGATAACTGTCTACTGATGCGAATGATAGTCAACATTGTCACCGGTTACAGAACACAACGATGATTCTTAAATAATAAATGACCAGAAAATGTGATTGACCACGATATCGTCACCCTTTACGGAACGCAACGATAAATCTTAGATAATGAATTACGAGAAAATATGATCGACCGCGATAACTGCCTACCTGCTGGTGCGATCGACCGCAAACATCGTCATCGGTTACAGAACGCAACGATGCCTCGTACGAAGCGTACTAGACGAACGACTATTGTATGTTAGCGAGGAGGCAGTCGGTGGCAGTTCGGAAACGACGATTGTTGCATCCACATCACATGGAGACTGTTAAATCTGTCAGCGTTTTAGCCTTTATTTTTTGGTCTTGCGTAAATTCTGTTGTTTGCAGTACATAAAGTAAACTGAGCACGCGAATCTGTGATGTAAATTATACATACAAGCCATGTATACATGTTTTATGTGCATTTACCATAGGAACGCGTGCTGCAATATGTGTACATATATGAAATTGAAATAAGTTGTGTATTACTTTACACTACATATATTGTGCTTTCCGAGTTCGTACGTTTGTACGTCGTTTCTATCTTGTCGTTTATCTTTTCCGTCCTGCAGTTTTGTGTTACACCCGCGCCTATGGTATGGATAGAACCACGTAAGCGTATACGATTGTCGGATGTGTAAACTTATCTCCATCGCAAACTCGCAGCGTGTACTTGCTTACAGACGATGATCTTGAAATGCATGACTGACAACCACAGAATGCACGAAAGAGAAAAAAAAGTTTGTCATCAAAGATGAAAAAAGGTAAAAGGAATCGTCCACGGTAAAACCGATGCACGTACAACATATTGTGATGCACGGATTTGGCTGACATGATCCATGCTCTATGTGCGTCGGAAGATTCCATAGGATTTAACGGTGCGAAAACGGTTTCCAACCGCACCAACACTTGCGCTATAAAAACAAGAGAAAATGGCTTCTATACCATTGACAAACGCATCAACTGCTCATTTGCCATCGAACAAAGCTCCAGTGCTTATATACCAGTAACAAACGAATTCTAGTGCTTGTATGCCATTGGCTGTTACAATAACGTTAGCTCACTGTTTTCAAAGGCCAAAATGACTTGTTTGCCCTCAGTGGCAAATAAGCAATAAGAAAACTGACAGCATTTTGCCTGTAATTTCAGCATTTCAGCAAAACAACAGTGCACATATAACAGTATCAGCATATATATATACTTCAGCTACAGAATAATACTCATCGAAGTTCACATCATTTAGAAACCATTCGGCAAACACCAAATTCAGTAATGAATAAGTAAACTCCAATTTCCATCCCTACCAAAAGACCACAACCGAGAGTTGGTTGTTCACATAAGCAAAGTCTGTAGATAAATTAGACATGAAGAGTTGCGATATGTAAATAATATGCGAAATTTTGCTGAATATCATAGTTTCAGCTTCTTCTTGCTTCGAGTGCCCATTGCAGGGCTGTCAGGCGCAACACTCTTCTTGCTTCGAGTGCCCATTGCAGGGCTATCAGGCGCAACCGATATGGCCTTTGATCTACATTAAAACTTCAGATTACATACCATGATGATCCTCACAGAATATACGTTGCTAACTTACACATTGTCAAGGAAACATTTCATTGAAGATTGTGCAGCTTTCATACCTTGTAGATTTAGAGGTAGTCTTTGATTATTTTGACTTGGCGACAATTGCATCACTCGGACATGGAAGTATAGGCAGTGCAGTTTCAGTTTCGATTGAACATGGAAGAATAGCTTTTGTAGTGGGTTTTTTCTTTCTTTTGTCCCTGCATTAGTTTCTCATATTAGCATCATTAAGACAAGAGTATGATGAAAACAGTAATATTGAAGCAAGCACTACCTTTTTTGCTTTGCTACTTCAGCATAGGCAGCTAGTGCTTCCGGAGCAGCATCTTTACAGCTTTGCCATCTATGTCCATAGGCCTTGCAAATAGGACATTGGTGCTGGCCTTTATTTCCCTTGCCCTTGCTATTCTCGGTACCACTTTTATGCCTCTGTACTTTTGGCCTCCCAGGGGCCCTCCTAAGGATTGGGGGATTCAAAATGAAATCTTTGTTCACACTTGGCCATTGAGACATGTCGGTCAGGCCAGGAAGAACATGGGCATAAGCTGCAGTGAACTTGGCAACACTGTAATAGTCATCAACAAAATCTGCTATGGTGACTCCCCTAATTCCAGTAATAAAGTTGATTGCATGTTTGCAAGGCTTCCCAGAGACTTGAAATGCCCGACATGTGCATGTCCTATTCCCTAGATCAGTAATGTGGCGCTTGCCACCTAGCGCAGCACACTCGGTAACCTCTGCAATCATGTCATATATTCTCTCATATTCAATGTCTAGCCCCCTACTTTTTTCATTCAGCTCATTCATGACACTTGGAAGTATATGTCGACCTTGCAATTTCCTAGCAACCCTTCTCCTCTTTTCATGCTTAACGGTAATCTTCCTCCTGATCTTGTCCATGAGCTGAAACAACATTAAACCTTTGTGCTTGTGGATCCAGTTGTTGAAGCACTCGGCCAAATTATTTGTCACATAATCCACTTTTGAGGAACATGAATATTTGCTCCTTGACCATAGCCTGTTGTGGTACTTCTTTAAGTATGTAATCGCAGCAGCCCTTTTCTACTCTATGGCTGCCATGTGATAGTCAAAAGCTTGAGGAGTCCATGAATAAGCAGCTGGCCACAAATGATCATCAAAAACTTTGCCATGAAACTTTTTTTTGAAGTTCACAACCAAGTGGCGCATGCATTCTCTATGTTCTGCATACTCAAACACCTTTTCAATTGCAGTGTCAATCCCTTTACCTGCATCTGAACATATGGCTAGGCCAGGGGGAGAACCAATAGCCTCACGAAGCTTCTCCATAAACCACACCCAACTTTCAGTAGTTTCCGCATCAATAACTCCATATGCTACAGGGTATAGCCAATTGTGCCCATCAATAGCACAAGCAGTAGCTAACTGACCTCTATACTTGCCTGTCAAATGAGTGCTGTCTGTTGCCAAGTAAGGTCTGCATCCATCCAAGAATCCATCAGACAGAGGCTTCAATCCAACAAACATCCGTATAAAATACTTTTTCTGATCATACTCCATGTGGTCAATCGCAACTATGCTTCCAGGAGACCTCTTCTCAACCTCCGCTTTCCAGGCATACAGCTTGTTAAAAGACTCATCCCAATCACCAAACAACTTAGCCATTGCTAGCCCTTTTCCCCTGAATACTTTTGTATAATCGATCTCGATATTTTACTTCTCATGTAGCCTCCTTTGTAACTCCTTTGGGCGAACACTAGGATCTTCTTTTACCCAGTCCATGACTTTGTCACACACCCATGCCTTTGAAGCATTATGCTGCTCCTTTTTTTTCTTAGCACATGTGTGCTTCTCCAAATGAACCTTGACCTGCAGTAAATTGTAATGGGTAAGAAAATAGAGTCAACTCCATTTAATAACATCAAGAGTATGCAACTAACTAAAATATATACCTCCATAGTTTCTCCATCATCCAACCTCCCAACATGAATTCTCCATGTGCAATCTTTAGACTCGCGACAATGAGCCCTGAATCGTGTAGGTTCACTTTTCTCAACCTTAAAATCAAACTCTTTCTTTATGGCATACGTAGCAATTGCCAACCTAAACTCTTCAATATTAGGATACTTTGCTCCAACATGCATTGGTGGGTTTTCTTTATCATACACTATTTTTGGAGTAACATCTGGTCTAGCATCTTCCGTAACCCACTCATCGTCATAGCTGTTGTCCTCTACATGCTCACTATTTGGTATAGCTTTTTTTGCTCCGAGCTCATCATCACTATCTGAACCAGCACTACCAATTGAGTATTGGTCCTCCTCATCTACACCAACATGTTCATATTCTTCATGTGGATTTGCAAGATATGTATCTAGAAGGCATACTATAGCTTCATCATTTACATTACTTGCTTGACTAGGAAGTGCTATAGATGGTGTTTGATTCAATGGAGTAAAATGCACATCAACAATATCACTTGGTTCAGATTGTTTGATGATCAGATTACCACTTCTATTTTGATGAAAAGACTCATACATTTTCAGGCATTCTTCATCATTTGAGACACAAATATTTTTGCCACTAATAGAGTCAACATACTCAAGAATTATATTCTCCCCTGAAAATAGTGGGAAAGTTCCAGCAATGGAAGCCAGCAGATCCTTCAAGCTTGAGCTACTACCCTCAACAATATCCCAATTAAATGTAGAATCCCCATAGATTTTAGTTCCATCGCCACAAACCTTCACCTTTACCGTGTAACTACATGATTGGATCATCCTGTGGATGATGAAACCATGTCAATATTGTATTCTCCTATCCAAAACTGCAGCAAAAATAGACAGACTGAGAAATTACCTAGCACAAATATCAGAGAGGGAGGTGGAGTCGCATTCAACAACCATGCCATCCTCCTCATGGAGCTTAGAAATTTGGGGCAGAGGAGCTGCAGCGAGTGCGCCCACGTACAGGATTATCTCTTGGAGGGCCTCGACCGTGGACACCCCTGACCCGCTCTCCACATCGTCGGAATCCCCGATTCTAGGGTTCTGGGCGACATGGTCGCAGGGAGAGGTTGTTTGGCCTGAGGCGGTTGAAGACGCGGAGGACGGGATGGATGGAAGCAGGGCCACGATGGGAGGTGGCAGAGGCCGAGGCTGGGGAAGCGGCGCCGTCGGCGATGCCGCCATTGAGCGTCGCATTAGCGCATCGGCGACGGGAACCTTCGGCGTCGGAAGAGGCTCAGGGAGCGACGAGGTAGCCTGGGGGAGCGGGAGAGGGAGGAGGGGCATGCGCGGGGGGAGCGGCGGAGGGAGGAGGGGCATGTGCTGGGGGAGCGGCGGTTCCGCCATGGTTCCCTGTGCGTGGGTGCGGGAAATCAAGGCTCGGGTGTGTGGTGCGTTGAGTACAACTCTTTTCTTTTTTTTCTTTTTTTTCTATTCTAAGAGAAGAGATAAGATGAGGGTAAAACTGGAATTCTTAGATTGACTGACAGGAAAACGGAGATTGACTGACGATGGACTAACGGCGATGGCAAATAAGCACTAGAATTAGTTTGTGTCTGGTATATGAGCACCACAGCTTTGTTGGATGGCAAATTAGCAATTGATGCTTGTCTCAGTGGTATAGAAGCCATTTTCTCTAAAAACAACGTGCTATTATTTAGCGTTCCAAGACCACGATTTTCAGACGCACCCACAACTCACGCTATAAGAACAACATACTATTATTCAGCGTTTCGAGACCAGATTTGTTCGCTTACACGTAGATGTATTACGATCATATCATAAAGAGTTACGCATCCGGGATGCAGAGATAAGTCTAGCAATATTATTCAGCGTTTCGAGACCAGATTTGTTCGCTTACACGTAGATGTATTACGATCATATCATAAAGAGTTACGCATCCGGGATGCAGAGATAAGTCTAGCAAATTATAATGTTGTTCTTCAGTACATAATAGATGGGACACGCAATCTCGTGGCTGCTCTTGGCAGTTTTTTCGCAAGACACGGTCGACATCATTGTCGGAAGGATCTCCGGCAAGGGATTTGTATAACACGCCGTGTAATACAACTCGCCCTATTGAATTTTCTAGTCAAAAGGACAGTTGCGGTTGAGTGTTTCATGATAACTCGGGATTATCTGGCTGTATGCATGTATGCTCAGACCGCCAATGTGTCAAAATGATGCAAGGAATTCAGACTGAATTCAAGATCAGAGATTATATTATATAATAATATTGGCACTACATGAACCGCGTAAATCTAATTAACATTGGTTGGAAATCGAAAATTTTAAGGATCAGTGGCAGACTAACTCTGAACGTGACTCGTTCAGTGCTGATGGCTCTCCTTGCATTTGCTCTCGGTTCTACCTCTCCCTCAATGGGCGATGGATATCATATACCGTCGCTGACGAGGGTTTGTATGGAAGGGGGAGGAAGAGGTCAATGGAGGGCACTGTCTTCTTCCATGGACTAGAGTCTGCCAGCCCACGCGAAACGGTGGACTTGGAGTGCTAAATCTGAAGGGTTTTGGATGCGCTCTCCGTTGCCACTAGACGTCAGAGCCAAGACCTTGGGCTCTGATTCCAGTAGAGGAAGATCAAGACGCCATTGAGAACGAAGTTCTGGACTAATGCTTGGCTCCCTGGAGGTAAATCGGTACAAGATACAGTGCCTATTATATTCTTCTTTGTCAAGAAATCGAACATCACGGTCGCAACAGCTCTACAAAACCAGCGCTGCGTTAGACACATTTCAGGTGGTCTCTCCTCTCAAGCGTTGGCTCAATACCTGCACCTCTAGGATTTAGTCGACAGTGTTAATCTCAGGGGCGGAGCTCCCAGTAGGACAAGGTAGGTCAGTCGTCCTACCTTGATTTTTGGCAAAAACCTTTAGATGTATATGTTTTTTCTGAACAATTTAAGTGGTTATACGTCGAAAACGCACTCCATATGAGAAAGTTATGCTTGTTTTAGTGAACACTGCTCAAAATTGTTTTTGAACCGAAAACAAAGGCTAGATCTTGTCTAGTTGAAAATCAACGTTTTCTTTTTAAAATATCTAAAACTAAATCTAGCAAAGCTCTACTATAAACAATGTCATAGGTGGGGTATTTAAGTTGGGGTATGATCAAAACCAACTTTAGGTATGCGACAAATTATGTTCTATGGTTCTATTTTGGATTTGTATATTTTATTGACCTAAAATTAGAATTGCATTACTTAAGTCAATATATTTTGGTAAGGATATGTGAACATGTTTGCTCAATTGGATATATTGCGGCTTAGAGCCCCAATTGGAAGATGTCAATTTGCACAGACAATTACATCACAATCCTAAGTGTGGATAAAATGGTAGAAAAATAGGGAAAACAAGAAAAGTGTCTAAACAAGAGGTCAATATTGATAATTTTTACACTATGGTTACCTTCTATGTTTCTATAGACTATTACCGCCAATTTTTACCATCACTTTAATGAGATATCTCAGAGTTGTCTCAGAAATTCTCTTGTCTTGACTCAAGAGACTCACGTGAAAAAGATTGCTAGTCCTAGAGACATTTATCATGGATTTTATTATGAGAATGAGCATATACAAGTTAAAATTTATCTATTCATCATTCTTATACATAGAAATTGATACGTTAGATATTATCTTGGTATTTAAAAGGATATCACGTGTCAGTTGGTTTATCGTCTTATTGAGCTGATTTATTTTACTAGTGACAACAACAACTATTGAAAGGGTTTTCTTGGCAACAAATATGATCAAGACCGAGTTGGTCAATGAGATATCGCGATGTCTTCTTGATGACTTTACGGCGTGCTACATTGTCTAAGGGATGTACAGAAGATTTTTAAAAAGAAGTGAAGTTTTCCCATTTTTTAGGACTTCCATTAAAACTTCATCATTGGTATATTTTTAGGTTGTAAATATATTAAAATATGTTTTGTTTTTATCGTGCTACTAAGTGATTGTATTAGAATCATATATATGTATAGCATTAATATCTTTATACAATTTTTTCTTCGTACCTTATTTTTAGATTCGCCCTACCTCAAATTCTTTCCGTCCTTTGCCACCGGTTAATCTTACTCCTGGCCAGCAAGACGAAGCGATTTGGCGCTGCTCACAGGACGGGACCTTTTCGGTCAACTTGGCTTATAAGCTCTTCTTCATGGCGAACACTTAGTTTCGCTTGTGAGAAACCAATCTGGAAGTCCAAGGCCCCTATGCGTTGTAGGTGCTTCATGTGGCCGGTGGTGCATAAACGCTGTCTCACAGCTGACAACCTTGTATGCAAAAAGTGGCTCAGAACTCCTTCTGCTCACTGTGTCTTGCAGCTAACGAAGACTGCACCCACCTCTTTGTGCAGTGCCGTTTCTCCAAGCAGGTCTGAACCGGGTACGCAGCTGGTCAAATGCAGTTTTTCCTATCCCGGACAGCACTCTCAGAAGCATGAAGGAGTGGTGGCTTCAAGCTAGAAAGAAGGTTCCAATGAGCTTGCGTCGTGATTTCGACACTGTGGTGATCCTGATCCATTGGAGAATATAGAAGGAGCGGACCACATGGATTTTTCAAAATGTTTGCAGCATGGTGTAGCGTATTTTTAAGCTCATTGTGGAAGATATCTGCTCGGTGTTGCTTTTTGAGCTCTTGCTATAGACTGTGTTTTTGAGCATATTGTGGAAGATATCTGCTCGATGGTGCCCTTTTGGGCTCTTGTTATAGTTTTTAGCCTTTTGGTGGCTTCTCTTTCGTTACTACATGCGTTTTGGCCTGGGGAGTTTTGCCTCTCTAGCCAAAGCTCACCACTCAGCTAGCCTCTCTTGTAAAAAAAATCCCTTTCTTTCTTAATGAAGTTCGGCCTAAGGCCGTTACATAATTAATTTTTTGCGGGTAAACTCAACTTAAATGTAAAATAAAAAAACTCGATGTACTCCTTCTATTCTAAAATTAGTGACTTGAGTTTATCATTCTCATGTATTTAGACATATTTTAAAACTATAGATATATACATGTGAATCTAGACAAACTCAAATCACTTATTTTGAATTATTTTGGGACCATCATGCATATAAACCACGGTAGCTCGAGCAGCTAGCTGGTATCAAAAGATGATGTCTTCGTCCCTCTCGCCGCCACCGTTGTCCAGCATGCTGGAAGCGGCGCCGAGGGAGACGCCGCGCTTGAGCGCGACCTCGCCAGCGACCTTCTCCACGGCGTAGAGCTTGGCGGCCTCCATCTGGCGCTCGAGCTCCCTCTGCTTGACGGCCTGGATCTTCTTGAGGCGGAAGAACTCCTCCCTCTCCTGCTCGTCGAGCTCGCCCCTGATGTAGGCCACAGTGTTCTCCAGCTGCGGCTTCACCACGTGCTCGAGCGCGTTGACGCGCCGGTTAGTCGTCTTGATCGCCTCGTCCAGGGTCAGGAACGACGTCTGCAGCGAGGCCAGCTCCACCAGCAACTCGACGGCGCGAACGTGCGCCGCGCGGCTGGCCGACACCTGCTGCCCGCCGCCGGCGAGCCCCGCGAGCAACGGCTCCCTGGCGCCGGCGTCGACCAGGAAGTGCTCGAAGCGGGGGAGGCGGACGCCGGCGATGTTGTCGTGGTGGGCGCGTACGCGGAGGCGGGCAGGGCCTGAGACGGACTGCTGGACTACGTGGCGGAGGGGACCGCCGGCCACGTAGAGCGCCTCTGCGAGGGAGAGGGCGGCGCCGCGCATGGCGTCGCCCACGGCCTCCTTGGCGGCCACGATGCGCTTGAGGATGGCGCGGAACTGCACGGTGAGCGCGTCCGACTTCTTCTTGAGCAGCGCGTGGCCGCGGGTGGCCGCCGCCAGCCGCGCCTTGATCATGCCCATCACCGTCACCGTCGGCACCACGGTCAGCCGCTGCCCCTGCCCCGCCATGTTGTCGCTGCCTCCAGAAGCTACCTAGCGTACGCACGTAGGCTCTGTCCTCTCTGTGTACTTCTTGACCGGCCTAGCTAGCTCGCGCCAAATTATACATGCATACGCGTGCGCGGAGTTGGACACGTCGAGAAGGTTCAGGAGGAGGTGACACACTGACACACGAGAGTGCAACACCTGTGCATGTAGGCTCATCTTATTCAGACTTTCTTAACACTTGTGTATCTATCTGTTCAATAATGTCCTGTCACACGGCATGTGTTGTTAGCGATCCAAACTTGATATGACAAAAGTAGCTGCATGGTATAGTAGATTTGACTAAATAAAAAGGCCTGAAACGTTTTCTTAGGGTTCCGGAGCAGCGACCGGCGGCGCGTGGCGATCTTTGACATTGACGGCGCAATCTCCGATCTCCCTCCACAAATTCTCCTTTTGTTCCCGTGTCCCTTGGGATGGTGAGTTCGGAGCCAGGCGATGGCAGGGGAAGTGACTCTAGGAAGGAAAAGACCATGTCTGATGGCGATTTTGCAGAGAAGTTTAAGAAGTTGGTATTGACGGATAAGGGAAGAAGGTCCTCGGCATGAATGATCTTGAGGATGATGATGGGATGAAGATCGCTGTGGTGGGAAAGGTTCTGGCACCGTCAATGTTTCATGTTGATACCATCAAAAGAGTGTGCTTCAGTCTCAATAGGGTAACCCTAAAGGATTGACCTTCCAGGATATGGGAGAGCATGATCAAAAGAGAACTTGGGAGAGGGCGCCATGGATGATAGACAATCATGATATAGTCTTGGATGATTTTGAGACTAGTATGCTCCCTTCGAAGTCCGGTTTTGCAGAATTCCGATATGGATACAATGCCATGATTTGCCGTTTAATTGGCTTAATTCAGGTAGAGCGGAGAATATTGAAAGCTAGATTGGCAAGTTCATCAAGCTTGACACAACGGGAAACACCAGAGGTTGGGGACAGAGCCTCCGGGCGAGGATTTGGCTGAACATTGATGAACCTATCCAACACTATATAGCCATCAATTCACAAAAGCGTAAGGAACCGATCGATTACCCTATTCTATACGAGAAGCTGCCATACTTTTGCTTCTCCTGTGGCATACTGGGGCATACGACCTCGTTCTGTCCTGTACCGGCAGAGTGAGACAAAGAAGGGAACTGGCCATACGACTCGTCAGTGCATGCACCTGATCCATGGAAGATTAAGAAGGAACCAGGAATGCCTATCAGAGGAAGGTTTATTGTTGATGGGGCTAGACCTAAATAGCCCCAGTTCAAGTCTTAGTCCTAGTCGGCTTATCAACCAGTTATGAATCCTTTTGCTGGTGTGTCAAAGGATGGTAGTTCTAGAGTTGGTAAGTAGGATGTGATGCAATTCACTACCCATGGAAGGGGGCGCGATGGAACTACATCATCTATGCAGCGTCATATGGCCTTGGGAAATCAGGTGTATGCGCTAAAGAATATGGTGGTGCCAAAACTATTGTTCCTTATGGGCCTTGAGTAAAGCGCAATGCGTTGTTGAACTCCCCTAGCAAGATTGACTGTGAGGTTCTCGATTTGAAAAAGAAACAAGTGACAGGTGAGAGTGAGGAGACGGTTGAGCCTAAAGATATGGACGAGCAAAACTCTTTGGCGAAGGTTGCGGAACGGCCCCCCCTTCCAAATGAGGTGCAAAAGATGGAATTGTCGAGGGCTTGGGAACCCTGAGACAGTTTGTGAGTTTCTCTATCTAGCGAGTATAGCAGGTCTTGTCATTGTCTTTCTGATTGAGACAAAGATAACGGGCGAGAGAGTACGTGGTATGAAGCAAATGCTTGGTTTTGATGGTTGTTTAGTAGTTGACACTGATAGCCTTAGTGGAGGCTTGGCTTTGTTCTGGACAAAGGAGGTTGAGGTGTCTCTACAATCTCAATATGAATATCACATTTATGTTTATGTTCAGAATCTTGAAGGCGACAAAGGTCTTCGGACATTTACGGGTTTCTATGGTAAACCGCGTAGGGAGGATAGAAAGGATAGCTGGTATTTGCTAAAATAGCTCCATGGACAGAGTGACGTGTCGTGGGTCTATGGGGGAGACTTTAATGAAATTATTGAGAGGTTTAGGGAGGCTGTAGATAATTATGATCTGCGAGATCTTGATTTTCCTTGGTATTCCATACACATGGGATAACAAACAACAAGGTGAAGCTAACGTGAAAGTGAGGTCGGACCGTGTACTCACTTCACTAAGCCTTTTGGAGAGATTTCCAGACTCGGTGGTTCGACACATTTCATCACCAAAGTCCGACCATTGTTTGGTTGTTCTGGAGTTACGGTGTATAATAGAATTGTAACACCCTCGGAATCGGCCGTATGCAAGTTTCAGCGAATCCCGCCAAAACCCGCATAGAAACGATTCAAAGGTGCCCACCAGGCACTTGCGTGCGGGTGGAAAACGAAGTAATATCATTACACAATAGTCCACGATGGAACCCACAGAACATATATATACAACAACGACTCCATGAGTCAAGAATACAGATATACAGTACAAAGATCCAAATCACCTTGAAAACGATACGGCGTCCGAGTACGGACAAGATGCAAATTGAGCTAAGAGCCCTGAAGAATAACCAATGGCGTCCATAACCCTGCCCAGGCCAAGCCGGAAGGGTAACCCTGCTAACGACGTCGCTCTCAATCCTGCTTAAACAAAAGGGGTGCCCACAAAGGGAAAAGGAAAAAGAGAGCGGTCAGTACTGAGGCCAGTACACGGCGAGACTAGAATTCGGCGGTCCTCGCCTACATAGGTTTGGTGGTCTGAAGCGGCAGCGCAGCATGCACTAAACAACCTATAGAGACTCGATATAACTGTCGGCTATCAGAGAGGGATAAGAAAGACCTATTCGGAACCAACCTGATTCTACCACCAAACATACCCATCCTGGTATTTCCCCCTCGAGACCAAACGAGGAAGTCAACCGAGGAACTCACACCGTTGGCAGTTTTATTAATTCAGTTATCGTTGCATCAATTACTAGTCAGGTATAGATAGTCATCCTGATAAAATAAGCAGTGGGCAGTTTTAGTTAACCATTCCATTGTAGTTGCAACACTTACTAGTCAGATACAATTAGCATGAGATATCCCAAACCCAGCAGTTGTTGGTACTTTTATTTAGCCATTCCGTTGTAGTGGAGCTGATTACTAGTCATATCGGATACAAGTCAATTTATAACAGTAAACTTTAGTTATAGTTGTCTATGATCGAGAACTGTGCTCCAAGTCGTCCATAACCGCGGACACGGCTTTTCGAAAAGATTTAACCCTGTAGGGATGCACCAAAGTATCCACACGCACTTCGACCCTTTTTGCCAGATCAGTTAACATACACCCATCGGTATGTCGGCGGGGCCTAAGTCATGACGTTTCCCAGACCCAAAGCAAGTACATGGGGGCCACCCCACTAAGCTACCCGCAACGAAGTCGGTCGGTCTCCGAGACGGACTCAGGGTTTGCGTCAGTGGCTGTAAACGACTGGGAACCCGAAAATGTGACTGGGCTTGTCGATACCGCGAAAACACTCCGTTTCCCTAAACAGTACAGGTGCAGTACCTCGCACAATTTTAAATAAAGCAGTAAAGCATGGCATAAGTACAGGATAGTAAATAAAACCTCAAACTAGTTTGTGGCCCCCGGTACAGTACTTTGAAATCAGGTACTAATCGATGGGGGTGCCCACACACCCCACCTGTGGTTAGCGCGCTCGATCTCGGAACAGGTGTCAAGAACTCGGGGTCCTACGGGACACAAGTGGACGGTTAACAACCAAATAACATCTATTGCCCACCTGTGCCTCTGCATTTACCTACTTCAATTTTTAGTTATTAAACGGTAATTATAGCCATGATCATCTCCAACCTTAAACATGCGGCAACACTCCATCAACTGTGGTACTTGACGACACGCAACAGCACTTGAGCAAGCGACTACGACGCGCAAGTCCAACTATCTACCAATCAACAGGTAATAGGATGTGTCCAAGGCAATATAAGGCTGCAAGGGATATCACGGGTACGAAAGCTAGAGAATCGCAACACAGATAGCAATAGATCAACAGGGGGAATAAATACTATAAAAGTAAGATAGGTAGAAAGGGGGAGATGCTCGCCTGAAAACATTGCCGAAGGTTCATCCGAAAATCGGGTCGACTCTCGCATCAACTCATCGGCCTAATCCGTGAAGAAGCAAAGCACTAGAAGAAACACCGGATGCACTATTTAATACTACGGCAGAAGATCGGGCATGATGCATGTATGATTATGACATGGCAAGCATGCGATGCAATTAGGCAATATTAAGCGGAACCGGGGTCCCGACAATTAGTTAGATGGTTCATGTTGTTTAGATACCCCACAATTTAATTGTTGTCTTAACATGGCAAAAGATAGCACCGGTTCGCTACACAAATTTAAATGGGACCAATATATGGCTAGATTTGTCCGTATGTGGTCTCCATATTTAATTTAGGTGAATCGGCATAATGCCCCCAAACACCCACAATATGTATGCAAGCATGACAATTTAATATGCAACAAGTGTATATAGCGTTTAATAAAATAAGGCTCGGGTTTGGGGTCACACATCTCAGATCGAAGATCTTGGGCGCCGGGTTCGGGATCGGTCTTCGAGTCCAGAAGTGGTCTTGAGGTTTTATTTTTATTTTTGGGGCCGGTGTCGATCTTGTTGGCACACAGGGTCGTTGGCGAACTCGGATGGCTGCCCGTGCATCGGCTCTGCCCGGTCGATGTCGATCTTGGCGGTTACTATGCTCTTGACAGAACTCACGGAACGGGCAGTCTTCAGTTAGACAAGGGCCAGCCCAAAACCACTGTCCAAAACGAAACAAAAGAATCCTACACGAGAAGTGGCGACGCACGGTTCATAGGAGCTTGGTCGGCGATGCGGAGAAGGTCCGGCAGACGCGCGGCAGCGCGAGCAGGTTCCTGTAGAGGAGGCCGGTCCGAGGCGACAGGATGCTCTGCGGGAGGCGGGGGCGCGCCGGAGAAGGGCCCGGCCACTGCCCGAGGCAACGGTGCAGGGCATGCCGATGCGGGGAGGAGGGAGGCCAGCACCCGACGGCGAGGGCGGTTCGAAGCTGGGGAGGACCTGGACGCGGCCGGGCGGGTACAGGGCAGAGACGGCTTGGCTTGGAGGCGGGAGGACGATGCGGGCGACGCACGGGAACCGGGCGGCGGGGTCGTGATGCGGGCGCGAGACGGAGGCAGCCAGGGTCAGTGCCGACGAGGCCTGGCGGTGCTCTCGCAGGCTCCGGGCGGGACAGAGGCGCGGACGGGCGGCGAGGACGATGGAGGTTCGGGGGCCACGGAGAGCACGGCGGAGGAGGCGGCGCCGGCGCGGGACTGCTCGGTGGAAGGCGCCAGGAAGGCGAAGGCGGTGGCGAAGCCGCGTGGGCACGGGTCGTCGGGGGCGAGCGGTGGAGGAAGGCGACGAGGGGCAGAGGGGAGCGGCCTCGGGCGGCGACGGCGTGGCCGGAAGCGAGCAGGGGGTAAGGGGGTCGCCCGTGACGGTGGATGGCCGGGGAGGCGACGAGGTGGAGGCGGGGCGGTCGAGGAGAAACGGAGGAGGCGGGACCGGCCGGCGAGGCGGTGGTTGGCGGCGGCGGAGCTCCGAGGAGGTCACAGACGACGGGGTAGGAGGTTCTTGGGGCGCGGTGGCGCTGGAGGCCGTACTGGCGGAGGAGGTCGAGGTCGAGGTCGAGGAGGGCCCGGGCGGAGAGGCGGCCGCAGACGCGGAGGAGCTGTGCGGAGGCGGGGGTTGGAAGGAGGAGAGGAACGCGGGGGGGGAGACGGGGACGAGTGGGGGAGGTGGGGATCGGGTCGGGGATGGTGGGCCAGGGCGGGTCGGCGCGTGGGGATGGGGGAGTGGTTGGTGGGGGACGCGCCCCGACTGACGGGTGGGACCAGGCGGCGGGGCTGGTGTGGTTTGTGCGCGGTGGGACCGCAGGGTGGAGACCAGGTGGAGAAGAGAGAGAGATAGAGAGAGGCGGCTGAGGTGGCGGGCTGGGGTTGGTGAGGAGAGGTGGAGGGGGTGAGGTGGCAAGCTGTGAGAGGAGGGCGTGAGGTAGAGGGGCTGGGTAGAAAGGCTGGGTAGGTTATTTGGTAGCATAGATTTTGGGTGGAACCGGGTAGGCAGGATTTTATCTAGAGGTGGCCGGCTGGGCTTTCGGGCCTGGCTGGCTGCCTCCCAAAAATAATTTAACTATTTTATTTATTTAAAAAAAATGAGGCTTTTTGGCAAACCGTTGGTAGCCAAAACAAAATATTCCGGATAAGCCCGGTGTTTTTGATTTGACTTAAAGACGGGGTATTTAGAAAACAATAATAGACTTTTCGAAAATAGTTTAAGATAAAACCATGCATGATGATGCCGATGCTCAAATGCAAGGTGGCATGATGACATGAGCATGCGGTCATGATGATGCAATGCACAAAAACAACGCGATTTTCTAGTAGTGGTTTTACCCGGGGTGCTACGATTTGACACCACTAACAATGGATCTCGCCCTCGAGATCCGCCTCATGGTACCGGGAAGAAGGGCGGCGATCTGAATCTTCTCGCATCGTGTAGATTCTCGCGACACCACTAACAAGAGGTCGTTGTCCGTGATCATCGAGAGACACTCCGGGAAACAAAGGCGAAGGTAGAGGTATCAACCAATCAATCCACCTCTAACTTCGATAGAAAGAGAGAACCGATGCATTCTCATCCACTTCAATGTACACAAGCGAATAGAGTGAGTAGTCGGCATGGGGGCCAATCCATCACGCACCCAAACTATTACTCTGCACAATCAGTAGAAAAGCGTGCAACCATTCTCGGAATCAGACTGAAGATCTCGACAATCGAGGTTCAGAAACAAAGGAGTGATGCAGACTCTGCATCGGATCTGGCATAGATGATGTCGTCGCGTCGGGAAACATCGGAAGGCACGAGAAGGAACAGAGAGAAGTCCACCAGACGAAGGATTCCTCGGTTAGCATGAAGACCAGATGTAGCAACACCGTTACCAAAGGAGGAGGCGAAACCCTGAAGGTACGATGGAACCCAACCACGAGAAATCTTGGACTCAAAGAGAGAGAAGAGAGCGGATTCAAAACGCGCAGAGGTGAGAGGAGAGCAGCAGAGGGGTAAGGAGTAAAATCAGACCTAATCAGAACTATCCAACCGATTTTGCAAAAATAGTTTTGACACTCTACTTCGGCCGTTAGCTAGGTTATCCTACAGGCTGGACTTGTGGGGTATCGCAACTGCTGAGCTCTGATACCACTCTGTAACACCCTCGGAATCGGCCCTATGCAAGTTTCAGCGAATCCCGCCAAAACCCGCATAGAAACGATTCAAAGGTGCCCACCAGGCACTTGCGTGCGGGTGGAAAACGAAGTAATATCATTACACAATAGTCCACGATGGAACCCACAGAACATATATATACAACAATGACTCCATGAGTCAAGAATACAGATATACAGTACAAAGATCCAAATCACCTTGAAAACGATACGGCGTCCGAGTACGGACAAGATGCAAATTGAGCTAAGAGCCCTGAAGAATAACCAATGGCGTCCATAACCCTGCCCAGGCCAAGCCGGAAGGGTAACCCTGCTAACGACGTCGATCTCAATCCTGCTTAAACAAAAGGGGGTGCCCACAAAGGGCAAAGGAAAAAGAGAGTGGTCAGTACTGAGGCCAGTACACGGCGAGACTAGAATTCGGCGGTCCTCGCCTACATAGGTTTGGTGGTCTGAAGCGGCAGCGCAGCATACACTAAACAACCTATAGAGACTCGATATAACTGTCGGCTATCAGAGAGGGATAAGAAAGACCTATTCGGAACCAACCTGATTCTACCACCAAACATACCCATCCTGGTATTTCCGCCTCGAGACCAAACGAGGAAGTCAACCGAGGAACTCACACCGTTGGCAGTTTTATTAATTCAGTTATTGTTGCATCAATTACTAGTCAGGTATAGATAGTCATCCTGATAAAATAAGCAGTGGGCAGTTTTAGTTAACCATTCCATTGTAGTTGCAACACTTACTAGTCAGATACAATTAGCATGAGATATCCCAAATCCAGCAGTTGTTGGTACTTTTATTTAGCCATTCCATTGTAGTGGAGCTGATTACTAGTCATATCGGATACAAGTCAATTTATAACAGTAAACTTTAGTTATAGTTGTCTATGATCGAGAACTGTGCTCCAAGTCGTCCATAACCGCGGACACGGCTTTTCGAAAAGATTTAACCCTGCAGGGGTGCACCAAAGTATCCACACGCACTTCGACCCTTTTTGCCAGATCAGTTAACATACACCCATCGGTATGTCGGCGGGGCCTAAGTCATGACGTTTCCTAGACCCAAAGCAAGTACATGGGGGCCACCCCACTAAGCTACCCGCAACGAAGTCGGCCGGTCTCCGAGACGGACTCACGGTTTGCGTCAGTGGCTGTAAACGACTGGGAACCCGAAAATGTGACTGGGCTTGTCGATACCGCGAAAACACTCCGCTTCCCTAAACAGTACAGGTGCAGTACCTCGCACAATTTTAAATAAAGCAGTAAAGCATGGCATAAGTACAGGATAGTAAATAAAACCTCAAACTAGTTTGTGGCCCCCGGTACAGTACTTTGAAATCAGGTACTAATCGACGGGGGTGCCCACACACCCCACCTGTGGTTAGCGCGCTCGATCTCGGAACAGGTGTCAAGAACTCGGGGTCCTACGGGACACAAGTGGACGGTTAACAACCAAATAACATCTATTGCCCACCTGTGCCTCTGCATTTACCTACTTCAATTTTTAGTTATTAAACGGTAATTATAGCCATGATCATCTCCAACCTTAAACATGCGGCAACACTCCATCAACTGTGGTACTTGACGACACGCAACAGCACTTGAGCAAGCGACTACGACGCGCAAGTCCAACTATCTACCAATCAACAGGTAATAGGATGTGTCCAAGGCAATATAAGGCTGCAAGGGATATCACGGGTACGAAAGCTAGAGAATCGCAACACAGATAGCAATAGATCAACAGGGGGAATAAATACTATAAAAGTAAGATAGGTAGAAAGGGGGAGATGCTCGCCTGAAAACATTGCCGAAGGTTCATCCGAAAATCGGGTCGACTCTCGCATCAACTCATCGGCCTAATCCGTGAAGAAGCAAAGCACTAGAAGAAACACCGGATGCACTATTTAATACTACGGCAGAAGATCGGGCATGATGCATGTATGATTATGACATGGCAAGCATGCGATGCAATTAGGCAATATTAAGCGGAACCGGGGTCCCGACAATTAGTTAGATGGTTCATGTTGTTTAGATACCCCACAATTTAATTGTTGTCTTAACATGGCAAAAGATAGCACCGGTTCGCTACACAAATTTAAATGGGACCAATATATGGCTAGATTTGTCCGTATGTGGTCTCCATATTTAATTTAGGTGAATCGGCATAATGCCCCCAAACACCCACAATATGTATGCAAGCATGACAATTTAATATGCAACAAGTGTATATAGCGTTTAATAAAATAAAGGCTCGGGTTTGGGGTCACACATCTCAGATCGAAGATCTTGGGCGCCGGGTTCGGGATCGGTCTTCGAGTCCAGAAGTGGTCTTGAGGTTTTATTTTTATTTTTGGGGCCGGTGTCGATCTTGTTGGCACACAGGGTCGTTGGCGAACTCGGATGGCTGCCCGTGCATCGGCTCTGCCCGGTCGATGTCGATCTTGGCGGTTACTATGCTCTTGACAGAACTCACGGAACGGGCAGCCTTCAGTTAGACAAGGGCCAGCCCAAAACCACTGTCCAAAACGAAACAAAAGAATCCTACACGAGCAGTGGCGACACACGGTTCATAGGAGCTTGGTCGGCGATGCGGAGAAGGTCCGGCAGACGTGCGGCAGCGGGGGCAGGTTCCTGTAGAGGAGGCCGGTCCGAGGCGACAGGATGCTCTACGGGAGGCGGGGGCGCGCCGGAGAAGGGCCCGGCCACTGCCCGAGGCAACGGTGCAGGGCATGCCGATGCGGGGAGGAGGGTGGCCAGCACCCGACGGCGAGGGCGGTTCGAAGCTGGGGAGGACCTGGACGCGGCCGGGCGGGTACAGGGCAGAGACGGCTCGGCTTGGAGGCGGGAGGACGATGCGGGCGACGCACGGGAACCGGGCGGCGGGGTCGTGATGCGGGCGTGAGACGGAGGCAGCCAGGGTCAGTGCCGACGAGGCCTGGCGGTGCTCTCGTAGGCTCCGGGCGGGACAGAGGCGCGGACGGGCGGCGAGGACGATGGAGGTTCGGGGGCCACGGAGAGCACGGCGGAGGAGGCGGTGCCGGCGCGGGACTGCTCAGTGGAGGGCGCCAGGAAGGCGAAGGCGGTGGCGAAGCCGCGTGGGCACGGGTCGTCGGGGGCGAGCGGCGGAGGAAGGCGACGAGGGGCGGAGGGGAGCGGCCTCGGGCGGCGACGGCGTGGTCGGAAGCGAGCAGGGGGTAAGGGGGTCGCCCGTGACGGTGGATGGCCGGGGAGGCGACGAGGTGGAGGCGGGGCGGTCGAGGAGAAACGGAGGAGGCGGGACCGGCCGGCGAGGCGGTGGTTGGCGGCGGCGGAGCTCCGAGGAGGTCACAGACGACGGGGTAGGAGGTGCTTGGGGCGCGGTGGCGCTGGAGGCCGTACTGGCGGAGGAGGTCGAGGTCGAGGAGGGCCCGGGCGGAGAGGCGGCCGCAGACGCGGAGGAGCTGTGCGGAGGCGGGGGTTGGAAGGAGGAGAGGAACGCGGGGGGGAGACGGGGCCGAGCGGGGGAGGTGGGGATCGGGTCGGGGATGGTGGGCCAGGGCGGGTCGGCGCGTGGGGATGGGGGAGTGGTTGGTGGGGGACGCGCCCCGACTGACGGGTGGGACCAGGCGACGGGGCTGGTGTGGTGTGTGCGCGGTGGGACCGCAGGGTGGAGACCAGGTGGAAAAGAGAGAGAGAGAGAGGCGGCTGAGGTGGCGGGCTGGGGTTGGTGAGGAGAGGTGGAGGGGGTGAGGTGGCAAGCTGTGAGAGGAGGGCGTGAGGTGGAGGGGCTGGGTAGAAAGGCCGGGTAGGTTATTTGGTAGCATAGGTTTTGGGTGGAACCGGGTAGGCAGGATTTTATCTGGAGGTGGCCGGCTGGGCTTTCGGGCCTGGCTGGCTGCCTCCCAAAAATAATTTAACTATTTTATTTATTTAAAAAAAATAAGGCTTTTTGGCAAACCGTTGGTAGCCAAAACAAAATATTCTGGACAAGTCCGGTGTTTTTGATTTGACTTAAAGACGGGGTATTTAGAAAACAATAATAGACTTTTCGAAAATAGTTTAAGACAAAACCATGCATGATGATACCGATGCTCAAATGCAAGGTGGCATGATAACATGAGCATGCGGCCATGATGATGCAATGCACAAAAACAACGCGATTTTCTAGTAATGATTTTACCCGGGGTGCTACAAGAATCAAGAGGGCGGCGTCCTTACACCCTTTGGTATGAAGATGCTTGGTGTAGGGAAGAGACCTATGAGGCTACAGTGGTGTTAGGTTGGACCGAATCTGCTGAAAGTGAGGCTGTCCTGCTAGGGGTTGCAGAACAGTTGGGTGCATGCAATCTACACTTCGGAAGTGGAGCTTGGATAAATTCAGAAATATTCGAATACAATTACAGAAAGCCCGCAAATAATTTGAAAAGGAGAGGCAGTGTGCTCTGTTCCGTGGGTCGTCGAACAGGGAAAGACAACTTGCTACACAAATTGGAGAACTACTTCGAAAAGAAGAGGTGATGGCGAAGCAAAGATCCCGAGTGGATTGGTTAAAAGAAGGTGACTGTAACACTATGTTTTTTCATGCACGGGCGTTGACCAGGAGGCGGCAAAATGAAATACATGCGCTAAATAATGACGCAGGCAGATTATGTATGGAGAAAGAAGTACAGGGTATTGTGCAAGCTTTCCATACTGAGCTTTTAAGGATTAGGAGATCATCGATGTTCCAGCTATAACTCAGTTTGTGCCGATGAAGGTTACCGAGGAGATGAATTTGTTCCTTGGTCGCACATATGATGCCGATGAAGTGGAGAAAGCTTTTCTCTCAATGGGGTCGTCTAAAGCCCTTGGGTTGATGGTTTTAACACCAAATTTTATCACAAGCATTGTCCCTTGATTAAGGAGGATATTACGTCAGCCGTGTTGGGGTTCCTTAATGAAGTTCATCTATCGGATATTATTAATAAGATGGTGACTGTGCTGATACCGAAGGTAAAATCTCCCCAAGAGATCACTCAATATTGGCCAATTGATATATATAAGGTGATTTATAAAATCTGTTCTAAGGTCCTCGCTAATCGTCTCCAAGGTGTGCTTGATAATATTATTTCTATGGAGCAGAGTGCGTTTGTGCCAGGATGGCTTATTACAGACAATCTGTTGTGTTCATATGACAGTGTTCACTCGATTAAGAGAAAGAAGGAGAATGTTGCTTTTTGTGTAGCAAAATTTGATACGATGAAGGCATATGATAAAGTGGAGTGGCCATATTTGCAGGGGATCTTACAATATATGTGTGATAACCATGAGTACGGAGGTTAAAGTAAATGGTGAATTTTTGCCATCCTTTCACCGAGTCGAGGTTTGAGGCAAAGAGACCCAATTTCTCCATATTTATTCCTAATTTGTGGAGAAGGGCTCTCCTCGTTGCTCAAGTACTACAATAATGGATGGATAGACAAAGGAATTATAGTTAGCTATCAGGCACCATGGATCTCTCATTCGGTTTTTGTTGATGATTGTCTTGTGTTTATGAAGGCTGGTGTCGGTAGTGCCCATTGTCTTGATGAGATTCTATAGAGTAAACAAACAGAAGAGTTCTACCTTTTTCAGTCCTAATTTCCTTACACCGGTTAAGACTTTAATTAGGGAGGAACTCCATGTTGAGAGAGAGGCGTTGTCAGAAAATTTTGGGGATTTCAACAGCATCTTGGAGGCTAACTGACAAGCAATTTGAGCACATTGTGGAAAGGTCAAGATCACATGCCTAGGGGTGGTGTGAAAAGCAAGCGTCCTATGTTGCAAAAGAAGTGATGATCAAATCAGTGATCCAGGCTCTGTCAACCTATGCTATGAGTTGTTTCAAACTCACAAAAGGTTTATCCTCCAAATTGATGTCTATTGCATCCAAGTACTAGTGGAGTGGATCATTAGATAAGAAAGACATGCACTGACAATCTTGGGATAAGATGTCAATTGTGAAAGGAAAAAGAGGTCTGGGCTTTAGAGACTTCCAAAAACTTAATGATGCTATGCTAGGGAAGCAAGCATGAAGACTCTTGGATAATCCATACAGTTTATGCGGAACAGTTCTAAAAGGAAGATATTATTCAAATGGAGACTTTTTCACCTCAGAGTGCCTCGAAAACTTAAGAGAGTGCTTTTGTGTGGAAGAGATGTTCTAAAGAAAGGCTTGGTTCGGTGTGTCGGTAATATCAATGAAACAAAAAACTCGGAAGATCAATGGATTTCAATTGTGCAAGGACTGAAGCCGCTGGTTAGACCGATAGAGCAGGATGATGTTCCTGAACTAAAACTTGTGGCCAAACTCGTTGACACACCCAAATGTACGTGGAAGGAAGATGTGGTGAATGAAACTTTTTCCCATTGGATGCCGAAGAAATCCTAAGCCTTCCACATCCCCGAGGTGGTGGTGACGACTTCTAGGCCTAGAACGAAGAGAAGATGGGGGGTTTATACTATGAGATCAGCGTACCGCCTACTGATGCAACCAACAGAAGAAGGGCCAAGCTCATCCAATTGGGATTCTGACATGGTATGAAAGAAGTTTTGGAAGCTGAGAGTGGAGACCAAAGTCTGAATCTTCTGGTGGAGGGCGATCAAAGGGTTTTGCCCTGTATGCTGAACTTTCTCCGCGTCATGTGATGGAGCTAGGAAGATGTAAATTGTGTGGCCATGCTTTAGCTCAGTGTGATCATGCAAAGAAATTTTGGTCTGCGGCAATGGATCGTTTGGGGGTTTCTATCCCCCAGCTACACCCGGTCACTTAGGTGCGGGATATCCTGGTGGACTCGTGTCTAATGGAGGTACAAGTTTCGAATACGTTCATGGTCATGTGGTGCATCTGGATTCCGGACTAGCAGAAATATATTTGTCAGGAAACCGTACTAGCGGTCCTAATTCTTTTCTCGGAGAGTGGATTTGGTCCCAATTCTTTCGAATGGAACATCGAGGTCCTAATTCTTTAGTAAGTGATTCATCACGGGTCCTAAATTGGTCTGACCCAGGTTGATCGCTGCCACGCCAACCAGAATGTCCACATAGCCTAACGACAAGAGGTGAAATATTGCAATTAGCCCCTACAGGTCTCATTCGTATCATTCATCGCTCCCTTTCCACTTCTAATCCTCTCCCACGAAACTAGAGGCGACCTGGCAACGACGATGCTACTGCGGTGATGATCGGAGGTGATAGAGCGGCGGTGGTAGCCGCCGTCGCTGGGATGGAGAACACGAGTAAGGGGTCAAAGCTTCGGCGACCGAACGATCCTCCCACGAGCTACGGTGAGTAACCGTAACCCTAAATCCCCTTTTCGTGCAACCACAGTTCGACGGTAGATTTGTAGGTCGATTCGGCGATATATTGTGATGATTTGCATGCTATGTAGGACCGGTTGAGGAGGAATTCACACTAGAAATCAATTATGGCGGTTTTTTGTGGATTTGGGGTTGCGAAGGGCTATGTGGATGGCAAGCAAGCTAGGTTTGACGGATATGAAGTAGATACTTGCTCACCACTGTGGCTGGCAGATTTCATGGAACAACTAGGTTATACTTACCGAGACAAGTACACATTGTACTGGCTTCTCCCTAGAAAGGATCTCGGATCAGGACTTCGCATTATAGACCGAGATGTTGATACAATGCATATGATTGCTATTGTTCCTAAATTTTAGTATTTCTAGTTGTTTGTGGACCACAAAGATATGAATTTTACTACTGCTAATGTTGTAATAGATTATGTTGTGATCTATGGATCTCCTAGACTACCTCCTGTGTTGAGCCCAACTTGTGGCAAGCACAAGGCAGCAAATGCAGCAAGCAGTGGCAGTTTTCCAGCTAGGCAGCAACAACATAGCAATGGGCATGAGCTGAGAAGAAGTAGGAGGAAGCTTAATATGGAAGAAGAAGCAGAAGAAGCACATAATTCTTCAGGTGATGATAGTGACAGTGAACTGGATGATGACTGGGTGGATTCTGACAATGAATTAGTAGCAGATTATGATGATTTGTTTGAATAATGGGTAGATCAGGATTTGGAGGCCAAAAAGAAGAAGAAATCCAAATGGGAGAAAGACAGTGATTATGATACAGATGAAGGTTTCCAAGAGCTGGAAGATTCAGACATTGAAACAGCTAATTCAGCAGAAGAAGTAGCAGTTGTGGACAAGCAAGGAAGAAAGAAGATGCAGAAGAAAGTGAAGTTGAGAAGGTGGAGGCTAGAGAATAGTAGACAAGTGGTATTCAGGATTGGCATGGTGTTTATGTCAGTGATATAGCTTAGGGGATCAATACAAGAATACATTATGTAGCAAAGGGTATGTGTGCATTACAAGAAAAATGATTTGCAGAGGATTATGGCTTGCTATGAGAGAAATTGTCCCTGGTACTTGTATGTTGCACTAGATAGCAGATCAAAAGCTTGGACAGTGAAGAAATATGTGGGCTAGCACAATTGTGAAAGAGAATTCAAGATAAAGCAGTTCACAACAAGGTATTTAGCATCTCATTATATGGAAAATTTCCAGAGGTGATGACAAGATGTCACTTAAGAACTTTGCTAGGATGATAGAACAAGATTTTAACATGGAAACAAGTAGAAGCAAGCTGGAAAGGGCTAGAAGAATTGCACTGAAGCAGATCCATGGGGATGAACTGGCACAATACAATTTGCCGTGGGATTTTGCAGCTGAGATTAGAAGATTAAATCCAGGAAGTACAACGTTTGTCAAATGCACATGCTGGTGTGTTTCAGAACTGTTATATGTCATTGGATGCATGCAAGAGAGGCTTTATGGCAGGTTGTAGACCAATTATAGGCATAGATGGGTGCCATATTAAGAATAGATTTGGTGGAGTGATGGTAGCAGCTGTAGGAGTTGACCCTAATGATTGTATTTATTCTATTTCAGTTGCTATGTTGAAGTGGAATATAGTAGCTCATGGAAATGGTTTTTTAGCACACTAAAAGATGATTTAGGCATAGAAAACACAAGGCCATGGACATTTATGAGTGATAGGCAGAAGGATTGTGCAATTTTCCTTTCTTTGTTTGTGCATTTATTAGTGAATGTTTTTGTACATTTGTAGGGTTTGATCAATGTTGTCAATGCAATATGGCCTGAAGCTCAACACATGTTTTGTGTAAGACATTGCAAGAAATGTGTTTAGAGGTGACATTTTGAAGAACAAACTATGGAAAATAGCAAGAGCCACAAGACAGTGTGACAAGCATAAGTACATGGATGAGATGAAAGCACTAGATGTTGCAGCATTTGAGTACTTGGATGCAATTGATCCAAGGCAATGGTGCAAGGCATTTTTTGAGGAATTGCCTAAATGTGACTTGCTGGTAAACAACATATGTGAAGTGTTCAAGAAGTTAATTTCCATAATTACATACATTGTTCAACAGTAGCTATAGCAAACCAGTTTAGTTACTTGCTCTGAACATTACTTGCAAATGTAGGTACGTACTTGATGCTAGAGAACTGCCAATAGTTACTAGCCTTAAGAAGATCAAAGACCATGTTATGCTTAGATATTTTAGCAAGAGGAAAGAACTTTATAAAATGTGTGGCAACATTTGTCCCAAAATTAGAAAAAAACTAGCCAAAAACATTGACTTTGCTACCAATTATGAAGTTATTGGTGCAGTAGAACATCTTTTCAAGATAAATGGTCTACATGGTGAATATGAGGTGCACAGAGACAAAATGGAGTGCACATGTAGGGCCTGGGAGCTATCAGGAATCCCATGGAGACATGCTTGTGTAGGTTTTATGCACGAAAGGATAAAGCTAGACACAGTAGTTCACAAGTGCTACAACTTAGATGCATTCAAAGCAGCTTATGCTGGGGTAATCATGCATGCAGTGGTCCCAAAATATGGAAGAAAATGAATGGTCCTAAAATGGGCGACCTAAATTTGACAAACAAGTTGGTAGGCCTAGTAAGAAGAGGAGGAAATATCCACTAGAGGAAGACGGTGGCACTAGGCTTAGCAGACATGGCATAATTGGCTACTACAGTGTGTGGAATTAACCCGGCCACACCAAAAGGAAGTTCCTAGAACTTGGTAGAGCAACAATTGCAGCACAACATCAAGCTCCTGATGTTGCCCCACAAGCAGCCACAAGAACAAGAAGCAGAAGCACAAGAACAAGCAAAAGCAGAACCACAACCAATTAAGATTGTGTTACCTGATGAAGAACTTGATATGTCCTTATAGCCTCCAATTAAAATGCTAGTGAGAATAAGCAGCAGTGCCAAGTTATATTAGTGAACTTGATCTTCCCTTACATGATTACTATATATTACATTTGTGCAATTTGTTTTAGAAAAAGGTAGTACACCAGATTGTTACAAGTGCAACGACTAGTATAGTGGAATCTGCAATGAGTTACACTGTTACATCATCTAGTGTGATTCAAGTTCTACAGTAACAAGTGAGTCAATTTGTTGGTATTAAATTTATATTTTCTAGCTCAATACTCATGTACAGTTGGTTTGTAGGCAATAGAAACACAGCTATCTCAAACTACACCACCAGGTCCTATACCTGAGAGTCAATTCCTTGCCAGCTGCAGAGATGACCTCCCACCTCCAAGACCACCTACCAAGACACTTGGTTTAAGGAAGAAAAAGAAGCGGCCAGTGCAAAGAAGAAGGAGAACCAAGTCCCAGATGTTTACTTCATGGAATGTTAGTATCTGCATATTTTGGACAACTTTTGTTCATCTTTTGGCTAGGTTTGAAAAAAAACTGATGCTTATGTGTAGCTCTGGTTTTAATCAAACCATGTAAGTGCAAACTTATTTACAATGCACTTGTTAGAGGTGGCAGTTGTTTAGTTTGCCTGAAACAAGACAATGTTGTAAACTTTCGAGTGTATCTCGATTCTATTAACTACTTATGCTTAGCTGGTAACGATGTCGAGTCGATGTCGAGCCTTAGTTGATTGGTAGCAAAGGCTCAATAACTTGCTTAACTAGCAACAAATGCTCAATAACTTGTCTCATTCACAACATTACATAAAAACTACCCTACTTAGAAATAGCTACATAAACCAACAATACAATCAGAAACATGATTGTAGCAAACACATTCCTATAGATCTTAATTAGCTCATCCATCTTCTTCACTACAAGCTCCATTTTCTGCACTGGACAGTCCATCTTCTTCAGTCCTAGTTCTTGACCCTCCTCGGTATCTTGAGATGCTACATCAGCAACCGAATCAACAACGCCACTTGTAGGGTAGTAACCATTCCTAGACAGGAAATCAACGTAACTATCTTCACCATCTTCCCAGCAGTAGTGGTTGCAAGGATTTGGATTTATCTGTCGACACGCAAAACAAATGAGAATAAGCTAAAGAGGAGAATGGTCCGGTGAAATCGATAGCAAAAAGAAGAGGACTTACACGATGGTTAGGGCATTTGTAGAAAACACGCCCTGGATTGGCCTCTAATTGAGAGACTAGGCAAATGGTCCGGCGAAATCGACATCATGGACATGGCACCAACGGCAGCGTCCCTAGGGGGAGAAGCGTCACAGGACCTACAACCGCTGGGGCAGGGCGCATCAACGAGGATGGAGCCGCTGGTGAAGCCATCTTCTTCTTCGGTTGCTTGCAAATAGAGGAGGATGATCTCATGGCGGCGAGAGAGGATAGAGGTGGGGAAGAGGACATAAGGACGGGTATTTAGAAACCATATACTTAAAGGGGTTCATTTGCATATTTCACCAACTGCCTGCCGCGGAAAATCTCTCGCCAAACGACTCCTGGTTGACATGGCAGCGGTCAACCCGGGTTAGACCAATTTAGGACCTGCGATGAATCATTTACTAAAGAATTAGGGCCTCGATGTTCCATTTTAAAGAATTGAGACCGAATCTACTCTCCGGAAAAAGAATTAGGACCGCTGGTATAATTTCCTCTGTATTTGTACCCGGTGAGGCAACTTACCAACCGCTAGGTGCAGTGCTGTTGATTGAGGAGCATTTGGCCCTCTTAGAGCTACCGCCAGCTGAAGCTAAGGTCCAGAAGCCGGAGTGTAGATGGGCTAAACCACCAGCTGGGTGGTTTATGATTAACACTAATGGCTCAATAAACAGTGTTACAAAGGAAGCTGGATCAGGATATGTTATTCACGATGAGACATGGGCCTTCTTGGAGGCTAGCTGTTCCAAGCACCAGCTTGTGATGGATCAATTCATCAGTTAATTACTTGCTTGTCGTCATGGATTAGAGGCAGTGGTCAGACGGGATTTACAAAAAGTGATTATACAGAGTTACAGACCGCCTGTTTATCCCTGGTGAAGATGGTGCAAGAAAATGGACGTGTGCGGGCTGAAGACGCACGCATTTTTCAGGAGTTGAAGAATCTATGTGTGAGGTTGCAGGATTTCAATTTTATCTTTAGGCCCTGTTCGGTTAATCCACTTGGGAAGTGGATTGGAGTGGTTTGGCGGGATTAAGAGGGATTTTGACTTATATGGGATTTGATCCCCTCCAATCCCTGTAAAACCCGTTCAAATCCCAGGAAACCGAACAAGGCCTTATAGGTCATGAACAAGGCCTTATAGGTCATGACCCAAATGGTGCGGCACATCGATGTTAAATACTCCCTCCGTCCCAAAATAAGTGACGTGAGTTTGTCTAGATTCGGATGTATCTAGACACGTTTTAGTATATAGGTACATGCGAATCTAGACAAATTCAAGTCACTTATTTTGGGACGGAGGGAGTATGAATTATGATGTACTACCTGATTTTTTGGCTGATGTACTTCAGTCTGACTGTAACCACTATCCCGTTTAAATAAAACAGTGGATTACGATAAAAAAACTTGATATGACAAAAGTTTCTTAGTCATCGCCAGTAAAACAGTTGAGCCTGTACATAACCGCGGACTTGTATCAGAATGATTCCTCCGTTCTACCTAAATAAAACCTTCTATTTGGAAGGTTAAGACGTTTATGGATTTTATTGTCATTTGAACATTTTTTTGGTAAATATGAACTTAAGTACAAAAAAATGTCCAAACTGAACCAAACTACTCTCAGTATTTAGCAAAACTGACGAGATGGACACTACTAATTACTACTGTCTCACCCAATCCTCTCTGTCCATATGGCCACAAACAAATGTGTGTCTATCCAAATTTTATCCCTACGCTAGAGCATGAATGAATGATGCTTAGTGGAGAGCCGAGATGCATAGCAGGATAAAGAGGGTTGGCAGGACGATGAAGACGTACAATGCACACTGTAATTTCAGTAATCCATTGCCAGTTCCTGGTGCCTTCTATACTCATGTGTATCAAATTTAGATACTCTATGATATATAAGGATGAAAGTGGGTAACCTTTAGGGTACCCTTTACCCTCTCTTGTACAAACAAATGGACTATATTTGACAAATCTTCAGTTTTTTAACAAAACTAGTTCCTTCATTTATTTGTACTAGACTAAAAAAGAGGGTACACTAAATGTTCCAAACTTTCATCTCTAATGATATACACATATGCATGGAATACCGGAGAGAGTGAGATCAGGTGATTCTAAGACAATGGACTGGAAGGAGGAATGGCTACATCATTTTGGCTTTGCGATGCCTTGCTTTTTATAAAAGAAGGGGGTGGTAATCAGTGACACGAATTATTTGGTGCTCGGGTAGGTCGAGAGATAAAAACCTCTTAGTAATGACCTTGGACTCCGAGACTATGATAACTATATCTGTCATCTAGGAAAACATATAATAATATAGCCTTTGTCATTCGAGAGGAGGAATTCATAGATCGCAAAATAGAAGGAAAATTTCAATGAGTTGGAGAAGAACATCGACACACTCATTAGTTTTTGAGGGAAAGCCATCGTGGCAACTTTATTGATTGGCAAAACATTTTTACATCATCTATAAGTAGCTTAAAAATGAGATCAGGCGGCTCCTCGAGCGGAAACATTTGACTGAAAGATCTCCACCTTGCTAGCTAAAATATGAGCGACCTTGTTACTTTCCCTAGGACTATAATAGAAAATTATATGAGAAAAACCTCGATCTAAAAGAGTGCATTCCCCATAAATAGTAGTTGTTAGTCAATCGAATTGCCACCATCATTCATTGTTGCAATCACATCCATGGAGTCGCTGTTAACAACCAATTTCGTGCATCCAACTTGGCCTGCCAAGAGTATACCATCACGTAGGGATCGAGCTTCTGCCATGTCAACGTTCAGTATAGCAGGTATTCCACAGTTTCCGCATGCCACGAACATACCCTTATCATCCCGAATAACAGCTCCAGTAGCGCATGTAGCTTGATCAGCAATAAACGAAGCATCGACATTCAGCTTAGTACACCCTTCTTTCGGCTTTCCCTACCCTCCTTGACGAACCCTCGAGTTGATCTTACTAGCTCGCGAGTAATTGGAAGTAATCACGGAGATAGCAATAGTCGAACGTAAGGTTGTTGTCACAGTTTCATCATGGGCAATCTATATCCTCTACCACCACAAGTACCCAACATGTCGAAATCAATTCCCTCACTCCTGTTGCCAATAGTCGAGGTGCATTACCATCAGGTTGGTGCAGTAACGCCTCGAAGACAGAAGATCCCGCTCTATCCACAATAATCATCTCCTCAATCAGACTTAATAGTCCTAGATGATCCCACACTTGTTGAGCTCTAGGACATCGAAAGAAGGCGTGTAAAGTATCCTCACAGTAGACTTGCAAATTGGACATACATTGCTCATAACTGTGTGCTGATTTTCTAAAACACAACTGCATGACACCGTTCCATGGATAAGACACCAAATGAATATTTGCACCTTAGTCTATACCTTCATTGACCAGCATTTATTTCAAACAGGTTTGGCAATTTTTTCTGAATCATTTCCTCCCATGTCGGTTATCCCATTTGTATAATACACATATCGTACCATAAAAGTACCAGTTTGGATAATGTTCCATGAGATAAAACCGTCCATCATTCTAACTGCTAAGGAAATTTTGAGGATCCTGTTCACATCTACCGAGAGGAATAAAGACCAAAGAAACTGCTCATTCCACGAACAAGTGATCGGATCCATGAGTTCTAACACCTTCGAGTACACAATATTACCATGATTTGATATCACCTTCTTAGTTGGACTTGAAGGGATCCATGGATCATCCCAGATATTAACATTTTTACCAGAACCAACTCTCCAAATATACCATTTATTTAAACATTGGATACCGGCCCAAATACTTTGCCATGTGTAAGAATAGCCATTCCTTAATTCAACATTCAGAAGATCTCCATCTAGAAAAATATTTCTCTCTTAAAACTCTAGCACAAAGAGATTCGGGCTCACAAAGAAGTCTCCACACCTGGTTGGCAAGCATTGGCAAGTTAAAGAAATGAAGATCCCTAAAACCCATACCACCTTTATTTTTGGGAATACACATCTTCCAGCACGCAAACCAATGCATATGTTTTTGATCATCGTCATGTCCCCACCAGTACCAGCTCATAGCATCTATGAACCATTTAATGAATTGTTTAGGGAGCTTGAACCCTAACATAGAATATGCATGAAGAGCTTGCTCAATAGCTTTTAAAAATTCTCCTTGCCTCCAAACGAAAGGAGCTTCTCCTTAATCCCACTCAATCTCGCACAAATTCTATCTATGAAGTGTATAAAACAGTATGTCCTATCTACCCCCACAAGTGCTGGTAAACCGAGATACTTATTAGTAACTGCCTTAGTTAAAATATTCAGTTCATTACAAATGGACTCTCTGATCACCCGGAGCACATGTACTGAAGAAATATACTAGATTTGTCTGCACTAACTAGCTGGCCCGGAGCATTGCCGCAATCTTGTAATACTTGCTGCAAGGAAGCAGCATTAGACATGTCCGCCCTCATTAAGTCACTCAAGTTTGAACCAAATGACAATGAATTTTATGACTATAGCTTAAGGGTGTATACAACGTTGAGTGCTTAGACACACGCTTAGAGAGGAAAAATAAAATATCATCAATTTGATAGAACAATAGACATAAAACTGTCGGCTGCTCTTTTGCTCTCTTGCTCTCCTCCCTTCGAATCGTACATAAGGAGAACATGCTAAGTGACTAGCTCCTATTTTTGTGTTGATGCATACCATACGCTAGGATTTAACATAGCTATGATCGACGGGGATTAGGATCCTAACACAAGCGCTGAACACCTCCCATAGTACATGGTCTAAGAGGTCTCCTTTTGGGGAAGGTCCTACCCTAGGGGTACTACCTAGTCCTACAAGGCACAACCATCATGGTAAGGCAAGTTAACAAAAGCTCGAGCATCAAACCATGGTCAAGAAGTTAAAGAATAGCAAGGAAGAAAAAGAAGACGTGTCGAAGAAGAGTGCCCAAGGGAAAGAAGACCAAGATGGTGGAGGGAGAGGTGGGCTAGTCCACCATGGACTATGTACCACCACTCATCCCTAATCCACCAAACTTCAAATAAACCACAATTACTCTCCCACCTACCACCTAAAAGAGAACCATAGACTCGATGACTCAGATCGATGTCTAGCAGAGTATTGAGGCGACAATTGCGAAGTTCATGATGCCAAAAGTGTCTTTAATCGAATCTCTTCCCTTAATAGTTTACTAACATAGTACAAAGTTCTTCTTTAGCGAGGCAACCGAACCTATTCAAATAATACTTACATGTCAATTCTCACAAAATATGCTATAAGCTTCTCTACAGGGGTTGCGCCACACACTCTTTACTTACAAAGTTCTCGATCGACCACATTACTCGATCGCAACGACAACAAGTAGCACTATATCACTCATTTTGTCCAGTCCATGCTCTTTTTGTGCGTGCGCATGTGTTGGCATGCGTGTGTGCTTGTACTCAAAAGATGAAGTGTGAAAGTGTGTTCAATGGTTTATTTCGGACATGTTGTATTTAAATCAACCTTTTATTAGCCAGATCGCTCTTGAGGTCGATATTTGGTAGTGGGTTTCTTTTTTTTTTACACCAAAATTAATTTAGGTCGATATTTGGTAGTGGGTTTCTAATCCTTCAGCAAAAGTTATTTCCATTATTGCTATGGAAACTGACATGCCTCAGTACCAAACAGATCTAACTTTATTTAATAGCAAAATAAGGTAGAAGTATACAACAAGAGCTAGTCATAGCATAAATTGTGATATGGTATAAATCCAACAGATCCAATATCCACCCACTACATCACATTAAATTTCTCTCTAGAGGCAATTACTGATACGAAATCCGCACTTTAACTTCACCATGGTTGTCGGCATTACATATTGTTTTTTCATACTGGTCTCGGTCGAAAGTAAGATCACCTTAGAAGGAGATAGTACGACCATCACGATCTTTCTCAGGATTAGTTGAGACGTGAAGGCTCAACTTGATTATCAAGAGCGGATCTAAGTATACTGGAACAGCTGCCCAAGGCCGCAATAACGGAAGTCGTTTGCCCTCAATAACCTCTGATTTGTCCTCTTCTCCACAATAGAAGAGCAAGACATTGTTGTCTTTGTAGAGTTGATGATGCGCGGTGATTTCCCCATAGACATAGCAGACAGTGTCACCGGTGCTAGAGCCACGACCAGCTGCGAGATCAAGGTAGACAAACACATTGGCCTGTATAGCGCGGTAGAGCGGTACAAAAGTCACATCTATTTTGCGGCTGTGTGCCGTTATGATGGTCTGGGTTATGACTTTGTTGCACGCGTATTCGTCCACCATGAAGGAGAGGTTTCCAGTTTCTATTCTTTTATTGTCATGTCGGATTTCAACTTTAATTCGGAAGCCTTCCTCAATGGCCCCGCCATGTGCGGAGAGTATCAAATTGCCCTGCATATGTCGACGGGATAAGATGATTCAAAAGGAGATATATGGAAACCAAAAATAAAATATAACATGAATGCATGGACAATACCTGTGAATCCACATTACGATACTGCTGACCTTCTTGCGGGGAGAGGCAGTAGGCAGAACAATCGTTGAAGGCGATGAAGGTGCCCTCGAAGGGGAAGCGGGGACGCACAGACAACAGCTCCACCAGGTACCGGGAAAAGCGGTAAGCTATCATTATGTTATAGCTGTCTCCCTTATAAATAATTCTTTGACTCGGTGGAGGCGATGCTTGATCAAATTCTTCTTCGTGGTCATTGTCATAATCATCAGAGTTGCTGCGGTCATCATCGTCGCCACCGTTGATGTCATCGTCATCACCGCTGTTGAGGTCATCTTCGTCATCATCGTCGCCGATGTTGAGGTCATCTTCGCCCCCGCCGCCGTTGAGGTCATCGTCAGCCAATTGCTGGTTGAAATCATCATGTTCGGCGGCAGGAGATTCCTTCTCACCCGTTCTCTCGTCTCCAGCATTGTCAGTTTCTCCTCCCATTCCCATTGCTCTTCCCCTTCCTCTTTTTCTTCCCACAGCGTGGAGAGCGTATTGAATAATTCTAATGGGTTCAGAGATGCAGGCCTGTTTCAATAGTGGATCGAGAATTGTAAGCTAATTAAGAAACAAGAAATGTAAAAAGAGTAATATAATAAATCATTTCTGTGGCGAAAAGCTAATTTGGTCAAGCTAGCAGGTTCGTAATCAAAAGCGCGTGGATACAGATCTCGTAATACCAGTAGATCACACAACATGACCCTCAGATATGCTTTTATGGGCCGCCCTCCGACGGAAACCATGGGCGATATACCTCACATGGACTTCGCCAAGTCGGGCGGGGCCCATGGCAGGTTATGAAACCCTAGATCGACCTTACGCTGCTGCCCGTCCTGACCGATCCTCCTTATATGGCAGATGATGCGTAAACCTAGTCCTTCTCGGCCTAGCCTAGTTGTTTTCTCACACCCGCGTATATGGCAGATGCGCAGACCAGCAATGAACTTTAGATTACAGAAGGATTGTTTATCTGCTCGTCTAAAAGTTTAAAATATAAGATATTTTAGTATTTTTCTTGAAAAACGTTGATATAATATGTTATAGCATTTTTTTTCAGACCCTCGGTTTTAAAATATAAGATATTTTAGTATATTTTTTTGAAAAACATGTATCTAAACATCTTTTAGTGTGTAGGTTCGGATCAAAATGAGTTAACATACACACTAAAAGGAGTAATTAGGATAAAACCACCGCTTTCCTGCCAAATGTTTGAAAAACCACCACCGTTGAAAAGTTTCGCAAAGTGTGACAACTTTTCTACAATATTTTTCCAATTCGCACTAAAATCGAATTGACATCGTTTCTGACTAGTGAGACCCACTTGTCAGGGCCAATTTGAGTTGGACCGGATCCCACCTGTCAGGCCAGTTAAAAAGCCAAAAAATACTAAATAAATGAAAAGGGGGAGTCGTCTCCGTCCCGTTGCCCCCCTCCATATCCAGCCAGAACCGCACCGGTCTAGCTCCGGCGCCGCCCCCGTGCCCCGCCACACCAGTGCCGCCGCCCTAGTCGTCCCCTTGCCCCCTCCATGTCCGGCCAGAACCCCACAACATGGCTCCGGCGCCGGCCCGTGCCCTGCCACCCTAGCCGCCTCGTGCCCCGTCGCCCTCGCTGCCCTGTGCCTCGTGCTCCGCCGACCTCGCCGCCCCCGTGCCTCCGTACTCCGCCGCCCTTGCCGGAGCTCACCCTATGCTGCCTAGCCACGTGCCAAACCCCGTCGTTCCGATGCGTATTGTAGACCATCGACGCTGGCCTCTAAGCCACTGAGCGGGCGGGGAGGCGGCAGAGATCTCGCCGGCGAGTTCGCCATAGAGGAGCGGTGGTACTAGTGCCTCGTCCGTGTCCCGATGGAGAGGGCATGATCTCGGGCCTGCCTCCCATCTTTTTTTATTCCCACTTCTTTTTATTTTCCGAGTTATTAGTTTTTTTAATTGACCCGACAAGTGGGACCTGGTCCAACTCAGCAAATTGGCCCTGACAAGTGGGTCCCACTAGTCAGAAACGGTGTCAATTCACTCTCAATTCGGTTTTAGTGTGAATTGGAAAAGAATTACAGGAAAGTTGTTACATTTTGTGAAATTTTTCAAATGGTGTTAGTTTTTCAAACATTTGGGGTGGTAGTTTTATGCTAAAAACTTCACTAAAAGGGTATCTAGATGCATGTATTTTATAACAATACTAAATTCTTATATTTTGGAATGGATGGAGTATATTGCTTACTCCTCATTTGTGAGCTATATAGTGAAACATCAAGCATTTTGGTAAATTACACCTTCTTGCCTATATGGTACTCACTCCGTCCTTAAATAAGTGACTTGGGTTTGCTAGATTCGCATGTATGTAGATACTAAAACATGTCGAGATAACTGAGAATCTAGAGAAATTCAAATCATTTATTTTAGGACGAAGGGAGTACGGTTTATAACTGATCACAAGTACCTACCCTGCATTCTAACCAGAAGGAACTCACAATTACCTACTCTGCAACCATAAGAGAACTCACACTTACCTACTCTGCATTCTAACCAGAAGAGATCGACACGGCAAAGTTTCATGAATGTATAGAAAATTGGTTAGAGTGCAAGCATTCTAACCAGAAGAGGACAACAAGGCAAAGTTTCATGAAACGTAAATTCCATTTTATACCCCTAGTTTACCATTTTAAAATTAATTACCTCATTTAACAATTTTCCAACCAGTTTTCCCAATTTAGTGAAACCTTTGCCAATTTTTACCCCTTTAAAGTTTTGTAAGCTGGAGGATTTAGCTAGGTCTAGCTGTCAGGACATGTCGTCAATTTAGTATTTATAAGCAAGAACCGGCATGATAGTGTTAGGAATAATTAGCTTCAGAATTAGGCTAACTGTAAGTAGTTAGGATTTGTCCAACCGCCTTAAGCGAAGAGACACCTCTTTTAAACCGCCTTTATTGGTACTTGTTCCAGGGGTATATAAGCCTCTCAAACATTAATGAAATCGACACTTTTCTTTCACTTCTTCTATTCTCAAACAAATAGCACAGGCCGGAGCGTTTTTTTTTTTTGGCTGAGCTGCATATACAAATTAATGAGCACACATATATCTCTGATCAGCGATAGTTTTGTCCGTCCATACAGATCACAACTTTTGCAATATGACATACATTGCTTGCTGTTAATACTACTAATTGGTAGAATAATAACACCAGAAATATTCGTAAGTAGTGAAGTAGTGCTACCGTTAATACTACGTTGCACCAACTAATTGGCTTCTTACATCAATTGCATCGCGTTGGCAGTCGATGCTTGAGAGGATTTTATATCAGCGAGGCTAGGCTGCATACAGCCATGGTTCCCAATGAAGCGTGCGATGAGTGGCGTGAGCAGGATATTTTATAGGATAGGTTGGTTCATGCACAACGGATGTTCTTATGCAGGATAAAATCTACTAACCCTCCGTGTTGAAGTAAATGTCGAAAATTTGTAAACAATTGGATGTATCTGTATAATAAATAGTATCTAGATAGATCCATATCTCTATCTCTACTACTAATAAAAAAGCAAACATTATTTTCTCTAGACACACCCCTAAAATGTATGCCGATCTATTGCCACCATATGATTAGACCCACTAAAGTCAATCTAACCGTTAGGATTGATCTAATTGTTGTCCCGTGTGCACTTAGTAATTTACCATGGCTGACCAAACTCCACCTAGCAGAGGAAAAATCATAGCACCATTACCGCTTCCGTAAGAATTAATAGTATACTAATTGATTGCCCACTAATTACTCGTCACGTTCACCCAGTTTCCTCTCTCGCTCGGCTTCCATCTATACGCCGATGCCGCAACGCGTTTTTCCCAACCGTGCCGCCGTGCGGCACGTCGCCGCCCTGCCCGCTCGAGCCAATCGCACTGCCTTGGCTGCCCCCGCTCCAATCGCGGCTGATCTACGTCGCGCCTACGTACGGGCCCACACAGAGCAGCGCCACCTACCTCCTCTCGCGGGAGGAATGGAGGCAGAGGCGGAAAAAGCGTGTGCGAGGTAGGAAGCAGAGGCGGAAAAAGCGTGTGCGAGGTAGGAAGCAGAGGCGGCTTCTCCCTGGCGCACGGGAACAGAGTTCGTATCAAATTCGATTGCAAGGAAGCAGAGGCGGCTTCTCCCCTCGCACACGGGAACCATAGTTCACAATTCACATCGAACCCAGATTTCTTGCCCCCTCTCCACCAAAAATCTCCCATATATAGTGCCTCTCCTTGCACATAAATCCTAGAGAAAATCCAACTAAATCAACCGCCGCCAGAAAGTCCTCCCGCCAGCGGCCAGGCCCCCCGCCGCCGGCGCCCCTCCAATTCGCGTCGCCTGACTATGATCCGCCTACCACTTCCTGTCAGGCTGCCCGGAATCCCATATGCGTGCTTGTATGTGCGTTGGCCGGAGGCGGAGGTCGTGGGGGGTGTCGGAGTCGCGGACGGTCAACTGCCCGTCAGGCTTCATGGAATCCCCGGATGCGTTCCAGTCTGTGCTCCCGCCAGCCATGGAGGAGGTGGGGAGCAGAGGTCGTGGGGGCGGGGTATGAGGTGGAGGAGCAGAGCTGGCGAGGTGCGTCCACGACGCAGTATCGCCCTAGCCGCCGCCATCATTCTTACGCGCCTGCCGCCACCGTCCTTCACGCACCGCCGTGCTGGGATTATTTTGGTCCCCTCTCAATGAATCCCCACGAGCAAGGTTGTTTCCCCTTCTCTACGACCTGCAGTTTTTTATTTCCAGATCTATGTTGTCGCCTTGTCTCACCACTGCGACCTGCCTCTTACCACTGCCGCCGCCGGTCATGGCATGCGACCTGTGGACAACAAGTCATTTTATCATATTACACCAGGCTGGTGATCCATCACCGATTTGTAGATGCTATTCCATGTTGCTTGCGGCATCAGCTATGCGGGGAGATGAGCTGAGCTCAGGATCATACCTGGATGTTCCAGAGCCGTCGTGGCTCGTGGACGAGCACTGCGGTCTGCTCGGCGACATTGCGAAGCTCCGTGTCCAACCATGGGAACACAAGATTCGTGTACTACTACTATTTAGATTCTTCTTTCTTCATATTTTTTTAAGAAATAGCTGTGTTATATTAATCAGAAATAGAGCCCCTTACAATTTGGTTCTCAAACCAGTTCGGAACAGGTCCAAACCACGCATTACACACTTTATTCTTGCAGCCTCTTTTAGCTAAAACATGTGCCGCTTCGTTTGCAGAACGCGACACTCTTTCTTGATTTCCAACTTATAGTTGGAGCGCTGATGCATCAATTTGTCAACTGGAGTACGTCTTATGCTCTCCTCTGTATCTATACTGTGGTCTGTAGGTGACATGTTCACGTTCACGAATCACTTTTGATGAGATTTAAACTAGCGATGTTGACGACTGTTGCATCCATAAATAAGTGGACTAATGCTCTATTCAAATCCAACATATTTTCTAATTTTGTGCCATCAACATATAATGTTTTATGGTACAAATGATACAATTATTTAGAACTATAGGTGCCCACTTGATTGGCGTTTCATTGCAGGCTACCATACCTGAAGAACTTTCAGACGGCCACTTGATTTTCTAGCATAATTTGGATCACGGTTGATCGATTTTCTAGCATAATTTGGATCGCATTGATGTTTTTATCCAAGAACTCGAATTTGGAGTGGTGACACTACATATCCGTCGTCACTATCAACCCGTAGCAACGCACGGGTAATTGTGCTAGTAGTATACTAATTTGATTGCCCACTAATTACTCGTCACGTTACCCCCAGTTTCCTCTCTGGCTCGGCTTCCATCTATACGCTGATGCCACAACGCGTTTTTCCCAACCGTGCCGCCGTCCTGCCCGCTTGACCCAATCGCACTGCCTTGACTGCCCCCGCTCCAATCGCGGCTGGTCTACGTCGCGCCTACGTACGGGCCCACACAGCTAATCCTAACTGTACTTGGGGCGCATGTGCCGCTAGGGGCTGGCTAGGGTACTACCGGCTCGGCTCCCTGCGTGATTCACCGACCTCCTAGGTCTCCGACCGCTCCTCCATTGCCCGACGTGAGGATGTCGCCGCCGCTCCGCCCATGCCGCGAGTCGTCGTCGTTTTCCCTCGCTACCCATCATGCGCTTCTCCTCTCTCCATCGTCGTTGACAACGCCACATCATCCTCCACTCCGACCTTCTATCCCCTTTAGTCGTGCAGCTAGCAGGGCAGCTAGCGCGATGTTGCGCCGAAGCCACAGACATGCCGACTTTCTCTGCCCTTCAGCACTGGCAGGCCTTAAGTCGCTCGACCAGTAGGACATTTGCCTCATCCTATTGTCGTGGCCAGCGGGACAACATCATTACAGCATACATGCTACAACACACCGTCCTGGTTAGTGAACCTCAGCAACACGGAATTGCTCCTTGTATGTTCGAATGTCTTGATTTGCATGCATGTTCTTGTTCCCATTTCCAAAAAAATGTACTTACTCAATTTTTGTTCTCAATTACTGGGAGTAATTCTTGTTCTCAATTTTACGTGTATTGTCACAATTCTGGACAACTAAAGGTCATGACTTAACTTACGTATCTTCGATTCTCAATCTAAGATGTACTTTTTTGTCTAATTATGTAGGGAAAGGCTTTGGGAAAGGATTGATCTCAACTGAATTTTTTCTGCCATCTTGGATGTATGTGTGGTACTATTTAGTAGATTTCTAACTTGGCCCTGACATAGCATCAATTACTGGTAACCCAGTATGTTCAGTTTTGCATGAGTAGTGTTAAACCTACAGATTGTGCAGAATGCATAGGAGACTAAACATGTAGATGATATCTCTTATAAATTGTCTAGAGAAATTGACATTTTATTCTAAAATGGAGAATTTTATATTAAGAAAAATCTCTAGATGTTGATTTGCTTACTTATGCTGATGGCACTGATTTGTTATCAAAGGTTCGTTGATTGTAGTATGTCAGCAGCCTCGGTGATGCTAATGGTGGATGTGGGACCCGCAATTGAGTTTTGCTGATCATACATACTATTGTGTGGTGATTCGGCATGGGTTGTAGGTGGCCGGAAAGCACCAAAGAATTCAATTACAGTATGCAGTACATATATTAAAAGCACTATTGGATGATTGTAATGCTTCGCCTGGTTGGTCTATTTTTTAAATCAGGGTTTTATCAAATGTTTAAACCATTTCTTAATAAAAAGATTACATAGCATTAACAATAGTTTTATACGAATAGGAGTATGAGTATCAGTTATTTGGGTATCTACTGCTTTTCTCTTGGATTATTTGTATCCGAGAGGCCAAATCATGACATGCACATAATTTTTGCTACTATTTGTTGTATTGAATAACTATAGCTCAACTTGTGAAATTTTCTGTATAGAAAGCAAAGAGATCCAATATTTTTATATCGGCAAGACGTGAGTATCAGAAATATGATAAACATGATCTAAAGTTTGTCAAACAACACAAGGTTAATCCTTGGCCGGTTGCTACATTTCCACACTGTTATGCATCCGGTGAGAAAGATTTTGTGGATGTCTTATGTGTCTAACCTGCAAGAAAAAAAGGCTGGTACTAAGTTGCAAGAGGCTTGGAAACTGCTAACAGATGTATACTACTTCAAAAAAAATTACTCCAGAGGTTCTGCACTTATTTCCGAGTATTATTGGTTTGTGTAATTGCAGGATATACACCACACGAATGTACTCTGGAGTAGCCAGGAGGACATAAGTGTAAAGATGGGTGTTCAGAACAAGTTGTGACTTGTTTCAACTTTGCATGCAGGAGCGGAAGAGGGACAAAGTAAAGGCACGTTGAAATCCAAACTAGAGAGAGATTCAGAAAATTCAGAACCCAAGTATAGATGCACATCATCATAGTGAATGTGCCGATGGAACTAGCTACTCACCTAACCAGTATGTGAAGAGTTGTTACTTCTTTCAAGATGCGTAGGCTATTTCAGGGTAGTGCTGGTGGCGGCACATGGTAACCGTATCACTAGACTACGAACTGTCCAGATAAGTTCCTAACTTTGGTGTTTCTTTACTTTCTCAAATTGCTTTTAATAACTACAGAAGAAGCACAGATTCTTGTAATGAATGTACTCTAACTTTCTTCTGATGAAAAAGTAGAAATCATTTTTATCACTGTAGGATTTCTGTAATATTTTCTGTAACTATCACGGAAATTTGGTACTGAAGTACGCATCGATTCATTTTATGATGTGAACTGTAAAGCTCTTTTGTGCTTGCATATGCCTGATTGAGTTCTGATATTGATATTTTAGTTACTTTTGTACCTTATCTAGCTATATTTGTTTAAAAATTGATGAACATTGGTGTCACCTTGACTGTCTAATCCATCTTTTTTTGCCCGACAAAGGTGTTTCTCTTAATATAGGTTCATTTTTACTTGAAGCTACAACCCTCTAGACAATACATGTATTATGAACTCTGACACAGATTTCTTTGTTTAACTGAAATATTGTCATACGAACGTTATGTACATTTTCATGATTTTTTATTTGTATCTTATTAAATGCACTTTCAATATTCTTAGCAATGATAGAACAATTGGGCTTTACACATGAAAATATACAAAATAATAACATTCACTTTCTCTTGGGTCATTAGAAAATAAAATTCGCGTGTTATTAGTTTTGGAGAGTTGGGGTTGCAGCCAGTTATGCATGAAAATAACCAGCTACATTGAATATTCATGTTTAATAATGTGAGTCCTTCATGATAGGCATATATGATGCACTTGCATGCCGATTAGGACCTACCAAACAATGTGTTGGTACACACATTGACATACAAGGACAATGTATGTGAAGCTAACAGCCGAACACCTAACAAGTTAGTATAAATTTTGGTCAAGCACATTGGGTTATAATTATTTGAATATCGTGAATTCACTTTGATTTTGAGTAAGGGATACTTAAATATTTTTGTAAGTACATTATTATACCTTGGTGATAATTTTGTTATATTATTATAGTAATAGAACTCTTCACTAATTTGTTTAATTTATTTGACTATGAACAAGGAAAAGCAAGAAAATTTATAAGATTACACGTGTATTGCACGTGCACGATTACTAGTTGGAACAAATTTGCGACATGTATTTCGAGACGGGGGAGTAGCAAATTTAACCTAATATCCATGAAAGGGTTAAAAATTGGCAAAACATTCACTAAATGGGGTAATTAGGATAAAAAGTTCTTAAAGTGGGTAATTAGTGTAAAAAAAAAGGCAAACTAGGGGATACAAACTGGAATTAACTCTTTCATGAATGTATAAGAAATTGGTTTATTGTGCAAAAGAGGAAAACTACACGGAGGTGGTGTTTTATACTCCCTCTGTTCAGAAATAAAAACTTGGATCTGTCTCAATTCATATATATTTACACACTAAAACACGTCTAGATACATCCGAATCTAGGCAAATATAAATCCCTTATTTTTGGACAGAGGGAGTACTTCATTGATGCAGATGCACCCATTACAAAAAAAAAATTAAATATCAAAAAATTCGGAAATAAAATTTCGAACATACATCCGAATATTCTATTTTCACACACAAAGTTTCACATTTTTTGAAATTTTAAAATATGTTTTTAAACAATGGGAGCCGAAGCAGATTTTGATAAACTGCATCTCCTTTTCTTCTTCTACTTCCTCCATGGCTCCAATGATCAATGATTGTACAAAAGGGAGAGAAGGCCGAGATGTTTTAACCCCCGGCTGAGATGCGGTGCTTCGTTTGCACCAAGGAAGGATCTTCAACTACTGAAGATGCTCCCCCTCCCCCTGCTCCCGTGCGGCCGCACCGGGGCGCCGCCGACCCCTCCCCCAAAAGACCCCGCGCGAACTCTCCCTCCCTCCCACTACCGCCACCGAGGGCGTCGCCGGGCAAAGCCCTGGTGGCGCGGTGGCGGCGGTGGATCTCCTCAGCTGATTTCAATTCGAGGCGGCGGCGATCCTGTCCCGGTTGCTCAACGACGATGTGGCGGAGTAGTGGCGGCCAGGAATGTCACTGTGCGGCGGCGGCCAGAGATCGGTGGTTGGCGACAAGACGGATCAGATCTAGCCCGATGGGCTCGGATGGTCCTCGATCCTGATATGCTGCCCGTTGCATCACCTCCGACGACGGCATTGGCGCACCTGGATTACTTCTGCTGCATGAGGTCGCCTAGGGAAGCGGTCCTAGGCATGGTGGCGGCGACCTCCTTCTTCACCGGAGGTGGTCGGCCTAGACTGGTTGTGGTGTTTTTCCACATCTAGTCCTGTCGTGGTGGTGGCACGGCAAATGCCATGGATAGGCTACAGATGGGGCCAATGAGTGCTAGGGGAATGCAGGGAGGGAGAACGTGGTGATTCCACGCACATAAGTTCTTGTATTTTCTCTATCAATGGTGTTTACAAATGCTCTTGAGGCTCACAATAAGAAGGAGACAATGTCTCTTACTCCCTACCAACTAGCCCTAGAGTTCTACCTTAGACAGAGAGAATGATCGATCCCCTTCTATGGAGGCCCTAGTGCTCCTTATATAGGGGAGCCCGGGTTACAATTCTAGGGCACAGGTGGCAGCATATTCTATGAATATGCTCCTCGCCTAAAGTAGATGCTTCTTTCTTCTCTTTAACGGCTCGTCCGGGATTTAGACATAACCCACAACGTAGTCTTTGTCTTTTGGCGTCACCAGACACGGGCTACGTCATCCGGCTTTGCCCGCGCCACCTTGGTCGCCCCTGACCCGCTGGTCCTCTTCTTTACTTTGCTTCGCTCATGCTACAGCTAATAAAATCACCTTTTGACCAGCGGGGGATTCCTTCTCTTGGAAGCCATAAGATAATAACATATAGCTAATTCGGCTTATCAAGTTACCTGCAAAACAGATAGATAAACATGGCCGACATATAAATTATACTGGCCGGACCATAGTTAAGGAGATGCTCCATGGGCTAGGTCACACCGTGGTTCAGCCTGCCTTGAGGTGACCCGGTCAGCACTTGCTTTGAATGCGCCGCACCCTGGCTAACTCGGCCCTTATACCCCGGCGTTACCCTACCCGGGGTATCCCCCCAACAAGTCCCACCGACGAGTTGGGGTGGCGGTGCTTCTGGTGAAAACCGAGCTCGACTCCAGTCATGGCGGGCGATGGCGGCGCATCTGTGTCGTTTTCCTTGTTGAAGGCATCGTCAACGCAGCTCTCGTGACCCCCTCGTAGCTACTCCGGGGGAAACCCTAAGACCTCCAAGTCGAGCGATGGATGGAAGAGGCGGGGGAGGTGGAGCGGCTAGCGCGCAGGGAGGTGGTGCTACTTGGCACCACGGTGGTGTCGATGGCTAGTTTGGCGAGAGTCTGCGCATCGATCTACATGCTGATGATGGGTTGGCGGAAGATAATGAAGGCGGCGACATCCGGAGCATGTGCGTGGGCACTGATCCATGGATAGGCTGTGCGGTTCTGGGGCTCCTTTTGCTTGTGTTCGAGCCGCCGCGCCCAGGCACTCCAGCTTCTCTTGGCGAGTGACAATAGTGAGAGTGATCGTGGGGCGGGGTCGATAGAGGCGGCTAGGTGTTTGCTAGATCTCGTTGGGGAGCTGGCGGTATGGTTATCGGTTTTGATCGGTGTCTTGTTTTGGCGGTTCCGGTTTGTATGATCTTTGTAATGGAATTTGCCAAACTTTTGTGGTTCTAATAATGAATAAAGGCTATGTGCATCGCTCGAAGCAGAGGCCAGGGCTCCGCTCCCCATTTCATGAAAAAAAACTACTGAAGAAAATTCTGCAACATGCTCTAGCTCGAATAAATTTTGAGTCAAGCGGTTCTAGCTTGTTTCTATATTATTACCTAGTAAAGAATTTGGACTATCATGAATTGTGATAGAAAATGCATCGAGGGAGATGGGGTTGAGACCCATGGATGTCACACCATAGTGGTAACCCAACCTATGTGATCGGGGATCTCGTGAATTAGGATCTGGGAAGAACAAGCTAGTGGTTTGACTCAGGAGAGTATTTTGTAACCCTCTCTATGTGAAGATGCATGACTCTCAAAATCTGTAAGGCAGGTTGGCAACATACCTTAATGTGTTTCTGTTGGCTATAACTAGCAAAGATGCCGTCCTATAGGGCATTCATGAAAGAACACACCTATATAAGCTCGACTGTAAACGCCACGGTCTATGAGACTTGGGTGGTCTCTAGTAAACTCATGAAGAGACCAGGGAGTATGACACATATGCTCTAACCCGCAGGGTAGGTGAAAGAACATTTCATGATTTCCCATGTTTTGTGTGTTAGATAACAATACCATGGATTATTCTAATGTGCATTAAGTGTTGCAGGAAAGTTTTGAGAGTTTGGCGGCCGGATTATCTGCCCCCATCATGTGCCGGATAATCCGGCTAGACCACCTTGGCCAGGGCTGGCTCTGCGCAAATCTCTGTCTGGGGGCGGTTTTTCCCCCTGAAAGTCCGACTCTGGGGTGGTTTTTCTCTCTGGACCGGATAATCCGGCCCCCTTGTTGGGGCGGATAATCCGGCCCTAGGGAAATCGCCCAAGCGAGCTCATGCGCAAGCTTCTGTCTGGGGGCAGAATTTCCCCCGGACATTCCATGGCTAGGGCAGATTTTCCCCCAGCCAGATAATCCGGCCCTTCCCTTGGGCCGGATAATCTGGTCCCTAGGAGAAAGTGTGAAGGGCAAGTCTGCGTGAGCTTCTGTCCGTAGCCGGTTTTTCTGCCGGAGAATCCGAGTCTGGGGCGGAGTTTTCCTCAGGCCGAATAATCCGGCCCTCACTTGGGCCAGACAATCCGCCCCCCCAAAGACTCCAACGGCTTGGATTTGGAAGGGGGTATAAATATCCCTTCTTCCCCAACATGCAGAACTCTTGATTCACTCGAAATTGTTCAGACCCTTTGCAAGAGCTCTCTCACTAGATCTCCCACTTCAACCACCCGAAGGCTTCGATCTTTGGGGGAATTGAAGGAGGAGACAATCTTCATCGCCATCACGAATCAAGCACATCAACTCCTCTCCATTCATTGGAGAAATCCCTGATCTAGTATTCTTGTCAATATCTAGATCTTGTTCTTTGTTATTGATAACTTGTTCTTGTGCAGCTTGTTGTCATTACGGGAGCCTCCAAGTTGATTGTGGAGTTGTGCCCCGCTAGTTGTGTAAAGGCACTGGTACCCGCCTCGAAGGGTTCCTATAGTGGAAAGGTGGATCAGGCCTTTGGTGGCGGGATCCATCGGAGAACAGGGTGAGGCCTATTGTGGCGTGGTGGTCTTAGTACCGCCGACCCCTCCAACGCAGACGTACTTCCCTTAACAAGGAAGGAACTACGGTAAAACAAATCATGTGTATCCACGTGCTTCACTACGGTTCACTCGTTCCTCTTCCACTCGCCCTTTACTCGCCAGTAGATAGGTTTGCATATAGGGAAATTCCACCTAATAGTTTATCTAGAGAATTTACCCTTTGTGTTAAGCCTAAAATGGAAAAAAACATTAAAATTTGGAGTAGCACCTATTCACCCCCCTCTAGGTGCCCAATTTCAATTGGTATCACAGCCCCGACTCTTTATTCGGGCTTAACCGCCTAAGAGAAGTATGGGTACCAAGGAGAATGGGAATGAGGCTATGGATAAGGTCACAATGGATGACCTCAAGACGTTGGAAACAACCTTGTTGAAATCCTTTGAGGCCAAGATGGAGGAGATGAATCAAACGATTGCTCGTCTCACATCATCCCATAGCCCCATCTCCATCCTCCTCTGAGGCTGCCACACCATCATCCAAGGATAAGGCTAACACCGGATCCAAGGATGATGTAGTGGTAGGTGAAAAACATAATGGTTGCACCTCCAAGAAGGGAAGTGGTAAGGAGGAATATAGTGAGGTTCATCACGTATATTCCCCTGACCCACCTATCCCTCATCCTCATATAAACAATAGGGGTGATCCACCCAAGCTTACTGTATCCTCTTTTAATCAATGGCAATTCTTAATGAAGTCTCATGTTTGCAGCTCTTCTATTGAACTTTGGAGGATTATTGAAGAGGGTCTTCATATTGGAGATCATACCAACCTGACAAGAAGAGAAGTTGTGGACATCCAATTGAATGCTATGGCTCTCCACATGATACAACTCGGTGTGGGTCCCAAGGACATGCTAAAGAAGCTTGGGATGCCCTCACCGATCTCTTTATTGGGAATGAAAGCATGAGAAGGAATAGGTATGATGCCCTTAGTAATGAAGCTGAAGGATTCTACATGTTGGATGGTGAAAACCATGAAGACATGTATAGAAGACTCAAGGGCATTGCAACAACATTTAGAAAGCATGGAGCCACTCACATTGATGATGTGTGGATAAAAAGAAAATATGTGAGTGCCTTAATGCCTTTCGAGCCAACGGATTTGAAGAGCTTGCAAGGTACACACAACTACCATCAAATGACATCCAATGAAATCATGCATGAAATGGCGTCATTCAAAGTTGCTGCAAAGAACGCTGAAGATGCACGTGCCCGTGCCATTGGAATGCAAAAGGGGGTCAATGTTGCTCTAAAGGCTAATGTTGTTGAGCAAGATGAGGACAGAAGATTTTTTTTGGGGGTGGGGCTCCATGGACTGCCCCGATGAAGTTAAACGTGCTCATGGTGAGTACATGGCGTTTTACGCAAGGAACTTTTGGAAGGATCCTGCCAAGGCCAAGTCGGAACTCGAGCGCAAGAATGGGTCAAGTAGAAGAAGAGAAAGTGGCCCAAAACTGAGAACATGCTACAATTGTGGAGATAGGCTGCACTTCGTAGCCGAGTGTCCATATCAAAATAGAAAAGACAATGGTGGCAGGCTCATTCTTAAATAAAAATCCAAGGCGCCTAAGAAGAAGCCATTTATCAAAAAGAATGGCCCTTACAAGAAGCAACCCAAGATCATATTGGTGGCATAATAAGAATACTCCTCTACAAGTGAAGATGGAGAGGATGAAGATAGTTCTCGCGAGGTGGCTGCTATAGCCACCACATCGACTCCATCATCTCTCTTCGACTCGCCAAACGAGAACGTCATCAACAACAACGCCACTTGCCTTATGGCAAGAGGGTCCGAGGTATCAAGTTCTAGCTCTTCATTTCCTAAGACTAACATAAATTTGGACATGGATGATCATACTAGTCTTAAAATGAAAGAAGAAGTTATTGCTTTGGACAACTTTTTCACTAACCTGCAAGGTGAGCACAAACTTCATTTTGATGCTCTTATGAGTCAACTTGCTCAAGACCAAGATCTTCTTGAAGAAAAGGGCAGAATTGAAAGAGAAGATGCCTCGGAGATAGATTCTTTGAAGAATGCCTTGGAAGAAGAAGAGGAAGCTCGAGTATCTTTGGAAGAGAGACTCAAATCCATTGAGGAGTCACATGAAGAAGTTGTGGCTCAGCTCATCAAAGAACGTGACAATGCTCTTGCCAAGATAAAGAAACTAAAGAAAGAAAATATTGAATTTGGGGCAGCTCATGCTAGACTCTCGGAGAAGTTTGATAAACTTGACAGTGCTCACAAGGCATTGGAGAGTGATCACTATACTCTAAATGAGTCTCATGACCAGCTCCAAACTCAATTGAAGATGTATGATATGCCAAGCACCTCCACATCATCTTATGGAAAAGAAGAACTTGCAAGAGGTTCTCAACACAAAGGTAAAGAAGTTTTAGATGAGATACTGAGAAAGCAAAGGACAAACAATGGAAAAGAAGGTCTTGTTTATATTCCCAAGACAAAGAACAAGAAAAACAAGAAGAAGAAGAAGAAGAAGAAGAAGAAGAAGAAGAAGAGCAAGACTGCTCAACCAAAGACTAGCACCACCACTAATGACAAGTCTAATTATAATGGTTTTGCAGGGGCTAACAATCCTAAGTTTGAGATATATTGTGATCATTATGGTGATGTTTATGCTAGTTATGTTGGTCCTTATGATTGTTACATTCCTTGGTCTATTTGGGTCCCCAAGACCCTTGTTACTAACATGAGAGGACCCATTTAAAAATGGGTACCTAAAACCAAGAAGTAACTTTCTTGCAGGGCTATGCTTCCGGTGGGTCTAAATGGGTACTCGATAGCGGATGCACGAGTCACATGATCGGAAGCAAGGATATCATCATGGAGATGCGGCCAAATCATGATCATATAACCGTCTCCTATGGTAACAAGTCAAAATCTGAGGTATTGGGTCTCGGCAAAGTCGTGGTGGCTCACGATATCTCTCTCGTGGACGTCATGCTTGTTGAGACCCTCGGGTACAATTTACTTTCAGTTCGCGCCCTTGGTAAGATGGGCTTTGCAGTTTATATTGATGCTGATTTGGTGGTACTCTTGTGGAGCAAGTCTCTAAAAGTCGCTTTCGTGGGATATGTCGAAAATGACTTGTACGTGGTGGGCTTTTCGGGGAAAACCACTACAGGTCCGATGTGTCTTTTCGTAAAGGATGACGCGGCATGGTTATGGCATCACCGACTAGCCCACGTCAATATGAGAACTTTGCAAAGTCTCCACAAGGGTGGCCACATCCTTGGACTAAAATAAAATGTCTCCTTTGCCAAAGATCGTGTTTGCAGGGTTTGTGTTGAAGGGAAAATGCATGACTCTCCTCATCGAAGGAAGACTATTATCTCATCAAAAAGGATCTTAGAGCTCCTTCATGTGGACCTCTTCGGACCTCCATCTCATGCAAGCCTCGGTGGGAAGAAGTACTATCTTGTGATCGTTGATGATTACTCAAGATACACTTGGGTTTATTTCTTCAAGTTGAAGAGTGAAACTCAACAAACGGTCATCTACTTCCCCAACGAGGTTCAACATCAACACAATGTCCCTATTCTGGCTATAAGAAGTGATAACGGCTCCGAGTTCAAGAACTACACATTAAATGAGTTCCTAAGTGAAGAGGGGATAAGACATCAATATTCCGCTACGTACACCCCTCAACAAAATGGTGTAGCCGAGAGGAAGAATCGGACTCTAATGGATATGGAAAGGTCAATGCTAGCCGAATTCAAGTCTCCATATAACTTCTGGGCTAAAGCAATCTCAACCGCTTGTCATTCATCCAACCAGTTATACCTCCATAAAATCTTGGACAAGACTCCATATGAAATACTTACCGGTAACAAGCCAAACATCTCATACTTTTAGGTATTCGGGTGTAAGAGTTTCTTTCTCATCAAGGGAGTTCGTTTATCTAAGTTTGAATCTAAGGCTCTAGAAGGCATTTTTGTTGGTTATGGTGCCGAATCCCACACTTATAGAGTCTACAATAAGCTCTCCGGAACTGTTGTAGAATCTTGTAGTGTGGTGTTCGAAGAAAATGACGGCTCCCGTGCGGGGCAAGTTGATGTTTGTGATGCAGATGTTGAAATACCCCAAGATGCCATAAGAAGAATGGGCATGGGATTTTTTCGCCCAATTGAGGAACCCCTTGTGGCGGATCGAGAAGGAAAATGCTCTACTCATGAAGAGCCCTCATCTACACATACTCAACATGTTCCAACCACGGGAGTAACTTCTACATCATCTCCATCAATTGCTGAAGGTCAAGATGTTCCAGAAAGCCCCAGGCCGGATTATCCGGTCGACACCGGATTATCCGGCCACCCCTCTCCTGACGACCAAACTAGTCCTGGTATTGAAGAAATCGCTGCAAGCTCCAAGCCGGATTTTCTGGCTGGCCCCGGATTTTCCGGCCTCTCGCCAGTTCAAGCAAGTCCCAGGCAGCCTGATGAAGTTGCAACAAGTTCTCCTAGGCCGGATTATCCGGCCTCACCATCGGCCGGATTATTTAGCCCTGAATCACCAGTTGTTTAGCAGCCTCCTGTTACGGCTGCTGACCCACCTCAAGGGCATGCTTCATCACCTCCTACTACTGTTAATCCGAATTCTAATCAAGGTCAAGCAAATGATTCCAATGAAGATTCAAGTGATGAAACTATTCCATGAAGAGACAACAAGCTTATTGAACTTCGTCGCAAGGCTCGTGCTGATCGGAACCTTGAGTTAAGGGGTCACACTCTCGACAAGGTTGTAGGTGATCTTCGACGAAGGGTTTCCACGAGAAGGGAATTAGCAAGTTTTGGTGAGCATCAAGCTCACATCTCAATGGTAGAACCCAAGAAAGTATTTGAAGCTCTTGAAGATCCGGACTGGGTTGTTGCTATGCATGAAGAATTGAATAATTTCAAGCGCAACAAGGTCTAGAAACTCGTGGAGAAGCCCAAGGATTGCCACAATGTTATCGACACTAAATGGATATTTAAAAACAAGCAAGATGAGAATGGCATTGTTGTGAGGAACAAGGCGAGACTTGTGGCACAAGGCTATTCCCAAGTTGAGGGCATTGACTTCGGCGAGACCTATGCTCCTGTGGCTCGGCTTGAGTCCATCTGTATCCTTCTTGCTTATGCTGCCCATAACAATTTTAAATTGCAGCAAATGGACGTCAAGAGTGCTTTTCTTAATGGTCCTCTACATGAGCTGGTATATGTAAAGCAACCCCCGGGATTTGAGGATCCTAACTTCCCGAACCATGTCTACAAACTCTATAAGGCACTCTATGGCCTTAAACAAGCCCCACATGCGTGGTATGAGCACCTTAAAGAGCTTTTGCTAGACCGTGGCTTCGAAGTTGGGCAAATCGATCCCACTCTTTTTACTAAGAAGGTTAAAGGGTAGCTCTTCGTATGCCAACTATATGTAGACGACATCATCTTTGGTTCTACTAATAAAGCTTTTAATGATGAATTTTCAAAGCTTATGACTGACAGGTTTGAGATGTCTATGATGGGGGAATTACGGTTCTTTATTGGATTCGAGATCAAGCAACTTAGAGAAGGAACCTTCATCAATCAAGCTAAGTACATCCAAGACATGCTCAAGAGATTCAAGATGACAGATCTTAATGGTGTCACCACTCCGATGCAAACAAAATGTCACCTTCAACTTAACCCCCATGGTAAAGATGTGGACCAAAAGGTATACCGGTCCATGATCGGCTCTCTCCTTTACCTCTGCGCATCTAGACCCGATATTGTGTTGAGTGTGGGGGTGTGTGCAAGGTATCAAGAAGCTCCTAAAGAAAGTCACTTAGTGGCGGTCAAGATGATCTTTCGATATTTGGTTCATTCCCCTAACTTTGGTCTATGGTATCCCAAGGGCTCCAATTTCTCTCTATGTGGTTATACTGATTCAGATTGGGCTGGTGATAAGGATGATCGGAAATCCACTTCTGGAGCTTGTCAATTCTTGGGAAGATCTCTAGTATGTTGGTCTTCTAAAAAGCAGAATTGTATCTCTCTCTCCACCGCCGAAGCTGAATATGTTGCTGCTGCTAGTGCCTGCACTCAGTTATTGTGGATGAGGCAAACTTTAAAGGAATACAATGCCAATTGTGACAAAGTGCCTCTTTTATGTGATAATGAAAGTGCTATCAAAATTGCGTACAATTCGGTACAGCACACAAGGACAAAGCATATTGAGATTCGGAATCATTTTATTCGAGACCATGTTGCTCGAGGCGATATTGATCTATCTTTTGTGACCATGAAGAACCAACTTGCTGATATTTTCACGAAGCCACTTGATGAAGCAAGGTTCTGCTACTTGAAGAATGAGCTAAATATCATTGATTCCAGGAGCTTGTCTTGATTACCCATGCACTCACTCGTACATCTCAGTCTTATTTGGTCTAGATGTGGGCATGGAAATAGGGGAGTGTGGTCCTAATTAATTGGGCTAACCCTCCCCCCATAATGCCAAAAGCAAGTTAAGTCATTTCTCCTAATATCATTTTGTGATATGTGAGCTTATTGATGAGTATTGGCCATGAACCCAAGATATATCTTCGCGATGTCATACCATACACTCGAACAAGGTGACTTCGGCCACCTCCCTCTTCCATGAGGAGAGTTGGATTTTTGTGGATCTTTTTGGTTGTTTTTGCTCATCTCATGTTCTTATGGGAATCATACTCAATTTTGGATTTTAGTTGATTTGGTTCTTGCAATTTTGAGTGTGTAGTACCATCTCAGTTTGGCTCTCTTAATCCTAAGCCTTTCCCTACCTCTAAGCCATCTATTCTTGCACACAAGTCCCTTGTACACCTTGTGGGGGTGTTGTTAGGGAGAATATCATTTTGCGGCCCGAAAGTTGGGGTGGCCAGGCAACGCGGTACCCAAGTTGATTTTTATCATCGCGATTCGAAAAGTTGGGGCGCCAATTGCTGAGAAGGGTCTTCCGAGTGAATGATGGCCAAACCAAATATTTTCAAATCACGCCCGTTAAGTCAGGATATTCCGTTATACTAGTTCCTGTTGTGCCCCTCCTTTGCCGGTCACTCTTCTTAGCCACCCTGTACGTGTCGTAGGGGCAAGTCCATTATTGTACTTTCCTAACTCTTGACACTGAATCTTGCTGCGGCGGCGGTCCCTTTTCTTCCCTTCCCCAACCCTAAATCTGCCGGTGGCGGAGGACCTTTTTTCTCCCTCCCCCGACACTGAATCCGGCGGCGGCGGCCCAGCATGTCTTGCACGAAGGTTGTAGCTACGTCGCCGACTGAAAAGGGTCTGTCGGGGCCCAAGTCTAGGACTCAACGCGTAGCTGCGGCGAGGTCTTCAGCCCTGGTTAGCAAGGAGGCCAGCAAGGATTCTGCTCCCAAGGTACCCACGAGCAGCGGGTTGAAGAGAAAAGCAAGGCCGGCGGCGGATTGTTCGGCTCCGGTGGGCGGATGCAGCACTTAGATCTCAAAGAAAAAAACCCAGGAGAAGAGCGAGAGGTGAATTTTTCTTATTTGTGCCTTATCTTGCAAGTAGATTAGTTACGGCATAATAGAATCGAATGAACTGAAATGTTCCCCTTTTTAATCAAATTAGGCACAACTTTGATACAAGGGACCTATATGAGTTCACAGTTCATGTTCGGCAGTACACTACAAAGCTTGATTTTGGTTGCGAGAGGGTTGTGTTCGGGCAAGATGTGCATCTGCTTGTGAATTGCAAAGAGGTTGTGTCTGTTTCGCAGCTGGTAGATATGCTTGCCACTAGAATTCCCTAGGGTTCTAGACAGAGGACAAAATTGGTGTGGCGCAACATGAATGATACCTATCAGCAAATTGAGCACTCCCATGAGCTTCAGATGGTTTGGGAGTGTTGTGCAGCTGATCGTAAGGTGAAAGTTGAAGCGATGATTGATGATATGTATGCAGATGCTGGAGATCTTGCTGCCAGAGCTTCTGCTCCTAGAGAATACGGACCAATAGATGTTGATCTAGATAAGTTCAGTATACGCATAGAGGTGGATTCATACATGGCAAAACTTGATGAGGGAGTTAATAAGCCAGTTTCATCATGTACTATGGAGATCACTGTCGATTCCAAAAACATAACTCTTGATGAAATGAGAGAGATGATCGGTAAGGAAATTAGTATTAGCCCTAAGCAGATGGCAAAAATCTGGTGGTGGCATCATAAGAAGCAGCAATTCATAGATGTTTTGCATACTGAAGATCTTATGAAGATTATGCGGCGAAAGAAGCGAACCAGGAAGGTGTTCTTCCTTGGTACCATTTCTGATGTTGTTGAACAGGTTATAGTGGATGTAGATGCCCCTGGAGTGGCTGAACAGAATGAGGTGGTCGACGTTGATGAGATCTGATGAGAGCTGCTACCCTAGGCTTGTCATATGGACCGCGGGGTCCCCCTGCCTGTATTTGTAATATTGACTGCTGTTGCATTTAGAGCGTGCTTCTGTGATTATGTTTGTTGAGAGACTACGATATAATGCTGTGCGAGCTGTTGAGATTTTCGGACATGTCACTCACTGAAACCATCGTTGTTGTAATAAGACATAAGTACATTGTAGTTGACATGATTATGATTCTTAAGATGACGTACGGTACTTGTTTCAGTTATTATGTTTGTTGGGACATTGTAATGTAATGTTTTGTGAAACCATGACTGGACTAGTGATGCATAAATACATTGTAGTTGACATGATTATGTTTCTTGAGATGATGTATTGTACTTGTTTCTATTATTTTGTTTGTTGAGAGACTGTAATGTAATGTTTTGCGAAACCATGACAGGACAAGTGATGTGTAAGTACCTTGTAGTCGACATGATTTTCTTTCTTGTAATATACTTGTTTCTGTGATTACGTTTGTTGAGAGATTGTAATGTGATGTTTTGTGAAACCATGTTGTGGTTATGTTTGTTGGGAGATTATAATGTAATGTTTTGTGAAACCATGACTGAAGAAGTGATGCATAAGTACCTTGTAGTTGACATGATTTTGTTTCTTTAGATGATGTAATATACTGGTATGTTTTTGTTAGGCAATGAAATTGGGATGGAGGGAGTGCAGGTTTAATATTTGAAATGAGAATGTGTGAAGAGAATCCATATCAGGCAGGAGATAGTAATCCAGGGAAAGGGCATGGTATCCATTAAACTATGGTAACATGCCAATTTAGTCATCATTGCAGCGGTAGAAGGGCTGCTCTCTCTCTCTCTCTCTCTCTCTCTCTCTCTCTCTCTCTCTCGCTCTCGCCGACACCGTCGCCGTCGCATTCGCCATGCTGTCCTTGAACGGCGAGGATGACCAGTCGAGCAGCGACGGCCTTCTCTCTGACATCGAGTATTCCTTCCATGATGTGAGTTCCTCTGTTTTTCGGGCTAGGGTTAGGCAATGGTAAATCTCTCGATCTGAGCTCCATATGTGCATGCAATCATGTTCGATTTCAGCTTTGAGTTTACCTATAGGTACCAAGGACGATCTACGACTCCGAATGGGAGGGACTAGATCTCGATGGAGAAGTGTCATGTGTCCATGGGCTAAAACTGAGGAGATATGTTGCATTCAAAGGCAGTAACACTGGGAGAAAGTTTTTGGGCTATACAAATCAGGTTTGTTTACATTATGTGCAACTGTGACATGAAGTAAAATGTATCGTGCATGTTCATAACACTATAGTGTGTGTGTTTTTAGGTTGGCCCGGTGTGTAAAGCAGTAGAGTGGGTGGATCTTGAGTGGCCAGATGCACTTAAGAAATGTTTGGCACAGTTATGGGAGATGTATGAGTTGGAAAGGTCGGGGAGATTTACTGATGTAAGTGATGCAACTGAAAAAAATTACAAGCTATCGGTACGAAATAAGGAGCTGGAACAAGAAATCAAGAATTTGCAGTCAAAGATAACTGACGGAATCGATGGGAGCTTGGTTGTTGGAACTGTAAAGAAGCTTCAGGATAGTCACAAGTTGCTGATTCATAATGCAGAAAAGGAGAGGGGTCAACTCAGGGAAGACAAGAAGAAGCTAGAGTACTGCATTGTGGATCTGTTGAAGGAACTGAAGAAGGCGTGCGAGGGTGAACAAGGACAGACTATAGAGGATAAAGGAAATTCGAGATGAATAATTTATGTTGTACCAATGCCTGAAACTAGCTAATTGTAAGACTTGCAGTTGCGCTTTCCGAACTAAGCCAAACTCAATCCTCGAGCAAATTAATTTCAGACGAACACACATATCGTGCATAGAGTTAAGTTCACGCTTACAAAATCACCACTTCAGAGGATAAACTAGGCAGTTCAGTACTAAATAGACATATGTTGGGTTCAAGTGAGCCTGGCCCGGAGCTGCCTATTTTCCTCCCTAAGATTGGCCAGCTCCTTCAGTACTATGTCGTGCTTCAGCTGTAGGTTCTAGCGCTCCGTCACGGATTGGAGAATTTTGTCCATAGCCATACGATTTTCCTTCAAGATCCCTTTCATGATCTCCGTCTGCTTCCTAGCCGAGGCGCGACCTTCACTGTGTAGCTTTGCCTAGTCGGCGTTTAACTCCTTCAGTTTCTGGCACTTGTCAAAAAGGACCGCGAATTCAGCGCGTAGTTGGTCAAAGGCCAGTTTCTGGGAATTCCGCTTCTCCCTTTGGATTGCTATCTTGTCATTTAGCCAGGTCGCCAGGTCCTGGTCGATCTTTCGCCTCTTTCCCTGCAACAAAAATACATAGTATGGTTTGTTCAATTCACCAGGACAAGCTGGTTAGTTTCCATAATTAACGGAATCGACTAGTGGCACTGTCATAATTTCAAGGAAGAAGCAATCTAGGACTAATCAACATTTTATGAATCGACTAGTGGCACTATCATAATTTCAATTTCAAAGACAAATAAGATTTATCAGCAGTTTAGTGTGCTATGGGTTTTTCCCAATATGACCAAATAGTAGTGGGAGAGTGGCAAACTCATAATGCAGAAACCCATGTCCAGATACATATGGAAAGAGAACATGGTGTCCATTCATGAACATGAACACCAACACATGTCTAGATAGATAAGGAGTTGCCCTAGGATTCTTATTGCACCCTACAATGGGAAGCAGGCATGGGCATTGCTCCCTGAACCCTAAACATTACAAAAGGAGAGGAGGACGAACTGGTATTCGTGTCCTCGCTAACGGGAATCAGACTTGGGCATTGCTCCGATACGCCTCCAGACATGCCCTTAGCTCCTCGTTCTCTTTCCGAACACCCTCGAGTACGGTGATCCCTCTGCTCATGTCCGCCTTCATCTCCTTGACTGCATCCAGGAAATGGTTCCTGTCATGGTAGGCTCGGATGGTAGCCTTGGTTTCCTCGACGCGTCCTCTGAGTGCGTCGCTGACTTCGTCCTGCAGGAGAATGCACATTTCCACGAGATTCTTCTTCTCCTCCGTGAGCTCGTTGATTATCTTGATGGTCTGTTCTTGCCTGATCAAGTTACGGTCGAGCACTTTCTGCAGCCTAACAACGTCACGTGCAAAATCTAACGAGATCTCCTTCTGCACAGATAATTGCATGCGTAGGCTCTCATTACCTTGGGTGAGGGAGCATGCAAGCTCATGTTGGTTGGCAATCTTGGAACTGATCGCGGCCACCTTCTCATGGTACTCGGCCTTGATCGCTGCATCATTCATGTTAATTGAAATAGGAATTCTACAATTACACTCCAGGTCCCAGGTGAATACTAATATAGATCAAAAAAATCCCCGTTGAATCTATTGGCCGCAGTGTTAAAAAATGGACCTAGAGATCTATTCATGACCACGATAAACTAATCCTAATCACAAAAAATCCATAGTGAATCTATGAACAGCGGTATTAAGGAAAGACCAAGAGATCCAGTCATATTCATGAAAACAAATACAACTCGCAAAAGAAGAAGAAAAACCAATGCGGGGCGGACAGCATCTAAGAAATCCACATCATAACTCGGAGAAATAACAATGTGGAGATTTGCTACCTCGCTGAGACATGGAACATGGCCGAACGGGTCCTGCAACGCCTCTGTCGTGGTGGATTCGGGCTCCACGGCCGACCTGTAATTCGTAGAAGAGGAAGAGCCAGAAGAAGAAAAACAAGAAGAAGCTGATTAAGATCATGATGGAGAGGGAGATGGAGAAGAAGTAGAATAAGGAGACCGTACCGAGAGGAGCCCTCGCCTGCTAGAACATTCGGCGCCATTGTCGGGGGAGATTGGGACTTGATGAGAGGGTGGGCTTGAGCGGCTGGTAGAGCAAGAAGTGCCTCGCGGCGATTTCTCTCCCTTTTCTCCGGGAGGATTGTCGACCGGCCTCTCCCTCTCCTCAGTGGAGCCATGGCTTGCAGGGTGAGTGTGGCGGAGGCAGGAGGAAGGAGATAGTGATTATTAGTGTGGGAGAAGAGTAAGAGTACATGTCGTGGTCCAGTAGTACTAGTACTATTATACAAGACCACCGTGTACGGTCTACCTTCTCAAAGAAGCCAGGGAGGCAGGGGTAGGGAATCGATGGGACTTGTCTTTATTATGATGGACACTTCAATGGTCTTCGGCGCCGCCCAAAATCCAGTATATAATAAGGGGAGTGCGAGTCGGGTGGTCGTCACGGGAATCGGCGCGCACATCCCGCGTGCGTGTGTCACGTGTTGATGGGGCAATGACGCGCGCAACTGCTGCACGATCACGTCGGCACGTCCAACTCTGTCAAACTCCACGTGACAGGCACGCACGAGATATTTACGAGTATAGAATACGCTGTGCCACTTTAGTTGTGATCAAATTATGTTCAGTACGCGAGATATTACTTCTTTTTTTTTTTTTGATAATCGACAAATGCACGCGTGGACACGATGCACGAAACCGTTGCTCGTCCTTGATCAGATCGGCACCCCACTCTGTGTACCCGCCATCGACCATTCGGAGCAACTACCTCGAGCACGATGCCCCCTTGCCATGGCAATGGCAGGTCCAAGCCGTCCACTGACCGTCCTGCGTCCCCGGCTCTTCGTTGCATCGTCCACGCTTGCGAGTCGCCTGCTGAGGCAGCACGTCTTGTCCGACTGCGCCAGGATCCATCGACATCGACACTCGAGGACACCGTGACGTCGAAGCTCGCACCAGCCGCGCAGGAGGAGTGTGGGGTACATGCAGCGTCGAACGAGCGCAAAGTAGCAGCCAGGACGGGGGCGCGTGTTGCATCGGCGAGTACGGACAAGAAGAGGAACGAGAAGAAGACCAGGAAGAAGAGAGGAGATAGCTATTTGGACGAGTCCGACTCGGCCAACGAGGAGGCGTTCATCGATCAGTTGGAGGCAGAAGCGGAGGAGAGTGACGTGGACCCGTGGGACTACAAAGAGGAGGAGGACTCCGACGAGGAGATAGCGCGCTTATTCTAGGAAGGGGGCGGTGTCGAGTCGTCAGAGGAGGGCACCGACGGCCGCGATGGCGGGGACCATGGCGTTGCCAAAGACGAGGACGAACCGGAAGACGAAGACGATGGCTTCTTCGAAATATGATCATTTATTTTATTTATTTTAGTTAGATAGATGGATTTTCACTTGTTTATGGGGGTTTAGTATCGGTGGCACGGATAGGGAGGTGGCACGGATTGACCATGCATAAAAAAGTGGAGAAGGGAGGGGTTATCCTGCCTGTTGGATCACATGGGATCAACGGTTGGTGGAGACAATCTGCGTGACATCTGTGTCAGCCAATCAGGGCATAGCACCCAGAGTGAGCACATGTTTGGGATCTCCACACGTTTGGGCTTTTGTGAGATTTGTGACAGAGAGAGAGAGGGAAAATCTCTTTTCACAATCCGCCTATGGATCCACCAGTACCATACAAATGTCATTGAAATGTGTGTTCTCTATAGAGAACACATATGGATCCACCAGTGTCATTGCATGTTTGTTATTTTTAGTAACAACCAGAGTCATTGAAATGTGTGTTCTTCTCACATACCACCTATGGATCCACCAGTGTCATTGCATGTGTGTCCATTTCGTAATCCACCTATGGATCCACAAGTGTCATTGCATGTGTGTTCTTTTTAGTAACAACAACCAGAGTCATTTTCCATGTGTGTTCTTTTCACATACCACCCATGCATCCACCAGTGTCATTGCATGTGGTTCTTTTCACTAACAACAACCAGAGTCATTGCATGTGTGTTCTTTTCACATACCACATATGGATCCACCAGTGTCATTGAAATGTGTGTTCTCTATAGAGACCACACATGGATCCACCAGTGTCATTGCATGTGTGTTCTTTTTAGTAACAACAACCAGAGTCATTTTACATGTGGCTCTTTTCACATACCACCCATGGATCCACCAGTGTCATTGCATGTGTGTTCTTTTCAGTAACAACAACCAGAGTCATTTTGCATGTGTGTTCTTTTCACACACCACATATGGATCCACCAGTATCATTGCATGTGTGTTCTTTTCACTAACAACAACCAGAGTCATTTTGCATTTGTGTTCTTTTCACATACCACATATAGATCCACCAGTGTCATTGAAATATGTGTTCTCTACAGAGACCACACATGGATCCACCAGTGTCATTGCATGTATGTTCTTTTCACTAACAACAACTGGAGTCATTGCATGTGTGTTCTCTTCACAATCCACACATGGATCCACCAGTGTCATTGCATGTGTGTTCTTTTTAGTAACAACAACCAGTGTCATTGCATGCGTGTTCTGTTCAGAGATCACCCATGGATCCACCAGTGTCATTGCATGTGTGTTCTTTTTACTAACAACAACAAGAGTCATTGAAATGCGTGCTCTCTTCAGAGACCACACATGGATCGACCAGTGTCATTTCATGTGTGTTCTTTTCACCAACAACAAATAGAGTCATTGAATGTGTGTTCTTTTCATGTACCACATACGGATCCACCAGAGTCATTGCATGTGTGTTCTTTTCACAGACCACATATGATTCCACCAGTGTCATTGCATGTGTGCTCTTTTCATAATCCACCCATGGATCCACCAGTGTCATTGAATGTGTGTTCTTTTTAGTAACAACAACCAGAGTCATTTTGCATGTGTGTTCTTTTCACATACCACCTATGGATCCACCAGTGTCATTGAAATGTGTGTTCTTTTCACTAACAACAACCAGAGTCATTGCATGTGTGTTCTTTTCACATACCACATATAGATCCACTAGTGTCATTGAAATGTGTGTTCTCTACAGAGACCACACATGGATCCACCAGTGTCATTGCATGTGTGTTCTTTTTAGTAACTACAACCAGAGTCATTTTGCATGTGTGTTCTTGTCACCTACCACCTATGGATCCACCAGTGTCATTGCATGTGTGTTCTTTTCACAATCCACCCATGGATCTACCAGTGTCATTGCATGTGTGTTCTTTTTAGTAACAACAACCAGAGTCATTTTGCATGTGTGTTCTCTTCACATACCACCTATGGATCCACCAGTGTCATTGCATGTGTGTTCTTTTTAGTAACAACAACCAGAGTCATTGAAATGTGGGTTCTTCTCACATACCACCTATGGATCCACTAGTGTCATTGCATGTGTGTTTATTTCATATCCACCTATGGATCCACTAGTGTCATTGCATGTGTGTTCTTTTTAGTAACAACAAAAAGAGTCATTTTGCATGTGTGATCTTTTCACATACCACCCATGGATCCACCAGTGTCATTGCATGTGTGTTCTTTTCACTAACAACAACCAGAGTCATTTTGCATGTGTGTTCTTTTCACATACCACATATGGATCCACCAGTGTCATTGCATGTGTGCTCTTTTCACTAACAACAACCAGAGTCATTTTGCATGTGTGTTCTTTTCACATACCACATATGGATCCACTAGTGTCATTGAAATGTGTGTTCTCTACAGAGACCACACATGGATCCACCGGTGTCATTGCATGTATGTTCTTTTCACTAACAACAACTAGAGTCATTGCATGTGTGTTCTCTTCACAATCCACGCATGGATCCACCAGTGTCATTGCATGTGTATTCTTTTTAGTAACAACAACCAGTGTCATTGCATGTGTGTTTATTTCATATCCACCTATGGATCCACTAGTGTCATTGCATGTGTGTTCTTTTTAGTAACAACAACCAGAGTCATTTTGCATGTGTGATCTTTTCACATACCACCCATGGATCCACCAGTGTCATTGCATGTGTGTTCTTTTCACTAACAACAACCAGAGTCATTTTGCATGTGTGTTCTTTTGAGATACCACATATGGATCCACCAGTGTCATTGCATGTGTGCTCTTTTCACTAACAACAACCAGAGTCATTTTGCATGTGTGTTCTTTTCACATACCACATATGGATCCACTAGTGTCATTGAAATGTGTGTTCTCTACAGAGACCACACATGGATCCACCGGTGTCATTGCATGTATATTCTTTTCACTAACAACAACTGGAGTCATTGCATGTGTGTTCTCTTCACAATCCACACATGGATCAACCAGTCTCACTGCATGTGTGTTCTTTTTAGTAACAACAACCAGTGTCATTGCATGTGTGTTCTCTTCAGAGACCACACATGGATCCACCAGTGTCATTGCATGTGTGTTCTTTTTCCTAACAACAACAAGAGTCATTGAAATGTGTGCTCTCTTCAGAGACCACACATGGATCCACCAGTGTCATTGCATGTGTGTTCTTTTCACTAACAAGAACCAGAGTCATTGCATGTGTGTTCTTTTCCCATACCACATATGGATCCACCAGTGTCATTGCATCTGTGCTCTTTTCACTAACAACAACTAGAGTCATTTTGCATGTGTGTTCTTTTCACATACCACATATGGATCCACTAGTGTCATTGAAATGTGTGTTCTCTACAGAGACCACACATGGATCCACCGGTGTCATTGCATGTATGTTCTTTTCACTAACAACAACTAGAGTCATTGCATGTGTGTTCTCTTCACAATCCACACATGGATCCACCAGTGTCATTGCATGTGTGTTCTTTTTAGAAACAACAACCAGTGTCATTGCATGTGTGTTCTCTTCAGATACCACACATGGATCCACCAGTGTCATTGCATGTGTGTTCCTTTTACTAACAACAACAAGAGTCATTGAAATGTGTGCTCTCTTCGACCACACATGGATCCACCAGTGTCATTGCATGTGTGTTCTTTTCACTAACAACAACCAGAGTCATTGCATGTGTGTTCTTTTCACATACCACATATGGATCCACCAGTGTCGTTGCATGTGTACTCTTTTCACAATCCACCCATGGATCCACTAGTGTCATCGCATGTGTGTTCTTTTTAGTAACAACAACCCGAGTCATTTTGCATGTGTGTTCTTTTCACATACCACCTATGGATACACCAGTGTCATTGCATATGTGTTCTTTTCACTAACAACAACCAGAGTCATTGCATGTGTGTTCTTTTCACATACCACATATGGATACACCGGTGTCATTGAAATGTGTGTTCTCTATAGAGACCACACATGGATCCACCAGTGTCATTGCATGTGTGTTCTTTTCACAATCCACCCATGGATCCACCAGTGTCATTGCATGTGTGTTCTTTTTAGTAACAACCAGAGTCATTTTGCATGTGTGTTCTCTTCACATACCACCTATGGATCCACCAGTGTCATTGCATGTGTGTTCATTTCATAATCCACCTATGGATCCAGCAGTGTCATTGCATGTGTGTTCTTTTTAGTAACAACAACCAGAGTCATTTTGCATGTGTGCTCTTTTCACATACCACCCATGGATCCACTAGTGTCATTGCATGTGTGTTCTTTTCACTAACAACAACCAGAGTCATTTTGCATGTGTGTTCTTTTCACATACCACATATGGATCCACCAGTGTCATTGCATGTGTGCTCTTTTCACAAACAACAACCAGAGTCATTTTGCATGTGTGTTCTTTTCACATACCACATATGGATCCACCAGTGTCATTGAAATGTGTGTTCTCTACATAGACCACACATGGATCCACCGGTGTCATTGCACGTATGTTGTTTTCACTAACAACAACTGGAGTCATTGCATGTGTGTTCTCTTCACAATCCACACATGGATCCACCAGTGTCATTGCATGTGTGTTCTTTTTAGTAACAACAACTAGTGCCATTGCATGTGTGTTCTCCTCAGAGACCACACATGGATCCACCAGTGTCATTGCATGTCTGTTCTTTTTACTAACAACAACAAGAGTCATTGAAATGTGTGCTCTCTTCAGAGACCACCCATGGATCCACCAGTGTCATTGCATGTGTGTTCTTTTCACTAAAACAACCAGAGTCATTGCTTGTGTGTTATTTTTAGTAATAACAACCAGAGTCATTTTGCATTTGTGTTCTTTTCACATACCACCTATGGATCCACCAGTGTCATTGAATGTGTGCTCTTTTCACAATCCACACATGGATCCACCAGTGTCATTGCATGTGTGTTCTTTTTAGTAACAACAACCAGAGTCATTGAAATGTGTTTTCTTCTCACATACCACCTATGGATCCACCAGTGTCATTGCATGTGTGTTCATTTCATAATCCACCTATGGATCCACCAGTGTCATTGGATGTGTGTTCTTTTCACTAACAACAACCAGAGTCATTGCATGTGTGTTCTTTTCACATATCCACCAGTGTCATTGAAATGTGTGTTCTCTACAAAGACCACACATGGATCCACCAGTGTCATTGCATGCGTTTTCTTTTTAGTAACAACAACCAGAGTCATTTTGCATGTGTGTTCTTTTCACATACCACCTATGGATCCACCAGTGTCATTGAAATGTGTTCTCTCTACAGAGACCACACATGGATCCACCAGTGTCATTGCATGTGTTTTCTTTTTAGTAACAACAACCAGAGTCATTGAAATGTGTGTTCTTCTCACATACCACCTACGGATCCACCAGTGTCATTGCATGTGTGTTGTTTTCACTAACAACAACTAGAGTCATTGCATGTGTGTTCTTTTTAGTAACAACAACCAGTCATTTTGCATGTGTGTTCTTTTCACATGCCACCTATGGATCCACCTGTGTCATTGCATGTGTGTTCTTTTCACAATCCACCCATGGATCCACCAGAGTCATTGCATGTGTGTTCTTTTTAGTAACAACAACCAGAGTCATTTTGCATGTGTGCTCTTTTCACATACCACCCATGGATCCACCAGTGTCATTGCATGTGTGTTCTTTTCAGTAATAACAACTAGTGTCATTTTGCATGTGTGTTCTTTTCACACACCACATGTGGATCCACCAGTATCATTGCATGTGTGTTGTTTTCACTAACAACAACCAGAGTCATTTTGCATTTGTGTTCTTTTCACATACCACATATGGATCTACCAGTGTCATTGAAATGTGTGTTCTCTACAGAGACCACACATGGATCCACCAGTGTCATTGCATGTGTGTTCTTTTTACTAACAACAACCAGAGTCATTTTGCATGTGTGTTCTTTTCACATACCACCTATGGATCCACCAGTGTCATTGCATGTGTGTTCTTTTCACAATCCACCCATGGATCCACCAGTGTCATTGCATGTGTGCTCTTTTCACTAACAACAACCAGAGTCATTTTGCATGTGTGTTCTTTTCACATACCACATATGGATCCACCAGTGTCATTGAAATGTGTGTTCTCTACAGAGACCACACATGGATCCACCGATGTCATTGCTTGTATGTTCTTTTCACTAACAACAACTGGAATCATTGCATGTGTGTTCTCTTCACAATCCACACATGGATCCACCAGTGTCATTGCATGTGTGTGCTCTTCAGAGACCACACATGGATCCACCAGTGTCATTGCATGTGTGTTCTTTTTACTAACAACAACAAGAGTCATTGAAATGTGTGCTCTCTTCAGAGACCACACATGGATCCACCAGTGTCATTGCCTGTGTGTTGTTTTCACTAACAACAACCAGAGTCATTGCATGTGTGTTATTTTCACATACCACATATGGATCCACCAGTGTCATTGCATGTGTGCTCTTTTCACTAACAACAACCAAAGACATTTTGCATGTGTGTTCTTTTCACATACCACATATGGATCCACTAGTGTCATTGAAATGTGTGTTCTCTACAGAGACTACACATGGATCCACCAGTGCCATTGCATGTATGTTCTTTTCACTAACAACAACTGGAGTCATTGCATGTGTGTTCTCCTCACAATCCACACATGGATCCACCAGTGTCATGGGATGTGTGTTCTTTTTCGTAACAACAACCAGTGTCATTGCATGTGTGTTCTCTTCAGAGACCACACATGGATCCACTAGTGTCATTGCATGTGTGTTCTTTTTACTAACAACAACAAGAGTCATTGAAACGTGTGCTCTCTTCAGAGACCACACATGGATCCACCAGTGTCATTGCATGTGTGTTCTTTTCACTAACAGCAACCGGAGTCATTGAAATGTGTGTCCTTCTCACATACCACCTATGGATCCACCAGTGTCATTGCATGTGTGTTCTTTTCACTAACAACAACCATAGTCATTGCATGTGTTTTCTTTTCACATATCCACCAGTGTCATTGAAATGTGTGTTCTCTACAGAGACCACACATGGATCCACCAGTGTCATTGCATGTGTGTTCTTTTTAGTAACAACAACCAGAGTCATTTTGCACGTGTGTTCTTTTCACATACCACCTATGGATCCACCAGTGTCATTGAAATGTGTGTTCTCTACAGAGACCACACATGGATCCACCAGTGTCATTGCATGTGTGTTCTTTTTAGTAACAACAACCAGAGTCATTGAAATATGTGTTCTTCTAACATACCACCCATGGATCCACCAGTGTCATTGCCTGTGTGTTCTTTTCACTAACAACAACCAGAGTCATTTTGCATGTGTGTTCTTTTCACATACCACATATGGATCCACCAGTGTCATTGCATGTGTGCTCTTTTCACTAACAACAACCAGAGTCATTTTGCATGTGTGTTCTTTTCACATACCACATATGGATCCACTAGTGTCATTGAAATGTGTGTTCTCTACAGAGACCACACATGGATCCACCGGTGTCATTGCATGTATGTTCTTTTCACTAACAACAACTGGAGTCATTGCATGTGTGTTCTCTTCACAATCCACACATGGATCAACCAGTGTCATTGCATGTGTGTTCTTTTTAGTAACAACAACCAGTGTGATTGCATGTGTGTTCTCTTCAGAGACCACACATGGATCCACCAGTGTCATTGCATGTGTGTTCTTTTTACTAACAACAACAAGAGTCATTGAAATGTGTGCTCTCTTCAGAGACCACACATGGATCCACCAGTGTCATTGCATGTGTGTTCTTTTCACTAACAAGAACCAGAGTCATTGCATGTGTGTTCTTTTCACATACCACATATGGATCCACCAGTGTCATTGCATGTGTGCTCTTTTCACTAACAACAACCAGAGTCATTTTGCATCTGTGTTCTTTTCACATACCACATATGGATCCACTAGTGTCATTGAAATGTGTGTTCTCTACAGAGACCACACATGGATCCACCGGTGTCATTGCATGTATGTTCTTTTCACTAACAACAACTAGAGTCATTGCATGTGTGTTCTCTTCACAATCCACACATGGATCCACCAGTGTCATTGCATGTGTGTTCTTTTTAGAAACAACAACCAGTGTCATTGCATGTGTGTTCTCTTCAGAGACCACACATGGATCCACCAGTGTCATTGCATGTGTGTTCTTTTTAGTAACAACAACCAGAGTCATTGAAATCTGTGTTCTTCTCACATACCACCTATGGATCCACCAGTGTCATTGCATGTGTGTTCTTTTCACTAACAACAACCAGAGTCATTGCATGTGTGTTCTTTTTAGTAACAACAACCAGAGTCATTTTGCATGTGTGTTCTTTTCACATACCACCTGTGGATCCACCTGTGTTATTGCATGTGTGTTCTTTTCACAATCCACCCATCGATCCACCAGAGTCATTGCATCTGTGTTCTTTTTAGTAACAACAACCAAAGTCATTTTACATGTGTGCTCTTTTCACATACCACCCATGGATCCACCAGTGTCATTGCATGTGTGTTCTTTTCAGTAACAACAACCAGAGTCATTTTGCATGTGTGTTCTTTTCACACACCACATATGGATCCACCAGTATCATTGCATGTATGTTCTTTTCACTAACAACAACCAGAGTCATTTTGCATTTGTGTTCTTTTCACATACCACATATGGATCCACCAGTGTCATTGAAATGTGTGTTCTCTACAGAGACCACACAGGGATCCACCAGTGCCATTGCATGTATGTTCTTTTCACTAACAACAACTAGAGTCATTGCATGTGTGTTCTCTTCACAATCCACACATGGATCCACCAGTGTCATTGCATTTGTGTTCTTTTTAGTAAAAACAACCAGTGTCATTGCATGTGTGTTCTCTTCAGAGACCATGCATGGATCCACCAGTGTCATTGCATGTGTATTCTTTTTACTAACAACAACAAGAGTCATTGAAATGTGTGCTCTCTTCAGAGACCACACATGGATCCACCAGTGTCATTTCATGTGTGTTCTTTTCACTAACAACAAATAGAGTCATTGCATGTGTGTTCTTTTCACATACCACATATGGATCCACCAGAGTCATTGCATGTGTGTTCTTTTCACATACCACATATGGATCCACCAGTGTCATTGCATGTGTGCTCTTTTCACAATCCACCCATGGATCCACCAGTGTCATTGCATGTGTGTTCTTTTTAGTAACAACAACCAGAGTCATTTTGCATGTGTGTTCTTTTCACATACCACCTATGGATCCACCAGTGTCATTGCATGTGTGTTCTTTTCACTAACAACAACCAGAGTCATTGCATGTGTGTTCTTTTCACATACGACATATGGATCCACCAGTGTCATTGAAATGTGTGTTCTCTACAGAGACCACACATGGATCCACCAGTGTCATTGCATGTGTGTTCTTTTTAGTAACAACAACCAGAGTCATTTTGCATGTGTGTTCTTGTCACATACCACCTATGGATCCACCAGTGTCATTGCATGCGTGTTCTTTTCACAATCCACCCATGGATCCACCAGGGTCATTGCATGTGTGTTCTTTTTAGTAACAACAACCAGAGTGATTTTGCATGTGTGCTCTTTTCACATACCACCCATGGATCCACCCGTGTCATAGCTTGTGTGTTCTTTTCAGTAACAACAACCAGAGTCATTTTGCATGTGTGTTCTTTTCACACACCACATATGGATCCACCAGTATCATTGCATGTGTGTTGTTTTCACTAACAACCAGAGTCATTTGGCATTTGTGTTCTTTTCACATACCACATATGGATCCACCAGTGGCATTGAAATGTGTGTTCTCTACAGAGACCACACATGGATCCAACGGTGTCATTGCATGTATGTTCTTTTCACTAACAACAACTGGAGTCATTGCATGGGTGTTCTCTTCACAATCCACACATGGATCCACCAGTGTTATTGCATGTGTGTTCTTTTTAGCAACAACAACCAGTGTCATTGCATGTGTGTTCTTTTTACTAACAACAACAAGAGTCATTGAAATGTGTGCTCTCTTCAGAGACCACACATGGATCCACTAGTGTCATTTGATGTGTGTTATTTTCACTAACAACAAATAGAGTCATTGCATGTGTTTTCTTTTCACATACCAAATATGGATCCACTAGAGTCATTGCATGTGTGTTCTTTTCACATACCATATATGGATCCACCAGTGTCATTGCATGTGTGCTCTTTTCACAATCCACCCATGGATCCACCAATGTCATTGCATGTGTGTTCTTTTTAGTAACAACAACCAGAGTCATTTTGCATGTGTGTTCTTTTCACATACCACCTGTGGATCCACCAGTGTCATTGCATGTGTGTTCTTTTCACTAACATCAACCTGAGTCATTGCATGTGTTTTCTTTTCACATACCACATATGGATCCACCAGTGTCATTGAAATATGTGTTCTCTATAGAGACCACACATGGATCCACCAGTGTCATTGCATGTGTGTTCTTTTTAGTAACAACAACCATAGTCATTTTGCATGTGTGTTCCTGTCACATACCACCTATGGATCCACCAGTGTCATTGCATGTGTGTTCTTTTCACAATCCACCCATGGATCCACCAGTGTCATTGCATGTGTGTTCTTTTTAGTAACAACAACCAGAGTCATTTTGCATGTGTGTTCTCTTCACATACAACCTATGGATCCACCTGTGTCATTGCATGTGTGTTCTTTTTTGTAACAACAACCAGAGTCATTGAAATGTGTGTTCTTCTCACATACCACCTATGGATCCACCAATGTCATTGCATGTGTGTTCATTTCATAATCCATCTATGGATCCACCAATGTCATTGCATGTGTGTTCTTTTTAGTAACAACAACCAGAGTCATTTTGGATGTGTGATCTTTTCACATACCACCCATGGATCCACCAGTGTCATTGCATGTGTGTTCTTTTCACTAACAACAACCAGAGTCATTTTGCATGTGTGTTATTTTCACATACCAAATATGGATCCACCAGTGTCATTGCATGTGTGTTCTTTTCACTAACAACAACCAGAGTCATTTTGCATGTGTGTTCTTTTCACATACCACATATGGATCCACCAGTGTCATTGCATGTGTGCTCTTTTCACTAACAACAACCAGAGTCATTTTGCATCTGTGTTCTTTTCACATACCACATATGGATCCACTAGTGTTATTGAAATGTGTGTTCTCTACAGAGACCACACATGGATCCACCGGTGTCATTGCATATATGTTCTTTTCACTAACAACAACTAGAGTCATTGCATGTGTGTTCTGTTCACAATCCACACATGGATCCACCAGTGTCATTGCATGTGTGTTCTTTTTAGTAACAACAACCAGTGTCATTGCATGTGTGTTCTCTTCAGAGACCACACATGGATCCACCAGTATCATTGCATGTGTGTTCTTTTTACTAACAACAACAAGAGTCATTGAAATGTGTGCTCTCTTCAGAGACCACACATGGATCCACCAGTGTCATTTCATGTGTGTTCTTTTCACAAACCACAGCTAGAGTCATCGCATGTGTGTTCTTCTCACAAACCACATAAGGATACACCAATGTAATTGCATGTCTGTTCTTCTCATGAACCACATATGAATCCACCAGTGTCATTGCATGTGTGCTCTTTTCACAATCCACCCATGGATCCACCAGTGTCATTGCATGTGTGTTCTTTTTAGTAACAACAACCAGAGTCATTTTGCATGTGTGTTCTTTTCACATACCACCTATGGATCCACCAGTGTCATTGCATGTGTGTTCTTTTCACTAACAACAACCAGAGTCATTGCATGTGTGTTCTTTTCACATACCACATATGGATCCACCAGTGTCATTGAAATGTGTGTTCCCATAGAGACCACACATGGATCCACCAGTGTAATTGCATGTGTGTTCTTTTTAGTAACAACAAACAGAGTCATTTTGCATGTGTGTTCTTTTCACATACCACCTATGGATCCACCAGTGTCATTGCATGTGTGTTCTTTTCACAATCCACCCATGGATCCACCAGAGTCATTGCATGTGTGTTCTTTTTAGTAACAACAACCAGAGTCATTTTGCATGTGTGCTCTTTTCACTTACCACCTATGGATCCACCAGTGTCATTGCATGTGTGTTCTTTTCACAATCCACCCATGGATCCACCAGAGTCATTGTATGTGTGTTCTTTTTAGTAAAAACAACCAGAGTCATTTTGGATGTGTGCTCTTTTCACATACCACACATGGATTCACCAGTGTCATTGCATGTGTGTTCTTTTCAGTAACAACAACCAGAGTCATTTTGCATGTGTGTTCTTTTCACACACCACATATGGATCCACCAGTATCATTGCATGTGTGTTCTTTTTACTAACAACAACCAGATCATTTTGCATTTGTGTTCTTTTCACATACCACATATGGATCCACCAGTGTCATTGAAATGTGTGTTCTCTACAGAGACCACACATGGATCCACCGGTGTCATTGCATGTATGTTCTTTTCACTAACAACAACTGGAGTCATTGCATGTGTGTTCTCTTCACAATCCACACATGGATCCACCAGTGTCATTGCATGTCTGTTCTTTTTAGTAACAACAACCAGTGTCATTGCATGTGTGTTCTCTTCAGAGACCACACATGGATCCACCAGTGTCATTGCATGTGTGTTCTTTTTACTAACAACAACAAGAGTCATTGAAATGTGTGCTCTCTTCAGAGACCACACATGGATCCACCAGTGTCATTGCATGTGTGTTCTTTTCACATACCACATATGGATCCACCAGTGTCATTGCATGTGTGCTCTTTTCACTAACAACAACCAGAGTCATTTTGCATGTGTGTTCTTTTCACATACCACATATGGATCCACTAGTGTCATTGAAATGTGTGTTCTCTACAGAGACCACACATGGATCCACCGGTGTCATTGCATGTATGTTCTTTTCACTAACAACAACTAGAGTCATTGCATGTGTGTTCTCTTCACAATCCACACATGGATCCACCAGTGTCATTGCATGTGTGTTCTTTTTAGAAACAACAACCAGTGTCATTGCATGTGTGTTCTCTTCAGAGACCACACATGGATCCACCAGTGTCATTGCATGTGTGTTCTTTTTAGTAACAACAACCAGATTCATTGAAATCTGTGTTCTTCTCACATACCACCTATGGATCCACCAGTGTCATTGCATGTGTGTTCTTTTCACTAACAACAACCAGAGTCATTGCATGTGTGTTCTTTTTAGTAACAACAACCAGAGTCATTTTGCATGTGTGTTCTTTTCACATACCACCTGTGGATCCACCAGTGTTATTGCATGTGTGTTCTTTTCACAATCCACCCATCGATCCACCAGAGTCATTGCATCTGTGTTCTTTTTAGTAACAACAACCAGAGTCATTTTACATGTGTGCTCTTTTCACATACCACCCATGGATCCACCAGTGTCATTGCATGTGTGTTCTTTTCAGTAACAACAACCAGAGTCATTTTGCATGTGTGTTCTTTTCACACACCACATATGGATCCACCAGTATCATTGCATGTATGTTCTTTTCACTAACAACAACCAGAGTCATTTTGCATTTGTGTTCTTTTCACATACCACATATGGATCCACCAGTGTCATTGAAATGTGTGTTCTCTATAGAGACCACACAGGGATCCACCAGTGCCATTGCATGTATGTTCTTTTCACTAACAACAACTAGAGTCATTGCATGTGTGTTCTCTTCACAATCCACACATGGATCCACCAGTGTCATTGCATTTGTGTTCTTTTTAGTAACAACAACCAGTGTCATTGCATGTGTGTTCTCTTCAGAGACCACCCATTGATCCACCAGTGTCATTGCATGTGTGTTCTTTTTACTAAAAACAACAAGAGTCATTGAAATGTGTGCTCTCTTCAGAGACCACACATGGATCCATCAGTGTCATTTCATGTGTGTTCTTTTCACCAACAACAAATAGAGTCATTGCATGCGTGTTCTTTTCACATACCACATATGGATCCACCAGAGTCATTGCATGTGTGTTCTTTTCACATACCACAAATGATTCCACCAGTGTCATTGCATGTGTGCTCTTTTCACAATCCACCCATGGATCCACCAGTGGCATTGCATGTGTGTTCTTTTTAGTAACAACAACCAGAGTCATTTTGCATGTGTGTTCTTTTCACATACCACTTATGGATCCACCAGTGTCATTGCATGTGTGTTCTTTTCACTAACAACAAACCAGAGTCATTGCATGTGTGTTATTTTCACATACCACATATGGATCCACCAGTGTCATTGAAATGTGTGTTCTCTACAGAGACCACACATGGATCCACCAGTGTCATTGCATGTGTGTTCTTTTTAGTAACAACAACCAGAGTCATTTTGCATGTGTGTTCTTGTCACCTACCACCTATGGATCCACCAGTGTCATTGCATGTGTGTTCTTTTCACAATCCACCCATGGATCTACCAGTGTCATTGCATGTGTGTTCTTTTTAGTAACAACAACCAGAGTCATTTTGCATGTGTGTTCTCTTCACATACCACCTATGGATCCACCAGTGTCATTCCATGTGTGTTCTTTTTAGTAACAACAACGAGAGTCATTGAAATGTGGGTTCTTCTCACATACCACCTATGGATCCACTAGTGTCATTGCATGTGTGTTCATTTCATAATCCACATATGGATCCACTAGTGTCATTGCATGTGTGTTCTTTTTAGTAACAACAACCAGAGTCATTTTGCATGTGTGATCTTTTCACATACCACGCATGGATCCACCAGCGTCATTGCATGTGTGTTCTTTTCACTAACAACAACCAGAGTCATTTTGCATGTGTGTTCTTTTCACATACCACATATGGATCCACCAGTGTCATTGCATGTGTGCTCTTTTCACTAACAACAACCAGAGTCATTTCATGTGTGTTCTTTCCACATACCACATATGGATACACCGGTGTCATTGAAATGTGTGTTCTCTATAGAGACCACATATGGATCCACTAGTGTCATTGCATGTGTGTTCTTTTCACAATCCACCCATGGATCCACCGGTGTCATTGCACGCATGTTCTTTTCACTAACAACAACTGGAGTCATTGCATGTGTGTTCTCTTCACAATCCACATATGGATCCACCAGTGTCATTGCATGTGTGTTCTTTTTAGTAACAACAACCAGTGTCATTGCATGTGTGTTCTCTTTAGAGACCACGCATGGATCCACCAGTGTCATTGCATGTGTATTCTTTTTACTAACAACAACAAGAGTCATTGAAATGTGTGCTCTCTTCAGAGACCACACATGGATCCACCAGTGTCATTTCATGTGTGTTCTTTTCACTAACAACAAATAGAGTCATTGCATGTGTGTTCTTTTCACATACCACATATGGATCCACCAGAGTCATTGCATGTGTGTTCTTTTCACATACCACATATGGATCCACCAGTGTCATTGCATGTGTGCTCTTTTCACAATCCACCCATGGATCCACCAGTGTCATTGCATTTGTGTTCTTTTTAGTAACAACAACCAGTGTCATTGCATGTGTGTTCTCTTCAGAGACCACCCATTGATCCACCAGTGTCATTGCATGTGTGTTCTTTTTACTAAAAACAACAAGAGTCATTGAAATGTGTGCTCTCTTCAGAGACCACACATGGATCCATCAGTGTCATTTCATGTGTGTTCTTTTCACCAACAACAAATAGAGTCATTGCATGCGTGTTCTTTTCACATACCACATATGGATCCACCAGAGTCATTGCATGTGTGTTCTTTTCACATACCACAAATGATTCCACCAGTGTCATTGCATGTGTGCTCTTTTCACAATCCACCCATGGATCCACCAGTGGCATTGCATGTGTGTTCTTTTTAGTAACAACAACCAGAGTCATTTTGCATGTGTGTTCTTTTCACATACCACTTATGGATCCACCAGTGTCATTGCATGTGTGTTCTTTTCACTAACAACAAACCAGAGTCATTGCATGTGTGTTATTTTCACATACCACATATGGATCCACCAGTGTCATTGAAATGTGTGTTCTCTACAGAGACCACACATGGATCCACCAGTGTCATTGCATGTGTGTTCTTTTTAGTAACAACAACCAGAGTCATTTTGCATGTGTGTTCTTGTCACCTACCACCTATGGATCCACCAGTGTCATTGCATGTGTGTTCTTTTCACAATCCACCCATGGATCTACCAGTGTCATTGCATGTGTGTTCTTTTTAGTAACAACAACCAGAGTCATTTTGCATGTGTGTTCTCTTCACATACCACCTATGGATCCACCAGTGTCATTCCATGTGTGTTCTTTTTAGTAACAACAACGAGAGTCATTGAAATGTGGGTTCTTCTCACATACCACCTATGGATCCACTAGTGTCATTGCATGTGTGTTCATTTCATAATCCACATATGGATCCACTAGTGTCATTGCATGTGTGTTCTTTTTAGTAACAACAACCAGAGTCATTTTGCATGTGTGATCTTTTCACATACCACGCATGGATCCACCAGCGTCATTGCATGTGTGTTCTTTTCACTAACAACAACCAGAGTCATTTTGCATGTGTGTTCTTTTCACATACCACATATGGATCCACCAGTGTCATTGCATGTGTGCTCTTTTCACTAACAACAACCAGAGTCATTTCATGTGTGTTCTTTCCACATACCACATATGGATACACCGGTGTCATTGAAATGTGTGTTCTCTATAGAGACCACATATGGATCCACTAGTGTCATTGCATGTGTGTTCTTTTCACAATCCACCCATGGATCCACCGGTGTCATTGCACGCATGTTCTTTTCACTAACAACAACTGGAGTCATTGCATGTGTGTTCTCTTCACAATCCACATATGGATCCACCAGTGTCATTGCATGTGTGTTCTTTTTAGTAACAACAACCAGTGTCATTGCATGTGTGTTCTCTTTAGAGACCACGCATGGATCCACCAGTGTCATTGCATGTGTATTCTTTTTACTAACAACAACAAGAGTCATTGAAATGTGTGCTCTCTTCAGAGACCACACATGGATCCACCAGTGTCATTTCATGTGTGTTCTTTTCACTAACAACAAATAGAGTCATTGCATGTGTGTTCTTTTCACATACCACATATGGATCCACCAGAGTCATTGCATGTGTGTTCTTTTCACATACCACATATGGATCCACCAGTGTCATTGCATGTGTGCTCTTTTCACAATCCACCCATGGATCCACCAGTGTCATTGCATGTGTGTTCTTTTTAGTAACAACAACCAGAGTCATTTTGCATGTGTGTTCTTTTCACATACCACCTATGGATCCACCAGTGTCATTGCATGTGTGTTCTTTTCACTAACAACAACCAGAGTCATTGCATGTGTGTTCTTTTCACATACGACATATGGATCCACCAGTGTCATTGAAATGTGTGTTCTCTATAGAGACCACACATGGATCCACCAGTGTCATTGCATGTGTGTTCTTTTTAGTAACAACAACCAGAGTCATTTTGCATGTGTGTTCTTGTCACATACCACCTATGGATCCACCAGTGTCATTGCATGTGTGTTCTTTTCACAATCCACCCATGGATCCACCAGGGTCATTGCATGTGTGTTCTTTTTAGTAACAACAACCAGAGTGATTTTGCATGTGTGCTCTTTTCACATACCACCCATGGATCCACCCGTGTCATTGCTTGTGTGTTCTTTTCAGTAACAACAACCAGAGTCATTTTGCATGTGTGTTCTTTTCACACACCACATATGGATCCACCAGTATCATTGCATGTGTGTTGTTTTCACTAACAACAACCAGAGTCATTTGGCATTTGTGTTCTTTTCACATACCACATATGGATCCACCAGTGGCATTGAAATGTGTGTTCTCTACAGAGACCACACATGGATCCAACGGTGTCATTGCATGTATGTTCTTTTCACTAACAACAACCAGAGTCATTTTGCATTTGTGTTCTTTTCACATACCACATATGGATCCACCAGTGTCATTGAAATGTGTGTTCTCTACAGAGACCACACAGGGATCCACCAGTGCCATTGCATGTATGTTCTTTTCACTAACAACAACTAGAGTCATTGCATGTGTGTTCTCTTCACAATCCACACATGGATCCACCAGTGTCATTGCATTTGTGTTCTTTTTAGTAACAACAACCAGTGTCATTGCATGTGTGTTCTCTTCAGAGACCACCCATTGATCCACCAGTGTCAATGCATGTGTGTTCTTTTTACTAAAAACAACAAGAGTCATTGAAATGTGTGCTCTCTTCAGAGACCACACATGGATCCACCAGTGTCATTTCATGTGTGTTCTTTTCACCAACCACAAATAGAGTCATTGCATGCGTGTTCTTTTCACATACCACATATGGATCCACCAGAGTCATTGCATGTGTGTTCTTTTCACATACCACATATGATTCCAACAGTGTCATTGCATGTGTGCTCTTTTCACAATCCACCCATGGATCCACCAGTGGCATTGCATGTGTGTTCTTTTTAGTAACAACAACCAGAGTCATTTTGCATGTGTGTTCTTTTCACATACCACTTATGGATCCACCAGTGTCATTGCATGTGTGTTCTTTTCACTAACAACAACCAGAGTCATTGCATGTGTGTTATTTTCACATACCACATATGGATCCACCAGTGTCATTGAAATGTGTGTTCTCTACAGAGACCACACATGGATCCACCAGTGTCATTGCATGTGTGTTCTTTTTAGTAACAACAACCATAGTCATTTTGCATGTGTGTTCTTGTCACCTACCACCTATGGATCCACCAGTGTCATTGCATGTGTGTTCTTTTCACAATCCACCCATGGATCTACCAGTGTCATTGCATGTGTGTTCTTTTTAGTAACAACAACCAGAGTCATTTTGCATGTGTGTTCTCTTCACATACCACCTATGGATCCACCAGTGTCATTGCATGTGTGTTCTTTTTAGTAACAACAACCAGAGTCATTGAAATGTGGGTTCTTCTCACATACCACCTATGGATCCACTAGTGTCATTGCATGTGTGTTCATTTCATAATCCACCTATGGATCCACTAATGTCATTGCATGTGTGTTCTTTTTAGTAACAACAACCAGAGTCATTTTGCATGTGTGATCTTTTCACATACCACTCATGGATCCACCAGTGTCATTGCATGTGTGTTCTTTTCACTAACAACAACCAGAGTCATTTTGCATGTGTGTGCTTTTCACATACCACATATGGATCCACCAGTGTCATTGCATGTGTGCTCTTTTCACTAACAACAACCAGAGTCATTGCATGTGTGTTCTTTTCACATACCACATATGGATACACCGGTGTCATTGAAATGTGTGTTCTCTATAGAGACCACACATGGATCCACCAGTGTCATTGCATGTGTGTTCTTTTCACAATCCACCCATGGATCCACCAGTGTCATTGCATGTGTGTTCTTTTCACTAACAACAACTAGAGTCATTGCATGTGTGTTCTCTTCACAATCCACACATGGATCCACCAGTGTCATTGCATGTGTGTTCTTTTTAGTAACAACAACCAGTGTCATTGCATGTGTGTTCTCTTCAGAGACCACGCATGGATCCACCAGTGTCATTGCATGTGTATTCTTTTTACTAACAACAACAAGAGTCATTGAAATGTGTGCTCTCTTCAGAGACCACACATGGATCCACCAGTGTCATTTCATGTGTGTTCTTTTCACTAACAACAAATAGAGTCATTGCATGTGTGTTCTTTTCACATACCACATATGGATCCACCAGAGTCATTGCATGTGTGTTCTTTTCACATACCACATATGGATCCACCAGTGTCATTGCATGTGTGCTCTTTTCACAATCCACCCATGGATCCACCAGTGTCATTGCATGTGTGTTCTTTTTAGTAACAACAACCAGAGTCATTTTGCATGTGTGTTCTTTTCACATACCACCTATGGATCCACCAGTGTCATTGCATGTGTGTTCTTTTCACTAACAACAACCAGAGTCATTGCATGTGTGTTCTTTTCACATACGACATATGGATCCACCAGTGTCATTGAAATGTGTGTTCTCTACAGAGACCACACATGGATCCACCCGTGTCATTGCATGTGTGTTCTTTTTAGTAACAACAACCAGAGTCATTTTGCATGTGTGTTCTTGTCACATACCACCTATGGCTCCACCAGTGTCATTGCATGTGTGTTCTTTTCACAATCCACCCATGGATCCACCAGGGTCATTGCATGTGTGATCTTTTTAGTAACAACAACCAGAGTGATTTTGCATGTGTGCTCTTTTCACATACCACCCATGGATCCACCCGTGTCATTGCTTGTGTGTTCTTTTCAGTAACAACAACCAGAGTCATTTTGCATGTGTGTTCTTTTCACACACCACATATGGATCCACCAGTATCATTGCATGTGTGTTGTTTTCACTAACAACAACCAGAGTCATTTGGCATTTGTGTTCTTTTCACATACCACATATGGATCCACCAGTGGCATTGAAATGTGTGTTCTCTACAGAGACCACACATGGATCCAACGGTGTCATTGCATGTATGTTGTTTTCACTAACAACAACTGGAGTCATTGCATGGGTGTTGTCTTCACAATCCACACATGGATCCACCAGTGTTATTGCATGTGTGTTCTTTTTAGCAACAACAACCAGTGTCATTGCATGTGTGTTCTTTTTACTAACAACAACAAGAGTCATTGAAATGTGTGCTCTCTTCAGAGACCACACATGGATCCACTAGTGTCATTTAATGTGTGTTATTTTCACTAACAACAAATAGAGTCATTGCATGTGTGTTCTTTTCACATACCACATATGGATCCACTAGAGTCATTGCATGTGTGTTCTTTTCACATACCACATATGGATCCACCAGTGTCATTGCATGTGTGCTCTTTTCACAATCCACCCATGGATCCACCAATGTCATTGCATGTGTGTTCTTTTTAGTAACAACAACCAGAGTCATTTTGCATGTGTGTTCTTTTCACATACCACCTGTGGATCCACCAGTGTCATTGCATGTGTGTTCTTTTCACTAACATCAACCTGAGTCATTGCATGTGTTTTCTTTTCACATACCACATATGGATCCACCAGTGTCATTGAAATATGTGTTCTCTATAGAGACCACACATGGATCCACCAGTGTCATTGCATGTGTGTTCTTTTTAGTAACAACAACCATAGTCATTTTGCATGTGTGTTCCTGTCACATACCACCTATGGATCCACCAGTGTCATTGCATGTGTGTTCTTTTCACAATCCACCCATGGATCCACCAGTGTCATTGCATGTGTGTTCTTTTTAGTAACAACAACCAGAGTCATTTTGCATGTGTGTTCTCTTCACATACAACCTATGGATCCACCAGTGTCATTGCATGTGTGTTCTTTTTAGTAACAACAACCAGAGTCATTGAAATGTGTGTTCTTCTCACATACCACCTATGGATCCACCAATGTCATTGCATGTGTGTTCATTTCATAATCCATCTATGGATCCACCAATGTCATTGCATGTGTGTTCTTTTTAGTAACAACAACCAGAGTCATTTTGGATGTGTGATCTTTTCACATACCACCCATGGATCCACCAGTGTCATTGCATGTGTGTTCTTTTCACTAACAACAACCAGAGTCATTTTGCATGTGTGTTATTTTCACATACCAAATATGGATCCACCAGTGTCATTGCATGTGTGTTCTTTTCACTAACAACAACCAGAGTCATTTTGCATGTGTGTCCTTTTCACATACCACATATGGATCCACCAGTGTCATTGCATGTGTGCTCTTTTCACTAACAACAACCAGAGTCATTTTGCATCTGTGTTCTTTTCACATACCACATATGGATCCACTAGTGTTATTGAAATGTGTGTTCTCTACAGAGACCACACATGGATCCACCGGTGTCATTGCATGTATGTTCTTTTCACTAACAACAACTAGAGTCATTGCATGTGTGTTCTGTTCACAATCCACACATGGATCCACCAGTGTCATTGCATGTGTGTTCTTTTTAGTAACAACAACCAGTGTCATTGCATGTGTGTTCTCTTCAGAGACCACACATGGATCCACCAGTATCATTGCATGTGTGTTCTTTTTACTAACAACAACAAGAGTCATTGAAATGTGTGCTCTCTTCAGAGACCACACATGGATCCACCAGTGTCATTTCATGTGTGTTCTTTTCACAAACCACAGCTAGAGTCATCGCATGTGTGTTCTTCTCACAAACCACATAAGGATATACCAATGTAATTGCATGTCTGTTCTTCTCATGAACCACATATGGATCCACCAGTGTCATTGCATGTGTGCTCTTTTCACAATCCACCCATGGATCCACCTGTGTCATTGCATGTGTGTTCTTTTTAGTAACAACAACCAGAGTCATTTTGCATGTGTGTTCTTTTCACATACCACCTATGGATCCACCAGTGTCATTGCTTGTGTGTTCTTTTCAGTAACAACAACCAGAGTCATTTTGCATGTGTGTTCTTTTCACACACCACATATGGATCCACCAGTATCATTGCATGTGTGTTGTTTTCACTAACAACCACCAGAGTCATTTGGCATTTGTGTTCTTTTCACATACCACATATGGATCCACCAGTGGCATTGAAATGTGTGTTCTCTACAGAGACCACACATGGATCCAACGGTGTCATTGCATGTATGTTCTTTTCACTAACAACAACCAGAGTCATTTTGCATTTGTGTTCTTTTCACATACCACATATGGATCCACCAGTGTCATTGAAATGTGTGTTCTCTACAGAGACCACACAGGGATCCACCAGTGCCATTGCATGTATGTTCTTTTCACTAACAACAACTAGAGTCATTGCATGTGTGTTCTCTTCACAATCCACACATGGATCCACCAGTGTCATTGCATTTGTGTTCTTTTTAGTAACAACAACCAGTGTCATTGCATGTGTGTTCTCTTCAGAGACCACCCATTGATCCACCAGTGTCAATGCATGTGTGTTCTTTTTACTAAAAACAACAAGAGTCATTGAAATGTGTGCTCTCTTCAGAGACCACACATGGATCCACCAGTGTCATTTCATGTGTGTTCTTTTCACCAACCACAAATAGAGTCATTGCATGCGTGTTCTTTTCACATACCACATATGGATCCACCAGAGTCATTGCATGTGTGTTCTTTTCACATACCACATATGATTCCAACAGTGTCATTGCATGTGTGCTCTTTTTAGTAAAAACAACCAGAGTCATTTTGGATGTGTGCTCTTTTCACATACCACACATGGATTCACCAGTGTCATTGCATGTGTGTTCTTTTCAGTAACAACAACCAGAGTCATTTTGCATGTGTGTTCTTTTCACACACCACATATGGATCCACCAGTATCATTGCATGTGTGTTCTTTTTACTAACAACAACCAGATCATTTTGCATTTGTGTTCTTTTCACATACCACATATGGATCCACCAGTGTCATTGAAATGTGTGTTCTCTACAGAGACCACACATGGATCCACCGGTGTCATTGCATGTATGTTCTTTTCACTAACAACAACTGGAGTCATTGCATGTGTGTTCTCTTCACAATCCACACATGGATCCACCAGTGTCATTGCATGTCTGTTCTTTTTAGTAACAACAACCAGTGTCATTGCATGTGTGTTCTCTTCAGAGACCACACATGGATCCACCAGTGTCATTGCATGTGTGTTCTTTTTACTAACAACAACAAGAGTCATTGAAATGTGTGCTCTCTTCAGAGACCACACATGGATCCACCAGTGTCATTGCATGTGTGTTCTTTTCACATACCACATATGGATCCACCAGTGTCATTGCATGTGTGCTCTTTTCACTAACAACAACCAGAGTCATTTTGCATGTGTGTTCTTTTCACATACCACATATGGATCCACTAGTGTCATTGAAATGTGTGTTCTCTACAGAGACCACACATGGATCCACCGGTGTCATTGCATGTATGTTCTTTTCACTAACAACAACTAGAGTCATTGCATGTGTGTTCTCTTCACAATCCACACATGGATCCACCAGTGTCATTGCATGTGTGTTCTTTTCACATACCACATATGGATCCACCAGTGTCATTGCATGTGTGCTCTTTTCACAATCCACCCATGGATCCACCAGTGTCATTGCATGTGTGTTCTTTTTAGTAACAACAACCAGAGTCATTTTGCATGTGTGTTCTTTTCACATACCACCTATGGATCCACCAGTGTCATTGCATGTGTGTTCTTTTCACTAACAACAACCAGAGTCATTGCATGTGTGTTCTTTTCACATACGACATATGGATCCACCAGTGTCATTGAAATGTGTGTTCTCTATAGAGACCACACATGGATCCACCAGTGTCATTGCATGTGTGTTCTTTTTAGTAACAACAACCAGAGTCATTTTGCATGTGTGTTCTTGTCACATACCACCTATGGATCCACCAGTGTCATTGCATGTGTGTTCTTTTCACAATCCACCCATGGATCCACCAGGGTCATTGCATGTGTGTTCTTTTTAGTAACAACAACCAGAGTGATTTTGCATGTGTGCTCTTTTCACATACCACCCATGGATCCACCCGTGTCATTGCTTGTGTGTTCTTTTCAGTAACAACAACCAGAGTCATTTTGCATGTGTGTTCTTTTCACACACCACATATGGATCCACCAGTATCATTGCATGTGTGTTGTTTTCACTAACAACAACCAGAGTCATTTGGCATTTGTGTTCTTTTCACATACCACATATGGATCCACCAGTGGCATTGAAATGTGTGTTCTCTACAGAGACCACACATGGATCCAACGGTGTCATTGCATGTATGTTCTTTTCACTAACAACAACCAGAGTCATTTTGCATTTGTGTTCTTTTCACATACCACATATGGATCCACCAGTGTCATTGAAATGTGTGTTCTCTACAGAGACCACACAGGGATCCACCAGTGCCATTGCATGTATGTTCTTTTCACTAACAACAACTAGAGTCATTGCATGTGTGTTCTCTTCACAATCCACACATGGATCCACCAGTGTCATTGCATTTGTGTTCTTTTTAGTAACAACAACCAGTGTCATTGCATGTGTGTTCTCTTCAGAGACCACCCATTGATCCACCAGTGTCAATGCATGTGTGTTCTTTTTACTAAAAACAACAAGAGTCATTGAAATGTGTGCTCTCTTCAGAGACCACACATGGATCCACCAGTGTCATTTCATGTGTGTTCTTTTCACCAACCACAAATAGAGTCATTGCATGCGTGTTCTTTTCACATACCACATATGGATCCACCAGAGTCATTGCATGTGTGTTCTTTTCACATACCACATATGATTCCAACAGTGTCATTGCATGTGTGCTCTTTTCACAATCCACCCATGGATCCACCAGTGGCATTGCATGTGTGTTCTTTTTAGTAACAACAACCAGAGTCATTTTGCATGTGTGTTCTTTTCACATACCACTTATGGATCCACCAGTGTCATTGCATGTGTGTTCTTTTCACTAACAACAACCAGAGTCATTGCATGTGTGTTATTTTCACATACCACATATGGATCCACCAGTGTCATTGAAATGTGTGTTCTCTACAGAGACCACACATGGATCCACCAGTGTCATTGCATGTGTGTTCTTTTTAGTAACAACAACCATAGTCATTTTGCATGTGTGTTCTTGTCACCTACCACCTATGGATCCACCAGTGTCATTGCATGTGTGTTCTTTTCACAATCCACCCATGGATCTACCAGTGTCATTGCATGTGTGTTCTTTTTAGTAACAACAACCAGAGTCATTTTGCATGTGTGTTCTCTTCACATACCACCTATGGATCCACCAGTGTCATTGCATGTGTGTTCTTTTTAGTAACAACAACCAGAGTCATTGAAATGTGGGTTCTTCTCACATACCACCTATGGATCCACTAGTGTCATTGCATGTGTGTTCATTTCATAATCCACCTATGGATCCACTAATGTCATTGCATGTGTGTTCTTTTTAGTAACAACAACCAGAGTCATTTTGCATGTGTGATCTTTTCACATACCACTCATGGATCCGTCAGTGTCATTGCATGTGTGTTCTTTTCACTAACAACAACCAGAGTCATTTTGCATGTGTGTGCTTTTCACATACCACATATGGATCCACCAGTGTCATTGCATGTGTGCTCTTTTCACTAACAACAACCAGAGTCATTGCATGTGTGTTCTTTTCACATACCACATATGGATACACCGGTGTCATTGAAATGTGTGTTCTCTATAGAGACCACACATGGATCCACCAGTGTCATTGCATGTGTGTTCTTTTCACAATCCACCCATGGATCCACCAGTGTCATTGCATGTGTGTTCTTTTCACTAACAACAACTAGAGTCATTGCATGTGTGTTCTCTTCACAATCCACACATGGATCCACCAGTGTCATTGCATGTGTGTTCTTTTTAGTAACAACAACCAGTGTCATTGCATGTGTGTTCTCTTCAGAGACCACGCATGGATCCACCAGTGTCATTGCATGTGTATTCTTTTTACTAACAACAACAAGAGTCATTGAAATGTGTGCTCTCTTCAGAGACCACACATGGATCCACCAGTGTCATTTCATGTGTGTTCTTTTCACTAACAACAAATAGAGTCATTGCATGTGTGTTCTTTTCACATACCACATATGGATCCACCAGAGTCATTGCATGTGTGTTCTTTTCACATACCACATATGGATCCACCAGTGTCATTGCATGTGTGCTCTTTTCACAATCCACCCATGGATCCACCAGTGTCATTGCATGTGTGTTCTTTTTAGTAACAACAACCAGAGTCATTTTGCATGTGTGTTCTTTTCACATACCACCTATGGATCCACCAGTGTCATTGCATGTGTGTTCTTTTCACTAACAACAACCAGAGTCATTGCATGTGTGTTCTTTTCACATACGACATATGGATCCACCAGTGTCATTGAAATGTGTGTTCTCTACAGAGACCACACATGGATCCACCCGTGTCATTGCATGTGTGTTCTTTTTAGTAACAACAACCAGAGTCATTTTGCATGTGTGTTCTTGTCACATACCACCTATGGCTCCACCAGTGTCATTGCATGTGTGTTCTTTTCACAATCCACCCATGGATCCACCAGGGTCATTGCATGTGTGATCTTTTTAGTAACAACAACCAGAGTGATTTTGCATGTGTGCTCTTTTCACATACCACCCATGGATCCACCCGTGTCATTGCTTGTGTGTTCTTTTCAGTAACAACAACCAGAGTCATTTTGCATGTGTGTTCTTTTCACACACCACATATGGATCCACCAGTATCATTGCATGTGTGTTGTTTTCACTAACAACAACCAGAGTCATTTGGCATTTGTGTTCTTTTCACATACCACATATGGATCCACCAGTGGCATTGAAATGTGTGTTCTCTACAGAGACCACACATGGATCCAACGGTGTCATTGCATGTATGTTCTTTTCACTAACAACAACTGGAGTCATTGCATGGGTGTTGTCTTCACAATCCACACATGGATCCACCAGTGTTATTGCATGTGTGTTCTTTTTAGCAACAACAACCAGTGTCATTGCATGTGTGTTCTTTTTACTAACAACAACAAGAGTCATTGAAATGTGTGCTCTCTTCAGAGACCACACATGGATCCACTAGTGTCATTTAATGTGTGTTATTTTCACTAACAACAAATAGAGTCATTGCATGTGTGTTCTTTTCACATACCACATATGGATCCACTAGAGTCATTGCATGTGTGTTCTTTTCACATACCACATATGGATCCACCAGTGTCATTGCATGTGTGCTCTTTTCACAATCCACCCATGGATCCACCAATGTCATTGCATGTGTGTTCTTTTTAGTAACAACAACCAGAGTCATTTTGCATGTGTGTTCTTTTCACATACCACCTGTGGATCCACCAGTGTCATTGCATGTGTGTTCTTTTCACTAACATCAACCTGAGTCATTGCATGTGTTTTCTTTTCACATACCACATATGGATCCACCAGTGTCATTGAAATATGTGTTCTCTATAGAGACCACACATGGATCCACCAGTGTCATTGCATGTGTGTTCTTTTTAGTAACAACAACCATAGTCATTTTGCATGTGTGTTCCTGTCACATACCACCTATGGATCCACCAGTGTCATTGCATGTGTGTTCTTTTCACAATCCACCCATGGATCCACCAGTGTCATTGCATGTGTGTTCTTTTTAGTAACAACAACCAGAGTCATTTTGCATGTGTGTTCTCTTCACATACAACCTATGGATCCACCAGTGTCATTGCATGTGTGTTCTTTTTAGTAACAACAACCAGAGTCATTGAAATGTGTGTTCTTCTCACATACCACCTATGGATCCACCAATGTCATTGCATGTGTGTTCATTTCATAATCCATCTATGGATCCACCAATGTCATTGCATGTGTGTTCTTTTTAGTAACAACAACCAGAGTCATTTTGGATGTGTGATCTTTTCACATACCACCCATGGATCCACCAGTGTCATTGCATGTGTGTTCTTTTCACTAACAACAACCAGAGTCATTTTGCATGTGTGTTATTTTCACATACCAAATATGGATCCACCAGTGTCATTGCATGTGTGTTCTTTTCACTAACAACAACCAGAGTCATTTTGCATGTGTGTCCTTTTCACATACCACATATGGATCCACCAGTGTCATTGCATGTGTGCTCTTTTCACTAACAACAACCAGAGTCATTTTGCATCTGTGTTCTTTTCACATACCACATATGGATCCACTAGTGTTATTGAAATGTGTGTTCTCTACAGAGACCACACATGGATCCACCGGTGTCATTGCATGTATGTTCTTTTCACTAACAACAACTAGAGTCATTGCATGTGTGTTCTGTTCACAATCCACACATGGATCCACCAGTGTCATTGCATGTGTGTTCTTTTTAGTAACAACAACCAGTGTCATTGCATGTGTGTTCTCTTCAGAGACCACACATGGATCCACCAGTATCATTGCATGTGTGTTCTTTTTACTAACAACAACAAGAGTCATTGAAATGTGTGCTCTCTTCAGAGACCACACATGGATCCACCAGTGTCATTTCATGTGTGTTCTTTTCACAAACCACAGCTAGAGTCATCGCATGTGTGTTCTTCTCACAAACCACATAAGGATACACCAATGTAATTGCATGTCTGTTCTTCTCATGAACCACATATGGATCCACCAGTGTCATTGCATGTGTGCTCTTTTCACAATCCACCCATGGATCCACCTGTGTCATTGCATGTGTGTTCTTTTTAGTAACAACAACCAGAGTCATTTTGCATGTGTGTTCTTTTCACATACCACCTATGGATCCACCAGTGTCATTGCTTGTGTGTTCTTTTCAGTAACAACAACCAGAGTCATTTTGCATGTGTGTTCTTTTCACACACCACATATGGATCCACCAGTATCATTGCATGTGTGTTGTTTTCACTAACAACCACCAGAGTCATTTGGCATTTGTGTTCTTTTCACATACCACATATGGATCCACCAGTGGCATTGAAATGTGTGTTCTCTACAGAGACCACACATGGATCCAACGGTGTCATTGCATGTATGTTCTTTTCACTAACAACAACCAGAGTCATTTTGCATTTGTGTTCTTTTCACATACCACATATGGATCCACCAGTGTCATTGAAATGTGTGTTCTCTACAGAGACCACACAGGGATCCACCAGTGCCATTGCATGTATGTTCTTTTCACTAACAACAACTAGAGTCATTGCATGTGTGTTCTCTTCACAATCCACACATGGATCCACCAGTGTCATTGCATTTGTGTTCTTTTTAGTAACAACAACCAGTGTCATTGCATGTGTGTTCTCTTCAGAGACCACCCATTGATCCACCAGTGTCAATGCATGTGTGTTCTTTTTACTAAAAACAACAAGAGTCATTGAAATGTGTGCTCTCTTCAGAGACCACACATGGATCCACCAGTGTCATTTCATGTGTGTTCTTTTCACCAACCACAAATAGAGTCATTGCATGCGTGTTCTTTTCACATACCACATATGGATCCACCAGAGTCATTGCATGTGTGTTCTTTTCACATACCACATATGATTCCAACAGTGTCATTGCATGTGTGCTCTTTTCACAATCCACCCATGGATCCACCAGTGGCATTGCATGTGTGTTCTTTTTAGTAACAACAACCAGAGTCATTTTGCATGTGTGTTCTTTTCACATACCACTTATGGATCCACCAGTGTCATTGCATGTGTGTTCTTTTCACTAACAACAACCAGAGTCATTGCATGTGTGTTATTTTCACATACCACATATGGATCCACCAGTGTCATTGAAATGTGTGTTCTCTACAGAGACCACACATGGATCCACCAGTGTCATTGCATGTGTGTTCTTTTTAGTAACAACAACCATAGTCATTTTGCATGTGTGTTCTTGTCACCTACCACCTATGGATCCACCAGTGTCATTGCATGTGTGTTCTTTTCACAATCCACCCATGGATCTACCAGTGTCATTGCATGTGTGTTCTTTTTAGTAACAACAACCAGAGTCATTTTGCATGTGTGTTCTCTTCACATACCACCTATGGATCCACCAGTGTCATTGCATGTGTGTTCTTTTTAGTAACAACAACCAGAGTCATTGAAATGTGGGTTCTTCTCACATACCACCTATGGATCCACTAGTGTCATTGCATGTGTGTTCATTTCATAATCCACCTATGGATCCACTAATGTCATTGCATGTGTGTTCTTTTTAGTAACAACAACCAGAGTCATTTTGCATGTGTGATCTTTTCACATACCACTCATGGATCCACCAGTGTCATTGCATGTGTGTTCTTTTCACTAACAACAACCAGAGTCATTTTGCATGTGTGTGCTTTTCACATACCACATATGGATCCACCAGTGTCATTGCATGTGTGCTCTTTTCACTAACAACAACCAGAGTCATTGCATGTGTGTTCTTTTCACATACCACATATGGATACACCGGTGTCATTGAAATGTGTGTTCTCTATAGAGACCACACATGGATCCACCAGTGTCATTGCATGTGTGTTCTTTTCACAATCCACCCATGGATCCACCAGTGTCATTGCATGTGTGTTCTTTTCACTAACAACAACTGGAGTCATTGCATGTGTGTTCTCTTCACAATCCACACATGGATCCACCAGTGTCATTGCATGTGTGTTCTTTTTAGTAACAACAACCAGTGTCATTGCATGTGTGTTCTCTTCAGAGACCACGCATGGATCCACCAGTGTCATTGCATGTGTATTCTTTTTACTAACAACAACAAGAGTCATTGAAATGTGTGCTCTCTTCAGAGACCACACATGGATCCACCAGTGTCATTTCATGTGTGTTCTTTTCACTAACAACAAATAGAGTCATTGCATGTGTGTTCTTTTCACATACCACATATGGATCCACCAGAGTCATTGCATGTGTGTTCTTTTCACATACCACATATGGATCCACCAGTGTCATTGCATGTGTGCTCTTTTCACAATCCACCCATGGATCCACCAGTGTCATTGCATGTGTGTTCTTTTTAGTAACAACAACCAGAGTCATTTTGCATGTGTGTTCTTTTCACATACCACCTATGGATCCACCAGTGTCATTGCATGTGTGTTCTTTTCACTAACAACAACCAGAGTCATTGCATGTGTGTTCTTTTCACATACGACATATGGATCCACCAGTGTCATTGAAATGTGTGTTCTCTACAGAGACCACACATGGATCCACCCGTGTCATTGCATGTGTGTTCTTTTTAGTAACAACAACCAGAGTCATTTTGCATGTGTGTTCTTGTCACATACCACCTATGGATCCACCAGTGTCATTGCATGTGTGTTCTTTTCACAATCCACCCATGGATCCACCAGGGTCATTGCATGTGTGATCTTTTTAGTAACAACAACCAGAGTGATTTTGCATGTGTGCTCTTTTCACATACCACCCATGGATCCACCCGTGTCATTGCTTGTGTGTTCTTTTCAGTAACAACAACCAGAGTCATTTTGCATGTGTGTTCTTTTCACACACCACATATGGATCCACCAGTATCATTGCATGTGTGTTGTTTTCACTAACAACAACCAGAGTCATTTGGCATTTGTGTTCTTTTCACATACCACATATGGATCCACCAGTGGCATTGAAATGTGTGTTCTCTACAGAGACCACACATGGATCCAACGGTGTCATTGCATGTATGTTCTTTTCACTAACAACAACTGGAGTCATTGCATGGGTGTTGTCTTCACAATCCACACATGGATCCACCAGTGTTATTGCATGTGTGTTCTTTTTAGCAACAACAACCAGTGTCATTGCATGTGTGTTCTTTTTACTAACAACAACAAGAGTCATTGAAATGTGTGCTCTCTTCAGAGACCACACATGGATCCACTAGTGTCATTTAATGTGTGTTATTTTCACTAACAACAAATAGAGTCATTGCATGTGTGTTCTTTTCACATACCACATATGGATCCACTAGAGTCATTGCATGTGTGTTCTTTTCACATACCACATATGGATCCACCAGTGTCATTGCATGTGTGCTCTTTTCACAATCCACCCATGGATCCACCAATGTCATTGCATGTGTGTTCTTTTTAGTAACAACAACCAGAGTCATTTTGCATGTGTGTTCTTTTCACATACCACCTGTGGATCCACCAGTGTCATTGCATCTGTGTTCTTTTCACTAACATCAACCTGAGTCATTGCATGTGTTTTCTTTTCACATACCACATATGGATCCACCAGTGTCATTGAAATATGTGTTCTCTATAGAGACCACACATGGATCCACCAGTGTCATTGCATGTGTGTTCTTTTTAGTAACAACAACCATAGTCATTTTGCATGTGTGTTCCTGTCACATACCACCTATGGATCCACCAGTGTCATTGCATGTGTGTTCTTTTCACAATCCACCCATGGATCCACCAGTGTCATTGCATGTGTGTTCTTTTTAGTAACAACAACCAGAGTCATTTTGCATGTGTGTTCTCTTCACATACAACCTATGGATCCACCAGTGTCATTGCATGTGTGTTCTTTTTAGTAACAACAACCAGAGTCATTGAAATGTGTGTTCTTCTCACATACCACCTATGGATCCACCAATGTCATTGCATGTGTGTTCATTTCATAATCCATCTATGGATCCACCAATGTCATTGCATGTGTGTTCTTTTTAGTAACAACAACCAGAGTCATTTTGGATGTGTGATCTTTTCACATACCACCCATGGATCCACCAGTGTCATTGCATGTGTGTTCTTTTCACTAACAACAACCAGAGTCATTTTGCATGTGTGTTATTTTCACATACCAAATATGGATCCACCAGTGTCATTGCATGTGTGTTCTTTTCACTAACAACAACCAGAGTCATTTTGCATGTGTGTCCTTTTCACATACCACATATGGATCCACCAGTGTCATTGCATGTGTGCTCTTTTCACTAACAACAACCAGAGTCATTTTGCATCTGTGTTCTTTTCACATACCACATATGGATCCACTAGTGTTATTGAAATGTGTGTTCTCTACAGAGACCACACATGGATCCACCGGTGTCATTGCATGTATGTTCTTTTCACTAACAACAACTAGAGTCATTGCATGTGTGTTCTGTTCACAATCCACACATGGATCCACCAGTGTCATTGCATGTGTGTTCTTTTTAGTAACAACAACCAGTGTCATTGCATGTGTGTTCTCTTCAGAGACCACACATGGATCCACCAGTATCATTGCATGTGTGTTCTTTTTACTAACAACAACAAGAGTCATTGAAATGTGTGCTCTCTTCAGAGACCACACATGGATCCACCAGTGTCATTTCATGTGTGTTCTTTTCACAAACCACAGCTAGAGTCATCGCATGTGTGTTCTTCTCACAAACCACATAAGGATACACCAATGTAATTGCATGTCTGTTCTTCTCATGAACCACATATGGATCCACCAGTGTCATTGCATGTGTGCTCTTTTCACAATCCACCCATGGATCCACCAGTGTCATTGCATGTGTGTTCTTTTTAGTAACAACAACCAGAGTCATTTTGCATGTGTGTTCTTTTCACATACCACGTATGGATCCACCAGTTTCATTGCATGTGTGTTCTTTTCACTAACAACAACCAGAGTCATTGCATGTGTGTTCTTTTCACATACCACATATGGATCCACCAGTGTCATTGAAATGTGTGTTCCCATAGAGACCACACATGGATCCACCAGTGTAATTGCATGTGTGTTCTTTTTAGTAACAACAAACAGAGTCATTTTGCATGTGTGTTCTTTTCACATACCACCTATGGATCCACCAGTGTCATTGCATGTGTGTTCTTTTCACAATCCACCCATGGATCCACCAGAGTCATTGCATGTGTGTTCTTTTTAGTAACAACAACCAGAGTCATTTTGCATGTGTGCTCTTTTCACTTACCACCTATGGATCCACCAGTGTCATTGCATGTGTGTTCTTTTCACAATCCACCCATGGATCCACCAGAGTCATTGTATGTGTGTTCTTTTTAGTAACAACAACCAGAGTCATTTTGGATGTGTGCTCTTTTCACATACCACACATGGATTCACCAGTGTCATTGCATGTGTGTTCTTTTCAGTAACAACAACCAGAGTCATTTTGCATGTGTGTTCTTTTCACACACCACATATGGATCCACCAGTATCATTGCATGTGTGTTCTTTTTACTAACAACAACTAGATCATTTTGCATTTGTGTTCTTTTCACATACCACATATGGATCCACCAGTGTCATTGAAATGTGTGTTCTCTACAAAGACCACACATGGATCCACCGGTGTCATTGCATGTATGTTCTTTTCACTAACAACAACTGGAGTCATTGCATGTGTGTTCTCTTCACAATCCACACATGGATCCACCAGTGTCATTGCATGTCTGTTCTTTTTAGTAACAACAACCAGTGTCATTGCATGTGTGTTCTCTTCAGAGACCACACATGGATCCACCAGTGTCATTGCATGTGTGTTCTTTTTACTAACAACAACAAGAGTCATTGAAATGTGTGCTCTCTTCAGAGACCACACATGGATCCACCAGTGTCATTGCATGTGTGTTCTTTTCACTAACAAGAACCAGAGTCATGGCATGTGTGTTCTTTTCACATACCACATATGGATCCACCAGTGTCATTGCATGTGTGCTCTTTTCACTAACAACAACCAGAGTCATTTTGCATGTGTGTTCTTTTCACATACCACATATGGATCCACTAGTGTCATTGAAATGTGTGTTCTCTACAGAGACCACACATGGATCCACCGGTGTCATTGCATGTATGTTCTTTTCACTAACAACATCTAGAGTCATTGCATGTGTGTTCTCTTCACAATCCACACATGGATCCACCAGTGTCATTGCATGTGTGTTCTTTTTAGAAACAACAACCAGTGTCATTGCATATGTGTTCTCTTCAGAGACCACACATGGATCCACCAGTGTCATTGCATGTGTGTTCTTTTTAGTAACAACAACCAGAGTCATTGAAATCTGTGTTCTTCTCACATACCACCTATGGATCCACCAGTGTCATTGCATGTGTGTTCTTTTCACTAACAACAACCAGAGTCATTGCATGTGTGTTCTTTTTAGTAACAACAACCAGAGTCATTTTGCATGTGTGTTCTTTTCACATACCACCTGTGGATCCACCAGTGTTATTGCATGTGTGTTCTTTTCACAATCCACCCATCGATCCACCAGAGTCATTGCATCTGTGTTCTTTTTAGTAACAACAACCAGAGTCATTTTACATGTGTGCTCTTTTCACATACCACCCATGGATCCACCAGTGTCATTGCATGTGTGTTCTTTTCACTAACAACAACCAGAGTCATTTTGCATGTGTGTTATTTTCACATACCAAATATGGATCCACCAGTGTCATTGCATGTGTGTTCTTTTCACTAACAACAACCAGAGTCATTTTGCATGTGTGTCCTTTTCACATACCACATATGGATCCACCAGTGTCATTGCATGTGTGCTCTTTTCACTAACAACAACCAGAGTCATTTTGCATCTGTGTTCTTTTCACATACCACATATGGATCCACTAGTGTTATTGAAATGTGTGTTCTCTACAGAGACCACACATGGATCCACCGGTGTCATTGCATGTATGTTCTTTTCACTAACAACAACTAGAGTCATTGCATGTGTGTTCTGTTCACAATCCACACATGGATCCACCAGTGTCATTGCATGTGTGTTCTTTTTAGTAACAACAACCAGTGTCATTGCATGTGTGTTCTCTTCAGAGACCACACATGGATCCACCAGTATCATTGCATGTGTGTTCTTTTTACTAACAACAACAAGAGTCATTGAAATGTGTGCTCTCTTCAGAGACCACACATGGATCCACCAGTGTCATTTCATGTGTGTTCTTTTCACAAACCACAGCTAGAGTCATCGCATGTGTGTTCTTCTCACAAACCACATAAGGATACACCAATGTAATTGCATGTCTGTTCTTCTCATGAACCACATATGGATCCACCAGTGTCATTGCATGTGTGCTCTTTTCACAATCCACCCATGGATCCACCAGTGTCATTGCATGTGTGTTCTTTTTAGTAACAACAACCAGAGTCATTTTGCATGTGTGTTCTTTTCACATACCACGTATGGATCCACCAGTTTCATTGCATGTGTGTTCTTTTCACTAACAACAACCAGAGTCATTGCATGTGTGTTCTTTTCACATACCACATATGGATCCACCAGTGTCATTGAAATGTGTGTTCCCATAGAGACCACACATGGATCCACCAGTGTAATTGCATGTGTGTTCTTTTTAGTAACAACAAACAGAGTCATTTTGCATGTGTGTTCTTTTCACATACCACCTATGGATCCACCAGTGTCATTGCATGTGTGTTCTTTTCACAATCCACCCATGGATCCACCAGAGTCATTGCATGTGTGTTCTTTTTAGTAACAACAACCAGAGTCATTTTGCATGTGTGCTCTTTTCACTTACCACCTATGGATCCACCAGTGTCATTGCATGTGTGTTCTTTTCACAATCCACCCATGGATCCACCAGAGTCATTGTATGTGTGTTCTTTTTAGTAACAACAACCAGAGTCATTTTGGATGTGTGCTCTTTTCACATACCACACATGGATTCACCAGTGTCATTGCATGTGTGTTCTTTTCAGTAACAACAACCAGAGTCATTTTGCATGTGTGTTCTTTTCACACACCACATATGGATCCACCAGTATCATTGCATGTGTGTTCTTTTTACTAACAACAACTAGATCATTTTGCATTTGTGTTCTTTTCACATACCACATATGGATCCACCAGTGTCATTGAAATGTGTGTTCTCTACAAAGACCACACATGGATCCACCGGTGTCATTGCATGTATGTTCTTTTCACTAACAACAACTGGAGTCATTGCATGTGTGTTCTCTTCACAATCCACACATGGATCCACCAGTGTCATTGCATGTCTGTTCTTTTTAGTAACAACAACCAGTGTCATTGCATGTGTGTTCTCTTCAGAGACCACACATGGATCCACCAGTGTCATTGCATGTGTGTTCTTTTTACTAACAACAACAAGAGTCATTGAAATGTGTGCTCTCTTCAGAGACCACACATGGATCCACCAGTGTCATTGCATGTGTGTTCTTTTCACTAACAAGAACCAGAGTCATGGCATGTGTGTTCTTTTCACATACCACATATGGATCCACCAGTGTCATTGCATGTGTGCTCTTTTCACTAACAACAACCAGAGTCATTTTGCATGTGTGTTCTTTTCACATACCACATATGGATCCACTAGTGTCATTGAAATGTGTGTTCTCTACAGAGACCACACATGGATCCACCGGTGTCATTGCATGTATGTTCTTTTCACTAACAACATCTAGAGTCATTGCATGTGTGTTCTCTTCACAATCCACACATGGATCCACCAGTGTCATTGCATGTGTGTTCTTTTTAGAAACAACAACCAGTGTCATTGCATATGTGTTCTCTTCAGAGACCACACATGGATCCACCAGTGTCATTGCATGTGTGTTCTTTTTAGTAACAACAACCAGAGTCATTGAAATCTGTGTTCTTCTCACATACCACCTATGGATCCACCAGTGTCATTGCATGTGTGTTCTTTTCACTAACAACAACCAGAGTCATTGCATGTGTGTTCTTTTTAGTAACAACAACCAGAGTCATTTTGCATGTGTGTTCTTTTCACATACCACCTGTGGATCCACCAGTGTTATTGCATGTGTGTTCTTTTCACAATCCACCCATCGATCCACCAGAGTCATTGCATCTGTGTTCTTTTTAGTAACAACAACCAGAGTCATTTTACATGTGTGCTCTTTTCACATACCACCCATGGATCCACCAGTGTCATTGCATGTGTGTTCTTTTCAGTAACAACAACCAGAGTCATTTTGCATGTGTGTTCTTTTCACACACCACATATGGATCCACCAGTATCATTGCATGTATGTTCTTTTCACTAACAACAACCAGAGTCATTTTGCATTTGTGTTCTTTTCACATACCACATATGGATCCACCAGTGTCATTGAAATGTGTGTTCTCTACAGAGACCACACAGGGATCCACCAGTGCCATTGCATGTATGTTCTTTTCACTAACAACAACTAGAGTCATTGCATGTGTGTTCTCTTCACAATCCACACATGGATCCACCAGTGTCATTGCATTTGTGTTCTTTTTAGTAACAACAACCAGTGTCATTGCATGTGTGTTCTCTTCAGAGACCACCCATTGATCCACCAGTGTCATTGCATGTGTGTTCTTTTTACTAAAAACAACAAGAGTCATTGAAATGTGTGCTCTCTTCAGAGACCACACATGGATCCACCAGTGTCATTTCATGTGTGTTCTTTTCACCAACACCAAATAGAGTCATTGCATGCGTGTTCTTCACATACCACATATGGATCCACCAGAGTCATTGCATGTGTGTTCTTTTCACATACCACATATGATTCCACCAGTGTCATTGCATGTGTGCTCTTTTCACAATCCACCCATGGATCCACCAGTGGCATTGCATGTGTGTTCTTTTTAGTAACAACAACCAGAGTCATTTTGCATGTGTGTTCTTTTCACATACCACTTATGGATCCACCAGTGTCATTGCATGTGTGTTCTTTTCACTAACAACAACCAGAGTCATTGCATGTGTGTTATTTTCACATACCACATATGGATCCACCAGTGTCATTGAAATGTGTGTTCTCTACAGAGACCACACATGGATCCACCAGTGTCATTGCATGTGTGTTCTTTTTAGTAACAACAACCAGAGTCATTTTGCATGTGTGTTCTCTTCACATACCACCTATGGATCCACCAGTGTCATTGCATGTGTGTTCTTTTTAGTAACAACAACCAGAGTCATTGAAATGTGGGTTCTTCTCACATACCACCTATGGATCCACTAGTGTCATTGCATGTGTGTTCATTTCATAATCCACCTATGGATCCACTAGTGTCATTGCATGTGTGTTCTTTTTAGTAACAACAACCAGAGTCATTTTGCATGTGTGATCTTTTCACATACCACTCATGGATCCACCAGTGTCATTGCATGTGTGTTCTTTTCACTAACAACAACCAGAGTCATTTTGCATGTGTGTTCTTTTCACATACCACATGTGGATCCACCAGTGTCATTGCATGTGTGCTCTTTTCACTAACAACAACCAGAGTAATTTTGCATCTGTGTTCTTTTCACATACCACATATGGATCCACTAGTGTTATTGAAATGTGTGTTCTCTACAGGGACCACACATGGATCCACCTATGTCATTGCATGTATGTTCTTTTCACTAACAACAACTGGAGTCATTGCATGTGTGTTCTGTTCACAATCCACACATGGATCCACCAGTGCCATTGCATGTGTGTTCTTTTTAGTAACAACAACCAGTGTCATTGCATGTGTGTTCTCTTCAGAGACCACACATGGATCCACCAGTGTCATTGCATGTGTGTTCTTTTTACTAACAACAACAAGAGTCATTGAAATGTGTGCTCTCTTCAGAGACCACACATGGATCCACCAATGTCATTGCATGTGTGTTCTTTTCACTAACAACCAGAGTCATTGCATGTGTGTTCTTTTCACATACCACATATGGATCCACCAGTGTCATTGCATGTGTGCTCTTTTCACTAACAACAACCAGAGTCATTTTGCATGTGTGTTCTTTTCACATACCACATATGGATCCACTAGTGTCATTGAAATGTGTGTTCTCTACAGAGACCACACATGGATCCACCGGTGTCATTGCACGCATGTTCTTTTCACTAACAACAACTGGAGTCATTGCATGTGTGTTCTCTTCACAATCCACACATGGATCCACCAGTGTCATTGCATGTGTGTTCTTTTTAGTAACAACAACCAGTGTCATTGCATGTGTGTTCTCTTCAGAGACCACGCATGGATCCACCAGTGTCATTGCATGTGTATTCTTTTTACTAACAACAACAAGAGTCATTGAAATGTGTGCTCTCTTCAGAGACCACACATGGATCCACCAGTGTCATTTCATGTGTGTTCTTTTCACTAACAACAAATAGAGTCATTGCATGTGTGTTCTTTTCACATACCACATATGGATCCACCAGAGTCATTGCATGTGTGTTCTTTTCACATACCACATATGGATCCACCAGTGTCATTGCATGTGTGCTCTTTTCACAATCCACCCATGGATCCACCAGTGGCATTGCATGTGTGTTCTTTTTAGTAACAACAACCAGAGTCATTTTGCATGTGTGTTCTTTTCACATACCACTTATGGATCCACCAGTGTCATTGCATGTGTGTTCTTTTCACTAACAACAACCAGAGTCATTGCATGTGTGTTATTTTCACATACCACATATGGATCCACCAGTGTCATTGAAATGTGTGTTCTCTACAGAGACCACACATGGATCCACCAGTGTCATTGCATGTGTGTTCTTTTTAGTAACAACAACCAGAGTCATTTTGCATGTGTGTTCTCTTCACATACCACCTATGGATCCACCAGTGTCATTGCATGTGTGTTCTTTTTAGTAACAACAACCAGAGTCATTGAAATGTGGGTTCTTCTCACATACCACCTATGGATCCACTAGTGTCATTGCATGTGTGTTCATTTCATAATCCACCTATGGATCCACTAGTGTCATTGCATGTGTGTTCTTTTTAGTAACAACAACCAGAGTCATTTTGCATGTGTGATCTTTTCACATACCACTCATGGATCCACCAGTGTCATTGCATGTGTGTTCTTTTCACTAACAACAACCAGAGTCATTTTGCATGTGTGTTCTTTTCACATACCACATGTGGATCCACCAGTGTCATTGCATGTGTGCTCTTTTCACTAACAACAACCAGAGTAATTTTGCATCTGTGTTCTTTTCACATACCACATATGGATCCACTAGTGTTATTGAAATGTGTGTTCTCTACAGGGACCACACATGGATCCACCTATGTCATTGCATGTATGTTATTTTCACTAACAACAACTGGAGTCATTGCATGTGTGTTCTGTTCACAATCCACACATGGATCCACCAGTGCCATTGCATGTGTGTTCTTTTTAGTAACAACAACCAGTGTCATTGCATGTGTGTTCTCTTCAGAGACCACACATGGATCCACCAGTGTCATTGCATGTGTGTTCTTTTTACTAACAACAACAAGAGTCATTGAAATGTGTGCTCTCTTCAGAGACCACACATGGATCCACCAATGTCATTGCATGTGTGTTCTTTTCACTAACAACCAGAGTCATTGCATGTGTGTTCTTTTCACATACCACATATGGATCCACCAGTGTCATTGCATGTGTGCTCTTTTCACTAACAACAACCAGAGTCATTTTGCATGTGTGTTCTTTTCACATACCACATATGGATCCACTAGTGTCATTGAAATGTGTGTTCTCTACAGAGACCACACATGGATCCACCGGTGTCATTGCACGCATGTTCTTTTCACTAACAACAACTGGAGTCATTGCATGTGTGTTCTCTTCACAATCCACACATGGATCCACCAGTGTCATTGCATGTGTGTTCTTTTTAGTAACAACAACCAGTGTCATTGCATGTGTGTTCTCTTCAGAGACCACGCATGGATCCACCAGTGTCATTGCATGTGTATTCTTTTTACTAACAACAACAAGAGTCATTGAAATGTGTGCTCTCTTCAGAGACCACACATGGATCCACCAGTGTCATTTCATGTGTGTTCTTTTCACTAACAACAAATAGAGTCATTGCATGTGTGTTCTTTTCACATACCACATATGGATCCACCAGAGTCATTGCATGTGTGTTCTTTTCACATACCACATATGGATCCACCAGTGTCATTGCATGTGTGCTCTTTTCACAATCCACCCATGGATCCACCAGTGTCATTGCATGTGTGTTCTTTTTAGTAACAACAACCAGAGTCATTTTGCATGTGTGTTCTTTTCACATACCACCTATGGATCCACCAGTGTCATTGCATGTGTGTTCTTTTCACTAACAACAACCAGAGTCATTGCATGTGTGTTCTTTTCACATACGACATATGGATCCACCAGTGTCATTGAAATGTGTGTTCTCTACAGAGACCACACATGGATCCACCAGTGTCATTGCATGTGTGTTCTTTTTAGTAACAACAACCAGAGTCATTTTGCATGTGTGTTCTTGTCACATACCACCTATGCATCCACCAGTGTCATTGCATGTGTGTTCTTTTCACAATCCACCATGGATCCACCAGGGTCATTGCATGTGTGTTCTTTTTAGTAACAACAACCAGAGTCATTTTGCATGTGTGCTCTTTTCACATACCACCCATGGATCCACCCGTGTCATTGCTTGTGTGTTCTTTTCAGTAACAACAACTAGAGTCATTTTGCATGTGTGTTCTTTTCACACACCACATATGGATCCACCAGTATCATTGCATGTGTGTTGTTTTCACTAACAACAACCAGAGTCATTTGGCATTTGTGTTCTTTTCACATACCACATATGGATCCACCAGTGGCATTGAAATGTGTGTTCTCTACAGAGACAACACATGGATCCAACGGTGTCATTGCATGTATGTTCTTTTCACTAACAACAACTGGAGTCATTGCATGGGTGTTCTCTTCACAATCCACACATGGATCCACCAGTGTTATTGCATGTGTGTTCTTTTTAGCAACAACAACCAGTGTCATTGCATGTGTGTTCTTTTTACTAACAACAACAAGAGTCATTGAAATGTGTGCTCTCTTCAGAGACCACACATGGATCTACTAGTGTCATTTCATGTGTGTTATTTTCACTAACAACAAATAGAGTCATTGCATGTGTGTTCTTTTCACATACCACATATGGATCCACTAGAGTCATTGCATGTGTGTTCTTTTCACATACCACATATGGATCCACTAGTGTCATTGCATGTGTGCTCTTTTCACAATCCACCCATGGATCCACCAATGTCATTGCATGTGTGTTCTTTTTAGTAACAACAACCAGAGTCATTTTGCATGTGTGTTCTTTTCACATACCACCTGTGGATCCACCAGTGTCATTGCATGTGTGTTCTTTTCACTAACATCAACCTGAGTCATTGCATGTGTTTTCTTTTCACATACCACATATGGATCCACCAGTGTCATTGAAATATGTGTTCTCTATAGAGACCACACATGGATCCACCAGTGTCATTGCACGTGTCTTCTTTTTAGTAACAACAACCATAGTCATTTTGCATGTGTGTTCCTGTCACATACCACCTATGGATCCACCAGTGTCATTGCATGTGTGTTCTTTTCACAATCCACCCATGGATCCACCAGTGTCATTGCATGTGTGTTCTTTTTAGTAACAACAACCAGAGTCATTTTGCATGTGTGTTCTCTTCACATACAACCTATGGATCCACCAGTGTCATTGCATGTGTGTTCTTTTTAGTAACAACAACCAGAGTCATTGAAATGTGTGTTCTTCTCACATACCACCTATGGATCCACCAATGTCATTGCATGTGTGTTCATTTCATAATCCATCTATGGATCCACCAATGTCATTGCATGTGTGTTCTTTTTAGTAACAACAACCAGAGTCATTTTGGATGTGTGATCTTTTCACATACCACCCATGGATCCACCAGTGTCATTGCATGTGTGTTCTTTTCACTAACAACAACCAGAGTCATTTTGCATGTGTGTTATTTTCACATACCAAATATGGATCCACCAGTGTCATTGCATGTGTGTTCTTTTCACTAACAACAACCAGAGTCATTTTGCATGTGTGTTCTTTTCACATACCACATATGGATCCACCAGTGTCATTGCATGTGTGCTCTTTTCACTAACAACAACCAGAGTCATTTTGCATCTGTGTTCTTTTCACATACCACATATGGATCCACTAGTGTTATTGAAATGTGTGTTCTCTACAGAGACCACACATGGATCCACCGGTGTCATTGCATGTATGTTCTTTTCACTAACAACAACTAGAGTCATTGCATGTGTGTTCTGTTCACAATCCACACATGGATCCACCAGTGTCATTGCATGTGTGTTCTTTTTAGTAACAACAACCAGTGTCATTGCATGTGTGTTCTCTTTAGAGACCACACATGGATCCACCAGTATCATTGCATGTGTGTTCTTTTTACTAACAACAACAAGAGTCATTGAAATGTGTGCTCTCTTCAGAGACCACACATGGATCCACCAGTGTCATTTCATGTGTGTTCTTTTCACAAACCACAGCTAGAGTCATCGCATGTGTGTTCTTCTCACAAACCACATCAGGATACACCAATGTAATTGCATGTCTGTTCTTCTCATGAACCACATATGTATCCACCAGTGTCATTGCATGTGTGCTCTTTTCACAATCCACCCATGGATCCAGCAGTGTCATTGCATGTGTGTTCTTTTTAGTAACAACAACCAGAGTCATTTTGCATGTGTGTTCTTTTCACATACCACGTATGGATCCACCAGTGTCATTGCATGTGTGTTCTTTTCACTAACAACAACCAGAGTCATTGCATGTATGTTCTTTTCACATACCACATATGGATCCACCAGTGTCATTGAAATGTGTGTTCCCATAGAGACCACACATGGATCCACCAGTGTAATTGCATGTGTGTTCTTTTTAGTAACAACAAACAGAGTCATTTTGCATGTGTGTTCTTTTCACATACCACCTATGGATCCACCAGTGTCATTGCATGTGTGTTCTTTTCACAATCCACCCTTGGATCCACCAGAGTCATTGCATGTGTGTTCTTTTTAGTAACAACAACCAGAGTCATTTTGCATGTGTGCTCTTTTCACTTACCACCTATGGATCCACCAGTGTCATTGCATGTGTGTTCTTTTCACAATCCACCCATGGATCCACCAGAGTCATTGTATGTGTGTTCTTTTTACTAACAACAACAAGAGTCATTGAAATGTGTGCTCTCTTCAGAGACCACACATGGATCCACTAGTGTCATTTCATGTGTGTTATTTTCACTAACAACAAATAGAGTCATTGCATGTGTGTTCTTTTCACATACCACATATGGATCCACTTGAGTCATTGCATGTGTGTTCTTTTCACATACCACATATGGATCCACCAGTGTCATTGCATGTGTGCTCTTTTCACAATCCACCCATGGATCCACCAATGTCATTGCATGTGTGTTCTTTTTAGTAACAACAACCAGCGTCATTTTGCATGTGTGTTCTTTTCACATACCACCTGTGGATCCACCAGTGTCATTGCATGTGTGTTCTTTTCACTAACATCAACCTGAGTCATTGCATGTGTTTTCTTTTCACATACCACATATGGATCCACCAGTGTCATTGAAATATGTGTTCTCTATAGAGACCACACATGGATCCACCAGTGTCATTGCATGTGTGTTCTTTTTAGTAACAACAACCATAGTCATTTTGCATGTGTGTTCCTGTCACATACCACCTATGGATCCACCAGTGTCATTGCATGTGTGTTCTTTTCACAATCCACCCATGGATCCACCAGTGTCATTGCATGTGTGTTCTTTTTAGTAACAACAACCAGAGTCATTTTGCATGTGTGTTCTCTTCACATACAACCTATGGATCCACCAGTGTCATTGCATGTGTGTTCTTTTTAGTAACAACAACCAGAGTCATTGAAATGTGTGTTCTTCTCACATACCACCTATGGATCCACCAATGTCATTGCATGTGTGTTCATTTCATAATCCATCTATGGATCCACCAATGTCATTGCATGTGTGTTCTTTTTAGTAACAACAACCAGAGTCATTTTGGATGTGTGATCTTTTCACATACCACCCATGGATCCACCAGTGTCATTGCATGTGTGTTCTTTTCACTAACAACAACCAGAGTCATTTTGCATGTGTGTTATTTTCACATACCAAATATGGATCCACCAGTGTCATTGCATGTGTGTTCTTTTCACTAACAACAACCAGAGTCATTTTGCATGTGTGTTCTTTTCACATACCACATATGGATCCACCAGTGTCATTGCATGTGTGCTCTTTTCACTAACAACAACCAGAGTCATTTTGCATCTGTGTTCTTTTCACATACCACATATGTATCCACTAGTGTTATTGAAATGTGTGTTCTCTACAGAGGACACATGGATCCACCGGTGTCATTGCATGTATGTTCTTTTCACTAACAACAACTAGAGTCATTGCATGTGTGTTCTGTTCACAATCCACACATGGATGCCCCAGAGTCATTGCATGTGTGTTCTTTTTAGTAACAACAACCAGTGTCATTGCATGTGTGTTCTCTTCAGAGACCACACATGGATCTACCAGTATCATTGCATGTGTGTTCTTTTTACTAACAACAACAAGAGTCATTGAAATGTGTGCTCTCTTTAGAGACCACACATGGATCCACCAGTGTCATTTCATGTGTGTTCTTTTCACAAACCACAGCTAGAGTCATCGCATGTGTGTTCTTCTCACAAACCACATAAGGATACACCAATGTAATTGCATGTCCGTTCTTCTCATGAACCACATATGGATCCACCAGTGTCATTGCATGTGTGCTCTTTTCACAATCCACCCATGGATCCACCAGTGTCATTGCATGTGTGTTCTTTTTAGTAACAACAACCAGAGTCATTTTCCATGTGTGTTCTTTTCACATACCACATATGGATCCAGCAGTGTCATTGCATGTGTGCTCTTTTCACTAACAACAACTAGAGTCATTTTGCATGTGTGTTCTTTTCACATACCACATATGGATCCACCAGTGTCATTGAAATGTGTGTTCTCTACAGAGACCACACATGGATCCACCAGTGTCATTGCATGTGTGTTCTTTTTAGTAACAACAACCAGAGTCATTTTGCATGTGTGTTCTTTTCACATACCACCTATGGATCCACCAGTGTCATTGCATGTGTGTTCTTTTTAGTAGCAAGAACCAGTGTCATTGGATGTGTGTTCTCTTCAGAGACCACACATGGATCCACCAGTGTCATTGCATGTGTGTTCTTTTTACTAACAACAACAAGAGTCATTGAAATGTGTGCTCTCTTCAGAGACCACACATGGATCCACCAGTGTCATTTCATGTGTGTTCTTTTCACTAACAACAACCAGAGTCATTGCATGTGTGTTCTTTTCACATACCACATATGGATCCACCAGTGTCATTGCATGTGTGCTCTTGCCACATACCACCTATGGATCCACCAGTGTCATTGCATGTGTGTTCTTTTCACAATCCACCCATGGATCCACCAGTGTCATTGCATGTGTGTTCTTTTAAGTAACAACAACCAGAGTCATTTTGCATGTGTGCTCTTTTCCAATACCACCCATGGATCCACTAGTGTCATTGCATGTGTGTTCTTTTCACTAACAACAAACAGAGTCATTTTGCATGTGTGTTCTTTTCACATACCACATATGGATCCACCAGTGTCATTGCATGTATGCTCTTTTTACTAACAACAACCAGAGTCATTTTTCATGTGTGTTCCTTTCACATACCACATATGGATCCACCAGTGTCATTGAAATGTGTGTTCTCTACAGAGAACACACAGGGATCCACCAGTGTCATTGCATGTCTGTTCTTTTCACTAACAACAACTGGAGTCATTGCATGTGTGTTCTCTTCACAATCCACACATGGATCCACCAGTGTCATTGCATGTGTGTTCTTTTTAGTAACAACAACCAGTGTCATTACATGTGTGTTCTCTTCAGAGACAACACATGGATCCACCAGTGTCATTGCATGTCTGTTCTTTTTACTATCAACAACAAGAGTCATTGAAATGTGTGCTCTCTTTAGAGACCAAAGAAGGATCCACCAGTGTCATTGCATGTGTGTTCTTTTCACTAACAACAACCAGAGTCATTGCATGTGTGTTCTTTTCACATACCACATATGGATCCACCAGTGTCATTGCATGTGTACTCTTTTCACTAACAACAACTAGAGTCATTTTGCATGTGTGTTCTTTTCACATACCACATATGGATCCACTAGTGTCATTGAAATGTGTGTTCTCTATAGAGACCACACATGGATCGACCGGTGTCATTGCATGTATGTTCTTTTCACTAACAACAACTGGAGTCATTGCATGTGTGTTCTCTTCACAATCCACACATGGATCCACCAGTGTCATTGCATGTGTGTTCTTTTTAGTAACAACAACCAGTGTCATTGCATGTGTGTTCTCTTCAGAGACCACACATGGATCCACCAGTGTCATTGCATTTGTGTTCTTTTTACTAACAACAACAAGAGTCATTGAAATTTGTGCTCTCTTCAGAGACCACACATGGATCCATCAGTGTCATTGCATGTGTGTTCTTTTCACTAACAACAACCAGAGTCATTGCATGTGTGTTCTTTTCACATACGACATATGGATCCACCAGTGTCATTGCATGTGTGCTCTTTTCACAATCCACCCATGGATCCACCAGTGTCATTGCATGTGTGTTCTTTTTAGTAACAACCAGAGTCATTTTGCATGTGTGCTCTTTTCACATACCACCCATGGATCCACTAGTGTCATTGCATGTGTGTTCTTTTCACTAACAACAACCAGAGTCATTTTGCATGTGTGTTCTTTTCACACACCACATATGGATCCACCAGTATCAATGCATGTGTGTTCTTTTCACTAACAACAACCAGAGTCATTTTGCATTTGTGTTCTTTTCACATACCACATATGGATCCACCAGTGTCATTGAAATGTGTGTTCTCTACAAAGACCACACATGGATCCACCGGTGTCATTGCATGTATGTTCTTTTCACTAACAACAACTGGAGTCATTGCATGTGTGTTCTCTTCACAATCCACACATGGATCCACCAGTGTCATTGCATGTGTGTTCTTTTTAGTAACAACAACCAGTGTCATTTCATGTGTGTTCTTTTTACTAACAACAACAAGAGTCATTGAAATGTGTGCCCTCTTCAGAGACCACACATGGATCCACCAGTGTCATTTCATGTGTGTTCTTTTCACTAACAACAAATAGAGTCATTGCATGTGTGTTCTTTTCACATACCACATATGGATCCACCAGAGTCATTGCATGTGTGTTCTTTTCACATACCACATATGGATCCACCAGTGTCATTGCATGTGTGCTCTTTTCACAATCCACCAGTCTCATTGCATGTGTGTTCTTTTTAGTAACAACAAGCAGAGTCATTTTGCATGTGTGTTATTTTCACATACCACCTATGGATCCACCAGTGTCATTGCATGTGTGTTCTTTTCACTAACAACAACCAGAGTCATTGCATGTGTGTTCTTTTCACATACCACATATGGATCCACAAGTGTCATTGAAATGTGTGTTCTCTACAGAGACCACACATGGATCCACCAGTGTCATTGCATGTGAGTTCTTTTTAGTAACAAGAACCAGAGTCATTTTGCATGTGTGTTCTTGTCACATACCACCTATGGATCCACCAGTGTCATTGCATGTGTGTTCTTTTCACAATCCACCCATGGATCCACCAGTGTCATTGCATGTGTGTTCTTTTTAGAACAACAACCAGAGTCATTTTGCATGTGTGTTCTCTTCACATACCACCTATGGATCCACCAGTGTCATTGCATGTGTGTTCTTTTTAGTAACAACAACCAGAGTCATTGAAATGTGTGTTCTTCTCACATACCACCTATGGATCCACCAGTGTCATTGCATTTGTGTTCTTTTTAGTAACAACAACCAGAGTCATTGAAATGTGTGTTCTTTTCACATACCACATATGGATCCACTAGTGTCATTGAAATGTGTGTTCTCTACAGAGACCACACATGGATCCACCGGTGTCATTGCATGTATGTTCTTTTCATTAACAACAACTGGAGTCATTGCATGTGTGTTCTCTTCACAATCCACACATGGATCCACCAGTGTCATTGCATGTGTGTTCTTTTTAGTAACAACAACCAGTGTCATTGCACGTGTGTTCTCTTCAGAGACCACACATGGATCCACCAGTGTCATTGCATGTGTGTTCTTTTTACTAACAACAACAAGAGTCATTGAAATGTGTGCTCTCTTAAGAGACCACACATGGATCCACCAGTGTCATTGCATGTGTGTTCTTTTCACTAACAACAACCAGAGTCATTGCATGTGTGTTATTTTCACATACCACATATGGATCCACCAGTGTCATTGCATGTCTGCTCTTTTCACAATCCACCCATGGATCCACCAGTGTCATTGCATGTGTGTTCTTTTTAGTAACAACAACCAGAGTCATTTTGCATGTGTGCTCTTTTCACATACCACCCATGGATCCACCAGTGTCATTGCATGTGTGTTCTTTTCACTAACAACAACCAGAGTCATTTTGCATGTGTGTTCTTTTCACACACCACATATGGATCCACCAGTATCAATGCATGTGTGTTCTTTTCACTAACAACAACCAGAGTCATTTTGCATTTGTGTTCTTTTCACATACCACATATGGATCCACTAGTGTCATTGAAATGTGTGTTCTCTACAAAGACCACACATGGATCCACCGGTGTCATTGCATGTATGTTCTTTTCACTAACAACAACTGGAGTCATTGCATGTGTGTTCTCTTCACAATCCACACATGGATCCACCAGTGTCATTGCATGTGTGTTCTTTTTAGTAACAACAACCAGTGTCATTTCATGTGTGTTCTTTTTACTAACAACAACAAGAGTCATTGAAATGTGTGCTCTCTTCAGAGACCACACATGGATCCACTAGTGTCATTTCATGTGTGTTCTTTTCACTAACAACAAATAGAGTCATTGCATGTGTGTTCTTTTCACATACCACATATGGATCCACCAGAGTCATTGCATGTGTGTTCTTTTCACATACCACATATGGATCCACCAGTGTCATTGCATGTGTGCTCTTTTCACAATCCACCGGTCTCATTGCATGTGTGTTCTTTTTAGTAACAACAAGCAGAGTCATTTTGCATGTGTGTTATTTTCACATACCACCTATGGATCCACCAGTGTCATTGCATGTGTGTTCTTTTCACTAACAACAACCAGAGTCATTGCATGTGTGTTCTTTTCACATACCACATATGGATCCACCAGTGTCATTGAAATGTGTGTTCTCTACAGAGACCACACATGGATCCACCAGTGTCATTGCATGTGAGTTATTTTTAGTAACAAGAACCAGAGTCATTTTGCATGTGTGTTCTTGTCACATACCACCTATGGATCCACCAGTGTCATTGCATGTGTGTTCTTTTCACAATCCACCCATGGATCCACCAGTGTCATTGCATGTGTGTTCTTTTTAGAACAACAACCAGAGTCATTTTGCATGTGTGTTCTCTTCACATACCACCTATGGATCCACCAGTGTCATTGCATGTGTGTTCTTTTTAGTAACAACAACCAGAGTCATTGAAATGTGTGTTCTTCTCACATACCACCTATGGATCCACCAGTGTCATTGCATTTGTGTTCTTTTTAGTAACAACAACCAGAGTCATTGAAATGTGTGTTCTTTTCACATACCACATATGGATCCACTAGTGTCATTGAAATGTGTGTTCTCTACAGAGACCACACATGGATCCACCGGTGTCATTGCATGTATGTTCTTTTCATTAACAACAACTGGAGTCATTGCATGTGTGTTCTCTTCACAATCCACACATGGATCCACCAGTGTCATTGCATGTGTGTTCTTTTTAGTAACAACAACCAGTGTCATTGCACGTGTGTTCTCTTCAGAGACCACACATGGATCCACCAGTGTCATTGCATGTGTGTTCTTTTTACTAACAACAACAAGAGTCATTGAAATGTGTGCTCTCTTAAGAGACCACACATGGATCCACCAGTGTCATTGCATGTGTGTTCTTTTCACTAACAACAACCAGAGTCATTGCATGTGTGTTCTTTTCACATACCACATATGGATCCACCAGTGTCATTGCATGTCTGCTCTTTTCACAATCCACCCATGGATCCACCAGTGTCATTGCATGTGTGTTCTTTTTAGTAACAACAACCAGAGTCATTTTGCATGTGTGCTCTTTTCACATACCACCCATGGATCCACCAGTGTCATTGCATGTGTGTTCTTTTCACTAACAACAACCAGAGTCATTTTGCATGTGTGTTCTTTTCACACACCACATATGGATCCACCAGTATCAATGCATGTGTGTTCTTTTCACTAACAACAACCAGAGTCATTTTGCATTTGTGTTCTTTTCACATACCACATATGGATCCACTAGTGTCATTGAAATGTGTGTTCTCTACAAAGACCACACATGGATCCACCGGTGTCATTGCATGTATGTTCTTTTCACTAACAACAACTGGAGTCATTGCATGTGTGTTCTCTTCACAATCCACACATGGATCCACCAGTGTCATTGCATGTGTGTTCTTTTTAGTAACAACAACCAGTGTCATTTCATGTGTGTTCTTTTTACTAACAACAACAAGAGTCATTGAAATGTGTGCTCTCTTCAGAGACCACACATGGATCCACTAGTGTCATTTCATGTGTGTTCTTTTCACTAACAACAAATAGAGTCATTGCATGTGTGTTCTTTTCACATACCACATATGGATCCACCAGAGTCATTGCATGTGTGTTCTTTTCACATACCACATATGGATCCACCAGTGTCATTGCATGTGTGCTCTTTTCACAATCCACCGGTCTCATTGCATGTGTGTTCTTTTTAGTAACAACAAGCAGAGTCATTTTGCATGTGTGTTATTTTCACATACCACCTATGGATCCACCAGTGTCATTGCATGTGTGTTCTTTTCACTAACAACAACCAGAGTCATTGCATGTGTGTTCTTTTCACATACCACATATGGATCCACCAGTGTCATTGAAATGTGTGTTCTCTACAGAGACCACACATGGATCCACCAGTGTCATTGCATGTGAGTTATTTTTAGTAACAAAATAACCAGAGTCATTTTGCATGTGTGTTCTTGTCACATACCACCTATGGATCCACCAGTGTCATTGCATGTGTGTTCTTTTCACAATCCACCCATGGATCCACCAGTGTCATTGCATGTGTGTTCTTTTTAGAACAACAACCAGATTCATTTTGCATGTGTGTTTTCTTCACATACCACCTATGGATCCACCAGTGTCATTGCATGTGTGTTCTTTTTAGTAACAACAACCAGAGTCATTGAAATGTGTGTTCTTCTCACATACCACCTATGGATCCACGAGTGTCATTGCATGTGTGTTCATTTCATAATCCACCTATGGATCCACCAGTGTCATTGCATGTGTGTTCTTTTTAGTAACAACAACTGGAGTCATTTTGCATGTGTGATCTTTTCACATACCACCCATGGATCCACTAGTGTCATTGCATGTGTGTTCTTTTCACTAACAACAACCAGAGTCATTGCATGTGTGTTCTTTTCACATACCACATATGGATCCACCAGTGTCATTGCATGTGTACTCTTTTCACTAACAACAACTAGAGTCATTTTGCATGTGTGTTCTTTTCACATACCACATATGGATCCACTAGTGTCATTGAAATGTGTGTTCTCTACAGAGACCACACATGGATCGACCAGTGTCATTGCATGTATGTTCTTTTCACTAACAACAACTGGAGTCATTGCATGTGTGTTCTCTTCACAATCCACACATGGATCCACTAGTGTCATTGCATGTGTGTTCTTTTTAGTAACAACAACCAGAGTCATTTTGCATGTGTGATCTTTTCACATACCACCCATGGATCCACCAGTGTCATTGCATGTGTGTTCTTTTCACTAACAACAACCAGAGTCATTTTGCATGTGTGTTCTTTTCACATACCACATATGGATCCACCAGTGTCATTGCATGTGTGCTCTTTTCACTAACAACAACCAGAGTCATTTTGCATGTGTGTTCTTTTCACATACCACATATGGATCCACTAGTGTCATTGCATGTGTGCTCTTTTCACAATCCACCCATGGATCCACCAGTGTCATTGCATGTGTGTTCTTTTTAGTAACAACAACCAGAGTCATTTTGCATGTGTGCTCTTTTCACATAGCACCCATGGATCCACTAGTGTCATTGCATGTGTGTTCTTTTCACTAACAACAACCAGAGTCATTTTGCATGTGTGTTCTTTTCACACACCACATATGGATCCACCAGTATCAATGCATGTGTGTTCTTTTCACTAACAACAACCAGAGTCATTTTGCATTTGTGTTCTTTTCACATACCACATATGGATCCACCAGTGTCATTGAAATGTGTGTTCTCTACAAAGACCACACATGGATCCACCGGTGTCATTGCATGTATGTTCTTGTCACTAACAACAACTGGAGTCATTGCATGTGTGTTCTCTTCACAATCCACACATGGATCCACCAGTGTCATTGCATGTGTGTTCTTTTTAGTAACAACAACCAGTGTCATTTCATGTGTGTTTTTTTACTAACAACAACAAGAGTCATTGAAATGTGTGCTCTCTTCAGAGACCACACATGGATCCACCAGTGTCATTTCATGTGTGTTCTTTTCACTAACAACAAATAGAGTCATTGCATGTGTGTTCTTTTCACATACCACATATGGATCCACCAGAGTCATTGCATGTGTGTTCTTTTCACATACCACATATGGATCCACCAGTGTCATTGCATGTGTGCTCTTTTCACAATCCACCGGTCTCATTGCATGTGTGTTCTTTTTAGTAACAACAAGCAGAGTCATTTTGCATGTGTGTTATTTTCACATACCACCTATGGATCCACCAGTGTCATTGCATGTGTGTTCTTTTCACTAACAACAACCAGAGTCATTGCATGTGTGTTCTTTTCACATACCACATATGGATCCACCAGTGTCATTGAAATGTGTGTTCTCTACAGAGACCACACATGGATCCACCAGTGTCATTGCATGTGAGTTATTTTTAGTAACAAGAACCAGAGTCATTTTGCATGTGTGTTCTTGTCACATACCACCTATGGATCCACCGGTGTCATTGCATGTGTGTTCTTTTCACAATCCACCCATGGATCCACCAGTGTCATTGCATGTGTGTTCTTTTTAGAACAACAACCAGAGTCATTTTGCATGTGTGTTCTCTTCACATACCACCTATGGATCCACCAGTGTCATTGCATGTGTGTTCTTTTTAGTAACAACAACCAGAGTCATTGAAATGTGTGTTCTTCTCACATACCACCTATGGATCCACGAGTGTCATTGCATGTGTGTTCATTTCATAATCCACCTATGGATCCACCAGTGTCATTGCATGTGTGTTCTTTTTAGTAACAACAACTGGAGTCATTTTGCATGTGTTATCTTTTCACATACCACCCATGGATCCACTAGTGTCATTGCATGTGTGTTCTTTTCACTAACAACAACCAGAGTCATTGCATGTGTGTTCTTTTCACATACCACATATGGATCCACCAGTGTCATTGCATGTGTACTCTTTTCACTAACAACAACTAGAGTCATTTTGCATGTGTGTTCTTTTCACATACCACATATGGATCCACTAGTGTCATTGAAATGTGTGTTCTCTACAGAGACCACACATGGATCCACCGGTGTCATTGCATGTATGTTCTTTTCACTAACAACAACTGGAGTCATTGCATGTGTGTTCTCTTCACAATCCACACATGGATCCACCAGTGTCATTGCATGTGTGTTCTTTTTAGTAACAACAACCAGTGTCATTGCATGTGTGTTCTCTTCAGAGACCACACATGGATCCACCAGTGTCATTGCATTTGTGTTCTTTTTACTAACAACAACAAGAGTCATTGAAATGTGTGCTCTCTTCAGAGACCACACATGGATCCACCAGTGTCATTGCATGTGTGTTCTTTTCACTAACAACAACCAGAGTCATTGCATGTGTGTTCTTTTCACATACCACATATGGATCCACCGGTGTCATTGCATGTGTGCTCTTTTCACAATCCACCCATGGATCCACCAGTGTCATTGCATGTGTGTTCTTTTTAGTAACAACAACCAGAGTCATTTTGCATGTGTGCTCTTTTCACATACCACCCATGGATCCACTAGTGTCATTGCATGTGTGTTCTTTTCACTAACAACAACCAGAGTCATTTTGCATGTGTGTTCTTTTCACACACCACATATGGATCCACCAGTATCAATGCATGTGTGTTCTTTTCACTAACAACAACCAGAGTCATTTTGCATTTGTGTTCTTTTCACATACCACATATGGATCCACCAGTGTCATTGAAATGTGTGTTCTCTACAAAGACCACACATGGATCCACCGGTGTCATTGCATGTATGTTCTTGTCACTAACAACAACTGGAGTCATTGCATGTGTGTTCTCTTCACAATCCACACATGGATCCACCAGTGTCATTGCATGTGTGTTCTTTTTAGTAACAACAACCAGTGTCATTTCATGTGTGTTTTTTTTACTAACAACAACAAGAGTCATTGAAATGTGTGCTCCCTTCAGAGACCACACATGGATCCACCAGTGTCATTTCATGTGTGTTCTTTTCACTAACAACAAATAGAGTCATTGCATGTGTGTTCTTTTCACATACCACATATGGATCCACCAGAGTCATTGCATGTGTGTTCTTTTCACATACCACATATGGATCCACCAGTGTCATTGCATGTGTGCTCTTTTCACAATCCACCGGTCTCATTGCATGTGTGTTCTTTTTAGTAACAACAAGCAGAGTCATTTTGCATGTGTGTTATTTTCACATACCACCTATGGATCCACCAGTGTCATTGCATGTGTGTTCTTTTCACTAACAACAACCAGAGTCATTGCATGTGTGTTCTTTTCACATACCACATATGGATCCACCAGTGTCATTGAAATGTGTGTTCTCTACAGAGACCACACATGGATCCACCAGTGTCATTGCATGTGAGTTATTTTTAGTAACAAGAACCAGAGTCATTTTGCATGTGTGTTCTTGTCACATACCACCTATGGATCCACCGGTGTCATTGCATGTGTGTTCTTTTCACAATCCACCCATGGATCCACCAGTGTCATTGCATGTGTGTTCTTTTTAGAACAACAACCAGAGTCATTTTGCATGTGTGTTCTCTTCACATACCACCTATGGATCCACCAGTGTCATTGCATGTGTGTTCTTTTTAGTAACAACAACCAGAGTCATTGAAATGTGTGTTCTTCTCACATACCACCTATGGATCCACGAGTGTCATTGCATGTGTGTTCATTTCATAATCCACCTATGGATCCACCAGTGTCATTGCATGTGTGTTCTTTTTAGTAACAACAACTGGAGTCATTTTGCATGTGTGATCTTTTCACATACCACCCATGGATCCACTAGTGTCATTGCATGTGTGTTCTTTTCACTAACAACAACCAGAGTCATTGCATGTGTGTTCTTTTCACATACCACATATGGATCCACCAGTGTCATTGCATGTGTACTCTTTTCACTAACAACAACTAGAGTCATTTTGCATGTGTGTTCTTTTCACATACCACATATGGATCCACTAGTGTCATTGAAATGTGTGTTCTCTACAGAGACCACACATGGATCCACCGGTGTCATTGCATGTATGTTCTTTTCACTAACAACAACTGGAGTCATTGCATGTGTGTTCTCTTCACAATCCACACATGGATCCACCAGTGTCATTGCATGTGTGTTCTTTTTAGTAACAACAACCAGTGTCATTGCATGTGTGTTCTCTTCAGAGACCACACATGGATCCACCAGTGTCATTGCATTTGTGTTCTTTTTACTAACAACAACAAGAGTCATTGAAATGTGTGCTCTCTTTAGAGACCACACATGGATCCACCAGTGTCATTGCATGTGTGTTCTTTTCACTAACAACAACCAGAGTCATTGCATGTGTGTTCTTTTCACATACCACATATGGATCCACCAGTGTCATTGCATGTGTGCTCTTTTCACAATCCACCCATGGATCCACCAGTGTCATTGCATGTGTGTTCTTTTTAGTAACAACAACCAGAGTCATTTTGCATGTGTGCTCTTTTCACATACCACCCATGGATCCACTAGTGTCATTGCATGTGTGTTCTTTTCACTAACAACAACCAGAGTCATTTTGCATGTGTGTTCTTTTCACACACCACATATGGATCCACCAGTATCAATGCATGTGTGTTCTTTTCACTAACAACAACCAGAGTCATTTTGCATTTGTGTTCTTTTCACATACCACATATGGATCCACCAGTGTCATTGAAATGTGTGTTCTCTACAAAGACCACACATGGATCCACCGGTGTCATTGCATGTATGTTCTTGTCACTAACAACAACTGGAGTCATTGCATGTGTGTTCTCTTCACAATCCACACATGGATCCACCAGTGTCATTGCATGTGTGTTCTTTTTAGTAACAACAACCAGTGTCATTTCATGTGTGTTTTTTTTACTAACAACAACAAGAGTCATTGAAATGTGTGCTCTCTTCAGAGACCACACATGGATCCACCAGTGTCATTTCATGTGTGTTCTTTTCACTAACAACAAATAGAGTCATTGCATGTGTGTTCTTTTCACATACCACATATGGATCCACCAGAGTCATTGCATGTGTGTTCTTTTCACATACCACATATGGATCCACCAGTGTCATTGCATGTGTGCTCTTTTCACAATCCACCGGTCTCATTGCATGTGTGTTCTTTTTAGTAACAACAAGCAGAGTCATTTTGCATGTGTGTTATTTTCACATACCACCTATGGATCTACCAGTGTCATTGCATGTGTGTTCTTTTCACTAACAACAACCAGAGTCATTGCATGTGTGTTCTTTTCACATACCACATATGGATCCACCAGTGTCATTGAAATGTGTGTTCTCTACAGAGACCACACAAGGATCCACCAGTGTCATTGCATGTGTGTTCTTTTCACAATCCACCCATGGATCCACCAGTGTCATTGCATGTGTGTTCTTTTTAGAACAACAACCAGAGTCATTTTGCATGTGTGTTCTCTTCACATACCACCTATGGATCCACCAGTGTCATTGCATGTGTGTTCTTTTTAGTAACAACAACAGAGTCATTGAAATGCGTGTTCTTCTCACATACCACCTATGGATCCACCAGTGTCATTGCATTTGTGTTCATTTCATAATCCACCTATGGATCCACCAGTGTCATTGCATGTGTGTTCTTTTTAGTAACAACAACTGGAGTCATTTTGCATGTGTGATCTTTTCACATACCACCCATGGATCCACTAGTGTCATTGCATGTGTGTTCTTTTCACTAACAACAACCAGAGTCATTGCATGTGTGTTCTTTTCACATACCACATATGGATCCACCAGTGTCATTGCATGTGTACTCTTTTCACTAACAACAACTAGAGTCATTTTGCATGTGTGTTCTTTTCACATACCACATATGGATCCACTAGTGTCATTGAAATGTGTGTTCTCTACAGAGACCACACATGGATCCACCGGTGTCATTGCATGTATGTTCTTTTCACTAACAACAACTGGAGTCATTGCATGTGTGTTCTCTTCACAATCCACACATGGATCCACCAGTGTCATTGCATGTGTGTTCTTTTTAGTAACAACAACCAGTGTCATTGCATGTGTGTTCTCTTCAGAGACCACACATGGATCCACCAGTGTCATTGCATTTGTGTTCTTTTTACTAACAACAACAAGAGTCATTGAAATGTGTGCTCTCTTCAGAGACCACACATGGATCCACCAGTGTCATTGCATGTGTGTTCTTTTCACTAACAACAACCAGAGTCATTGCATGTGTGTTCTTTTCACATACCACATATGGATCCACCAGTGTCATTGCATGTCTGCTCTTTTCACAATCCACCCATGGATCCACCAGTGTCATTGCATGTGTGTTCTTTTTAGTAACAACAACCAGAGTCATTTTGCATGTGTGCTCTTTTCACATACCACCCATGGATCCACCAGTGTCATTGCATGTGTGTTCTTTTCACTAACAACAACCAGAGTCATTTTGCATGTGTGTTCTTTTCACACACCACATATGGATCCACCAGTATCAATGCATGTGTGTTCTTTTCACTAACAACAACCAGAGTCATTTTGCATCTGTGTTCTTTTCACATACCACATATGGATCCACTAGTGTCATTGAAATGTGTGTTCTCTACAAAGACCACACATGGATCCACCGGTGTCATTGCATGTATGTTCTTTTCACTAACAACAACTGGAGTCATTGCATGTGTGTTCTCTTCACAATCCACACATGGATCCACCAGTGTCATTGCATGTGTGTTCTTTTTAGTAACAACAACCAGTGTCATTTCATGTGTGTTCTTTTTACTAACAACAACAAGAGTCATTGAAATGTGTGCTCTCTTCAGAGACCACACATGGATCCACCAGTGTCATTTCATGTGTGTTCTTTTCACTAACAACAAATAGAGTCATTGCATGTGTGTTCTTTTCACATACCACATATGGATCCACCAGAGTCATTGCATGTGTGTTCTTTTCACATACCACATATGGATCCACCAGTGTCATTGCATGTGTGCTCTTTTCACAATCCACCGGTCTCATTGCATGTGTGTTCTTTTTAGTAACAACAAGCAGAGTCATTTTGCATGTGTGTTATTTTCACATACCACCTATGGATCCACCAGTGTCATTGCATGTGTGTTCTTTTCACTAACAACAACCAGAGTCATTGCATGTGTGTTCTTTTCACATACCACATATGGATCCACAAGTGTCATTGCATGTGTACTCTTTTCACTAACAACAACTAGAGTCATTTTGCATGTGTGTTCTTTTCACATACCACATATGGATCCACTAGTGTCATTGAAATGTGTGTTCTCTACAGAGACCACACATGGATCCACCGGTGTCATTGCATGTATGTTCTTTTCACTAACAACAACTGGAGTCATTGCATGTGTGTTCTCTTCACAATCCACACATGGATCCACCAGTGTCATTGCATGTGTGTTCTTTTTAGTAACAACAACCAGTGTCATTGCATGTGTGTTCTCTTCAGAGACCACACATGGATCCACCAGTGTCATTGCATTTGTGTTCTTTTTACTAACAATAACAAGAGTCATTGCATGTGTGTTCTCTTCAGAGACCACACATGGATCCACCAGTGTCATTGCATGTGTGTTCTTTTCACTAACAACAACCAGAGTCATTGCAGGTGTGTTCTTTTCACATACCACATATGGATCCACCAGTGTCATTGCATGTCTGCTCTTTTCACAATCCACCCATGGATCCACCAGTGTCATTGCATGTGTGTTCTTTTTAGTAACAACAACCAGAGTCATTTTGCATGTGTGCTCTTTTCACATACCACCCATGGATCCACCAGTGTCATTGCATGTGTGTTCTTTTCACTAACAACAACCAGAGTCATTTTGCATGTGTGTTCTTTTCACACACCACATATGGATCCACCAGTATCAATGCATGTGTGTTCTTTTCACTAACAACAACCAGAGTCATTTTGCATTTGTGTTCTTTTCACATACCACATATGGATCCACTAGTGTCATTGAAATGTGTGTTCTCTACAAAGACCACACATGGATCCACCGGTGTCATTGCATGTATGTTCTTTTCACTAACAACAACTGGAGTCATTGCATGTGTGTTCTCTTCACAATCCACACATGGATCCACCAGTGTCATTGCATGTGTGTTCTTTTTAGTAACAACAACCAGTGTCATTTCATGTGTGTTCTTTTTACTAACAACAACAAGAGTCATTGAAATGTGTGCTCTCTTCAGAGACCACACATGGATCCACTAGTGTCATTTCATGTGTGTTCTTTTCACTAACAACAAATAGAGTCATTGCATGTGTGTTCTTTTCACATACCACATATGGATCCACCAGAGTCATTGCATGTGTGTTCTTTTCACATACCACATATGGATCCACCAGTGTCATTGCATGTGTGCTCTTTTCACAATCCACCGGTCTCATTGCATGTGTGTTCTTTTTAGTAACAACAAGCAGAGTCATTTTGCATGTGTGTTATTTTCACATACCACCTATGGATCCACCAGTGTCATTGCATGTGTGTTCTTTTCACTAACAACAACCAGAGTCATTGCATGTGTGTTCTTTTCACATACCACATATGGATCCACCAGTGTCATTGAAATGTGTGTTCTCTACAGACACCACACATGGATCCACCAGTGTCATTGCATGTGAGTTCTTTTTAGTAACAACAACCAGAGTCATTTTGCATGTGTGTTTTTGTCACATACCACCTATGGATCCACCAGTGTCATTGCATGTGTGTTTTTTTCACAATCCACCCATGGATCCACCAGTGTCATTGCATGTGTGTTCTTTTTAGAACAACAACCAGAGTCATTTTGCATGTGTGTTCTCTTCACATACCACCTATGGATCCACCAGTGTCATTGCATGTGTGTTCTTTTTAGTAACAACAACCAGAGTCATTGAAATGTGTGTTCTTCTCACATACCACCTATGGATCCACTAGTGTCATTGCATTTGTCTTCATTTCATAATCCACCTATGGATCCACCAGTGTCATTGCATGTGTGTTCTTTTTAGTAACAACAACTGGAGTCATTTTGCATGTGTGATCTTTTCACATACCACCCATGGATCCACTAGTGTCATTGCATGTGTGTTCTTTTCACTAACAACAACCAGAGTCATTGCATGTGTGTTCTTTTCACATACCACATATGGATCCACCAGTGTCATTGCATGTGTACTCTTTTCACTAACAACAACTAGAGTCATTTTGCATGTGTGTTCTTTTCACATACCACATATGGATCCACTAGTGTCATTGAAATGTGTGTTCTCTACAGAGACCACACATGGATCCACCGGTGTCATTGCATGTATGTTCTTTTCACTAACAACAACTGGAGTCATTGCATGTGTGTTCTCTTCACAATCCACACATGGATCCACCAGTGTCATTGCATGTGTGTTCTTTTTAGTAACAACAACCAGTGTCATTGCATGTGTGTTCTCTTCAGAGACCACACATGGATCCACCAGTGTCATTGCATTTGTGTTCTTTTTACTAACAACAACAAGAGTCATTGAAATGTGTGCTCTCTTCAGAGACCACACATGGATCCACCAGTGTTATTGCATGTGTGTTCTTTTCACTAACAACAACCAGAGTCATTGCATGTGTGTTCTTTTCACATACGACATATGGATCCACAAGTGTCATTGCATGTGTGCTCTTTTCACAATCCACCCATGGATCCACCAGTGTCATTGCATGTGTGTTCTTTTTAGTAACAACAACCAGAGTCATTTTGCATGTGTGCTCTTTTCACATACCACCCATGGATCCACCAGTGTCATTGCATGTGTGTTCTTTTCACTAACAAGAACCAGAGTCATTTTGCATGTGTGTTCTTTTCACACACCACATATGGATCCACCAGTATCAATGCATGTGTGTTCTTTTCACTAACAACAACCAGAGTCATTTTGCATTTGTGTTCTTTTCACACACCACATATGGATCCACCAGTGTCATTGAAATGTGTGTTCTCTACAAAGTCCACACATGGATCCACCGGTGTCATTGCATGTATGTTCTTTTCACTAACAACAACTGGAGTCATTGCATGTGTGTTCTCTTCACAATCCACACATGGATCCACCAGTGTCATTGCATGTGTGTTCTTTTTAGTAACAACAACCAGTGTCATTTCATGTGTGTTCTTTTTACTAACAACAATAAGAGTCATTGAAATGTGTGCTCTCTTCAGAGACCACACATGGATCCACCAGTGTCATTTCATGTGTGTTCTTTTCACTAACAACAAATAGAGTCATTGCATGTGTGTTCTTTTCACATACCACATATGGATCCACCAGAGTCATTGCATGTGTGTTCTTTTCACATACCACATATGGATCCACCAGTGTCATTGCATGTGTGCTCTTTTCACAATCCACCGGTCTCATTGCATGTGTGTTCTTTTTAGTAACAAGAAGCAGAGTCATTTTGCATGTGTGTTATTTTCACATACCACCTATGGATCCACCAGTGTCATTGCATGTGTGTTCTTTTCACTAACAACAACCAGAGTCATTGCATGTGTGTTCTTTTCACATACCACATATGGATCCACCAGTGTCATTGCATGTGTACACTTTTCACTAACAACAACTAGAGTCATTTTGCATGTGTGTTCTTTTCACATACCACATATGGATCCACTAGTGTCATTGAAATGTGTGTTCTCTACAGAGACCACACATGGATCCACCGGTGTCATTGCATGTATGTTCTTTTCACTAACAACAACTGGAGTCATTGCATGTGTGTTCTCTTCACAATCCACACATGGATCCACCAGTGTCATTGCATGTGTGTTCTTTTTAGTAACAACAACCAGTGTCATTGCATGTGTGTTCTCTTCAGAGACCACACATGGATCCACCAGTGTCATTGCATTTGTGTTCTTTTTACTAACAACAACAAGAGTCATTGAAATGTGTGCTCTCTTCAGAGACCACACATGGATCCACCAGTGTCATTGCATGTGTGTTCTTTTCACTAACAACAACCAGAGTCATTGCATGTGTGTTCTTTTCACATACCACATATGGATCCACCAATGTCATTGCATGTCTGCTCTTTTCACAATCCACCCATGGATCCACCAGTGTCATTGCATGTGTGTTCTTTTTAGTAACAACAACCAGAGTCATTTTGCATGTGTGCTCTTTTCACATACCACCCATGGATCCACCAGTGTCATTGCATGTGTGTTCTTTTCACTAACAACAACCAGAGTCATTTTGCATGTGTGTTCTTTTCACACACCACATATGGATCCACCAGTATCAATGCATGTGTGTTGTTTTCACTAACAACAACCAGAGTCATTTTGCATTTGTGTTCTTTTCACATACCACATATGGATCCACTAGTGTCATTGAAATGTGTGTTCTCTACAAAGACCACACATGGATCCACCGGTGTCATTGCATGTATGTTCTTTTCACTAACAACAACTGGAGTCATTGCATGTGTGTTCTCTTCACAATCCACACATGGATCCACCAGTGTCATTGCATGTGTGTTCTTTTTGGTAACAACAACCAGTGTCATTTCATGTGTGTTCTTTTTACTAACAACAACAAGAGTCATTGAAATGTGTGCTCTCTTCAGAGACCACACATGGATCCACCAGTGTCATTTCATGTGTGTTCTTTTCACTAACAACAAATAGAGTCATTGCATGTGTGTTCTTTTCACATACCACATATGGATCCACCAGAGTCATTGCATGTGTGTTCTTTTCACATACCACATATGGATCCACCAGTGTCATTGCATGTGTGCTCTTTTCACAATCCACCGGTCTCATTGCATGTGTGTTCTTTTTAGTAACAACAAGCAGAGTCATTTTGCATGTGTGTTATTTTCACATACCACCTATGGATCCACCAGTGTCATTGCATGTGTGTTCTTTTCAGTAACAACAACCAGAGTCATTGCATGTGTGTTCTTTTCACATACCACATATGGATCCACCAGTGTCATTGAAATGTGTGTTCTCTACAGAGACCACACATGGATCCACCAGTGTCATTGCATGTGAGTTATTTTTAGTAACAAGAACCAGAGTCATTTTGCATGTGTGTTCTTGTCACATACCACCTATGGATCCACCAGTGTCATTGCATGTGTGTTCTTTTCACAATCCACCCATGGATCCACCAGTGTCATTGCATGTGTGTTCTTTTTAGAACAACAACCAGAGTCATTTTGCATGTGTGTTCTTCTCACATACCACCTATGGATCCACCAGTGTCATTGCATGTGTGTTCTTTTTAGTAACAACAACCAGAGTCATTGAAATGTGTGTTCTTCTCACATACCACCTATGGATCCACTAGTGTCATTGCATTTGTGTTCATTTCATAATCCACCTATGGATCCACCAGTGTCATTGCATGTGTGTTCTTTTTAGTAACAACAACTGGAGTCATTTTGCATGTGTGATCTTTTCACATACCACCCATGGATCCACTAGTGTCATTGCATGTGTGTTCTTTTCACTAACAACAACCAGAGTCATTGCATGTGTGTTCTTTTCACATACCACATATGGATCCACCAGTGTCATTGCATGTGTACTCTTTTCACTAACAACAACTAGAGTCATTTTGCATGTGTGTTCTTTTCACATACCACATATGGATCCACTAGTGTCATTGAAATGTGTGTTCTCTACAGAGACCACACATGGATCCACCGGTGTCATTGCATGTATGTTCTTTTCACTAACAACAACTGGAGTCATTGCATGTGTGTTCTCTTCACAATCCACACATGGATCCACCAGTGTCATTGCATGTGTGTTCTTTTTAGTAACAACAACCAGTGTCATTGCATGTGTGTTCTCTTCAGAGACCACACATGGATCCACCAGTGTCATTGCATTTGTGTTCTTTTTACTCACAACAACAAGAGTCATTGAAATGTGTGCTCTCTTCAGAGACCACACATGGATCCACCAGTGTCATTGCATGTGTGTTCTTTTCACTAACAACAACCAGAGTCATTGCATGTGTGTTCTTTCCACATACCACATATGGATCCACCAGTGTCATTGCATGTCTGCTCTTTTCACAATCCACCCATGGATCCACCAGTGTCATTGCATGTGTGTTCTTTTTAGTAACAACAACCAGAGTCATTTTGCATGTGTGCTCTTTTCCCATACCACCCATGGATCCACCAGTGTCATTGCATGTGTGTTCTTTTCACTAACAACAACCAGAGTCATTTTGCATGTGTGTTCTTTTCACACACCACATATGGATCCACCAGTATCAATGCATGTGTGTTCTTTTCACTAACAACAACCAGAGTCATTTTGCATTTGTGTTCTTTTCACATACCACATATGGATCCACCAGTGTCATTGAAATGTGTGTTCTCTACAAAGACCACACATGGATCCACCGGTGTCATTGCATGTATGTTCTTTTCACTAACAACAACTGGAGTCATTGCATGTGTGTTCTCTTCAGAATCCACACATGGATCCACCAGTGTCATTGCATGTGTGTTCTTTTTAGTAACAACAACCAGTGTCATTTCATGTGTGTTCTTTTTACTAACAACAACAAGAGTCATTGAAATGTGTGCTCTCTTCAGAGACCACACATGGATCCACCAGTGTCATTTCATGTGTGTTCTTTTCACTAACAACAAATAGAGTCATTGCATGTGTGTTCTTTTCACATACCACATATGGATCCACCAGAGTCATTGCATGTGTGTTCTTTTCAGATACCACATATGGATCCACCAGTGTCATTGCATGTGTGCTCTTTTCACAATCCACCGGTCTCATTGCATGTGTGTTCTTTTTAGTAACAACAAGCAGAGTCATTTTGCATGTGTGTTATTTTCACATACCACCTATGGATCCACCAGTGTTATTGCATGTGTGTTCTTTTCACTAACAACAACCAGAGTCATTGCATGTGTGTTCTTTTCACATACCACATATGGATCCACCAGTGTCATTGCATGTGTGCTCTTTTCACAATCCACCCATGGATCCACCAGTGTCATTGCATGTGTGTTCTTTTTAGTAACAACAACCAGAGTCATTTTGCATGTGTGTTGTTTTCACATACCACCTATGGATCCACCAGTGTCATTGCATGTGTGTTCTTTTTAGTAACAACAACCAGAGTCATTGAAATGTGTGTTCTTCTCACATACCACCTATGGATCCACCAGTGTCATTGCATGTGTGTTCATTTCATAATCCACCTATGGATCCACCAGTGTCATTGCATGTGTGTTCTTTTTAGTAACAACAACCAGAGTCATTTTGCATGTGTACTCTTTTCACATACCACCCATGGATCCACCAGTGTCATTGCATGTGTGTTCTTTTCACTAACAAGAACCAGAGTCATTTTGCATGTGTGTTCTTTTCACACACCACATATGGATCCACCAGTATCAATGCATGTGTGTCCTTTTCACTAACAACAACCAGAGTCATTTTGCATTTGTGTTCTTTTCACATACCACATATGGATCCACCAGTGTCATTGAAATGTGTGTTCTCTACAAAGACCACACATGGATCCACCGGTGTCATTGCATGTATGTTCTTTTCACTAACAACAACTGGAGTCATTGCATGTGTGTTCTCTTCACAATCCACACATGGATCCACCAGTGTCATTGCATGTGTGTTCTTTTTAGTAACAACAACCAGTGTCATTTCATGTGTGTTCTTTTTACTAACAACAACAAGAGTCATTGAAATGTGTGCTCTCTTCAGAGACCACACATGGATCCACCAGTGTCATTTCATGTGTGTTCTTTTCACTAACAACAAATAGAGTCATTGCATGTGTGTTCTTTTCACATACCACATATGGATCCACCAGAGTCATTGCATGTGTGTTCTTTTCACATACCACATATGGATCCACCAGTGTCATTGCATGTGTGCTCTTTTCACAATCCACCGGTCTCATTGCATGTGTGTTCTTTTTAGTAACAACAAGCAGAGTCATTTTGCATGTGTGTTATTTTCACATACCACCTATGGATCCACCAGTGTCATTGCATGTGTGTTCTTTTCACTAACAACAACCAGAGTCATTGCATGTGTGTTCTTTTCACTAACAACAACCAGAGTCATTGCATGTGTGTTCTTTTCACATACCACATATGGATCCACCAGTGTCATTGCATGTGTACACTTTTCACTAACAACAACTAGAGTCATTTTGCATGTGTGTTCTTTTCACATACCACATATGGATCCACTAGTGTCATTGAAATGTGTGTTCTCTACAGAGACCACACATGGATCCACCGGTGTCATTGCATGTATGTTCTTTTCACTAACAACAACTGGAGTCATAGCATGTGTGTTCTCTTCACAATCCACACATGGATCCACCAGTGTCATTGCATGTGTGTTCTTTTTAGTAACAACAACCAGTGTCATTGCATGTGTGTTCTCTTCAGAGACCACACATGGATCCACCAGTGTCATTGCATTTGTGTTCTTTTTACTAACAACAACAAGAGTCATTGAAATGTGTGCTCTCTTCAGAGACCACACATGGATCCACCAGTGTCATTGCATGTGTGTTCTTTTCACTAACAACAACCAGAGTCATTGCATGTGTGTTCTTTTCACATACCACATATGGATCCACCAGTGTCATTGCATGTCTGCTCTTTTCACAATCCACCCATGGATCCACCAGTGTCATTGCATGTGTGTTCTTTTTAGTAACAACAACCAGAGTCATTTTGCATGTGTGCTCTTTTCACATACCACCCATGGATCCACCAGTGTCATTGCATGTGTGTTCTTTTCACTAACAACAACCAGAGTCATTTTGCATGTGTGTTCTTTTCACACACCACATATGGATCCACCAGTATCAATGCATGTGTGTTCTTTTCACTAACAACAACCAGAGTCATTTTGCATTTGTGTTCTTTTCACATACCACATATGGATCCACTAGTGTCATTGAAATGTGTGTTCTCTACAAAGACCACACATGGATCCACCGGTGTCATTGCATGTATGTTCTTTTCACTAACAACAACTGGAGTCATTGCATGTGTGTTCTCTTCACAATCCACACATGGATCCACCAGTGTCATTGCATGTGTGTTCTTTTTGGTAACAACAACCAGTGTCATTTCATGTGTGTTCTTTTTACTAACAACAACAAGAGTCATTGAAATGTGTGCTCTCTTCAGAGACCACACATGGATCCACCAGTGTCATTTCATGTGTGTTCTTTTCACTAACAACAAATAGAGTCATTGCATGTGTGTTCTTTTCACATACCACATATGGATCCACCAGAGTCATTGCATGTGTGTTCTTTTCACATACCACATATGGATCCACCAGTGTCATTGCATGTGTGCTCTTTTCACAATCCACCGGTCTCATTGCATGTGTGTTCTTTTTAGTAACACCAAGCAGAGTCATTTTGCATGTGTGTTATTTTCACATACCACCTATGGATCCACCAGTGTCATTGCATGTGTGTTCTTTTCAGTAACAACAACCAGAGTCATTGCATGTGTGTTCTTTTCACATACCACATATGGATCCACCAGTGTCATTGAAATGTGTGTTCTCTACAGAGACCACACATGGATCCACCAGTGTCATTGCATGTGAGTTATTTTTAGTAACAAGAACCAGAGTCATTTTGCATGTGTGTTCTTGTCACATACCACCTATGGATCCACCAGTGTCATTGCATGTGTGTTCTTTTCACAATCCACCCATGGATCCACCAGTGTCATTGCATGTGTGTTCTTTTTAGAACAACAACCAGAGTCATTTTGCATGTGTGTTCTTCTCACATACCACCTATGGATCCACCAGTGTCATTGCATGTGTGTTCTTTTTAGTAACAACAACCAGAGTCATTGAAATGTGTGTTCTTCTCACATACCACCTATGGATCCACCAGTGTCATTGCATTTGTGTTCATTTCATAATCCACCTATGGATCCACCAGTGTCATTGCATGTGTGTTCTTTTTAGTAACAACAACTGGAGTCATTTTGCATGTGTGATCTTTTCACATACCACCCATGGATCCACTAGTGTCATTGCATGTGTGTTCTTTTCACTAACAACAACCAGAGTCATTGCATGTGTGTTCTTTTCACATACCACATATGGATCCACCAGTGTCATTGCATGTGTACTCTTTTCACTAACAACAACTAGAGTCATTTTGCATGTGTGTTCTTTTCACATACCACATATGGATCCACTAGTGTCATTGAAATGTGTGTTCTCTACAGAGACCACACATGGATCCACCGGTGTCATTGCATGTATGTTCTTTTCACTAACAACAACTGGAGTCATTGCATGTGTGTTCTCTTCACAATCCACACATGGATCCACCAGTGTCATTGCATGTGTGTTCTTTTTAGTAACAACAACCAGTGTCATTGCATGTGTGTTCTTTTTACTAACAACAAAAAGAGTCATTGAAATGTGTGCTCTCTTCAGAGACCACACATGGATCCACCAGTGTCATTGCATGTGTGTTCTTTTCACTAACAACAACCAGAGTCATTGCATGTGTGTTCTTTCCACATACCACATATGGATCCACCAGTGTCATTGCATGTCTGCTCTTTTCACAATCCACCCATGGATCCACCAGTGTCATTGCATGTGTGTTCTTTTTAGTAACAACAACCAGAGTCATTTTGCATGTGTGCTCTTTTCCCATACCACCCATGGATCCACCAGTGTCATTGCATGTGTGTTCTTTTCACTAACAACAACCAGAGTCATTTTGCATGTGTGTTCTTTTCACACACCACATATGGATCCACCAGTATCAATGCATGTGTGTCCTTTTCACTAACAACAACCAGAGTCATTTTGCATTTGTGTTCTTTTCACATACCACATATGGATCCACCAGTGTCATTGAAATGTGTGTTCTCTACAAAGACCACACATGGATCCACCGGTGTCATTGCATTTATGTTCTTTTCACTAACAACAACTGGAGTCATTGCATGTGTGTTCTCTTCACAATCCACACATGGATCCACCAGTGTCATTGCATGTGTGTTCTTTTTAGTAACAACAACCAGTGTCATTTCATGTGTGTTCTTTTTACTAACAACAACAAGAGTCATTGAAATGTGTGCTCTCTTCAGAGACCACACATGGATCCACCAGTGTCATTTCATGTGTGTTCTTTTCACTAACAACAAATAGAGTCATTGCATGTGTGTTCTTTTCACATACCACATATGGATCCACCAGAGTCATTGCATGTGTGTTCTTTTCACATACCACATATGGATCCACCAGTGTCATTGCATGTGTGCTCTTTTCACAATCCACCGGTCTCATTGCATGTGTGTTCTTTTTAGTAACAACAAGCAGAGTCATTTTGCATGTGTGTTATTTTCACATACCACCTATGGATCCACCAGTGTTATTGCATGTGTGTTCTTTTCACTAACAACAACCAGAGTCATTGCATGTGTGTTCTTTTCACATACCACATATGGATCCACCAGTGTCATTGAAATGTGTGTTCTCTACAGAGACCACACATGGATCCACCAGTGTCATTGCATGTGAGTTCTTTTTAGTAACAACAACCAGAGTCATTTTGCATGTGTGTTCTTGTCACATACCACCTATGGATCCACCAGTGTCATTGCATGTGTGTTTTTTTCACAATCCACCCATGGATCCACCAGTGTCATTGCATGTGTGTTCTTTTTAGAACAACAACCAGAGTCATTTTGCATGTGTGTTCTCTTCACATACCACCTATGGATCCACCAGTGTCATTGCATGTGTGTTCTTTTCATAATCCACCTATGGATCCACCAGTGTCATTGCATGTGTGTTCTTTTTAGTAACAACAACTGGAGTCATTTTGCATGTGTGATCTTTTCACATACCACCCATGGATCCACCAGTGTCATTGCATGTGTGTTCTTTTCACTAACAACAACCAGAGTCATTTTGCATGTGTGTTCTTTTCACATACCACATATGGATCCAGCAGTGTCATTGCATGTGTGCTCTTTTCACTAACAACAACCAGAGTCATTTTGCATGTGTGTTCTTTTCGCATACCACATATGGATCCACCAGTGTCATTGAAATGTGTGTTCTCTACAGAGACCACACATGGATCCACCAGTGTCATTGCATGAGTGTTCTTTTTAGTAACAACAACCAGAGTCATTTTGCATGTGTGTTCTTTTCACATACCACCTATGGATCCACCAGTGTTATTGCATGTGTGTTCTTTTTAGTAACAACAACCAGTGTCATTGGATGTGTGTTCTCTTCAGAGACCACACATGGATCCACCAGTGTCATTGCATGTGTGTTCTTTTTACTAACAACAACAAGAGTCATTGAAATGTGTGCTCTCTTCAGAGACCACACATGGATCCACCAGTGTCATTTCATGTGTGTTCTTTTCACTAACAACAACCAGTCATTGCATGTGTGTTCTTTTCACATACCACATATGGATCCACCAGTGTCATTGCATGTGTGCTCTTTTCACAATCCACCCATGGATCCACCAGTGTCATTGCATGTGTGTTCTTTTTAGTAACAACAACCAGAGTCATTTTGCATGTGTGTTCTTTTCACATACCACCTATGGATCCACCAGTGTCATTGCATGTGTGTTCTTTTTAGTAACTAGAACCAGTGTCATTGGATGTGTGTTCTCTTCAGAGACCACACATGGATCCACCAGTGTCATTGCATGTGTGTTCTTTTTACTAACAACAACAACAACAAGAGTCATTGAAATGTGTGCTCTCTTCACAGACCACACATGGATCCACCAGTGTCATTTCATGTGTGTTCTTTTCACTAACAACAACCAGAGTCATTGCATGTGTGTTCTTTTCACATACCACATATGGATCCACCAGTGTCATTGCATGTGTGCTCTTTTCACAATCCACCCATGGATCCACCAGTGTCATTGCATGTGTGTTCTTTTTGGTAACAACAACCAGAGTCATTTTGCATGTGTGCTGTTTTCCAATACCACCCATGGATCCACTAGTGTCATTGCATGTGTGTTCTTTTCACTAACAAGAACCAGAGTCATTTTGCATGTGTGTTCTTTTCACATACCACATATGGATCCACCAGTGTCATTGCATGTGTGCTCTTTTCACAATCCACCGGTCTCATTGCATGTGTGTTCTTTTTAGTAACAACAAGCAGAGTCATTTTGCATGTGTGTTATTTTCACATACCACCTATGGATCCACCAGTGTCATTGCATGTGTGTTCTTTTCACTAACAACAACCAGAGTCATTGCATGTGTGTTCTTTTCACATACCACATATGGATCCACCAGTGTCATTGAAATGTGTGTTCTCTACAGAGACCACACATGGATCCACCAGTGTCATTGCATGTGAGTTCTTTTTAGTAACAACAACCAGAGTCATTTTGCATGTGTGTTCTTGTCACATACCACCTATGGATCCACCAGTGTCATTGCATGTGTGTTCTTTTCACAATCCACCCATGGATCCACCAGTGTCATTGCATGTGTGTTCTTTTTAGAACAACCAGAGTCATTTTGCATGTGTGTTCTCTTCACATACCACCTATGGATCCACCAGTGTCATTGCATGTGTGTTCTTTTTAGTAACAACAACCAGAGTCATTGAAATGTGTGTTCTTCTCACATACCACCTATGGATCCACTAGTGTCATTGCATTTGTGTTCATTTCATAATCCACCTATGGATCCACCAGTGTCATTGCATGTGTGTTCTTTTTAGTAACAACTGGAGTCATTTTGCATGTGTGATCTTTTCACATACCACCCATGGATCCACTAGTGTCATTGCATGTGTGTTCTTTTCACTAACAACAACCAGAGTCATTGCATGTGTGTTCTTTTCACATACCACATATGGATCCACCAGTGTCATTGCATGTGTACTCTTTTCACTAACAACAACTAGAGTCATTTTGCATGTGTGTTCTTTTCACATACCACATATGGATGCACTAGTGTCATTGAAATGTGTGTTCTCTATAGAGACCACACATGGATCCACCGGTGTCATTGCATGTATGTTCTTTTCACTAACAACAACTGGAGTCATTGCATGTGTGTTCTCTTCACAATCCACACATGGATCCACCAGTGTCATTGCATGTGTGTTCTTTTTAGTAACAACAACCTGTGTCATTGCATGTGTGTTCTCTTCAGAGACCACACATGGATCCACCAGTGTCATTGCATTTGTGTTCTTTTTACTAACAACAACAAGAGTCATTGAAATGTGTGCTCTCTTCAGAGACCACACATGGATCCACCAGTGTCATTGCATGTGTGTTCTTTTCACTAAGAACAACCAGAGTCATTGCATGTGTGTTCTTTTCACATACCACATATGGATCCACCAGTGTCATTGCATGTGTGCTCTTTTCACAATCCACCAGTCTCATTGCATGTGTGTTCTTTTTAGTAACAACAAGCAGAGTCATTTTGCATGTGTGTTATTTTCACATACCACCTATGGATCCACCAGTGTCATTGCATGTGTGTTCTTTTCACTAACAACAACCAGAGTCATTGCATGTGTGTTCTTTTCACATACCACATATGGATCCACCAGTGTCATTGAAATGTGTGTTCTCTACAAAGACCACACATGGATCCACCAGTGTCATTGCATGTGAGTTCTTTTTAGTAACAACAAGCAGAGTCATTTTGCATGTGTGTTCTTGTCACATACCACCTATGGATCCACCAGTGTCATTGCATGTGTGTTCTTTTCACAATCCACCCATGGATCCACCAGTGTCATTGCATGTGTGTTATTTTTAGAACAACAACCAGAGTCATTTTGCATGTGTGTTCTCTTCACATACCACCTATGGATCCACCAGTGTCATTGCATGTGTGTTCTTTTTAGTAACAACAACCAGAGTCATTGAAATGTGTGTTCTTCTCACATACCACCTATGGATCCACTAGTGTCATTGCATGTGTGTTATTTTCATAATCCACCTATGGATCCACCAGTGTCATTGCATGTGTGTTCTTTTTAGTAACAACAACTGGAGTCATTTTGCATGTGTGATCTTTTCACATACCACCCATGGATCCACCAGTGTCATTGCATGTGTGTTCTTTTCACTAACAACAACCAGAGTCATTTTGCATGTGTGTTCTTTTCACATACCACATATGGATCCAGCAGTGTCATTGCATGTGTGCTCTTTTCACTAACAACAACCAGAGTCAATTTGCATGTGTGTTCTTTTCACATACCACATATGGATCCACAGTGTCATTGAAATGTGTGTTCTCTACAGAGACCACACATGGATCCACCAGTGTCATTGCATGTGTGTTCTTTTTAGTAACAACAACCAGAGTCATTTTGCATGTGTGTTCTTTTCACATACCACCTATGGATCCACCAGTGTTATTGCATGTGTGTTCTTTTTAGTAACAACAACCAGTGTCATTGGATGTGTGTTCTCTTCAGAGACCACACATGGATCCACCAGTGTCATTGCATGTGTGTTCTTTTTATTAACAACAACAAGAGTCATTGAAATGTGTGCTCTCTTCAGAGACCACACATGGATCCACCAGTGTCATTTCATGTGTGTTCTTTTCACTAACAACAACCAGAGTCATTGCATGTGTGTTCTTTTCACATACCACATATGGATCCACCAGTGTCATTGCATGTGTGCTCTTTTCACAATCCACCCATGGATCCACCAGTGTCATTGCATGTGTGTTCTTTTTAGTAACAACAACCAGAGTCATTCTGCATGTGTGTTCTTTTCACATACCACCTATGGATCCACCAGTGTCATTGCATGTGTGTTCTTTTTAGTAACTAGAACCAGTGTCATTGGATGTGTGTTCTCTTCAGAGACCACACATGGATCCACCAGTGTCATTGCATGTTTGTTCTTTTTACTAACAACAACAACAAGAGTCATTGAAATGTGTGCTCTCTTCACAGACCACACATGGATCCACCAGTGTCATTTCATGTGTGTTATTTTCACTAACAACAACCAGAGTCATTGCATGTGTGTTCTTTTCACATACCACATATGGATCCACCAGTGTCATTGCATGTGTGCTCTTTTCACAATCCACCCATGGATCCACCAGTGTCATTGCATGTGTGTTCTTTTTGGTAACAACAACCAGAGTCATTTTGCATGTGTGCTCTTTTCCAATACCACCCATGGATCCAATAGTGTCATTGCATGTGTGTTCTTTTCACTAACAACAACCAGAGTCATTTTGCATGTGTGTTCTTTTCACATACCACATATGGATCCACCAGTGTCATTGCATGTGTGCTCTTTTCACAATCCACCGGTCTCATTGCATGTGTGTTCTTTTTAGTAACAACAAGCAGAGTCATTTTGCATGTGTGTTATTTTCACATACCACCTATGGATCCACCAGTGTCATTGCATGTGTGTTCTTTTCACTAACAACAACCAGAGTCATTGCATGTGTGTTCTTTTCACATACCACATATGGATCCACCAGTGTCATTGAAATGTGTGTTCTCTACAGAGACCACACATGGATCCACCAGTGTCATTGCATGTGAGTTCTTTTTAGTAACAACAACTAGAGTCATTTTGCATGTGTGTTCTTGTCACATACCACCTATGGATCCACCAGTGTCATTGCATGTGTGTTCTTTTCACAATCCACCCATGGATCCACCAGTGTCATTGCATGTGTGTTCTTTTTAGAACAACAACCAGAGTCATTTTGCATGTGTGTTCTCTTCACATACCACCTATGGATCCACCAGTGTCATTGCATGTGTGTTCTTTTTAGTAACAACAACCAGAGTCATTGAAATGTGTGTTCTTCTCACATACCACCTATGGATCCACTAGTGTCATTGCATTTGTGTTCATTTCATAATCCACCTATGGATCCACCAGTGTCATTGCATGTGTGTTCTTTTTAGTAACAACAACTGGAGTCATTTTGCAAGTGTGATCTTTTCACATACCACCCATGGATCCACTAGTGTCATTGCATGTGTGTTCTTTTCACTAACAACAACCAGAGTCATTGCATGTGTGTTCTTTTCACATACCACATATGGATCCACCAGTGTCATTGCATGTGTACTCTTTTCACTAACAACAACTAGAGTCATTTTGCATGTGTGTTCTTTTGACATACCACATATGGATGCACTAGTGTCATTGAAATGTGTGTTCTCTATAGAGACCACACATGGATCCACCGGTGTCATTGCATGTATGTTCTTTTCACTAACAACAACTGGAGTCATTGCATGTGTGTTCTCTTCACAATCCACACATGGATACACCAGTGTCATTGCATGTGTGTTCTTTTTAGTAACAACAACCAGTGTCATTGCATGTGTGTTCTCTTCAGAGACCACACATGGATCCACCAGTGTCATTAAATTTGTGTTTTTTTACTAACAACAACAAGAGTCATTGAAATGTGTGCTCTCTTCAGAGACCACACATGGATCCACCAGTGTCATTGCATGTGTGTTCTTTTCACTAACAACAACCAGAGTCATTGCATGTGTGTTCTTTTCACATACCACATATGGATCCACCAGTGTCATTGCATGTGTGCTCTTTTCACAATCCACCCATGGATCCACCGGTGTCATTGCATGTGTGTTATTTTTAGTAACAACAACCAGAGTCATTTTGCATGTGTGCTCTTTTCACATACCACCCATGGATCCACCAGTGTCATTGCATCTGTGTTCTTTTCACTAACAAGAACCAGAGTCATTTTGCATGTGTGTGCTTTTCACACACCACATATGGATCCACCAGTATCAATGCATGTGTGTTCTTTTCACTAACAACAACCAGAGTCATTTTGCATTTGTGTTCTTTTCACATACCACATATGGATCCACCAGTGTCATTGAAATGTGTGTTCTCTACAAAGACCACACATGGATCCTCCGGTGTCATTGCATGTATGTTCTTTTCACTAACAACAACTGGAGTCATTGCATGTGTGTTCTCTTCACAATCCACACATGGATCCACCAGTGTCATTGCATGTGTGTTCTTTTTAGTAACAACAACCAGTGTCATTTCATGTGTGTTCTTTTTACTAACAACAACAAGAGTCATTGAAATGTGTGCTCTCTTCAGAGACCACACATGGATCCACCAGTGTCATTTCATGTGTGTTCTTTTCACTAACAACAAATAGAGTCATTGCATGTGTGTTCTTTTCACATACCACATATGGATCCACCAGAGTCATTGCATGTGTGTTCTTTTCACATACCACATATGGATCCACCAGTGTGATTGCATGTGTGCTCTTTTCACAATCCACCAGTCTCATTGCATGTGTGTTCTTTTTAGTAACAACAAGCAGAGTCATTTTGCATGTGTGTTATTTTCACATACCACCTATGGATCCACCAGTGTCATTGCATGTGTGTTCTTTTCACTAACAACAACCAGAGTCATTGCATGTGTGTTCTTTTCACATACCACATATGGATCCACCAGTGTCATTGAAATGTGTGTTCTCTACAGAGACCACACATGGATCCACCAGTGTCATTGCATGTGAGTTCTTTTTAGTAACAACAACCAGAGTCATTTTGCATGTGTGTTCTTGTCACAATCCACCCATGGATCCACCAGTGGCATTGCATGTGTGTTCTTTTTAGAACAACAACCAGAGTCATTTTGCATGTGTGTTCTCTTCACATACCACCTATGGATCCACCAGTGTCATTGCATGTGTGTTCTATTTTAGTAACAACAACCAGAGTCATTGAAATGTGTGTTCTTCTCACATACCACCTATGGATCCACCAGTGTCATTGCATGTGTGTTCATTTCATAATCCACCTATGGATCCACCAGTGTCATTCAATGTGTGTTCTTTTTAGTAACAACAACTGGAGTCATTTTGCATGTGTGATCTTTTCACATACCACCCATGGATCCACCAGTGTCATTGCATGTGTGTTCTTTTCACTAACAACAACCAGAGTCATTTTGCATGTGTGTTCTTTTCACATACCACATATGGATCCAGCAGTGTCATTGCATGTGTGCTCTTTTCACTAACAACAACCAGAGTCATTTTGCATGTGTGTTCTTTTCACATACCACATATGGATCCACCAGTGTCATTGAAATGTGTGTTCTCTACAGAGACCACACATGGATCCACCAGTGTCATTGCATGTGTGTTCTTTTTAGTAACAACAACCAGTGTCATTTTGCATGTGTGTTCTTTTCACATACCACCTATGGATCCACCAGTTTTATTGCATGTGTGTTCTTTTTAGTAACAACAACCAGTGTCATTGGATGTGTGTTCTCTTCAGAAACCACACATGGATCCACCAGTGTCATTGCATGTGTGTTCTTTTTACTAACAACAACAAGAGTCATTGAAATGTGTGCTCTCTTCAGAGACCACACATGGATCCACCAGTGTCATTTCATGTGTGTTCTTTTCACTAACAACAACCATAGTCATTGCATGTGTGTTCTTTTCACATACCACATATGGATCCACCAGTGTCATTGCATGTGTGCACTTTTCACAATCCACCCATGGATCCACCAGTATCATTGCATGTGTGTTCTTTTTAGTAACAACAACCAGAGTCATTTTGCATGTGTGTTCTTGTCACATACCACCTATGGATCCACCAGGGTCATTGCATGTGTGCTCTTTTCACAATCCACCCATGGATCCACCAGTGTCATTGCATGTGTGTTCTTTTTAGAACAACAACCAGAGTCATTTTGCATGTGTGTTCTCTTCACATACCACCTATGGATCCACCAGTGTCATTGCATGTGTGTTCTTTTTAGTAACAACAACCAGAGTCATTGAAATGTGTGTTCTTCTCACATACCACCTATGGATCCACTAGTGTCATTGCATTTGTGTTCATTTCATAATCCACCTATGGATCCACCAGTGTCATTGCATGTGTGTTCTTTTTAGTAACAACAACTGGAGTCATTTTGCATGTGTGATCTTTTCACATACCACCCATGGATCCACTAGTGTCATTGCATGTGTGTTCTTTTCACTAACAACAACCAGAGTCATTGCATGTGTGTTCTTTTCACATACCACATATGGATCCACCAGTGTCATTGCATGTGTACTCTTTTCACTAACAACAACTAGAGTCATTTTGCATGTGTGTTCTTTTCACATACCACATATGGATGCACTAGTGTCATTGAAATGTGTGTTCTCTATAGAGACCACACATGGATCCACCGGTGTCATTGCATGTATGTTCTTTTCACTAACAACAACTGGAGTCATTGCATGTGTGTTCTCTTCACAATCCACACATGGATACACCAGTGTCATTGCATGTGTGTTCTTTTTAGTAACAACAACCAGTGTCATTGCATGTGTGTTCTCTTCAGAGACCACACATAGATCCACCAGTGTCATTAAATTTGTGTTTTTTTACTGACAACAACAAGAGTCATTGAAATGTGTGCTCTCTTCAGAGACCACACATGGATCCACCAGTGTCATTGCATGTGTGTTCTTTTCACTAACAACAACCAGAGTCATTGCATGTATGTTCTTTTCACATACCACATATGGATCCACCAGTGTCATTGCATGTGTGCTCTTTTCACAATCCACCCATGGATCCACCGGTGTCATTGCATGTGTGTTATTTTTAGTAACAACAACCAGAGTCATTTTGCATGTGTGCTCTTTTCACATACCACCCATGGATCCACCAGTGTCATTGCATCTGTGTTCTTTTCACTAACAAGAACCAGAGTCATTTTGCATGTGTGTGCTTTTCACACACCACATATGGATCCACCAGTATCAATGCATGTGTGTTCTTTTCACTAACAACAACCAGAGTCATTTTGCATTTGTGTTCTTTTCACATACCACATATGGATCCACCAGTGTCATTGAAATGTGTGTTCTCTACAAAGACCACACATGGATCCTCCGGTGTCATTGCATGTATGTTCTTTTCACTAACAACAACTGGAGTCATTGCATGTGTGTTCTCTTCACAATCCACACATGGATCCACCAGTGTCATTGCATGTGTGTTCTTTTTAGTAACAACAACCAGTGTCATTTCATGTGTGTTCTTTTTACTAACAACAACAAGAGTCATTGAAATGTGTGCTCTCTTCAGAGACCACACATGGATCCACCAGTGTCATTTCATGTGTGTTCTTTTCACTAACAACAAATAGAGTCATTGCATGTGTGTTCTTTTCACATACCACATATGGATCCACCAGAGTCATTGCATGTGTGTTCTTTTCACATACCACATATGGATCCACCAGTGTGATTGCATGTGTGCTCTTTTCACAATCCACCAGTCTCATTGCATGTGTGTTCTTTTTAGTAACAACAAGCAGAGTCATTTTGCATGTGTGTTATTTTCACATACCACCTATGGATCCACCAGTGTCATTGCATGTGTGTTCTTTTCACTAACAACAACCAGAGTCATTGCATGTGTGTTCTTTTCACATACCACATATGGATCCACCAGTGTCATTGAAATGTGTGTTCTCTACAGAGACCACACATGGATCCACCAGTGTCATTGCATGTGAGTTCTTTTTAGTAACAACAACCAGAGTCATTTTGCATGTGTGTTCTTGTCACATACCACCTATGGATCCACCAGTGTCATTGCATGTGTGTTCTTTTCACAATCCACCCATGGATCCACCAGTGGCATTGCATGTGTGTTCTTTTTAGAACAACAACCAGAGTCATTTTGCATGTGTGTTCTCTTCACATACCACCTATGGATCCACCAGTGTCATTGCATGTGTGTTCTTTTTAGTAACAACAACCAGAGTCATTGAAATGTGTGTTCTTCTCACATACCACCTATGGATCCACCAGTGTCATTGCATGTGTGTTCATTTCATAATCCACCTATGGATCCACCAGTGTCATTGCATGTGTGTTCTTTTTAGTAACAACAACTGGAGTCATTTTGCATGTGTGATCTTTTCACATACCACCCATGGATCCACCAGTGTCATTGCATGTGTGTTCTTTTCACTAACAACAACCAGAGTCATTTTGCATGTGTGTTCTTTTCACATACCACATATGGATCCAGCAGTGTCATTGCATGTGTGCTCTTTTCACTAACAACAACCAGAGTCATTTTGTATGTGTGTTCTTTTCACATACCACATATGGATCCACCAGTGTCATTGAAATGTGTGTTCTCTACAGAGACCACACATGGATCCACCAGTGTCATTGCATGTGTGTTCTTTTTAGTAACAACAACCAGAGTCATTTTGCATGTGTGTTCTTTTCACATACCACCTATGGATCCACCAGTGTTATTGCATGTGTGTTCTTTTTAGTAACAACAACCAGTGTCATTGGATGTGTGTTCTCTTCAGAGACCACACATGGATCCACCAGTGTCATTGCATGTGTGTTCTTTTTACTAACAACAACAAGAGTCATTGAAATGTGTGCTCTCTTCAGAGACCACACATGGATCCACCAGTGTCATTTCATGTGTGTTCTTTTCACTAACAACAACCAGAGTCATTGCATGTGTGTTCTTTTCACATACCACATATGGATCCACCAGTGTCATTGCATGTGTGCTCTTTTCACAATCCACCCATGGATCCACCAGTGTCATTGCATGTGTGTTCTTTTTAGTAACAACAACCAGAGTCATTTTGCATGTGTGTTCTTTTCACATACCACCTATGGATCCACCAGTGTCATTGCATGTGTGTTCTTTTTAGTAACTAGAACCAGTGTCATTGGATGTGTGTTCTCTTCAGAGACCACACATGGATCCACCAGTGTCATTGCATGTGTGTTCTTTTTACTAACAACAACAAGAGTCATTGAAATGTGTGCTCTCTTCACAGACCACACATGGATCCACCAGTGTCATTTCATGTGTGTTCTTTTCACTAACAACAACCAGAGTCATTGCATGTGTGTTCTTTTCACATACCACATATGGATCCACCAGTGTCATTGCATGTGTGCTCTTTTCACAATCCACCCATGGATCCACCAGTGTCATTGCATGTGTGTTCTTTTTGGTAACAACAACCAGAGTCATTTTGCATGTGTGCTCTTTTCCAATACCACCCATGGATCCACTAGTGTCATTGCATGTGTGTTCTTTTCACTAACAACAACCAGAGTCATTTTGCATGTGTGTTCTTTTCACATACCACATATGGATCCACCAGTGTCATTGCATGTATGCTCTTTTCACTAACAACAACCAGAGTCATTTTTCATGTGTGTTCCTTTCACATACCACATATGGATCCACCAGTGTCATTGAAATGTGTGTTCTCTATAGAGACCACACAGGGATCCACCGGTGTCATTGCATGTATGTTCTTTTCACTAACAACAACTGGAGTCATTGCATGTGTGTTCTCTTCACAATCCACACATGGATCCACCAGTGTCATTGCATGTGTGTTCTTTTTAGTAACAACAACCAGTGTCATTGCATGTGTGTTCTCTTCAGAGACCACACATGGATCCACCAGTGTCATTGCATGTGTGTTCTTTTTACTAACAACAACAAGAGTCATTGAAATGTGTGCTCTCTTCAGAGACCACACATGGATCCACCAGTGTCATTGCATGTGTGTTCTTTTCACTAACAATAACCAGAGTCATTGCATGTGTGTTCTTTTCACATACCACATATGGATCCACCAGTGTCATTGCATGTGTGCTCTTTTCACTAAAAACCAGTGTCATTTTGCTTGTGTGTTCTTTTCACATACCACACATGGATCCAGTAGTGTCATTGAAATGTGTGTTCTCTACAAAGACCACACATGGATCCACCGGTGTCATTGCATGTATGTTCTTTTCACTAACAACAACTGGAGTCATTGCATGTGTGTTCTCTTCACAATCCACACATGGATCCACCAGTGTCATTGCTTGTGTGTTCTTTTTAGTAACAACAACCAGTGTCATTGCATGTGTGTTCTTTTTACTAACAACAACAAGAGTCATTGAAATGTGTGCTCTCTTCAGAGACCACACATGGATCCACCAGTGTCATTTCATGTGTGTTCTTTTCACTAACAACAAATAGAGTCATTGCATGTGTGTTCTTTTCAGATACCACATATGGATCCACCAGAGTCATTGCATGTGTGTTCTTTTCACATACCACATATGGATCCACTAGTGTCATTGCATGTGTGCTCTTTTCACAATCCACCAGTCTCATTGCATGTGTGTTCTTTTTAGTAACAACAACCAGAGTCATTTTGCATGTGTGCTCTTTTCACATACCACCTATGGATCCACCAGTGTCATTGCTTGTGTGTTCTTTTCACTAACAACAACCAGAGTCATTGCATGTGTGTTCTTTTCACATACCACATATGGATCCACCAGTGTCATTGAAATGTGTGTTCTCTACAGAGACCACACATGGATCCACCAGTGTCATTGCATGTGAGTTATTTTTAGTAACAACAACTAGAGTCATTTTGCATGTGTGTTCTTGTCACATACCACCTATGGATCCACCAGCGTCATTGCATGTGTGTTCTTTTCACAATCCACCCATGGATCCACCAGTGTCATTGCATGTGTGTTCTTTTAAGTAACAACCAGAGTCATTTTGCATGTGTGTTCTATTCACATACCACCTATGGATCCACCAGTGTCATTGCATGTGTGTTCTTTTTAGTAACAACAACCAGAGTCATTGAAATGTGTGTTCTTCTCACATACCACCTATGGATCCACGAGTGTCATTGCATGTGTGTTCATTTCATAATCCACCTATGGATCCACCAGTGTCATTGCATGTGTTTTGTTTTTAGTAACAACAACTGGAGTCATTTTGCATGTGTGATCTTTTCACATACCACCCATGGATCCACCAGTGTCATTGCATGTGTGTTCTTTTCAGTAACAACAACAAGAGTCATTTTCCAAGTGTGTTATTTTCACATACCACATATGGATCCACTAGTGTCATTGCATGTGTGCTCTTTTCACTAACAACCAGAGTCATTTTGCATGTCTGTTCTTTTCACATACCACACATGGATCCAGTAGTGTCATTGAAATGTGTGTTCTCTACAGAGACCACACATGGATCCACCGGTGTCATTGCATGTATGTTCTTTTCACTAACAATAACTGGAGACATTCCATGTGTGTTCTCTTCACAATCCACACATGGATCCACCAGTGTCATTTCATGTGTGTTCTTTTTAGTAACAACAACCAGTGACATTGCATGTGTGTTCTCTTCAGAGACCACACATGGATCCACAAGTGTCATTGCATGTGTGTTCTTTTTACTAAGAACAACAAGAGTCATTGAAATGTGTGCTCTCTTCAGAGACCACACATGGATCCACCAGTGTCATTGCATGTGAGTTCTTTTTAGTAACAACAACCAGAGTCATTTTGCATGTGTGTTGTTGTCACATACCACCTATGGATCCACCAGTGTCATTGCATGTGTGTTCTTTTCACAATCTACCCATGGATCCACCAGTGTCATTGCATGTGTGTTCTTTTAAGTAACAACAACCAGAGTCATTTTGCATGTGTGTTCTATTCACATACCACCTATGGATCCACCAGTGTTATTGCATGTGTGTTCTTTTTAGTAACAACAACCAGAGTCATTGAAATGTCTGTTCTTCTCACATACCACCTATGGATCCACGAGTGTCATTGCATGTGTGTTCATTTCATAATCCACCTATGGATCCACCAGTGTCATTGCATGTGTTTTCTTTTTAGTAACAACCACTGGAGTCATTTTGCATGTGTGATCTTTTCACATACCACCCATGGATCGACCAGTGTCATTGCATGTGTGTTCTTTTTAGTAACAACAACAAGAGTCATTTTCCAAGTGTGTTCTTTTCACATACCACATATGGATCCACCAGTGTCATTGCATGTGTGCTCTTTTCACTAACAACCAGAGTCATTTTGCATGTGTGTTCTTTTCACATACCACACATGGATCCAGTAGTGTCATTGAAATGTGTGTTCTCTGTAGAGACCACACATGGATCCATCGGTGTCATTGCATGTATGTTCTTTTCACTAACAATAACTGGAGACATTCCATGTGTGTTCTCTTCACAATCCACACATGGATCCACCAGTGTCATTGCATGTGTGTTCTTTTTACTAACAACAACAAGAGTCATTGAAATGTGTGCTCTCTTTAGAGACCACACATGGATCCACCAGTGTCATTGCATGTGTGTTATTTTTACAAACAACAACAAGAGTCATTGAAATGTGTGCTCTCTTCAGAGACCACACATGGATCCACCAGTGTCATTTCATGTGTGTTCTTTTCACAATCCACCCATGGATCCACCAGTGTCATTGCATGTATGTTCTTTTCACTAACAATAACTGGAGACATTCCATGTGTGTTCTCTTGACAATCCACACATGGATCCACCAGTGTCATTGCATGTGTGTTCTTTTTACTAACAACAACAAGAGTCATTGAAATGTGTGCTCTCTTTAGACAACACACATGGATCCACCAGTGTCATTTCATGTGTGTTCTTTTCACTAACAACAACCAGAGTCATTGCATGTGTGTTCTTTTCACATACCACATATGGATCCACCAGTGTCATTGCATGTGTGCTCTTTTCACAATCCACCCATGGATCCACCAGTGTCATTGCATGTGTGTTCTTTTTAGTAACAACAACCAGAGTCATTGCATCTGTGTTCTTTTCACATACCACATATGGATCCACCAGTGTCATTGCATGTGTGTTCTTTTTCGTAACAACAACCAGAGTCATTTTGCATGTGTGCTCTTTTCACATACCACCCATGGATCCACAAGTGTCATTGCATGTGTGTTCTTTTCACTAACAACAACTAGAGTCATTTTGCATGTGTGTTCTTTTCACATACCACATATGGATCCACCAGTGTCATTGCATGTGTGCTCTTTTCAGTAACAACAACCAGAGTCATTTTTCATGTGTGTTCTTTTCACATACCACATATGGATCCACCAGTGTCATTGAAATGTGTGTTCTCTACAGAGACCACACATGGATCCACCGGTGTCATTGCATGTATGTTCTTTTCACTAACAACAACTGGAGTCATTGCATGTGTGTTTTCTTCACAATCCACACATGGATCCACTAGTGTCATTGCATGTGTGTTCTTTTTAGTAACAACAACCAGTGTCATTGCATGTGTGTTCTCTTCAGTGACCACACATGGATCCACCAGTGTCATTGCATGTGTGTTATTTTTACAAACAACAACAAGAGTCATTGAAATGTGTGCTCTCTTCAGAGACCACACATGGATCCACCAGTGTCATTTCATGTGTGTTCTTTTCACAATCCACCCATGGATCCACCAGTGTCATTGCATGTATGTTCTTTTCACTAACAATAACTGGAGACATTCCATGTGTGTTCTCTTGACAATCCACACATGGATCCACCAGTGTCATTGCATGTGTGTTCTTTTTACTAACAACAACAAGAGTCATTGAAATGTGTGCTCTCTTTAGACAACACACATGGATCCACCAGTGTCATTTCATGTGTGTTCTTTTCACTAACAACAACCAGAGTCATTGCATGTGTGTTCTTTTCACATACCACATATGGATCCACCAGTGTCATTGCATGTGTGCTCTTTTCACAATCCACCCATGGATCCACCAGTGTCATTGCATGTGTGTTCTTTTTAGTAACAACAACCAGAGTCATTGCATGTGTGTTCTTTTCACATACCACATATGGATCCACCAGTGTCATTGCATGTGTGTTCTTTTTCGTAACAACAACCAGAGTCATTTTGCATGTGTGCTCTTTTCACATACCACCCATGGATCCACAAGTGTCATTGCATGTGTGTTCTTTTCACTAACAACAACTAGAGTCATTTTGCATGTGTGTTCTTTTCACATACCACATATGGATCCACCAGTGTCATTGCATGTGTGCTCTTTTCAGTAACAACAACCAGAGTCATTTTTCATGTGTGTTCTTTTCACATACCACATATGGATCCACCAGTGTCATTGAAATGTGTGTTCTCTACAGAGACCACACATGGATCCACCGGTGTCATTGCATGTATGTTCTTTTCACTAACAACAACTGGAGTCATTGCATGTGTGTTTTCTTCACAATCCACACATGGATCCACTAGTGTCATTGCATGTGTGTTCTTTTTAGTAACAACAACCAGTGTCATTGCATGTGTGTTCTCTTCAGTGACCACACATGGATCCACCAGTGTCATTGCATGTGTGTTCTTTTTACTAACAACAACAAGAGTCATTGAAATGTGAGCTCTCTTCAGAGACCACACATGGATCCACCAGTGTCATTACATGTTGTTCTTTTCACTAACAACAACTAGAGTCATTGCATATGTGTTCTTTTCACATACCACATATGGATCCACCAGTGTCATTGCATGTGTGCTCTTTTCACTAACAACAACTAGAGTCATTTTGCATGTGTGTTCTTTTCACATACCACATATGGATCCACTAGTGTCATTGAAATGTGTGTTCTCTACAGAGACCACACATGGATCCACCGGTGTCATTGCATGTATGTTCTTTTCACTAACAACAACTAGAGTCATTGCATGTGTGTTCTCTTCACAATCCACACATGGATCCACCAGTGTCATCGCATGTGTGTTCTTTTTAGTAACAACAACCAGTGTCATTGCATGTGTGTTCTCTTCAGAGACCACACATGGATCCACCAGTGTCATTGCATGTGTGTTCTTTTTACTAACAACAACAAGAGTCATTGAAATGTGTGCTCTCTTCAGAGACCACACATGGATCCACCAGTGTCATTGCATGTGTGTTCTTTTCACTAACAACAACCAGAGTGATTGCATGTGTGTTCTTTTCACATACCACATATGGATCCACCAGTGTCATTGCATGTGTGCTCTTTTCACAATCCACCCATGGATCCACCAGTGTCATTGCATGTGTTTTCTTTTTAGTAACAACAACCAGAGTCATTTTGCATGTGTGCTCTTTTAACATACCACCCATGGATCCACCATTGTCATTGCATGTGTGTTCTTTTCACTAACAAGAACCAGAGTCATTTTGCATGTGTGTTCTTTTCACACACCACATATGGATCCACCAGTATCATTGCATGTGTGTTCTTTTCACTAACAACAACCAGAGTCATTTTGCATTTGTGTTCTTTTCACATACCACATATGGATGCACCAGTGTCATTGAAATGTGTGTTCTCTACAAAGACCACACATGGATCCACCGGTGTCATTGCATGTATGTTCTTTTCACTAACAACAACTGGAGTCATTGCATGTGTGTTCTCTTCACAATCCACACATGGATCCACCAGTGTCATTGCATGTGTGTTCTTTTTAGTAACAACAACCAGTGTCATTGCATGTGTGTTGTTTTTACTAACAACAACAAGAGTCATTGAAATGTGTGCTCTCTTCAGAGACCACACATGGATCCACCAGTGTCATTTCATGTGTGTTCTTTTCACATACCAGATATGGATCCACCAGAGTCATTGCATGTGTGTTCTTTTCACATACCACATATGGATCCACCAGTGTCATTGCATGTGTGCTCTTTTCACAATCCACCAGTCTCATTGCATGTGTGTTCTTTTTAGTAACAACAACCAGAGTCATTTTTCATGCGTGCTCTTTTCACATACCACCTATGGATCCACCAGTGTCATTGCATGTGTGTTCTTTTCACTAACAACAACCAGAGTCATTGCATGTGTGTTCTTTTCACATACCACATCTGGATCCACCAGTGTCATTGAAATGTGTGTTCTCTACAGAGACCACACATGGATCCACCAGTGTCATTGCATGTGAGTTCTTTTTAGTAACAACAACCAGAGTCATTTTGCATGTGTGTTCTTGCCACATACCACCTATGGATCCACCAGTGTCGTTGCATGTGTGTTCTTTTCACAATCCACCCATGGATCCACCAGTGTCATTGCATGTGTGTTCTTTTAAGTAACAACAACCAGAGTCATTTTGCATGTGTGTTCTATTCACATACCACCTATGGATCCACAAGTGTCATTGCATGTGTGTTCTTTTTAGTAACAACAACCAGAGTCATTGAAATGTGTGTTCTTCTCACATACCACCTATGGATCCACGAGTGTCATTGCATGTGTGTTCATTTCATAATCCACCTATGGATCCACCAGTGTCATTGCATGTGTTTTCTTTTTAGTAACAACAACTGGAGTCATTTTGCATGTGTGATCTTTTCACATACCACCCATGGATCCACCAGTGTCATTGCATGTGTGTTCTTTTCAGTAACAACAACAAGAGTCATTTTCCAAGTGTGTTCTTTTCACATACCACATATGGATCCACCAGTGTCATTGCATGTGTGCTCTTTTCACTAACAACCAGAGTCATTTTGCATGTGTGTTCTTTTCACATACCACACATGGATCCAGTAGTGTCATTGAAATGTGTGTTCTCTACAGAGACCACACATGGATCCACCGGTGTCATTGCATGTATGTTCTTTTCACTAACAATAACTGGAGACATTCCATGTGTGTTCTCTTCACAATCCACACATGGATCCACCAGTGTCATTGCATGTGTGTTCTTTTTACTAACAACAACAAGAGTCATTGAAATGTGTGCTCTCTTTAGAGACCACACATGGATCCACCAGTGTCATTGCATGTTGTTCTTTTCACTAACAACAACCAGTGTCATTGCATATGTGTTCTTTTCACATACCACATATGGATCCACCAGTGTCATTGCATGTGTGCTCTTTTCACTAACAATAATTAGAGTCATTTTGCATGTGTGTTCTTTTCACATACCACATATGGATCCACTAGTGTCATTGAAATGTGTGTTCTCTACAGAGACCACACATGGATCCACCGGTGTCATTGCATGTATGTTCTTTTCACTAACAACAACTGGAGTCATTGCATGTGTGTTCTCTTAACAATCCACACATGGATCCACCAGTGTCATTGCATGTGTGTTCTTTTTAGTAACAACAACCAGTGTCATTGCATGTGTGTTCTCTTCAGAGACCACACATGGATCCACCAGTGTCATTGCATGTGTGTTCTTTTTACTATGAACAACAAGAGTCATTGAAATGTGTGCTCTCTTTAGAGACCACACATGGATTCACCAGTGTCATTGCATGTGTGTTCTTTTCACTAACAACAACCAGAGTCATTGCATGTGTGTTCTTTTCACATACCACATATGGATCCACCAGTGGCATTGCATGTTTGCTCTTTTCACAATCCACCCATGGATCCACCAGTGTCATTGCATGTGTGTTCTTTTTAGTAACAACAACCAGAGTCATTTTGCATGTGTGCTCTTTTCACATACCACCCATGGATCCACCCGTGTCATTGCATGTGTGTTCTTTTCACTAACAACAACCAGAGTCATTTTGCATGTGTGTTCTTTTCACACACCACATATGGATCCACCAGTATCATTGCATGTGTGTTCTTTTCACTAACAACAACCAGAGTCATTTTTCATTTGTGTTCTTTTCACATACCACATATGGATCCACCAGTGTCATTGAAATGTGTGTTCTCTACAGAGACCACACATGGATCCACCGGTGTCATTGCATGTATGTTCTTTTCACTAACAACAACTGGAGTCATTGCATGTGTGTTCTCTTCACAATCCACACATGGATCCACCAGTGTCATTGCATGTGTGTTCTTTTTAGTAACAACAACCAGTGTCATTGCATGTGTGTTGTTTTTACTAACAACAACAAGAGTCATTGAAATGTGTGCTCTCTTCAGAGACCACACATGGATCCACCAGTGTCATTTCATGTGTGTTCTTTTCACATACCACATATGGATCCACCAGAGTCATTGCATGTGTGTTCTTTTCACATACCACATATGGATCCACCAGTGTCATTGCATGTGTGCTCTTTTCACAATCCAGCAGTCTCATTGCATGTGTGTTCTTTTTAGTAACAACAACCAGAGTCATTTTTCATGCGTGCTCTTTTCACATACCACCTATGGATCCACCAGTGTCATTGCATGTGTGTTCTTTTCACTAACAACAACCAGAGTCATTGCATGTGTGTTCTTTTCACATACCACATCTGGATCCACCAGTGTCATTGAAATGTGTGTTCTCTACAGAGACCACACATGGATCCACCAGTGTCATTGCATGTGAGTTCCTTTTAGTAACAACAACCAGAGTCATTTTGCATGTGTGTTCTTGCCACATACCACCTATGGATCCACCAGTGTCGTTGCATGTGTGTTCTTTTCACAATCCACCCATGGATCCACCAGTGTCATTGCATGTGTGTTCTTTTAAGTAACAACAACCAGAGTCATTTTGCATGTGTGTTCTATTCACATACCACCTATGGATCCACAAGTGTCATTGCATGTGTGTTCTTTTTAGTAACAACAACCAGAGTCATTGAAATGTGTGTTCTTCTCACATACCACCTATGGATCCACGAGTGTCATTGCATGTGTGTTCATTTCATAATCCACCTATGGATCCACCAGTGTCATTGCATGTGTTTTCTTTTTAGTAACAACAACTGGAGTCATTTTGCATGTGTGATCTTTTCACATACCACCCATGGATCCACCAGTGTCATTGCATGTGTGTTATTTTCAGTAACAACAACAAGAGTCATTTTCCAAGTGTGTTCTTTTCGCATACCACATATGGATCCACCAGTGTCATTGCATGTGTGCTCTTTTCACTAACAACCAGAGTCATTTTGCATGTGTGTTCTTTTCACATACCACACATGGATCCAGTAGTGTCATTGAAATGTGTGTTCTCTACAGAGACCACACATGGATCCACCGGTGTCATTGCATGTATGTTCTTTTCACTAACAATAACTGGAGACATTCCATGTGTGTTCTCTTCACAATCCACACATGGATCCACCAGTGTCATTGCATGTGTGTTCTTTTTACTAACAACAACAAGAGTCATTAAAATGTGTGCTCTCTTCAGAGACCACACATGGATCCACCAGTGTCATTGCATGTTGTTCTTTTCACTAACAACAACCAGAGTCATTGCATATGTGTTCTTTTCACATACCACATATGGATCCACCAGTGTCATTGCATGTGTGCTCTTTTGACTAACAATAATTAGAGTCATTTTGCATGTGTGTTCTTTTCACATACCACATATGGATCCACTAGTGTCATTGAAATGTGTGTTCTCTACAGAGACCACACATGGATCCACCGGTGTCATTGCATGTATGTTCTTTTCACTAACAACAACTGGAGTCATTGCATGTGTGTTCTCTTAACAATCCACACATGGATCCACCAGTGTCATTGTATGTGTGTTCTTTTTAGTAACAACAACCAGTGTCATTGCATGTGTGTTCTCTTCAGAGACCACACATGGATCCACCAGTGTCATTGCATGTGTGTTCTTTTTACTATCAACAACAAGAGTCATTGAAATGTGTGCTCTCTTCAGAGACCACACATGGATTCACCAGTGTCATTGCATGTGTGTTCTTTTCACTAACAACCAGAGTGATTGCATGTGTGTTCTTTTCACATACCACATATGGATCCACCAGTGTCATTGCATGTGTGCTCTTTTCACAATCCACCCATGGATCCACCAGTGTCATTGCATGTGTGTTCTTTTTAGTAACAACAACCAGAGTCATTTTGCATGTGTGCTCTTTTAACATACCACCCATGGATCCACCCGTGTCATTGCATGTGTGTTCTTTTCACTAACAACAACCAGAGTCATTTTGCATGTGTGTTCTTTTCACACACCACATATGGATCCACCAGTATCATTGCATGTGTGTTCTTTTCACTAACAACAACCAGAGTCATTTTTCATTTGTGTTCTTTTCACATACCACATATGGATCCACCAGTGTCATTGAAATGTGTGTTCTCTACAGAGACCACACATGGATCCACCGGTGTCATTGCATGTATGTTCTTTTCACTAACAACAACTGGAGTCATTGCATGTGTGTTCTCTTCACAATCCACACATGGATCCACCAGTGTCATTGCATGTGTGTTTTTTTAGTAACAACAACCAGTGTCATTGCATATGTGTTCTTTTTACTAACAACAACAAGAGTCATTGAAATGTGTGCTCTCTTCAGAGACCACACATGGATCCACCAGTGTCATTTCATGTGTGTTCTTTTCACTAACAACAAATAGAGTTATTGCATGTGTGTTCTTTTCACATACCACATATGGATCCACCAGAGTCATTGCATGTGTGTTCTTTTCACATACCACATATGGATCCACCAGTGTCATTGCATGTGTGCTCTTTTCACAATCCACCAGTCTCATTGCATGTGTGTTCTTTTTAGTAACAACAACCAGAGTCATTTTGCATGTGTGTTCTTTTCACATACCACCTATGGATCCACCAGTGTCATTGCATATGTGTTCTTTTTAGTAACAACCAGTGTCATTGCATATGTGTTCTTTTTACTAACAACAACAAGAGTCATTGAAATGTGTGCTCTCTTCAGAGACCACACATGGATCCACCAGTGTCATTTCATGTGTGTTCTTTTCACTAACAACAAATAGAGTCATTGCATGTGTGTTCTTTTCACATACCACATATGGATCCACCAGAGTCATTGCATGTGTGTTCTTTTCACATACCACATATGGATCCACCAGTGTCATTGCATGTGTGCTCTTTTCACAATCCACCAGTCTCATTGCATGTGTGTTCTTTTTAGTAACAACAACCAGAGTCATTTTGCATGTGTGTTCTTTTCACATACCACCTATGGATCCACCAGTGTCATTGCATGTGTGTTCTTTTCACTAACAACCAGAGTCATTGCATGTGTGTTCTTTTCACATACCACATATGGATTCACCAGTGTCATTGAAATGTGTGTTCTCTACAGAGACCACACATGGATCCACCAGTGTCATTGCATGTGAGTTCTTTTTAGTAACAACAACCAGAGTCATTTTGCATGTGTGTTCTTGTCACATACCACCTATGGATCCACCAGTGTCATTGCATGTGTGTTCTTTTCACAATCCACCCATGGATCCACTAGTGTCATTGCATGTGTGTTCTTTTTAGTAACAACAACCAGAGTCATTTTGCATGCGTGTTATATTCACATACCACCTATGGATCCTCCAGTGTCATTGCATGTGTGTTCTTTTTAGTAACAACAACCTGAGTCATTGAAATGTGTGTTCTTCTCACATACCACCTATGGATCCACGAGTGTCATTGCATGTGTGTTCATTTCATAATCCACCTATGGATCCACCAGTGTCATTGCATGTGTTTTCTTTTTAGTAACAACAACCAGAGTCATTTTGCATGTGTGATCTTTTCACATACCACCCATGGATCCACCTGTGTCATTCCATGTGTGTTCTTTTCACTAACAACAACCAGAGTCATTTTCCATGTGTGTTCTTGTCACATACCACATATGGATCCACCAGTGTCATTGCATGTGTGCTCTTTTCACTAACAACCAGAGTCATTTTGCATGTGTGTTCTTTTCACATACCACACATGGATCCACTAGTGTCATTGAAATGTGTGTTCTCTACAGAGACCACACATGGATCCACTTCTGCTGCATGAGGTCGCCTAGGGAAGCGGTCCTAGGCATGGTGGCGGCGACCTCCTTCTTCACCGGAGGTGGTCGGCCTAGACTGGTTGTGGTGTTTTTCCACATCTAGTCCTGTCGTGGTGGTGGCATGGCAAATGCCATGGATAGGCTACAGATGGGGCCAATGAGTGCTAGGGGAATGCAGGGAGGGAGAACGTGGTGATTCCACGCACATAAGTTCTTGTATTTTCTCTATCAATGGTGTTTACAAATGCTCTTGAGGCTCACAATAAGAAGGAGACAATGTCTCTTACTCCCTACCAACTAGCCCTAGAGTTCTACCTTAGACACAGAGAATGATCGATCCCCTTCTATGGAGGCCCTAGTGCTCCTTATATAGGGGAGCCCGGGTTACAATTCTAGGGCACAGGTGGCAGCATATTCTATGAATATGCTCCTCGCCTAAAGCAGATGCTTCTTTCTTCTCTTTAACGGCTCGTCCGGGATTTGGACATAACCCACAACGTAGTCTTTGTCTTTTGGCGTCACCAGACACGGGCTACGTCATCCGGCTTTGCCCGCGCCACCTTGGTCGCCCCTGACCCGCTGGTCCTCTTCTTTACTTTGCTTCGCTCATGCTACAGCTAATAAAATCACCTTTTGACCAGCGGGGGATTCCTTCTCTTGGAAGCCATAAGATAATAGCATATAGCTAATCCGGCTTATCAAGTTACCTGCAAAACAGATAGATAAACATGGCCGACATATAAATTATACTGGCCGGACCATAGTTAAGGAGATGCTCCATGGGCCAGGTCACACCGTGGTTCAGCCTGCCTTGAGGTGACCCGGTCAGCACTTGCTTTGAACGCGCCGCACCCTGGCTAACTCGGCCCTTATACCCCGGCGTTACCCTACCCGGGGTATCCCCCCAACAAGTCCCACCGACGAGTTGGGGTGGCGGTGCTTCTGGTGAAAACCGAGCTCGACTCCAGTCATGGCGGGCGATGGCGGCGCATCTGTGTCGTTTTCCTTGTTGAAGGCATCGTCAACGCAGCTCTCGTGACCCCCTCGTAGCTACTCCGGGGGAAACCCTAAGACCTCCAAGTCGAGCGATGGATGGAAGAGGCGGGGGAGGTGGAGCGGCTAGCGCGCAGGGAGGTGGTGCTACTTGGCACCACGGTGGTGTCGATGGCTAGTTTGGCGAGAGTCTGCGCATCGATCTACATGCTGATGATGGGTTGGCGGAAGATAATGAAGGCGGCGACATCCGGAGCATGTGCGTGGGCACTGATCCGTGGATAGGCTGTGCGGTTCTGGGGCTCCTTTTGCTTGTGTTCGAGCCGCCGCGCCCAGGCACTCCAGCTTCTCTTGGCGAGTGACAATAGTGAGAGTGATCGTGGGGCGGGGTCGATAGAGGCGGCTAGGTGTTTGCTAGAACTCGTTGGGGAGCTGGCGGTATGGTTATCGGTTTTGATCGGTGTCTTGTTTTGGCGGTTCCGGTTTGTATGATCTTTGTAATGGATTTTGCCAAACTTTTTTGGTTCTAATAATGAATAAAGGCTATGTGCATCGCTCGATGCAGAGGCCGGGGCTCCGCTCCCCATTTCATGAAAAAAAACTACTGAAGAAAATTCTGCAACATGCTCTAGCTCGAATAAATTTTGAGTCAAGCGGTTCTAGCTTGTTTCTATATTATTACCTAGTAAAGAATTTGGACAATCATGAATTGTGATAGAAAATGCATCGAGGGAGATGGGGTTGAGACCCATGGATGTCACACCATAGTGGTAACCCAACCTATGTGATCGGGGATCTCGTGAATTAGGATCTGGGAAGAACAAGCTAGTGGTTTGACTGAGGAGAGTATTTTGTAACCCTCTCTATGTGAAGATGCATGACTCTCAAAATCTGTAAGGCAGGTTGGCAACATACCTTAATGTGTTTCTGTTGGCTATAACTAGCAAAGATGCCGTCCTATAGGGCATTCTTTAAAGAACACACCTATATAAGCTCGACTATAAACGCCACGGTCTATGAGACTTGGGTGGTCTCTAGTAAACTCATGAAGAGACCAGGGAGTATGACACATATGCTCCAACCCGCGGGGTAGGTGAAAGAACATTTCATGATTTCCCATGTTTTGTGTGTTAGATAACAATACCATGGATTATTCTAATGTGCATTAAGTGTTGCAGGAAAGTTTTGAGAGTTTGGCGGCCGGATTATCTGCCCCCATCATGTGCCGGATAATCCGGCTAGACCACCTTGGCCAGGGCTGGCTCTGCGCAAATCTCTGTCTGGGGGCGTTTTTTCCCCCTGAAAGTCCGACTCTGGGGTGGTTTTTCTCTCTGGACCGGATAATCCGGCCCCCTTGTTGGGGCGGATAATCTGGCCCTAGGGAAATCGCCCAAGCGAGCTCATGCGCAAGCTTCTGTCTGGGGGCAGAATTTCCCCCGGACATTCCATGGCTAGGGCAGATTTTCCCCCAGGCAGATAATCCGGCCCTTCCCTTGGGCCGGATAATCCGGTCCCTAGGAGAAAGTGTGAAGGGCAAGTCTGCGTGAGCTTCTGTCTGTAGCCGGTTTTTTCTGCCGGAGAATCCGAGTCTGGGGCGGAGTTTTCCTCAGGCCGAATAATCCGGCCCTCACTTGGGCCAGACAATCCGCCCCCCAAAGACTCCAACGGCTTGGATTTGGAAGGGGGTATAAATATCCCTTCTTCCCCAACATGCAGAACTCTTGATTCACTCGAAATTGTTCAGACCCTTTGCAAGAGCTCTCTCACTAGATCTCCCACTTCAACCACCTAAAGGCTTCGATCTTTGGGGGAATTGAAGGAGGAGACAATCTTCATCGCCATCACGAATCAAGCACATTAACTCCTCTCCATTCATTGGAGAAATCCCTGATCTAGTATTCTTGTCAATATCTAGATCTTGTTCTTTGTTATTGATAACTTGTTCTTGTGCATCTTGTTGTCATTACGGGAGCCTCCAAGTTGATTGTGGAGTTGTGCCCCGCTAGTTGTGTAAAGGCACCGGTACCCGCCTCGAAGGGTTCCTATAGTGGAAAAGTGGATCAGGCCTTTGGTGGCGGGATCCATCGGAGAACAGGGTGAGGCCTATTGTGGCGTGGTGGTCTTAGTACCGCCCACCCCTCCAACGCAGACGTACTTCCCTTAACAAGGAAGGAACTACGGTAAAACAAATCATGTGTATCCACGTGCTTCACTACGGTTCACTCGTTCCTCTTCCACTCGCCCTTTACTCGCCAGTAGATAGGTTTGCATATAGGGAAATTCCACCTAATAGTTTATCTAGAGAATTTACCCTTTGTGTTAAGCCTAAAATGGAAAAAACATTAAAATTTGGAGTAGCACCTATTCACCCCCCTCTAGGTGCCCAATTTCAATTGGTATCACAGCCCCGACTCTTTATTCGGGCTTAACCGCCTAAGAGAAGTATGGGTACCAAGGAGAATGGGAATGAGGCTATGGATAAGGTCACAATGGATGACCTCAAGACGTTGGAAACAACCTTGTTGAAATCCTTTGAGGCCAAGATGGAGGAGATGAATCAAACGATTGCTCGTCTCACATCATCCCATAGCCCCATCTCCATCCTCCTCTGAGGCCGCCACACCATCATCCAAGGATAAGGCTAACACCGGATCCAAGGATGATGTAGTGGTAGGTGAAAAACATAATGGTTGCACCTCCAAGAAGGGAAGTGGTAAGGAGGAATATAGTGAGGTTCATCACGTATATTCCCCTGACCCACCTATCCCTCATCCTCATATAAACAATAGGGGTGATCCACCCAAGCTTACTGTATCCTCTTTTAATCAATGGCAATTCTTAATGAAGTCTCATGTTTGCAGCTCTTCTATTGAACTTTGGAGGATTATTGAAGAGGGTCTTCATATTGGAGATCATACCAACCTGACAAGAAGAGAAGTTGTGGACATCCAATTGAATTCTATGGCTCTCCACATGATACAGCTCGGTGTGGGTCCCAAGGACATGCTAAAGAAGCTTGGGATGCCCTCACCGATCTCTTTATTGGGAATGAAAGCATGAGAAGGAATAGGTATGATGCCCTTAGTAATGAAGCTGAAGGATTCTACATGTTGGATGGTGAAAACCATGAAGACATGTATAGAAGACTCAAGGGCATTGCAACAACATTTAGAAAGCATGGAGCCACTCACATTGATGATGCGTGGATAAAAAGAAAATATATGAGTGCCTTAATGCCTTTCGAGCCAACGGATTTGAAGAGCTTGCAAGGTACACACAACTACCATCAAATGACATCCAATGAAATCATGCATGAAATGGCGTCATTCAAAGTTGCTGCAAAGAACGCTGAAGATGCACGTGCCCGTGCCATTGGAATGCAAAAGGGGGTCAATGTTGCTCTAAAGGCTAATGTTGTTGAGCAAGATGAGGACGGAAGATTTTTTTTGGGGGTGGGGCTCCATGGACTGCCCCAATGAAGTTAAACGTGCTCATGGTGAGTACATGGCGTTTTACGCAAGGAACTTTTGGAAGGATCCTGCCAAGGCCAAGTCGGAACTCGAGCGCAAGAATGGGTCAAGTAGAAGAAGAGAAAGTGGCCCAAAACTGAGAACATGCTACAATTGTGGAGATAGGCTGCACTTCGTAGCCGAGTGTCCATATCAAAATAGAAAAGACAATGGTGGCAGGCTCATTCTTAAATAAAAATCCAAGGCGCCTAAGAAGAAGCCATTTATCAAAAAGAATGGACCTTACAAGGAGCAACCCAAGATCATATTGGTGGCATAAGAAGAATACTCCTCTACAAGTGAAGATGGAGAGGATGAAGATAGTTCTCGCTAGGTGGCTGCTATAGCCACCACATCGACTCCATCATCTCTCTTCGACTCGCCAAACAAGAACATCATCAACAACAACGCCACTTGCCTTATGGCAAGAGGGTCCGAGGTATCAAGTTCTAGCTCTTCATTTCCTAAGACTAACATAAATTTGGACATGGATGATCATACTAGTCTTAAAATGAAAGAAGAAGTTATTGCTTTGGACAACTTTTTCACTAACCTGCAAGGTGAGCACAAACTTCATTTTGATGCTCTTATGAGTCAACTTGCTCAAGACCAAGATCTTCTTGAAGAAAAGGGCAGAATTGAAAGAGAAGATGCCTTGGAGATAGATTCTTTGAAGAATGCCTTGGAAGAAGAAGAGGAAGCTCGAGTATCTTTGGAAGAGAGACTCGAATCCATTGAGGAGTCACATGAATAAGTTGTGGCTCAGCTCATCAAAGAACGTGAAAATGCTCTTGCCAAGATAAAGAAACTAAAGAAAGAAAAGATTGAATTTGGGGCAGCTCATGCTAGACTCTCGGAGAAGTTTGATAAACTTGACAGTGCTCACAAGGCATTGGAGAGTGATCACTATACTCTAAATGAGTCTCATGACCAGCTCCAAACTCAATTGAAGATGTATGATATGCCAAGCACCTCCACATCATCTTATGGAAAAGAAGAACTTGCAAGAGGTTCTCAACACAAAGGTAAAGAAGTTTTAGATGAGATACTGAGAAAGCAAAGGACAAACAATGGAAAAAAAGGTCTTGTTTATATTCCCAAGACAAAGAACAAGAAAAACAACAAGAAGAAGAAGAGCAAGACTGCTCAACCAAAGACTAGCACCACCACTAATGACAAGTCTAATTATAATGGTTTTGCAGGGGCTAACAATCCTAAGTTTGAGATATATTGTGATCATTATGGTGATGTTTATGCTAGTTATGTTGGTCCTTATGATTGTTACATTCCTTGGTCTATTTGGGTCCCCAAGACCCTTGTCACTAACATGAGAGGACCCATTTAAAAATGGGTACCTAAAACCAAGAAGTAACTTTCTTGCAGGGCTATGCTTCCGGTGGGTCTAAATGGGTACTCGATAGCGGATGCACGAGTCACATGATCGGAAGCAAGGATATCATCATGGAGATGCGGCCAAATCATGATCATATAACCGTCTCCTATGGTAACAAGTCAAAATCTGAGGTATTGGGTCTCGGCAAAGTCGTGGTGGCTCACGATATCTCTCTCGTGGACGTCATGCTTGTTGAGACCCTCGGCTACAATTTACTTTCAGTTCGCGCCCTTGGTAAGATGGGCTTTGCAGTTTATATTGATGCTGATTTGGTGGTACTCTTGTGGAGCAAGTCTCTAAAAGTCGCTTTCGTGGGATATGTCGAAAATGACTTGTACGTGGTGGGCTTTTCGGGGAAAATCACTACAGGCCCGATGTGTCTTTTCGTAAAGGATGACACGGCATGGTTATGGCATCACCGACTAGCCCACGTCAATATGAGAACTTTGCAAAGTCTCCACAAGGGTGGCCACATCCTTGGACTAAAATAAAATGTCTCCTTTGCCAAAGATCGTGTTTGCAGGGCTTGTGTTGAAGGGAAAATGCATGACTCTCCTCATCGAAGGAAGACTATTATCTCATCAAAAAGGATCTTAGAGCTCCTTCATGTGGACCTCTTCGGACCTCCATCTCATGCAAGCCTCGGTGGGAAGAAGTACTATCTTGTGATCGTTGATGATTACTCAAGATACACTTGGGTTTATTTCTTCAAGTTGAAGAGTGAAACTCAACAAACGGTCATCTACTTCCCCAACGAGGTTCAACATCAACACAATGTCCCTATTCTGGCTATAAGACGTGATAACGGCTCCGAGTTCAAGAACTACACATTAAATGAGTTCCTAAGTGAAGAGGGGATAAGACATCAATATTCCGCTACGTACACCCCTCAACAAAATGGTGTAGCCGAGAGGAAGAATCAGACTCTAATGGATATGGAAAGGTCAACTAGCCGAATTCAAGTCTCCATATAACTTCTGGGATAAAGCAATCTCAACCGCTTGTCATTCATCCAACCAGTTATACCTCCATAAAATCTTGGACAAGACTCCATATGAAATACTTACCGGTAACAAGCCAAACATCTCATACTTTTAGGTATTCGGGTGTAAGAGTTTCTTTCTCATCAAGGGAGTTCGTTTATCTAAGTTTGAATCTAAGGCTCTAGAAGGCATTTTTGTTGGTTATGGTGCCGAATCCCACACTTATAGAGTCTACAATAAGCTCTCCGGAACTGTTGTAGAATCTTGTAGTGTGGTGTTCGAAGAAAATGACGGCTCCCGTGCGGGGCAAGTTGATGTTTGTGATGCAGATGTTGAAATACCCCAAGATGCCATAAGAAGAATGGGCATGGGATTTTTCCGCCCAATTGAGGAACCCCTTGTGGTGGATCGAGAAGGAAAATGCTCTACTCATGAAGAGCCCTCATCTACACATACTCAACATGTTCCAACCACGGGAGTAACTTCTACATCATCTCCATCAATTGCTGAAGGTCAAGATGTTCCAGAAAGCCCCAGGCCAGATTATCCGGTCGACACCGGATTATCCGGCCACCCCTCTCCTGACGACCAAACTAGTCCTGGTATTGAAGAAATTGCTGCAAGCTCCAAGCCGGATTTTCTGGCTGGCCCCGGATTTTCCGGCCTCTCGCCAGTTCAAGCAAGTCCCAGGCAGCCTGATGAAGTTGCAACAAGTTCTCCTAGGCCGGATTATCCGGCCTCACCATCGGCCGGATTATTTAGCCCTGAATCACCAGTTGTTCAGCAGCCTCCTGTTACGGCTGCTGACCCACCTCAAGGGCATGCTTCATCACCTCCTACTACTGTTAATCCGAATTCTAATCAAGGTCAAGCAAATGATTCCAATGAAGATTCAAGTGATGAAACTATTCCATGAAGAGACAACAAGCTTATTGAACTTCGTCGCAAGGCTCGTGCTGATCGGAACCTTGAGTTAAGGGGTCACACTCTCGACAAGGTTGTAGGTGATCTTCGACGAAGGGTTTCCACGAGAAGGGAATTAGCAAGTTTTGGTGAGCATCAAGCTCACATCTCAATGGTAGAACCCAAGAAAGTATTTAAAGCTCTTGAAGATCCGGACTGGGTTGTTGCTATGCATGAAGAATTGAATAATTTCAAGCGCAACAAGGTCTAGAAACTCGTGGAGAAGCCCAAGGATTGCCGCAATGTTATCGACACTAAATGGATATTTAAAAACAAGCAAGATGAGAATGGCATTGTTGTGAGGAACAAGGCGAGACTTGTGGCACAAGGCTATTCCCAAGTTGAGGGCATTGACTTCGGCGAGACCTATGCTCCTGTGGCTCGGCTTGAGTCCATCTGTATCCTTCTTGCTTATGCTGCCCATAACAATTTTAAATTGCAGCAAATGGACGTCAAGAGTGCTTTTCTTAATGGTCCTCTACATGAGTTGGTATATGTAAAGCAACCCCCGGGATTTGAGGATCCTAACTTCCCGAACCATGTCTACAAACTCTATAAGGCACTCTATGGCCTTAAACAAGCCCCACATGCGTGGTATGAGCACCTTAAAGAGCTTTTGCTAGACCGTGGCTTCGAAGTTGGGCAAATCGATCCCACTCTTTTTACTAAGAAGGTTAAAGGGTAGCTCTTCGTATGCCAACTATATGTAGACGACATCATCTTTGGTTCTACTAATAAAGCTTTTAATGATGAATTTTCAAAGCTTATGACTGACAGGTTTGAGATGTCTATGATGGGGGAATTACGGTTCTTTATTGGATTCGAGATCAAGCAACTTAGAGAAGGAACCTTCATCAATCAAGCTAAGTACATCCAAGACATGCTCAAGAGATTCAAGATGACAGATCTTAATGGTGTCACCACTCCGATGCAAACAAAATGTCACCTTCAACTTAACCCCCATGGTAAAGATGTGGACCAAAAGGTATACCGGTCCATGATCGGCTCTCTCCTTTACCTCTGCGCATCTAGACCCGATATTGTGTTGAGTGTGGGGGTGTGTGCAAGGTATCAAGCAGCTCCTAAAGAAAGTCACTTAGTGGCGGTCAAGATGATCTTTCGATATTTGGTTCATTCCCCTAACTTTGGTCTATGGTATCCCAAGGGCTCCAATTTCTCTCTATGTGGTTATACTGATTCAGATTGGGCTGGTGATAAGGATGATCGGAAATCCACTTCTGGAGCTTGTCAATTCTTGGGAAGATCTCTAGTATGTTGGTCATCTAAAAAGCAGAATTGTATCTCTCTCTCCACCGCCGAAGCTGAATATGTTGCTGCTGCTAGTGCCTGCACTCAGTTATTGTGGATGAGGCAAACTTTAAAGGAATACAGTGCCAATTGTGACAAAGTGCCTCTTTTATGTGATAATGAAAGTGCTATCAAAATTGCGTACAATTCGGTACAACACACAAGGACAAAGCATATTGAGATTCGGAATCATTTTATTCGAGACCATGTTGCTCGAGGCGATATTGATCTATCTTTTGTGACCATGAAGAACCAACTTGCTGATATTTTCACGAAGCCACTTGATGAAGCAAGGTTCTGCTACTTGAAGAATGAGCTAAATATCATTGATTCCAGGAGCTTGTCTTGATTACCCATGCACTCACTCGTACATCTCAGTCTTATTTGGTCTAGATGTGGGCATGGAAATAGGGGAGTGTGGTCCTAATTAATTGGGCTAACCCTCCCCCCATAATGCCAAAAGCAAGTTAAGTCATTTCTCCTAATATCATTTTGTGATATGTGAGCTTATTGATGAGTATTGGCCATGAACCCAAGATATATCTTCGCGATGTCATACCATACACTCGAACAAGGTGACTTCGGCCACCTCCCTCTTCCATGAGGAGAGTTGGATTTTTGTGGATCTTTTTGGTTGTTTTTGCTCATCTCATGTTCTTATGGGAATCATACTCAATTTTGGATTTTAGTTGATTTGGTTCTTGCAATTTTGAGTGTGTAGTACCATCTCAGTTTGGCTCTCTTAATCCTAAGCCTTTCCCTACCTCTAAGCCATCTATTCTTGCACACAAGTCCCTTGTACACCTTGTGGGGGTGTTGTTAGGGAGAATATCATTTTGCGGCCCGAAAGTTGGGGTGGCCAGGCAACGCGGTACACAAGTTGATTTTTATCATCGCGATTCGAAAAGTTGGGGCGTCAATTGCTGAGAAGGGTCTTCCGAGTGAATGATGGCCAAACCAAATATTTTCAAATCACGCCCGTTAAGTCAGGATATTCCGTTATACTAGTTCCTGTTGTGCCCCTCCTTTGCCGGTCACTCTTCTTAGTCACCCTGCACGTGTCGTAGGGGCAAGTCCATTATTGTACTTTCCTAACTCTCGACACTGAATCTTGCTACGGCGGCGGTCCCTTTTCTTCCCTTCCCCAACCCTAAATCTGCCGGTGGCGGAGGACCTTTTTTCTCCCTCCCCCGACACTGAATCCGGCGGCGGCGGCCCACCATGTCTTGCACGAAGGTTGTAGCTACGTCGCCGACTGAAAAGGGTCTGTCGGGGCCCAAGTCTAGGACTCAACGCGTAGCTGCGGCGAGGTCTTCAGCCCTGGTTAGCAAGGAGGCCAGCAAGGATTCTGCTCCCAAGGTACCCACGAGCAGCGGGTTGAAGAGAAAAGCAAGGCCGGCGGCGGATTGTTCGGCTCCGGTGGGCGGATGCAGCACTTAGATCTCAAAGAAAAAAACCCAGGAGAAGAGCGAGAGGTGAATTTTTCTTATCTGTGCCTTATCTTGCAAGTAGATTAGTTACGGCATAATAGAATCGAATGAACTGAAATGTTCCCCTTTTTAATCAAATTAGGCACAACTTTTATACAAGGGACCTATATGAGTTCACAGTTCATGTTCGGCAGTACACTACAAAGCTTGATTTTGGTTGCGAGAGGGTTGTGTTCGGGCAAGATGTGCATCTGCTTGTGAATTGCAAAGAGGTTGTGTCTGTTTCGCAGCTGGTAGATATGCTTGCCACTAGAATTCCCTGGGGTTCTAGACAGAGGACAAAATTGGTGTGGCGCAACATGAATGATACCTATCAGCAAATTGAGCACTCCCATGAGCTTCAGATGGTTTGGGAGTGTTGTGCAGCTGATCGTAAGGTGAAAGTTGAAGCGATGATTGATGATATGTATGCAGATGCTGGAGATCTTGCTGCCAGAGCTTCTGCTCCTAGAGAATACGGACCAATAGATGTTGATCTAGATAAGTTCAGTATACGCATAGAGGTGGATTCATACATGGCAAAACTTGATGAGGGAGTTAATAAGCCAGTTTCATCATGTACTATGGAGATCACTGTCGATTCCAAAAACATAACTCTTGATGAAATGAGAGAGATGATCGGTAAGGAAATTAGTATTAGCCCTAAGCAGATGGCAAAAATCTGGTGGTGGCATCATAAGAAGCAGCAATTCATAGATGTTTTGCATACTGAAGATCTTATGAAGATTATGCGGCGAAAGAAGCGAACCAGGAAGGTGTTCTTCCTTGGTACCATTTCTGATGTTGTTGAACAGGTTATAGTGGATGTAGATGCCCCTGGAGTGGCTGAACAGAATGAGGTGGTCGACGTTGATGAGATCTGATGAGAGCTGCTACCCTAGGCTTGTCATATGGACCGCGGGGTCCCCCTGCCTGTATTTGTAATATTGACTGCTGTTGCATTTAGAGCGTGCTTCTGTGATTATGTTTGTTGAGAGACTACGATATAATGCTGTGCGAGCTGTTGAGATTTTCGGACATGTCACTCACTGAAACCATCGTTGTTGTAATAAGACATAAGTACATTGTAGTTGACATGATTATGATTCTTAAGATGACGTACGGTACTTGTTTCAGTTATTATGTTTGTTGGGACATTGTAATGTAATGTTTTGTGAAACCATGACTGGACTAGTGATGCATAAATACATTGTAGTTGACATGATTATGTTTCTTGAGATGATGTATTGTACTTGTTTCTATTATTTTGTTTGTTGAGAGACTGTAATGTAATGTTTTGCGAAACCATGACAGGACAAGTGATGTGTAAGTACCTTGTAGTCGACATGATTTTCTTTCTTGTAATATACTTGTTTCTGTGATTACGTTTGTTGAGAGATTGTAATGTGATGTTTTGTGAAACCATGTTGTGGTTATGTTTGTTGGGAGATTATAATGTAATGTTTTGTGAAACCATGACTGAAGAAGTGATGCATAAGTACCTTGTAGTTGACATGATTTTGTTTCTTTAGATGATGTAATATACTGGTATGTTTTTGTTAGGCAATGAAATTGGGATGGAGGGAGTGCAGGTTTAATATTTGAAATGAGAATGTGTGAAGAGAATCCATATCAGGCAGGAGATAGTAATCCAGGGAAAGGGCATGGTATCCATTAAACTATGGTAACATGCCAATTTAGTCATCATTGCAGCGGTAGAAGGGCTGCTCTCTCTCTCTCTCTCTCTCTCTCGCTCTCGCTCTCGCCGACACCGTCACCGTCGCATTCGCCATGCTGTCCTTGAACGGCGAGGATGACCAGTCGAGCAGCGACGGCCTTCTCTCTGACATCGAGTATTCCTTCCATGATGTGAGTTCCTCTGTTTTTCGGGCTAGGGTTAGGCAATGGTAAATCTCTCGATCTGAGCTCCATATGTGCATGCAATCATGTTCGATTTCAGCTTTGAGTTTACCTATAGGTACCAAGGACGATCTACGACTCCGAATGGGAGGGACTAGATCTCGATGGAGAAGTGTCATGTGACCATGGGCTAAAACTGAGGAGATATGTTGCATTCAAAGGCAGTAACACTGGGAGAAAGTTTTTGGGCTGTACAAATCAGGTTTGTTTACATTATGTGCAACTGTGACATGAAGTAAAATGTATCGTGCATGTTCATAACACTATAGTGTGTGTGTTTTTAGGTTGGCCCGGTGTGTAAAGCAGTAGAGTGGGTGGATCTTGAGTGGCCAGATGCACTTAAGAAATGTTTGGCACAGTTATGGGAGATGTATGAGTTGGAAAGGTCGGGGAGATTTACTGATGTAAGTGATGCAGCTGAAAAAAATTACAAGCTATCGGTACGAAATAAGGAGCTGGAACAAGAAATCAAGAATTTGCAGTCAAAGCTAACTGACGGAATCGATGGGAGCTTGGTTGTTGGAACTGTAAAGAAGCTTCAGGATAGTCACAAGTTGCTGATTCATAATGCAGAAAAGGAGAGGGGTCAACTCAGGGAAGACAAGAAGAAGCTAGAGTACTGCATTGTGGATCTGTTGAAGGAACTGAAGAAGGCGTGCGAGGGTGAACAAGGACAGACTATAGAGGATAAAGGAAATTCGAGATGAATAATTTATGTTGTACCAATGCCTGAAACTAGCTAATTGTAAGACTTGCAGTTGCGCTTTCCGAACTAAGCCAAACTCAATCCTCGAGCAAATTAATTTCAGACGAACACACATATCGTGCATAGAGTTAAGTTCACGCTTACAAAATCACCACTTCAGAGAATAAACTAGGCAGTTCAGTACTAAATAGACATATGTTGGGTTCAAGCGAGCCTGGCCCGGAGCTGCCTATTTTCCTCCCTAAGATTGGCCAGCTCCTTCAGTACTATGTCGTGCTTCAGCTGTAGGTTCTAGCGCTCCGTCACGGATTGGAGAATTTTGTCCGTAGCCATACGATTTTCCTTCAAGATCCCTTTCATGATCTCCGTCTGCTTCCTAGCCGAGGCGCGACCTTCACTGTGTAGCTTTGCCTAGTCGGCGTTTAACTCCTTCAGTTTCTGGCACTTGTCAAAAAGGACCGCGAATTCAGCGCGTAGTTGGTCAAAGGCCAGTTTCTGGGAATTCCGCTTCTCCCTTTGGATTGCTATCTTGTCATTTAGCCAGGTCGCCAGGTCCTGGTCGATCTTTCGCCTCTTTCCCTGCAACAAAAATACATAGTATGGTTTGTTCAATTCACCAGGACAAGCTGGTTAGTTTCCATAATTAACGGAATCGACTAGTGGCACTGTCATAATTTCAAGGAAGAAGCAATCTAGGACTAATCAACATTTTATGAATCGACTAGTGGCACTATCATAATTTCAATTTCAAAGACAAATAAGATTTATCAGCAGTTTAGTGTGCTATGGGTTTTTCCCAATATGACCAAATAGTAGTGGGAGAGTGGCAAACTCATAATGCAGAAACCCATGTCCAGATACATATGGAAAGAGAACATGGTGTCCATTCATGAACATGAACACCAACACATGTCCAGATAGATAAGGAGTTGCCCTAGGATTCTTATTGCACCCTACAATGGGAAGCAGGCATGGGCATTGCTCCCTGAACCCTAAACATTACAAAAGGAGAGGAGGACGAACTGGTATTCGTGTCCTCGCTAACGGGAATCAGACTTGGGCATTGCTCCGATACGCCTCCAGACATGCCCTTAGCTCCTCGTTCTCTTTCCGAACACCCTCGAGTACGGTGATCCCTCTGCTCATGTCCGCCTTCATCTCCTTGACTGCATCCAGGAAATGGTTCCTGTCATGGTAGGCTCGGATGGTAGCCTTGGTTTCCTCGACGCGTCCTCTGAGTGCGTCGCTGACTTCGTCCTGCAGGAGAATGCACATTTCCACGAGATTCTTCTTCTCCTCCGTGAGCTCGTTGATTATCTTGATGGCCTGTTCTTGCCTGATCAAGTTACGGTCGAGCACTTTCTGCAGCCTAACAACGTCACGTGCAAAATCTAACAAGATCTCCTTCTGCACAGATAATTGCATGCGTAGGCTCTCATTACCTTGGGTGAGGGAGCATGCAAGCTCATGTTGGTTGGCAATCTTGGAACTGATCGCGGCCACCTTCTCATGGTACTCGGCCTTGATCGCTGCATCGTTCATGTTAATTGAAATAGGAATTCTACAATTACACTCCAGGTCCCAGGTGAATACTAATACAGATCAAAAAAATCCCCGTTGAATCTATTGGCCGCAGTGTTAAAAAATGGACCTAGAGATCTATTCATGACCACGATAAACTAATCCTAATCACAAAAAATCCATAGTGAATCTATGAACAGCGGTATTAAGGAAAGACCAAGAGATCCAGTCATATTCATGAAAACAAATACAACTCGCAAAAGAAGAAGAAAAACCAATGCGGGGCGGACAACATCTAAGAAATCCACATCATAACTCGGAGAAATAACAATGTGGAGATTTGCTACCTCGCTGAGACATGGAACAGGGCCGAACGGGTCCTGCAACGCCTCTGTCGTGGTGGATTCGGGCTCCACGGCCAACCTGTAATACGTAGAAGAGGAAGAGCCAGAAGAAGAAAAACAAGAAGAAGCTGATTAAGATAATGATGGAGAGGGAGATGGAGAAGAAGTAGAATAAGGAGACCGTATCGAGAGGAGCCCTCGCCTGCTAGAACATTCGGCGCCATTGTCGGGGGAGATTGGGCCTTGATGAGAGGGTGGGCTTGAGCGGCTGGTAGAGCAAGAAGTGCCTCGCGGCGATTTCTCTCCCTTTTCTCCGCGAGGATTGTCGACCGGCCTCTCCCCCTCCTCAGTGGAGCCATGGCTTGCAGGGTGAGTGTGGCGGAGGCAGGAGGAAGGAGATAGTGATTATTAGTGTGGGAGAAGAGTAAGAGTACATGTCGTGGTCCAGTAGTACTAGTACTATTATACAAGACCACCGTGTACGGTCTACCTTCTCAAAGAAGCCAGGGAGGCAGGGGTAGGGAATCGATGGGACTTGTCTTTATTGTGATGGACACTTCAATGGTCTTCGGCGCCGCCCAAAATCCAGTATATAATAAGGGGAGTGCGAGTCGGGTGGTCGTCACGGGAATCGGCGCGCACATCCCGCGTGCGTGTGTCACGTGTTGACGGGGCAATGACGCGCGCAACTGCTGCACGATCACGTCGGCACGTCCAACTCTGTCAAACTCCACGTGACAGGCACGCACGAGATATTTACGAGTCTAGAATACGCTGTGCCACTTTAGTTGTGATCAAATTATGTTCAGTACGCGAGATATTACTTCTTTATTATTTTTTTTGATAATCGACAAATGCACGCGTGGACACGATGCACGAAACCATTGCTCGTCCTTGATCAGATCGGCACCCCACTGTGTGTACCCGCCATCGACCATTCGGAGCAACTACCTCGAGCACGATGCCCCCTTGCCATAGCAATGGCAGGTCCAAGCCGTCCACTGACCGTCCTGCGTCCCCGGCTCTTCGTTGCATCGTCCGCGCTTGCGAGTCGCCTGCTGAGGCAGCACGTCGTGTCCGACTACGCCAGGATCCATCGACATCGACACTCGAGGACACCGCGACGTCGAAGCTCGCACCAGCCGCGCAGGAGGAGTGTGGGGTACATGCAGCGTCGGACGAGCGCAAAGTAGCAGCCAGGACGGGGGCGCGTGTTGCATCGGCGAGTACGGACAAGAAGAGGAACGAGAAGAAGACCAGGAAGAAGAGAGGAGATAGCTATTTGGACGAGTCCGACTCGGCCAACGAGGAGGCATTCATCGATCAGTTGGAGGCAGAAGCGGAGGAGAGTGACGTGGACCCGTGGGACTACAAAGAGGAGGAGGACTCCGACGAGGAGATAGCGCGCTTATTCGAGGAAGGGGGCGGTGTCGAGTCGTCAGAGGAGGGCACCGACGGCCGCGATGGCGGGGACCATGGCGTTGCCAAAGACGAGGACGAACCGGAAGACGAAGACGATGGCTTCTTCGAAATATGATCATTTCTTTTATTTATTTTAGTTAGATAGATGGATTTTCACTTGTTTATGGGGGTTTAGTATCGGTGGCACAGATAGGGAGGTGGCACGGATTGACCATGCATAAAAAAGTGGAGAAGGGAGGGGTTATCCTGCCTGTTGGATCACATGGGATCAACGGTTGGTGGAGATAATCTGCGTGACATCTGTGTCAGCCAATCAGGGCATAGCACCCAGAGTGAGCACATGTTTGGGATCTCCACACGTTTGGGCTTTTGTGAGATTTGTGACAGAGAGAGAGAGGGAAAATCTCTTTTCACAATCCGCCTATGGATCCACCAGTACCATACAAATGTCATTGAAATGTGTGTTCTCTATAGAGACCACATATGGATCCACCAGTGTCATTGCATGTGTGTTATTTTTAGTAACAACCAAAGTCATTGAAATGTGTGTTCTTCTCACATACCACCTATGGATCCACCAGTGTCATTGCATGTGTGTCCATTTCGTAATCCACCTATGGATCCACAAGTGTCATTGCATGTGTGTTCTTTTTAGTAACAACAACCAGAGTCATTTTCCATGTGTGTTCTTTTCACATACCACCCATGCATCCACCAGTGTCATTGCATGTGGTTCTTTTCACTAACAACAACCAGAGTCATTGCATGTGTGTTCTTTTCACATACCACATATGGATCCACCAGTGTCATTGAAATGTGTGTTCTCTATAGAGACCACACATGGATCCACCAGTGTCATTGCATGTGTGTTCTTTTCACATACCACATATGGATCCACCAGTGTCATTGCATGTGTGCTCTTTTCACAATCCACCAGTCTCATTGCATGTGTGTTCTTTTTAGTAACAACAACCAGAGTCATTGCATGTGTGTTCTTTTCACATACCACATATGGATCCACCAGTGTCATTGAAATGTGTGTTCTCTATAGAGACCACACATGGATCCACCAGTGTCATTGCATGTGTGTTCTTTTTAGTAACAACAACCAGAGTCATTGAAATGTGTGTTCTTTTCACATACCACCTATGGATCCACCAGTGTCATTGCATGTTTGTTGTTTTTACTAACAACAACAAGAGTCATTGAAATGTGTGCTCTCTTCAGAGACCACACATGGATCCACCAGTGTCATTGCATGTGTGTTCTTTTCACAATCCACCCATGGATCCACCAGTGTCATTGAAATGTGTGTTCTTTTCACTAACAACAAATAGAGTCATTGCATGTGTGTTATTTTCACATACCACATATGGATCCACCAGTGTAATTGATGTGTGTTCTTTTTAGTAACAACAACCAGAGTCATTTTGCATGTGTGTTCTTTTCACATACCACCTATGGATCCACCAGTATCATTGCATGTGTGTTCTTTTTAGAATCCACCCATGGATCCACCAGTGTCATTGCATGTGTGTTCTTTTTAGTAACAACAACCAAAGTCATTGAAATGTGTGTTCTTTTCACAAACCACCTATGGATCCACCAGTGTCATTGCATGTGTGTTCTTTTCACTAACAACAACCAGAGTCATTGCATGTGTGTTATTTTTAGTAACAACAACCAGAGTCATTTTGCATGTGTGTTCTTTTCACATACCACCTATGGATCCACCAGTGTCATTGCATGAGTGCTATTTTCACAATCCACACATGGATCCACCAGTGTCATTGCATGTGTGTTCTTTTTAGTAACAACAACCAGAGTCATTGAAATGTGTTTTCTTCTCACATACCACCTATTGATCCACCAGTGTCATTGCATGTGTGTTCATTTCATAATCCACCTATGGATCCACCAGTGTCATTGCATGTGTGTTCTTTTCACTAACAACAACCAGAGTCATTGCATGTGTGTTCTTTTCACATATCCACCAGTGTCATTGAAATGTGTGTTCTCTACAGAGACCACACATGGATCCACCAGTGTCATTGCATGTGTGTTCTTTTTAGTAACAACAACCAGAGTCATTTTGCATGTGTGTTCTTTTCACATACCACCTATGGATCCACCAGTGTCATTGAAATGTGTGTTCTCTACAGAGACCACACATGGATCCACCAGTGTCATTGCATGTGTGTTCTTTTTAGTAACAACAACCAGAGTCATTGAAATGTGTGTTCTTCTAACATACCACCTATGGATCCACCAGTGTCATTGCATGTGTGTTCTTTTCACTAACAACAACCAGAGTCGTTGCATGTGTGTTCTTTTTAGTAACAACAACTAGAGTCATTTTGCATGTGTGTTCCTTTCACATACCACCTGTGGATCCACCAGTGTTATTGCATGTGTGTTCTTTTCACAATCCACCCATGGATCCACCAGAGTCATTGCATGTGTGTTCTTTTTAGTAACAACAACCAGAGTCATTTTACATGTGGCTCTTTTCACATACCACCCATGGATCCACCAGTGTCATTGCATGTGTGTTCTTTTCAGTAACAACAACCAGAGTCATTTTGCATGTGTGTTCTTTTCACACACCACATATGGATCCACCAGTATCATTGCATGTGTGTTCTTTTCACTAACAACAACCAGACTCATTTTGCATTTGTGTTCTTTTCACATACCACATATAGATCCACCAGTGTCATTGAAATGTGTGTTCTCTACAGAGACCACACATGGATCCACCAGTGTCATTGCATGTATGTTCTTTTCACTAACAACAACTAGAGTCATTGCATGTGTGTTTTCTTCACAATCCACACATGGATCCACCAGTGTCATTGCATGTGTGTTATTTTTAGTAACAACAACCAGTGTCATTGCATGTGTGTTCTGTTCAGAGACCACCCATGGATCCACCAGTGTCATTGCATGTGTGTTCTTTTTACTAACAACAACAAGAGTCATTGAAATGTGTGCTCTCTTCAGAGACCACACATGGATCCACCAGTGTCATTTCATGTGTGTTCTTTTCACCAACAACAAAAAGAGTCATTGAATGTCTTTTCTTTTCACATACCACATACGGATCCACCAGAGTCATTGCATGTGTGTTCTTTTCACAGACCACATATGATTCCACCTGTGTCATTGCATGTGTGCTCTTTTCATAATCCACCCATGGATCCACCAGTGTCATTGCATGTGTGTTCTTTTTAGTAACAACAACCAGAGTCATTTTGCATGTGTGTTCTTTTCACATACCACCTATGGATCCATCAGTGTCATTGAAATGTGTGTTCTTTTCACTAACAACAACACGAGTCATTGAAATGTGTGTTCTTTTCACATACCACATATGGATCCACCAGTGTCATTGCATGTGAGTTCTTTTTAGTAACAACAACCAGAGTCATTTTACATGTGGCTCTTTTCACATACCACCCATGGATCCACCAGTGTCATTGCATGTGTGTTCTTTTCAGTAACAACAACCAGAGTCATTTTGCATGTGTGTTCTTTTCACACACCACATATGGATCCACCAGTATCATTGCATGTGTGTTCTTTTCACTAACAACAACCAGAGTCATTTTGCATTTGTGTTCTTTTCACATACCACATATAGATCCACCAGTGTCATTGAAATGTGTGTTCTCTACAGAGACCACACATGGATCCACCAGTGTCATTGCATGTATGTTCTTTTCACTAACAACAACTGGAGTCATTGCATGTGTTCTCTTCACAATCCACACATGGATCCACCAGTGTCATTGCATGTGTGTTCTTTTTAGTAACAACAACCAGTGTCATTGCATGTGTGTTCTGTTCAGAGATCACCCATGGATCCACCAGTGTCATTGCATGTGTGTTCTTTTTACTAACAACAACAAGAGTCATTGAAATGTGTGCTCTCTTCAGAGACCACACATGGATCCACCAGTGTCATTTCATGTGTGTTCTTTTCACCAACAACAAATAGAGTCATTGAATGTGTGTTCTTTTCATGTACAACATACGCATCCACCAGAGTCATTGCATGTGTGTTCTTTTCACAGACCACATATGATTCCACCAGTGTCATTGCATGTGTGCTCTTTTCATAATCCACCCATGGATCCACCAGTGTCATTGCATGTGTGTTCTTTTTAGTAACAACAACCAGAGTCATTTTGCATGTGTGTTCTTTTCACATACCACCTATGGATCCACCAGTGTCATTGAAATGTATGTTCTTTTCACTAACAACAACCAGAGTCATTGCATGTGTGTTCTTTTCACATACCACATATAGATCCACCAGTGTCATTGAAATGTGTGTTCTCTACAGAGACCACACATGGATCCACCAGTGTCATTGCATGTGTGTTCTTTTTAGTAACAACAACCAGAGTCATTTTGCATGTGTGTTCTTGTCACCTACCACCTATGGATCCACCAGTGTCATTGCATGTGTGTTCTTTTCACAATCCACCCATGGATCTACCAGTGTCATTGCATGTGTGTTCTTTTTAGTAACAACAACCAGAGTCATTTTGCATGTGTGTTCTCTTCACATACCACCTATGGATCCACCAGTGTCATTGCATGTGTGTTCTTTTTAGTAACAACAACCAGAGTCATTGAAATGTGGGTTCTTCTCACATACCACCTATGGATCCACTAGTGTCATTGCATGTGTGTTTATTTCATATCCACCTATGGATCCACTAGTGTCATTGCATGTGTGTTCTTTTTAGTAACAACAACCAGAGTCATTTTGCATGTGTGATCTTTTCACATACCACCCATGGATCCACCAGTGTAATTGCATGTGTGTTCTTTTCACTAACAACAACCAGAGTCATTTTGCATGTGTGTTCTTTTCACATACCACATATGGATCCACCAGTGTCATTGCATGTGTGCTCTTTTCACTAACAACAACCAGAGTCATTTTGCATGTGTGTTCTTTTCACATACCACATATGGATCCAGTAGTGTCATTGAAATGTGTGTTCTCTACAGAGACCACACATGGATCCACCGGTGTCATTGCATGTATGTTCTTTTCACTAACAACAACTAGAGTCATTGCATGTGTGTTCTCTTCACAATCCACGCATGGATCCACCAGTGTCATTGCATGTGTATTCTTTTTAGTAACAACAACCAGTGTCATTGCATGTGTGTTCTCTTCAGAGACCACACATGGATCCACCAGTGTCATTGCATGTGTGTTCTTTTTACTAACAACAACAAGAGTCATTGAAATGTGTGCTCTCTTCAGAGACCACACATAGATCCACCAGTGTCATTGCATGTGTGTTCTTTTCACTAACAAGAACCAGAGTCATTGCATGTGTGTTCTTTTCACATACCACATATGGATCCACCAGTGTCATTGCATGTGTGCTCTTTTCACTAACAACAACCAGAGTCATTTTGCATGTGTGTTCTTTTCACATACCACATATGGATCCACTAGTGTCATTGAAATGTGTGTTCTCTACAGATACCACACATGGATCCACCGGTGTCATTGCATGTATGTTCTTTTCACTAACAACAACTAGAGTCATTGCATGTGTGTTCTCTTCACAATCCACACATGGATCCACCAGTGTCATTGCATGTGTGTTCTCTTCAGAGACCACACATGGATCCACCACTGTCATTGCATGTGTGTTCTTTTTACTAACAACAACAAGAGTCATTGAAATGTGTGCTCTCTTCAGAGACCACACATGGATCCACCAGTGTCATTGCATGTGTGTTCTTTTCACTAACAACAACCAGAGTCATTGCATGTGTGTTCTTTTCACATACCACATATGGATCCACCAGTGTCGTTGCATGTGTGCTCTTTTCACAATCCACCCATGGATCCACCAGTGTCATTGCATGTGTGTTCTTTTTAGTAAAAACAACCTGAGTCATTTTGCATGTGTGTTCTTTTCACATACCACTTATGGATCCACCAGTGTCATTGCATATGTGTTCTTTTCACTAACAACAACTAGAGTCATTGCATGTGTGTTCTTTTCACATACCACATATGGATACACCGCTGTCATTGAAATGTGTGTTCTCTACAGAGACCACCCATGGATCCACCAGTGTCATTGCATGTGTGTTCTTTTTAGTAACAACAACCAGAGTCATTTTGCATGTGTGTTCTTTTCAGATACCACATATGGATCCACCAGTGTCATTGCATGTGTGCTCTTTTCACTAACAACAACCAGAGTCATTTTGCATGTGTGTTCTTTTCACATACCACATATGGATCCACTAGTGTCATTGAAATGTGTGTTCTCTACAGAGACCACACATGGATCCACCGGTGTCATTGCATGTATGTTCTTTTCACTAACAACAACTGGAGTCATTGCATGTGTGTTCTCTTCACAATCCACACATGGATCCACCAGTGTCATTGCATGTGTGTTCTTTTTAGTAACAACAACCAGTGCCATTGCATGTGTGTTCTCCTCAGAGACCACACATGGATCCACCAGTGTCATTGCATGTCTGTTCTTTTTACTAACAACAACAAGAGTCATTGAAATGTGTGCTTTCTTCAGAGACCACCCATGGATCCACTAGTGTCATTGCATGTGTGTTCTTTTCACTAAAACAACCAGAGTCATTGCTTGTGTGTTATTTTTAGTAATAACAACCAGAGTCATTTTGCATTTGTGTTCTTTTCACATACCACCTATGGATCCACCAGTGTCATTGAATGTGTGCTCTTTTCACAATCCACACATGGATCCACCAGTGTCATTGCATGTGTGTTCTTTTTAGTAACAACAACCAGAGTCATTGAAATGTGTTTTCTTCTCACATACCACCTATGGATCCACCAGTGTCATTGCATGTGTGTTCATTTCATAATCCACCTATGGATCCACCAGTGTCATTGGATGTGTGTTCTTTTCACTAACAACAACCAGAGTCATTGCATGTGTGTTCTTTTCACATATCCACCAGTGTCATTGAAATGTGTGTTCTCTACAAAGACCACACATGGATCCACCAGTGTCATTGCATGCGTGTTCTTTTTAGTAACAACAACCAGAGTCATTTTGCATGTGTGTTCTTTTCACATACCACCTATGGATCCACCGGTGTCATTGAAATGTGTGTTCTCTACAGAGACCACACATGGATCCACCAGTGTCATTGCATGTGTGTTGTTTTTAGTAACAACAACCAGAGTCATTGAAATGTGTGTTCTTCTCACATACCACCTACGGATCCACCAGTGTCATTGCATGTGTGTTCTTTTCACTAACAACAACCAGAGTCATTGCATGTGTGTTCTTTTTAGTAACGACAACCAGAGTCATTTTGCATGTGTGTTCTTTTCACATGCCACCTATGGATCCACCTGTGTCATTGCATGTGTGTTCTTTTCACAATCCACCCATGGATCCACCAGAGTCATTGCATGTGTGTTCTTTTTAGTAACAACAACCAGAGTCATTTTGCATGTGTGCTCTTTTCACATACCACCCATGGATCCACCAGTGTCATTGCATGTGTGTTCTTTTCAGTAACAACAACTAGTGTCATTTTGTATGTGTGTTCTTTTCACACACCACATGTGGATCCACCAGTATCATTGCATGTGTGTTGTTTTCACTAACAACAACCAGAGTCATTTTGCATTTGTGTTCTTTTCACATACCACATATGGATCTACCAGTGTCATTGAAATGTGTGTTCTCTACAGACACCACACATGGATCCACTAGTGTCATTGCATGTGTGTTCTTTTTACTAACAACAACCAGAGTCATTTTGCATGTGTGTTCTTTTCACATACCACCTATGGATCCACCAGTGTCATTGCATGTGTGTTCTTTTCACAATCCACCCATGGATCCACCAGTGTCATTGCATGTGTGCTCTTTTCACTAACAACTACCAGAGTCATTTTGCATGTGTGTTCTTTTCACATACCACATATGGATCCACCAGTGTCATTGAAATGTGTGTTCTCTACAGAGACCACACATGGATCCACCGATGTCATTGCATGTATGTTCTTTTCACTAACAACAACTGGAATCATTGCATGTTGTTCTCTTCACAATCCACACATGGATCCACCAGTGTCATTGCATGTGTGTGCTCTTCAGAGACCACACATGGATCCACCAGTGTCATTGCATGTGTGTTCTTTTTACTAACAACAACAAGAGTCATTGAAATGTGTGCTCTCTTCAGAGACCACACATGGATCCACTAGTGTCATTGCATGTGTGTTGTTTTCACTAACAACCAGAGTCATTGCATGTGTGTTATTTTCACATACCACATATGGATCCACCAGTGTCATTGCATGTGTGCTCTTTTCACTAACAACAACCAAAGTCATTTTGCATGTGTGTTCTTTTCACATACCACATATGGATCCACTAGTGTCATTGAAATGTGTGTTCTCTACAGAGACTACACATGGATCCACCAGTGCCATTGCATGTATGTTCTTTTCACTAACAACAACTGGAGTCATTGCATGTGTGTTCTCTTCACAATCCACACATGGATCCACCAGTGTCATTGCATGTGTGTTCTTTTTCGTAACAACAACCAGTGTCATTGCATGTGTGTTCTCTTCAGAGACCACACATGGATCCACTAGTGTCATTGCATGTGTGTTCTTTTTACTAACAACAACAAGAGTCATTGAAACGTGTGCTCTCTTCAGAGACCACACATGGATCCACCAGTGTCATTGCATGTGTGTTCTTTTCACTAACAACAACCGGAGTCATTGAAATGTGTGTCCTTCTCACATACCACCTATGGATGCACCAGTGTCATTGCATGTGTGTCCATTTCGTAATCCACCTATGGATCCACAAGTGTCATTGCATGTGTGTTCTTTTTAGTAACAACAACCAGAGTCATTTTGCATGTGTGTTCTTTTCACATACCACCTATGGATCCACCAGTGTCATTGCATGTGTGTTCTTTTCACTAACAACAACCAGAGTCATTGCATGTGTGTTCTTTTCACATACCACATATGGATACACCAGTGTCATTGAAATGTGTGTTCTCTATAGAGACCACACATGGATCCACCAGTGTCATCGCATGTGTGTTCTTTTTAGTAACAACAACCAGAGTCATTTTGCATGTGTGTTCTTTTCACATGCCACCTATGGATCCACCTGTGTCATTGCATGTGTGTTCTTTTCACAATCCACCCATGGATCCACCAGAGTCATTGCATGTGTGTTCTTTTTAGTAACAACAACCAGAGTCATTTTGCATGTGTGCTCTTTTCACATACCACCCATGGATCCACCAGTGTCATTGCATGTGTGTTCTTTTCAGTAACAACAACTAGTGTCATTTTGTATGTGTGTTCTTTTCACACACCACATGTGGATCCACCAGTATCATTGCATGTGTGTTGTTTTCACTAACAACAACCAGAGTCATTTTGCATTTGTGTTCTTTTCACATACCACATATGGATCTACCAGTGTCATTGAAATGTGTGTTCTCTACAGAGACCACACATGGATCCACCAGTGTCATTGCATGTGTGTTCTTTTTACTAACAACAACCAGAGTCATTTTGCATGTGTGTTCTTTTCACATACCACCTATGGATCCACCAGTGTCATTGCATGTGTGTTCTTTTCACAATCCACCCATGGATCCACCAGTGTCATTGCATGTGTGCTCTTTTCACTAACAACAACCAGAGTCATTTTGCATGTGTGTTCTTTTCACATACCACATATGGATCCACCAGTGTCATTGAAATGTGTGTTCTCTACAGAGACCACACATGGATCCACCGATGTCATTGCATGTATGTTCTTTTCACTAACAACAACTGGAATCATTGCATGTGTGTTCTCTTCACAATCCACACATGGATCCACCAGTGTCATTGCATGTGTGTGCTCTTCAGAGACCACACATGGATCCACCAGTGTCATTGCATGTGTGTTCTTTTTACTAACAACAACAAGAGTCATTGAAATGTGTGCTCTCTTCAGAGACCACACATGGATCCACCAGTGTCATTGCATGTGTGTTGTTTTCACTAACAACAACCAGAGTCATTGCATGTGTGTTATTTTCACATACCACATATAGATCCACCAGTGTCATTGCATGTGTGCTCTTTTCACTAACAACAACCAAAGTCATTTTGCATGTGTGTTCTTTTCACATACCACATATGGATCCACTAGTGTCATTGAAATGTGTGTTCTCTACAGAGACTACACATGGATCCACCAGTGCCATTGCATGTATGTTCTTTTCACTAACAACAACTGGAGTCATTGCATGTGTGTTCTCTTCACAATCCACACATGGATCCACCAGTGTCATTGCATGTGTGTTCTTTTTCGTAACAACAACCAGTGTCATTGCATGTGTGTTCTCTTCAGAGACCACACATGGATCCACTAGTGTCATTGCATGTGTGTTCTTTTTACTAACAACAACAAGAGTCATTGAAACGTGTGCTCTCTTCAGAGACCACACATGGATCCACCAGTGTCATTGCATGTGTGTTCTTTTCACTAACAACAACCGGAGTCATTGAAATGTGTGTCCTTCTCACATACCACCTATGGATCCACCAGTGTCATTGCATGTGTGTCCATTTCGTAATGCACCTATGGATCCACAAGTGTCATTGCATGTGTGTTCTTTTTAGTAACAACAACCAGAGTCATTTTGCATGTGTGTTCTTTTCACATACCACCTATGGATCCACCAGTGTCATTGCATGTGTGTTCTTTTCACTAACAACAACCAGAGTCATTGCATGTGTGTTCTTTTCACATACCACATATGGATACACCAGTGTCATTGAAATGTGTGTTCTCTATGGAGACCACACATGGATCCACCAGTGTCATCGCATGTGTGTTCTTTTTAGTAACAACAACCAGAGTCATTGAAATGTATGTTCTTTTCACATACCACCTATGGATCCACCAGTGTCATTGCATGTTTGTTGTTTTTACTAACAACAACAAGAGTCATTGAAATGTGTGCTCTCTTCAGAGACCACACATGGATCCACCAGTGTCATTGCATGTGTGTTCTTTTCACAATCCACCCATGGATCCACCAGTGTCATTGAAATGTGTGTTATTTTCACTAACAACAAATAGAGTCATTGCATGTGTGTTCTTTTCACATACCACATATGGATCCACCAGTGTAATTGCATGTGTGTTATTTTTAGTAACAATAACCAGAGTCATTTTGCATGTGTGTTCTTTTCACATACCACATATGGATCCACCAGTGTCATTGCATGTGTGCTATTTTCACAATCCACACATGGATCCACCAGTGTCATTGCATGTGTGTTCTTTTTAGTAACAAGAACCATAGTCATTGAAATGTGTTTTCTTCCCACATACCACCTATGGATCCACCAGTGTCATTGCATGTGTGTTCATTTCATAATCCACCTATGGATCCACCAGTGTCATTGCATGTGTGTTCTTTTCACTAACAACAACCATAGTCATTGCATGTGTGTTCTTTTCACATATCCACCAGTGTCATTGAAATGTGTGTTCTCTATAGAGACCACACATGGATCCACCAGTGTCATTGCATGTGTGTTCTTCTTAGTAACAACAACCAGAGTCATTTTGCACGTGTGTTCTTTTCACATACCACCTATGGATCCACCAGTGTCATTGAAATGTGTGTTCTCTACAGAGACCACACATGGATCCACCAGTGTCATTGCATGTGTGTTCTTTTTAGTAACAACAACCAGAGTCATTGAAATGTGTGTTCTTCTAACATACCACCCATGGATCCACCAGTGTCATTTCATGTGTGTTCTTTTCACTAACAACAACCAGAGTCATTTTGCATGTGTGTTCTTTTCACATACCACATATGGATCCACCAGTGTCATTGCATGTGTGCTCTTTTCACTAACAACAACCAGAGTCATTTTGCATGTGTGTTATTTTCACATACCACATATGGATCCACTAGTGTCATTGAAATGTGTGTTCTCTACAGAGACCACACATGGATCCACCGGTGTCATTGCATGTATGTTCTTTTCACTAACAACAACTGGAGTCATTGCATGTGTGTTCTCTTCACAATCCACACATGGATCAACCAGTGTCATTGCATGTGTGTTCTTTTTAGTAACAACAACCAGTGTCATTGCATGTGTGTTCTTTTTACTAACAACAACAAGAGTCATTGAAATGTGTGCTCTCTTCAGAGACCACACATGGATCCACCAGTGTAATTGCATGTGTGTTCTTTTCACTAACAAGAACCAGAGTCATTGCATGTGTGTTCTTTTCACATACCACCCATCGATCCACCAGTGTTATTGCATGTGTGTTCTTTTCACAATCCACCCATCGATCCACCAGAGTCATTGCATCTGTGTTCTTTTTAGTAACAACAACCAGAGTCATTTTACATGTGTGCTCTTTTCACATACCAACCATGGATCCACCAGTGTCATTGCATGTGTGTTCTTTTCAGTAACAACAACCAGAGTCATTTTGCATGTGTGTTCTTTTCACACACCACATATGGATCCACAAGTATCATTGCATGTATGTTCTTTTCACTAACAACAACCAGAGTCATTTTGCATTTGTGTTCTTTTCACATACCACATATGGATCCACCAGTGTCATTGAAATGTGCGTTCTCTACAGAGACCACACAGGGATCCACCAGTGCCATTGCATGTATGTTCTTTTCACTAACAACAACTAGAGTCATTGCATGTGTGTTCTCTTCACAATCCACACATGGATCCACCAGTGTCATTGCATTTGTGTTCTTTTTAGTAACAACAACCAGTGTCATTGCATGTGTGTTCTCTTCAGAGACCACCCATTGATCCACCAGTGTCATTGCATGTGTGTTCTTTTTACTAACAACAACAAGAGTCATTGAAATGTGTGCTCCCTTCAGAGACCACACATGGATCCACCAGTGTCATTTCATCTGTGTTCTTTTCACCAACAACAAATAGAGTCATTGCATGTGTGTTCTTTTCACATACCACATATGGATCCACCAGAGTCATTGCATGTGTGTTCTTTTCACATACCACATATGATTCCACCAGTGTCATTGCATGTGTGCTCTTTTCACAATCCACACATGGATCCACCAGTGGCATTGCATGTGTGTTCTTTTTAGTAACAACAACCAGAGTCATTTTGCATGTGTGTTCTTTTCACATACCACTTATGGATCCACCAGTGTCATTGCATGTGTATTCTTTTCACTAACAACAACCAGAGTCATTGCATGTGTGTTATTTTCACATACCACATATGGATCCACTAGTGTCATTGAAATGTGTGTTCTCTACAGAGACCACACATGGATCCACCAGTGTCATTGCATGTGTGTTCTTTTTAGTAACAACAACCAGAGTCATTTTGCATGTGTGTTCTTGTCACCTACCACCTATGGATCCACCAGTGTCATTGCATGTGTGTTCTTTTCACAATCCACCCATGGATCTACCAGTGTCATTGCATGTGTGTTCTTTTTAGTAACAACAACCAGAGTCATTTTGCATGTGTGTTCTCTTCACATACCACCTATGGATCCACCAGTGTCATTGCATGTGTGTTCTTTTTAGTAACAACAACCAGAGTCATTGAAATGTGGGTTCTTCTCACATACCACCTATGGATCCACTAGTGTCATTGCATGTGTGTTCATTTCATAATCCACCTATGGATCCACTAGTGTCATTGCATGTGTGTTCTTTTTAGTAACAACAACCAGAGTCATTTTGCATGTGTGATCTTTTCACATACCACTCATGGATCCACCAGTCTCATTGCATGTGTGTTCTTTTCACTAACAACAACCAGAGTCATTTTGCATGTGTGTTCTTTTCACATACCACATATGGATCCACCAGTGTCATTGCATGTGTGCTCTTTTCACTAACAACAACCAGAGTCATTTTGCATCTGTGTTCTTTTCACATACCACATATGGATCCACTAGTGTTATTGAAATGTGTGTTCTCTACAGGGACCACACATGGATCCACCTATGTCCTTGCATGTATGTTCTTTTCACTAACAACAACTCGAGTCATTGCATGTGTGTTCTGTTCACAATCCACACATGGATCCACCAGTGTCATTGCATGTGTGTTCTTTTTAGTAACAACAACCAATGTCATTGCATGTGTGTTCTCTTCAGAGACCACACATGGATCCACCAGTGTCATTGCATGTGTGTTCTTTTTACTAACAACAACAAGAGTCATTGAAATGTGTGCTCTCTTCAGAGACCACACATGGATCCACCAGTGTCATTGCATGTGTGTTCTTTTCACTAACAACCAGAGTCATTGCATGTGTGTTCTTTTCACATACCACATATGGATCCACCAGTGTCATTGCATGTGTGCTCTTTTCACTAACAACAACCAGAGTCATTTTGCATGTGTGTTCTTTTCACATACCACATATGGATCCACTAGTGTCATTGAAATGTGTGTTCTCTACAGAGACCACACATGGATCCACCGGTGTCATTGCACGTATGTTCTTTTCACTAACAACAACTGGAGTCATTGCATGTGTGTTCTCTTCACAATCCACACATGGATCCACCAGTGTCATTGCATGTGTGTTCTTTTTAGTAACAACAACCAGTGTCATTGCATGTGTGTTCTCTTCAGAGACCACGCATGGATCCACCAGTGTCATTGCATGTGTATTCTTTTTACTAACAACAACAAGAGTCATTGAAATGTGTGCTCTCTTCAGAGATCACACATGGATCCACCAGTGTCATTTCATGTGTGTTCTTTTCACTAACAACAAATAGAGTCATTGCATGTGTGTTCTTTTCACATACCACATATGGATCCACCAGAGTCATTGCATGTGTGTTCTTTTCACATACCACATATGGATCCACCAGTGTCATTGCATGTGTGCTCTTTTCACAATCCACCGATGGATCCACCAGTGTCATTGCATGTGTGTTCTTTTTAGTAACAACAACCAGAGTCATTTTGCATGTGTGTTCTTTTCACATACCACCTGTGGATCCACCAGTGTCATTGCATGTGTGTTCTTTTCACTAACATCAACCTGAGTCATTGCATGTGTTTTCTTTTCACATACCACATATGGATCCACCAGTGTCATTGAAATATGTGTTCTCTACAGAGACCACACATGGATCCACCAGTGTCATTGCATGTGTTTTCTTTTTAGTAACAACAACCATAGTCATTTTCCATGTGTGTTCCTGTCACATACCACCTATGGATCCACCAGTGTCATTGCATGTGTGTTCTTTTCACAATCCACCCATGGATCCACCAGTGTCATTGCATGTGTGTTCTTTTTAGTAACAACAACCAGAGTCATTTTGCATGTGTGTTCTCTTCACATAAAACCTATGGATCCACCAGTGTCATTGCATGTGTGTTCTTTTTAGTAACAACAACCAGAGTCATTGAAATGTGTGTTCTTCTCACATACCACCTATGGATCCACCAATGTCATTGCATGTGTGTTCATTTCATAATCCATCTATGGATCCACCAATGTCATTGCATGTGTGTTCTTTTTAGTAACAACAACCAGAGTCATTTTGGATGTGTGATCTTTTCACATACCACCCATGGATCCACCAGTGTCATTGCATGTGTGTTCTTTTCACTAACAACAACCAGAGTCATTTTGCATGTGTGTTATTTTCACATACCAAATATGGATCCACCAGTGTCATTGCATGTGTGTTCTTTTCAATAACAACAACCAGAGTCATTTTGCATGTGTGTTCTTTTCACATACCACATATGGATCCACCAGTGTCATTGCATGTGTGCTCTTTTCACTAACAACAACCAGAGTCATTTTGCATCTGTGTTCTTTTCACATACCACATATGGATCCACTAGTGTTATTGAAATGTGTGTTCTCTACAGAGACCACACATGGATCCACCGGTGTCATTGCATGTATGTTCTTTTCACTAACAACAACTAGAGACATTGCATGTGTGTTCTGTTCACAATCCACACATGGATCCACCAGTGTCATTGCATGTGTGTTCTTTTTAGTAACAACAACCAGTGTCATTGCATGTGTGTTCTCTTCAGAGACCACACATGGATCCACCAGTATCATTGCATGTGTGTTCTTTTTACTAACAACAACAAGAGTCATTGAAATGTGTGCTCTCTTCAGAGACCACACATGGATCCACCAGTGTCATTTCATGTGTGTTCTTTTCACAAACCACAGCTAGAGTCATCGCATGTGTGTTCTTCTCACAAACCACATAAGGATACACCAATGTAATTGCATGTCTGTTCTTCTCATGAACCACATATGGATCCACCAGTGTCATTGCATGTGTGCTCTTTTCACAATCCACCCATGGATCCACCAGTGTCATTGCACGTGTGTTCTTTTTAGTAACAACAACCAGAGTCATTTTGCATGTGTGTTCTTTTCACATACCACCTATGGATCCACCAGTGTCATTGCATGTGTGTTATTTTCACTAACAACAACCAGGGTCATTGCATGTGTGTTCTTTTCACATACCACATATGGATCCACCAGTGTCATTGAAATGTGTGTTCCCATAGAGACCACACATGGATACACCAGTGTAATTGCATGTGTGTTCTTTTTAGTAACAACAAACAAAGTCATTTTGCATGTGTGTTCTTTTCACATACCTCCTATGGATCCACCAGTGTCATTGCATGTGTGTTTTTTTCACAATCCACCCATGGATCCACCAGAGTCATTGCATGTGTGTTCTTTTTAGTAACAACAACCAGAGTCATTTTGCATGTGTGCTCTTTTCACTTACCACCTATGGATCCACCAGTGTCATTGCATGTGTGTTCTTTTCACAATCCACCCATGGATCCACCCGAGTCATTGTATGTGTGTTCTTTTTACTAACAACAACAAGAGTCATTGAAATGTGTGCTCTCTTCAGAGACCACACATGGATCCACTAGTGTCATTTCATGTGTGTTATTTTCACTAACAACAAATAGAGTCATTGCATCTGTGTTCTTTTCACATACCACATATGGATCCACTAGAGTCATTGCATGTGTGTTCTTTTCACATACCACATATGGATCCACCAGTGTCATTGCATGTGTGCTCTTTTCACAATCCACCCATGGATCCACCAATGTCATTGCATGTGTGTTCTTTTTAGTAACAACAATCAGCGTCATTTTGCATGTGTGTTCTTTTCACATACCACCTGTGGATCCACCAGTGTCATTGCATATGTGTTCTTTTCACTAACATCAACCTGAGTCATTGCATGTGTTTTCTTTTCACATACCACATATGGATCCACCAGTGTCATTGAAATATGTGTTCTCTATAGAGACCACACATGGATCCACCAGTGTCATTGCATGTGTGTTCTTTTTAGTAACAACAACCATAGTCATTTTGCATGTGTGTTCCTGTCACATACCACCTATGGATCCACCAGTGTCATTGCATGTGTGTTCTTTTCACAATCCACCCATGGATCCACCAGTGTCATTGCATGTGTGTTCTTTTTAGTAACAACAACCAGAGTCATTTTGCATGTGTGTTCTCTTCACATACAACCTATGGATCCACCAGTGTCATTGCATGTGTGTTCTTTTTAGTAACAACAACCAGAGTCATTGAAATGTGTGTTCTTCTCACATACCACCTATGGATCCACCAATGTCATTGCATGTGTGTTCATTTCATAATCCATCTATGGATCCACCAGTGTCATTACATGTGTGTTCTTTTTAGTAACAACAACCAGAGTCATTTTGGATGTGTGATCTTTTCACATACCACCCATGGATCCACCAGTGTCATTGCATGTGTGTTCTTTTCACTAACAACAACCAGAGTCATTTTGCATGTGTGTTATTTTCACATACCAAATATGGATCCACCAATGTCATTGCATATGTGTTCTTTTCACTAACAACAACCAGAGTCATTTTGCATGTGTGTTCTTTTCACATACTACATATGATTCCACCAGTGTCATTGCATGTGTGCTCTTTTCACTAACAACAACCAGAGTCATTTTGCATCTGTGTTCTTTTCACATACCACATATGGATCCACTAGTGTTATTGAAATGTGTGTTCTCTATAGAGACCACACATGGATCCACCGGTGTCATTGCATGTATGTTCTTTTCACTAACAACAACTAGAGTCATTGCATGTGTGTTCTGTTCACAATCCACACATGGATCCACCAGTGTCATTGCATGTGTGTTCTTTTTAGTAACAACAACCAGTGTCATTGCATGTGTGTTCTCTTCAGAGACCACACATGGATCCACCAGTATCATTGCATGTGTGTTCTTTTTACTAACAACAACAAGAGTCATTGAAATGTGTGCTCTCTTCAGAGACCACACATGGATCCACCAGTGTCATTTCATGTGTGTTCTTTTTAGTAACAACAAACAGAGTCATTTTGCATGTGTGTTCTTTTCACATACCACCTATGGATCCACCAGTGTCATTGCATGTGTGTTCTTTTCACAATCCAAACATGGATCCACCAGAGTTATTGCATGTGTGTTCTTTTTAGTAACAACAACCAGAGTCATTTTGCATGTGTGCTCTTTTCACTTACCACCTATGGATCCACCAGTGTCATTGCATGTGTGTTCTTTTCACAATCCACCCATGGATCCACCAGAGTCATTGTATGTGTGTTCTTTTTAGTAACAACAACCAGAGTCATTTTGGATGTGTGCTCTTTTCACATACCACACATGGATTCACCAGTGTCATTGCATGTGTGTTCTTTTCAGTAACAACAACCAGAGTCATTTTGCATGTGTGTTCTTTTCACACACCACATATTGATCCACCAGTATCATTGCATGTGTGTTCTTTTTACTAACAACAACCAGATCATTTTGCATTTGTGTTCTTTTCACATACCACATATGGATCCACCAGTGTCATTGAAATGTGTGTTCTCTACAGAGACCACACATGGATCCACCGGTGTCATCGCATGTATGTTCTTTTCACTAACAACAACTGGAGTCATTGCATGTGTGTTCTCTTCACAATCCACACATGGATCCACCAGTGTCATTGCATGTGTGTTCTTTTCACAATCCACCCATGGATCCACCAGAGTCATTGCATATGTGCTCTTTTTAGTAACAACAACCAGAGTCATTTTGCATGTGTGCTCTTTTCACATACCACCCATGGATCCACCGGTGTCATTGCATGTGTGTTCTTTTCAGTAACAACAACCAGAGTCATTTTGCATCTGTGTTCTTTTCACACACCACATATGGATCCACCAGTATCATTGCATGTGTGTTCGTTTCACTAACAACAACCAGAGTCATTTTGCATTTCTGTTCTTTTCACATACCACATATGGATCCACCAGTGTCATTGAAATGTGTGTTCTCTACAGAGACCACACATGGATCCACCAGTGTCATTGCATGTATGTTCTTTTCACTAACAACAACTGGAGTCATTGCATGTGTGTTCTCTTCACAATCCACACATGGATCCACCAGTGTCATTGCATGTGTGTTCTTTTTAGCAACAACAACCAGTTTCATTGCATGTGTGTTCTCTTCAGAGACCACGCATGGATCCACCAGTGTCATTGCATGTGTGTTCTTTTTACTAACAACAACGAGAGTCATTGAAATGTGTGCTCTCTTCAGAGACCACACATGGATCCACCAGTGTCATTTCATGTGTGTTCTTTTCACTAACAACAAATAGAGTCATTGCATGTGTGTTCTTTTCACATACCACATATGGATCCACTAGAGTCATTGCATGTGTGTTCTTTTCACATACCACGTATGGATCCACCAATGTCATTGCATGTGTGCTCTTTTCACAATCCACCCATGGATCCACCAGTGTCATTGCATGTGTGTTCTTTTTACTAACAACAACCAGAGTCATTTTGCATGTGTGTTCTTTTCACATACCACCTATGGATCCACCAGTGTCATTGCATGTGTGTTCTTTTCACTAACAACCAGAGTCATTGCATGTGTGTTCTTTTCACAGACGACATATGGATCCACCAGTGTCATTGAAATGTGTGTTCTCTACAGAGACCACACATGGATCCACCAGTGTCATTGCATGTGTGTTCTTTTTAGTCACAACAACCAAAGTCATTTTGCATGTGTGTTCTTTTCACATACCACCTATGGATCCACCAGTGTCATTGCATGTGTGTTCTTTTCACAATCCACCAATGGATCCACAAGTGTGATTGCATGTGTGTTCTTTTTAGTAACAACAACCAGAGTCATTTTGCATGTGTGTTCTGTTCACATACCACCAATGGATCCACCAGTGTCATTGCATGTGTGTTCTTTTTAGTAACAACAACCAGAGTCATTGAAATGTGTGTTCTTCTCACATACCACCTATGGATCCACCAGTGTCATTGCATGTGTGTTCATTTCATAATCCACCTATGCATCTACCATTGTCATTGCATGTGTGTTCTTTTTAGTAACAACAACCAGAGTCATTTTGCATGTGTGATCTTTTCACATACCGCCCATGGATCCACCAGTGTCATTGCATGTGTGTTCTTTTCACTAACAACAACCAGAGTCATTGTGCATGTGTGTTCTTTTCACATACCACATATGGATCCACCAGTGTCATTGCATGTGTGCTCTTTTCACTAACAACAACCATAGTAATTTTGCATGTGTGTTCTTTTCACATACCACGTATGGATCCACCACTGTCATTGAAATGTGTGTTCTCAACAGAGACTACACATGGATCCACCGGTGTCATTGCAGGTATGTTCTTTTTAGTAACAACAACCAGTGTCATTGCATGTGTATTCTCTTCAGAGACAACACATGGATCCACCAGTGTTATTGCATGTGTGTTCTTTTTACTAACAACAACAAGAGTCATTGAAATGTGTGCTCTTTTCACATACCACATATGGATCCACCAGTGTCATTGCATGTGTGCTCTTTTCACAATCCACCCATGGATCCACCAGTGTCATTGCATGTGTGTTCTTTTTAGTAACAACAACCAGAGTCATTTTGCATGTGTGTTCTTTTCACATACCACCTATGGATCCACCATTGTCATTGCATGTGTGTTCTTTTCACGAACAACAACCAGAGTCATTGCATGTGTGTTCTTTTCACATACCACATGTGGATCCACCAGTGTCATTGAAATGTGTGTTCTCTACAGAGACCACACATGGGTCCACCAGTGTCATTGCATGTGTATTCTTTTTAGTAACAACAACTAGAGTCATTTTGCATGTGTGTTCTTTTCACATACCACCTATGGATCCAGCAGTGTCATTGCATGTGTGTTCTTATTAGTAACAACAACCAGAGTCATTTTGCATGTCTATTCTCTTCACATACCACCTATGGATGCACCAGTGTCATTGAAATGTGTGTTCTCTACAGAGACCACACATGGATCCACCGGTGTCATTGCATGTATGTTCTTTTCACTAACGACAACTGGAGTCATTGCATGTGTGTTCTCTTCACAATCCACACATGGATCCACCAGTGTCATTGCATGTGTTTTCTTTTTAGTAACAACAACCAGTGTCATTGCATGTGTGTTCTCTTAAGAGACCACACATGGATCCACCAATGTCATTGCATGTGTGTTCTTTTTACTAACAACGACAAGAGTCGTTGAAATATGTGCTCTCTTCAGAGACCACACATGGATCCACCAGTGTGATTTCATGTGTGTTCTTTTCACTAAGAACAAATAGAGTCATTGCATGTGTGTTGTTTTCACATACCACATATGGATCCACCAGAGTCATTGCATGTGTGTTCTTTTCACATACCACATATGGATCCACCAGTGTCATTGCATGTGTGCTCTTTTCACTAACAACCAGAGTCATTATGCATGTGTGTTCTTTTCACATACCACATATGGATCCACCAGTGTCATTGAAATGTGTGTTCTCTACAGAGACCACACATGGATCCACCGGTGTCATTGCATGTATGTTCTTTTCACTAACAACAACTGGAGTCATTGCATGTGTGTTCTTTTCACATACCACATATGGATCCACCAGTGTCATTGCATGTGTGTTATTTTCACTAACAACAACCAGAGTCATTTTGCATGTGTGTTCTTTTCACATACCACATATGGATCCACTAGTGTCATTGAAATGTGTGTTCTCTATAGAGACCACACAGGATCCACCAGTGTCATTGCATGTGTGTTCTTTTTAGTAACAACAACCAGAGTCATTTTGCATGTGTGTTCTCTTCACATACCACCTATGGATCCACCAGTGTCATTGCATGTGTGTTCTTTTTAGTAACAACAACCAGAGTCATTGAAATGTGTGTTCTTCTCACATACCACCTATGGATCCACCAGTGTCATTGCATGTGTCTTCATTTCATAATCCACGTATGGATCCACCAGTGTCATTGCATGTGTGTTCTTTTTAGTAACAACAACTAGAGTCATTTTGCATGTGTGATCTTTTCACATACCACCCATGGATCCACTAGTGTCATTGCATGTGTGTTCTTTTCACTAACAACAACCAGAGTCATTTTCCATGTGTGTTCTTTTCACATACCACATATGGATCCAGCAGTGTCATTGCATGTGTGCTCTTTTCACTAACAACAACCAGAGTCATTTTGCATGTGTGTTCTTTTCACATACCACATATGGATCCACCAGTGTCATTGAAATGTGTGTTCTCTACAGAGACCACACATGGATCCACCAGTGTCATTGCATGTGTGTTCTTTTTAGTAACAACAACCAGAGTCATTTTGCATGTGTGTTCTTTTCACATACCACCTATGGATCCACCAGTGTCATTGCATGTGTGTTCTTTTTAGTAACAAGAACCAGTGTCATTGGATGTGTGTTCTCTTCAGAGACCACACATGGATCCACCAGTGTCATTGCATGTGTGTTCTTTTTAATAACAACAACAAGAGTCATTGAAATGTGTGCTCTCTTCAGAGACCACACATGGATCCACCAGTGTCATTTCATGTGTGTTCTTTTCACTAACAACAACCAGAGTCATTGCATGTGTGTTCTTTTCACATACCACATATGGATCCACCAGTGTCATTGCATGTGTGCTCTTTTCACAATCCACCCATGGATCCACCAGTGTCATTGCATGTGTGTTCTTTTTAGTAACAACAACCAGAGTCATTTTGCATGTGTGCTCTTTTCCAATACCACCCATGGATCCACTAGTGTCATTGCATGTGTGTTCTTTTCACTAACAACAACCAGAGTCATTTTGCATGTGTGTTCTTTTCACATACCACATATGGATCCACCAGTGTCATTGCATGTATGCTCTTTTCACTAACAACAACCAGAGTCATTTTTCATGTGTGTTCCTTTCACATACCAAATATGGATCCACCAGTGTCATTGAAATGTGTGTTCTCTACAGAGACCACACAGGGATCCACCAGTGTCATTGCATGTATGTTCTTTTCACTAACAACAACTGGAGTCATTGCATGTGTGTTCTCTTCACAATCCACACATGGATCCACCAGTGTCATTGCATCTGTGTTCTTTTTAGTAACAACAACCATTGTCATTACATGTGTGTTCTCTTCAGAGACAACACATGGATCCACCAGTGTCATTGCATGTCTGTTCTTTTTACTATCAACAACAAGAGTCATTGAAATGTGTGCTCTCTTCAGAGACCAAAGAAGGATCCACCAGTGTCATTGCATGTGTATTCTTTTCACTAACAACAACCAGAGTCATTGCATGTGTGTTCTTTTCACATACCACATATGGATCCACCAGTGTCATTGCATGTGTACTCTTTTCACTAACAACAACTAGAGTCATTTTGCATGTGTGTTCTTTTCACATACCACATATGGATCCACTAGTGTAATTGAAATGTGTGTTCTCTACAGAGACCACACATGGATCCACCGGTGTCATTGCATGTATGTTCTTTTCACTAACAACAACTGGAGTCATTGCATGTGTGTTCTCTTCACAATCCACACATGGATCCACCAGTGTCATTGCATGTGTGTTCTTTTTAGTAACAACAACTAGTGTCATTGCATGTGTGTTCTCTTCAGAGACCACACATGGATCCACCAGTGTCATTGCATTTGTGTTATTTTTACTAACAACAACAAGAGTCATTGAAATGTGTGCTCTCTTCAGAGACCACACATGGATCCACCAGTGTCATTGCATGTGTGTTCTTTTCACTAACAACAACCAGAGTCATTGCATGTGTGTTCTTTTCACATACCACATATGGATCCACCAGTGTCATTGCATGTGTGCTCTTTTCACAATCCACCCATGGATCCACCAGTGTCATTGCATGTGTGTTCTTTTTAGTAACAACAACCAGAGTCATTTTGCATGTGTGCTCTTTTCACATACCACCCATGGATCCACTAGTGTCATTGCATGTGTGTTCTTTTCACTAACAACAACCAGAGTCATTTTGCATGTGTGTTCTTTTCACACACCACATATGGATCCACCAGTATCAATGCATGTGTGTTCTTTTCACTAACAACAACCAGAGTCATTTTGCATTAGTGTTCTTTTCACATACCACATATGGATCCACCAGTGTCATTGAAATGTGTGTTCTCTACAAAGACCACACATGGATCCACCGGTGTCATTGCATGTATGTTCTTTTCACTAACAACAACTAGAGTCATTGCATGTGTGTTCTCTTCACAATCCACACATGGATCCACCAGTGTCATTGCATGTGTGTTCTTTTTAGTAACAACAACCAGTGTCATTTCATGTGTGTTCTTTTTACTAACAACAACAAGAGTCATTGAAATGTGTGCTCTCTTCAGAGACCACACATGGATCCACCAGTGTCATTTCATGTGTGTTCTTTTCACTAACAACAAATAGAGTCATTGCATGTGTGTTCTTTTCACATACCACATATGGATCCACCAGAGTCATTGCATGTGTGTTCTTTTCACATACCACATATGGATCCACCAGTGTCATTGCATGTGTGCTCTTTTCACAATCCACCGGTCTCATTGCATGTGTGTTCCTTTTAGTAACAACAAGCAGAGTCATTTTGCATGTGTGTTATTTTCACATACCACCTATGGATCCACCAGTGTGATTGCATGTGTGTTCTTTTCACTAACAACAACCAGAGTCATTGCATGTGTGTTCTTTTCACATACCACATATGGATCCACCAGTGTCATTGAAATGTGTGTTCTCTACAGAGACCACACATGGATCCACCAGTGTCATTGCATGTGAGTTCGTTTTAGTAACAAGAACCAGAGTCATTTTGCATGTGTGTTCTTGTCACATACCACCTATGGATCCACCAGTGTCATTGCATGTGTGTTCTTTTTACAATCCACCCATGGATCCACCAGTGTCATTGCATGTGTGTTCTTTTTAGAACAACAACTAGAGTCATTTTGCATGTGTGTTCTCTTCACATACCACCTATGGATCCATCAGTGTCATTGCATGTGTGTTCTTTTTAGTAACAACAACCAGAGTCATTGAAATGTGTGTTCTTCTCACATACCACCTATGGATCCACCAGTGTCATTGCATTTGTGTTCATTTCATAATCCACCTATGGATCCACCAGTGTCATTGCATGTGTGTTCTTTTTAGTAACACCAACTGGAGTCATTTTGCATGTGCACATACCACCCATGGATCCACTAGTGTCATTCATGTGTGTTCTTTTCACTAACAACAACCAGAGTCATTGCATGTGTGTTCTTTTCACATACCACATATGGATGCACCAGTGTCATTGCATGTGTACACTTTTCACTAACAACAACTAGAGTCATTTTGCATGTGTGTTCTTTTCACATACCACATATGGATCCACTAGTGTCATTGAAATGTGTGTTCTCTACAGAGACCACACATGGATCCACCGGTGTCATTGCATGTATGTTCTTTTCACTAACAACAACTGGAGTCATTGCATGTGTGTTCTCTTCACAATCCACACATGGATCCACCAGTGTCATTGCATGTGTGTTCTTTTCACATACCACATATGGATCCACCAGTGTCATTGCATGTGTGTTCTTTTCACTAACAACAACCAGAGTCCTTTTGCATGTGTGTTCTTTTCACACACCACATATGGATCCACCAGTATCAATGAATGTGTGTTCTTTTCACTAACAACAACCAGAGTCATTTTGCATTTGTGTTCTTTTCACATACCACATATGGATCCACCAGTGTCATTGAAATGTGTGTTCTCTACAAAGACCACACATGGATCCACCGGTGTCATTGCATGTATGTTCTTTTCACTAACAACAACTGGAGTCATTGCATGTGTGTTCTCTTCAAAATCCACACATGGATCCACCAGTGTCATTGCATGTGTGTTCTTTTTAGTAACAACAACCAGTGTCATTTCATGTGTGTTCTTTTTACTAACAACAACAAGAGTCATTGAAATGTGTGCTCTCTTCAGAGAACACACATGGATCCACCAGTGTCATTTCATGTGTGTTCTTTTCACTAACAACAAATAGAGTCATTGCATGTGTGTTCTTTTCACATACCACATATGGATCCACCAGAGTCATTGCATGTGTGTTCTTTTCACATACCACATATGGATCCACCAGTGTCATTGCATGTGTGCTCTTTTCACAATCCACCGGTCTCATTGCATGTGTGTTCTTTTTAGTAACAACAAGCAGAGTCATTTTGCATGTGTGTTATTTTCACATACCACCTATGGATCCACCAGTGTCATTGCATGTGTGTTCTTTTCACTAACAACAACCAGAGTCATTGCATGTGTGTTCTTTTCACATACCACATATGGATCCACCAGTGTCATTGAAATGTGTGTTCTCTACAGAGACCACACATGGATCCACCAGTGTCATTGCATGTGAGTTCTTTTTAGTAACAAGAACCAGAGTCATTTTTCATGTGTGTTCTTGTCACATACCACCTATGGATCCACCAGTGTCATTGCATGTGTGTTGTTTTCACAATCCACCCATGGATCCACCAGTGTCATTGCATGTGTGTTCTTTTTAGAACAACAACCAGAGTCATTTTGCATGTGTGTTCTCTTCACATACCACCTATGGATCCACCAGTGTCATTGCATGTGTGTTCTTTTTAGTAACAACAACCAGAGTCATTGAAATGTGTGTTCTTCTCACATACCACCTATGGATCCACCAGTGTCATTGCATTTGTGTTCATTTCATAATCCACCTATGGATCCACCAGTGTCATTGCATGTGTGTTCTTTTTAGTAACAACAACTGGAGTCATTTTGCATGTGTGATCTTTTCACATACCACCCATGGATCCACTAGTGTCATTGCATGTGTGTTCTTTTCACTAACAACAACCAGAGTCATTGCATGTGTGTTATTTTCACATACCACATATGGATCCACCAGTGTCATTGCATGTGTACTCTTTTCACTAACAACAACTAGAGTCATTTTGCATGTGTGTTCTTTTCACATACCACATATGGATCCACTAGTGTCATTGAAATGTGTGTTCTCTACAGAGACCACACATGGATCCACCGGTGTCATTGCATGTATGTTCTTTTCACTAACAACAACTGGAGTCATTGCATGTGTGTTCTCTTCACAATCCACACATGGATCCACCAGTGTCATTGCATGTGTGTTCTTTTTAGTAACAACAACCAGTGTCATTGCATGTGTGTTCTCTTCAGAGACCACACATGGATCCACCAGTGTCATTGCATTTGTGTTCTTTTTACTAACAACAACAAGAGTCATTGAAATGTGTGCTCTCTTCAGAGACCACACATGGATCCACCAGTGTCATTGCATGTGTGTTCTTTTCACTAACAACAACCAGAGTCATTGCATGTGTGTTCTTTTCACATACCACATATGGATCCACCAGTGTCATTGCATGTGTGCTCTTTTCACAATCCACCCATGGATCCACCAGTGTCATTGCATGTGTGTTCTTTTTAGTAACAACAACCAGAGTCATTTTGCATGTGTGCTCTTTTCACATACCACCCATGGATCCACTAGTGTCATTGCATGTGTGTTCTTTTCACTAACAACAACCAGAGTCATTTTGCATGTGTGTTCTTTTCACACACCACATAGGGATCCACCAGTATCAATGCATGTGTGTTCTTTTCACTAACAACAACCAGAGTCATTTTGCATTTGTGTTCTTTTCACATACCACATATGGATCCACCAGTGTCATTGAAATGTGTGTTCTCTACAAAGACCACACATGGATCTACCGGTGTCATTTCATGTATGTTCTTTTCACTAACAACAACTGGAGTCATTGCATGTATGTTCTCTTCACAATCCACACATGGATCCACCAGTGTCATTGCATGTGTGTTCTTTTTAGTAACAACAACCAGTGTCATTTCATGTGTGTTCTTTTTACTAACAACAACAAGAGTCATTGAAATGTGTGCTCTCTTCAGAGACCACACATGGATCCACCAGTGTCATTTCATGTGTGTTTTTTTCACTAACAACAAATAGAGTCATTGCATGTGTGTTCTTTTCACATACCACATATGGATCCACCAGAGTCATTGCATGTGTGTTCTTTTCACATACCACATATGGATCCACCAGTGTCATTGCATGTGTGCTCTTTTCACAATCCACCGGTCTCATTGCATGTGTGTTCTTTTTAGTAACAACAAGCAGAGTCATTTTGCATGTGTGTTATTTTCACATACCACCTATGGATCCACCAGTGTCATTGCATGTGTGTTCTTTTCACTAACAACAACCAGAGTCATTGCATGTGTGTTCTTTTCACATACCACATATGGATCCACCAGTGTCATTGAAATGTGTGTTCTCTATAGAGACCACACATGGATCCACCGGTGTCATTGCATGTATGTTCTTTTCACTAACAACAACTAGAGTCATTGCATGTGTGTTCTGTTCACAATCCACACATGGATCCACCAGTGTCATTGCATGTGTGTTCTTTTTAGTAACAACAACCAGTGTCATTGCATGTGTGTTCTCTTCAGAGACCACACATGGATCCACCAGTATCATTGCATGTGTGTTCTTTTTACTAACAACAATAAGAGTCATTGAAATGTGTGCTCTCTTCAGAGACCACACATGGATCCACCAGTGTCATTTCATGTGTGTTCTTTTCACAAACCACAGCTAGAGTCATCGCATGTGTGTTCTTCTCACAAACCACATAAGGATACACCAATGTAATTGAATGTCTGTTCTTCTCATGAACCACATATGGATCCACCAGTGTCATTGCATGTGTGCTCTTTTCACAATCCACCCATGGATCCACCAGTGTCATTGCATGTGTGTTCTTTTTAGTAACAACAACCAGAGTCATTTTGCATGTGTGTTCTTTTCACATACCACCTATGGATCCACCAGTGTCATTGCATGTGTGTTCTTTTCACTAACAACAACCAGAGTCATTGCATGTGTGTTCTTTTCACATACCACATATGGATCCACCAGTGTCATTGAAATGTGTGTTCCCATAGAGACCACACATGGATCTACCAGTGTAATTGCATGTGTGTTCTTTTTAGTAACAACAAACAGAGTCATTTTGCATGTGTGTTCTTTTCACATACCACCTATGGATCCACCAGTGTCATTGCATGTGTGTTCTTTTCACAATCCACCCATGGATCCACCAGAGTCATTGCATGTGTGTTCTTTTTAGTAACAACAACCAGAGTCATTTTGCATGTGTGCTCTTTTCACTTACCACCTATGGATCCACCAGTGTCATTGCATGTGTGTTCTTTTCACAATCCACCCATGGATCCACCAGAGTCATTGTATGTGTGTTCTTTTTAGTAACAACAACCAGAGTCATTTTGGATGTGTGCTCTTTTCACATACCACACATGGATTCACCAGTGTCATTGCATGTGTGTTCTTTTCAGTAGCAACAACCAGAGTCATTTTGCATGTGTGTTCTTTTCACACACCACATATGGATCCACCAGTATCATTGCATGTGTGTTCTTTTTACTAACAACAACCAAATCATTTTGCATGTGTGTTCTTTTCACATACCACATATGGATCCACCAGTGTCATTGAAATGTGTGTTCTCTACAGAGACCACACATGGATCCACCGGTGTCATCGCATGTATGTTCTTTTCACTAACAACAACTGGAGTCATTGCATGTGTGTTCTCTTCACAATCCACACATGGATCCACCAGTGTCATTGCATGTGTGTTCTTTTCACTAACAACAACCAGAGTCATTTTGCATGTGTGTTCTTTTCACATACCACATATGGATCCACCAGAGTCATTGCATGTGTGTTCTTTTTAGTAACAACAACCAGAGTCATTTTGCATGTGTGCTCTTTTCACATACCACCCATGGATCCACCGGTGTCATTGCATGTGTGTTCTTTTCAGTAACAACAACCAGAGTCATTTTGCATCTGTGTTCTTTTCACACACCACATATGGATCCACCAGTATCATTGCATGTGTGTTCGTTTCACTAACAACAACCAGAGTCATTTTGCATTTCTGTTCTTTTCACATACCACATATGGATCCACCAGTGTCATTGAAATGTGTGTTCTCTACAGAGACCACACATGGATCCACCGGTGTCATTGCATGTATGTTCTTTTCACTAACAACAACTGGAGTCATTGCATGTGTGTTCTCTTCACAATCCACACATGGATCCACCAGTGTCATTGCATGTGTGTTCTTTTTAGCAACAACAACCAGTTTCATTGCATGTGTGTTCTCTTCAGAGACCACGCATGGATCCACCAGTGTCATTGCATGTGTGTTCTTTTTACTAACAACAACGAGAGTCATTGAAATGTGTGCTCTCTTCAGAGACCACACATGGATCCACCAGTGTCATTTCATGTGTGTTCTTTTCACTAACAACAAATAGAGTCATTGCATGTGTGTTCTTTTCACATACCACATATAGATCCACTAGAGTCATTGCATGTGTGTTCTTTTCACATACCACGTATGGATCCACCAGTGTCATTGCATGTGTGCTCTTTTCACAATCCACCCATGGATCCACCAGTGTCATTGCATGTGTGTTCTTTTTAGTAACAACAACCAGAGTCATTTTGCATGTGTGTTCTTTTCACATACCACCTATGGATCCACCAGTGTCATTGCATGTGTGTTCTTTTCACTAACAACCAGAGTCATTGCATGTGTGTTCTTTTCACATACGACATATGGATCCACCAGTGTCATTGAAATGTGTGTTCTCTACAGAGACCACACATGGATCCACCAGTGTCATTGCATGTGTGTTCTTTTTAGTAACAACAACCAAAGTCATTTTGCATGTGTGTTCTTTTCACATACCACCTATGGATCCACCAGTGTCATTGCATGTGTGTTCTTTTCACAATCCACCAATGGATCCACAAGTGTGATTGCATGTGTGTTCTTTTTAGTAACAACAACCAGAGTCATTTTGCATGTGTGTTCTGTTCACATACCACCAATGGATCCACCAGTGTCATTGCATGTGTGTTCTTTTTAGTAACAACAACCAGAGTCATTGAAATGTGTGTTCTTCTCACATACCACCTATGGATCCACCAGTGTCATTGCATGTGTGTTCATTTCATAATCCACCTATGCATCTACCATTGTCATTGCATGTGTGTTCTTTTTAGTAACAACAACTAGTCATTTTGCATGTGTGATCTTTTCACATACCGCCCATGGATCCACCAGTGTCATTGCATGTGTGTTCTTTTCACTAACAACAACCAGAGTCATTTTGCATGTGTGTTCTTTTCACATACCACATATGGATCCACCAGTGTCATTGCATGTGTGCTCTTTTCACTAACAACAACCATAGTAATTTTGCATGTGTGTTCTTTTCACATACCACGTATGGATCCACCACTGTCATTGAAATGTGTGTTCTCAACAGAGACCACACATGGATCCACCGGTGTCATTGCAGGTATGTTCTTTTTAGTAACAACAACCAGTGTCATTGCATGTGTATTCTCTTCAGAGACAACACATGGATCCACCAGTGTTATTGCATGTGTGTTCTTTTTACTAACAACAACAAGAGTCATTGAAATGTGTGCTCTTTTCACATACCTCATATGGATCCACCAGTGTCATTGCATGTGTGCTCTTTTCACAATCCACCCATGGATCCACCAGTGTCATTGCATGTGTGTTCTTTTTAGTAACAACAACCAGAGTCATTTTGCATGTGTGTTCTTTTCACATACCACCTATGGATCCACCATTGTCATTGCATGTGTGTTCTTTTCACGAACAACAACCAGAGTCATTGCATGTGTGTTCTTTTCACATACCACATATGGATCCACCAGTGTCATTGAAATGTGTGTTCTCTACAGAGACCACACATGGGTCCACCAGTGTCATTGCATGTGTATTCTTTTTAGTAACAACAACTAGAGTCATTTTGCATGTGTGTTCTTTTCACATACCACCTATGGATCCACCAGTGTCATTGCGTGTGTGTTCTTTTCACAATCCACCCATGGATCCAGCAGTGTCATTGCATGTGTGTTCTTATTAGTAACAACAACCAGAGTCATTTTGCATGTCTATTCTCTTCACATACCACCTATGGATGCACCAGTGTCATTGCATGTGTGTTATTTTTGTTAACAACAACCAGAGTCATTGAAATGTGTGTTCTTCTCACATACCACCTATGGATCTAGCAGTGTAATTGCATGTGTGTTCATTTCATAATCCACCTATGGATCCAGCAGTGTCATTGCATGTGTGTTCTTTTTAGCAACAACAACCAGAGTCATTTTGCATGTGTGCTCTTTTCACATACCACCCATGGATCCACCAGTGTCACTGCATGTGTGCTCTTTTCACTAACAACAACCAGAGTCATTTTGCTTGTCTGTTCTTTTCACATACCACATATGGATCCACCAGTGTCATTGAAATGTGTGTTCTTTTCACAATCCACCCATGGATCCACCAGAGTCATTGCATGTGTGTTCTTTTTAGTAACAACAACCAGAGTCATTTTGCATGTGTGCTCTTTTCACATACCACCCATGGATCCACCGGTCTCATTGCATGTGTGTTCTTTTCAGTAACAACAACCAGAGTCATTTTGCATCTGTGTTCTTTTCACACACCACATATGGATCCACCAGTATCATTGCATGTGTGTTCGTTTCACTAACAACAACCAGAGTCATTTTGCATTTCTGTTCTTTTCACATACCACATATGGATCCACCAGTGTCATTGAAATGTGTGTTCTCTACAGAGACCACACATGGATCCACCGGTGTCATTGCATGTATGTTCTTTTCACTAACAACAACTGGAGTCATTGCATGTGTGTTCTCTTCACAATCCACACATGGATCCACCAGTGTCATTGCATGTGTGTTCTTTTTAGCAACAACAACCAGTTTCATTGCATGTGTATTCTCTTCAGAGACCACGCATGGATCCACCAGTGTCATTGCATGTGTGTTCTTTTTACTAACAACAACGAGAGTCATTGAAATGTGTGCTCTCTTTAGAGACCACACATGGATCCACCAGTGTCATTTCATGTGTGTTCTTTTCACTAACAACAAATAGAGTCATTGCATGTGTGTTCTTTTCACATACCACATATGGATCCACTAGAGTCATTGCATGTGTGTTCTTTTCACATACCACGTATGGATCCACCAGTGTCATTGCATGTGTGCTCTTTTCACAATCCACCCATGGATCCACCAGTGTCATTGCATGTGTGTTCTTTTTAGTAACAACAACCAGAGTCATTTTGCATGTGTGTTCTTTTCACATACCACCTATGGATCCACCAGTGTCATTGCATGTGTGTTCTTTTCACTAACAACCAGAGTCATTGCATGTGTGTTCTTTTCACATACGACATATGGATCCACCAGTGTCATTGAAATGTGTGTTCTCTACAGAGACCACACATGGATCCACAAGTGTCATTGCATGTGTGTTCTTTTTAGTAACAACAACCAAAGTCATTTTGCATGTGTGTTCTTTTCACATACCACCTATGGATCCACCAGTGTCATTGCATGTGTGTTCTTTTCACAATCCACCAATGGATCCACAAGTGTGATTGCATGTGTGTTCTTTTTAGTAACAACAACCAGAGTCATTTTGCATGTGTGTTCTGTTCACATACCACCAATGGATCCACCAGTGTCATTGCATGTGTGTTCTTTTTAGTAACAACAACCAGAGTCATTGAAATGTGTGTTCTTCTCACATACCACCTATGGATCCACCAGTGTCATTGCATGTGTGTTCATTTCATAATCCACCTATGCATCCACTAGTGTCATTGCATGTGTGTTCTTTTTAGTAACAACAACCAGAGTCATTTTGCATGTGTGATCTTTTCACATACCGCCCATGGATCCACCAGTGTCATTGCATGTGTGTTCTTTTCACTAACAACAACCAGAGTCATTTTGCATGTGTGTTCTTTTCACATACCACATATGGATCCACCAGTGTCATTGCATGTGTGCTCTTTTCACTAACAACAACCATAGTAATTTTGCATGTGTGTTCTTTTCACATACCACGTATGGATCCACCACTGTCATTGAAATGTGTGTTCTCAACAGAGACCACACATGGATCCACCGGTGTCATTGCAGGTATGTTCTTTTTAGTAACAACAACCAGTGTCATTGCATGTGTATTCTCTTCAGAGACAACACATGGATCCACCAGTGTTATTGCATGTGTGTTCTTTTTACTAACAACAACAAGAGTCATTGAAATGTGTGCTCTTTTCACATACCACATATGGATCCACCAGTGTCATTGCATGTGTGCTCTTTTCACAATCCACCCATGGATCCACCAGTGTCATTGCATGTGTGTTCTTTTTAGTAACAACAACCAGAGTCATTTTGCATGTGTGTTCTTTTCACATACCACCTATGGATCCACCATTGTCATTGCATGTGTGTTCTTTTCACGAACAACAACCAGAGTCATTGCATGTGTGTTCTTTTCACATACCACATATGGATCCACCAGTGTCATTGAAATGTGTGTTCTCTACAGAGACCACACATGGGTCCACCAGTGTCATTGCATGTGTATTCTTTTTAGTAACAACAACTAGAGTCATTTTGCATGTGTGTTCTTTTCACATACCACCTATGGATCCACCAGTGTCATTGCGTGTGTGTTCTTTTCACAATCCACCCATGGATCCAGCAGTGTCATTGCATGTGTGTTCTTATTAGTAACAACAACCAGAGTCATTTTGCATGTCTATTCTCTTCACATACCACCTATGGATGCACCAGTGTCATTGCATGTGTGTTATTTTTAGTAACAACAACCAGAGTCATTTTGCATGTGTGTTCTGTTCACATACCACCAATGGATCCACCAGTGTCATTGCATGTGTGTTCTTTTTAGTAACAACAACCAGAGTCATTGAAATGTGTGTTCTTCTCACATACCACCTATGGATCCACCAGTGTCATTGCATGTGTGTTCATTTCATAATCCACCTATGCATCCACTAGTGTCATTGCATGTGTGTTCTTTTTAGTAACAACAACCAGAGTCATTTTGCATGTGTGATCTTTTCACATACCGCCCATGGATCCACCAGTGTCATTGCATGTGTGTTCTTTTCACTAACAACAACCAGAGTCATTTTGCATGTGTGTTCTTTTCACATACCACATATGGATCCACCAGTGTCATTGCATGTGTGCTCTTTTCACTAACAACAACCATAGTAATTTTGCATGTGTGTTCTTTTCACATACCACGTATGGATCCACCACTGTCATTGAAATGTGTGTTCTCAACAGAGACCACACATGGATCCACCGGTGTCATTGCAGGTATGTTCTTTTTAGTAACAACAACCAGTGTCATTGCATGTGTATTCTCTTCAGAGACAACACATGGATCCACCAGTGTTATTGCATGTGTGTTCTTTTTACTAACAACAACAAAAGTCATTGAAATGTGTGCTCTTTTCACATACCACATATGGATCCACCAGTGTCATTGCATGTGTGCTCTTTTCACAATCCACCCATGGATCCACCAGTGTCATTGCATGTGTGTTCTTTTTAGTAACAACAACCAGAGTCATTTTGCATGTGTGTTCTTTTCACATACCACCTATGGATCCACCATTGTCATTGCATGTGTGTTCTTTTCACGAACAACAACCAGAGTCATTGCATGTGTGTTCTTTTCACATACCACATATGGATCCACCAGTGTCATTGAAATGTGTGTTCTCTACAGAGACCACACATGGGTCCACCAGTGTCATTGCATGTGTATTCTTTTTAGTAACAACAACTAGAGTCATTTTGCATGTGTGTTCTTTTCACATACCACCTATGGATCCACCAGTGTCATTGCGTGTGTGTTCTTTTCACAATCCACCCATGGATCCAGCAGTGTCATTGCATGTGTGTTCTTATTAGTAACAACAACCAGAGTCATTTTGCATGTCTATTCTCTTCACATACCACCTATGGATGCACCAGTGTCATTGCATGTGTGTTATTTTTAGTAACAACAACCAGAGTCATTTTGCATGTGTGTTCTGTTCACATACCACCAATGGATCCACCAGTGTCATTGCATGTGTGTTCATTTCATAATCCACCTATGGATCCAGCAGTGTCATTGCATGTGTGTTCTTTTTAGTAACAACAACCAGAGTCATTTTGCATGTGTGCTCTTTTCACATACCACCCATGGATCCACCAGTGTCACTGCATGTGTGCTCTTTTCACTAACAACAACCAGAGTCATTTTGCTTGTCTGTTCTTTTCACATACCACATATGGATCCACCAGTGTCATTGAAATGTGTGTTCTCTACAGAGACCACACATGGATCCACCGGTGTCATTGCATGTATGTTCTTTTCACTAACGACAACTGGAGTCATTGCATGTGTGTTCTCTTCACAATCCACACATGGATCCACCAGTGTCATTTCATGTGTTTTCTTTTTAGTAACAACAACCAGTGTCATTGCATGTGTGTTCTCTTAAGAGACCACACATGGATCCACCAGTGTCATTGCATGTGTTTTCTTTTTACTAACAACAACAAGAGTCGTTGAAATATGTGCTCTCTTCAGAGACCACACATGGATCCACCAGTGGGATTTCATGTGTGTTCTTTTCACTAAGAACAAATAGAGTCATTGCATGTGTGTTGTTTTCACATACCACATATGGATCCACCAGAGTCATTGCATGTGTGTTCTTTTCACATACCACATATGGATCCACCAGTGTCATTGCATGTGTGCTCTTTTCACTAACAACCAGAGTCATTTTGCATGTGTGTTCTTTTCACATACCACATATGGATCCACCACTGTCATTGAAATGTGTGTTTTCTACAGAGACCACACATGGATCCACCGGTGTCATTGCATGTATGTTCTTTTCACTAACAACAACTAGAGTCATTGCATGTGTGTTCTCTTCACAATCCACACATGGATCCACCAGTGCCATTGCATGTGTGTTCTTTTTAGTAACAACAACCAGTTTCATTGCATGTGTGTTCTCTTCAGAGACCACACATGGATCCACCAGTGTCATTGCATGTGTGTTCTTTTTAGTAACAACAACCAGAGTCATTTTGTATGTGTGCTCTTTTCACATACCACCCATGGATCCACCAGTGTCACTACATGTGTGTTCTTTTCACTAACAACAACCAGAGTCATTTTGCATGTGTGTTCTTTTCACATACCACATATGGATCCACCAGTGTCATTGCATGTGTGCTCTTTTCACAATCCACCCATGGATCCACCAGTGTCATTGCATGTGTGTTCTTTTTAGTATCAACAACCAGAGTCATTCTGCATGTCGGCTCTTTTCACACACCACCCATGGATCCACTAGTGTCATTGCATGTGTGTTCTTTTCACTAACAACAACCAGAGTCATTTTGCATTTGTGTTCTTTTCACATACCACATATGGATCCACCAGTGTCATTGAAATGTGTGTTCTCTACAAATACCACACATGGATCCACCGGTGTCATTGCATGTATGTTCTTTTCACTAACAACAACTAGAGTCATTGCATGTGTGTTCTCTTCACAATCCACACATGGATCCACCAGTGTCATTGCATGTGTGTTCTTTTTAGTAACAACAACCAGTGTCATTTCATGTGTGTTCTTTTTACTAACAACAACAAGAGTCATTGAAATGTGTGCTCTCTTCAGAGACCACACATGGATCCACCAGTGTCATTTCATGTGTGTTCTTTTCACTAACAACAAATAGAGTCATTGCATGTGTGTTCTTTTCACATACCACATATGGATCCACCAGAGTCATTGCATGTGTGTTCTTTTCACATACCACATATGGATCCACCAGTGTCATTGCATGTGTGCTCTTTTCACAATCCACCGGTCTCATTGCATGTGTGTTCTTTTTAGTAACAACAAGCAGAGTCATTTTGCATGTGTGTTATTTTCACATACCACCTATGGATCCACCAGTGTGATTGCATGTGTGTTCTTTTCACTAACAACAACCAGAGTCATTGCATGTGTGTTCTTTTCACATACCACATATGGATCCACCAGTGTCGTTGAAATGTGTGTTCTCTACAGAGACCACACATGGATCCACCAGTGTCATTGCATGTGAGTTCTTTTTAGTAACAAGAACCAGAGTCATTTTGCATGTGTGTTCTTGTCACATACCACCTATGGATCCACCAGTGTCATTGCATGTGTGTTCTTTTCACAATCCACCCATGGATCCACCAGTGTCATTGCATGTGTGTTCTTTTTAGAACAACAACTAGAGTCATTTTGCATGTGTGTTCTCTTCACATACCACCTATGGATCCATCAGTGTCATTGCATGTGTGTTCTTTTTAGCAACAACAACCAGAGTCATTGAAATGTGTGTTCTTCTCACATACCACCTATGGATCCACCAGTGTCATTGCATTTGTGTTCATTTCATAATCCACCTATGGATCCACCAGTGTCATTGCATGTGTGTTCTTTTTAGTAACACCAACTGGAGTCATTTTGCATGTGTGATCTTTTCACATACCACCCATGGATCCACTAGTTTCATTCATGTGTGTTCTTTTCACTAACAACAACCAGAGTCATTGCATGTGTGTTCTTTGTACATACCACATATGGATCCACCAGTGTCATTGCATGTGTACTCTTTTCACTAACAACAACTAGAGTCATTTTGCATGTGTGTTCTTTTCACATACCACATATGGATCCACCAGTGTCATTGAAATGTGTGTTCTCTACAGAGACCACACATGGATCCACCGGTGTCATTGCACGTATGTTCTTTTCACTAACAACAACTGGAGTCATTGCATGTGTGTTCTCTTCACAATCCACATATGGATCCACCAGTGTCATTGCATGTGTGTTCTTTTCACATACCACATATGGATCCACCAGTGTCATTGCATGTGTGTTCTTTTCACTAACAACAACCAGAGTCATTTTGCATGTGTGTTCTTTTCACACACCACATATGGATCCACCAGTATCAATGAATGTGTGTTCTTTTCACTAACAACAACCAGAGTCATTTTGCATTTGTGTTCTTTTCACATACCACATATGGATCCACCAGTGTCATTGAAATGTGTGTTCTCTACAAAGACCACACATGGATCCACCGGTGTCATTGCATGTATGTTCTTTTCACTAACAACAACTGGAGTCATTGCATGTGTGTTCTCTTCAAAATCCACACATGGATCCACCAGTGTCATTGCATGTGTGTTCTTTTTAGTAACAACAACCAGTGTCATTTCATGTGTGTTCTTTTTACTAACAACAACAAGAGTCATTGAAATGTGTGCTCTCTTCAGAGACCACACATGGATCCACCAGTGTCATTTCATGTGTGTTCTTTTCACTAACAACAAATAGAGTCATTGCATGTGTGTTCTTTTCACATACCACATATGGATCCACCAGAGTCATTGCATGTGTGTTCTTTTCACATACCACATATGGATCCACCACTGTCATTGCATGTGTGCTCTTTTCACAATCCACCGGTCTCATTGCATGTGTGTTCTTTTTAGTAACAACAAGCAGAGTCATTTTGCATGTGTGTTATTTTCACATACCACCTATGGATGCACCAGTGTCATTGCATGTGTGTTCTTTTCACTAACAACAACCAGAGTCATTGCATGTGTGTTCTTTTCACATACCACATATGGATCCACCAGTGTCATTGAAATGTGTGTTCTCTACAGAGACCACACATGGATGCACCAGTGTCATTGCATGTGAGTTCTTTTTAGTAACAAGAACCAGAGTCATTTTGCATGTGTGTTCTTGTCACATACCACCTATGGATCCACCAGTGTCATTGCATGTGTGTTCTTTTCACAATCCACCCATGGATCCACCAGTGTCATTGCATGTGTGTTCTTTTTAGAACAACAACCAGAGTCATTTTGCATGTGTGTTCTCTTCACATACCACCTATGGATCCACCAGTGTCATTGCATGTGTGTTCTTTTTAGTAACAACAACCAGAGTCATTGAAATGTGTGTTCTTCTCACATACCACCTATGGATCCACCAGTGTCATTGCATTTGTGTTCATTTCATAATCCACCTATGGATCCACCAGTGTCATTGCATGTGTGTTCTTTTTAGTAACAACAACTGGAGTCATTTTGCATGTGTGATCTTTTCACATACCACCCATGGATCCACTAGTGTCATTGCATGTGTGTTCTTTTCACTAACAACAACCAGAGTCATTGCATGTGTGTTCTTTTCACATACCACATATGGATCCACCAGTGTCATTGCATGTGTACTCTTTTCACTAACAACAACTAGAGTCATTTTGCATGTGTGTTCTTTTCACATACCACATATGGATCCACTAGTGTCATTGAAATGTGTGTTCTCTACAGAGACCACACATGGATCCACCGGTGTCATTGCATGTATGTTCTTTCCACTAACAACAACTGGAGTCATTGCATGTGTGTTCTCTTCACAATCCACACATGGATCCACCAGTGTCATTGCATGTGTGTTCTTTTTAGTAACAACAACCAGTGTCATTGCATGTGTGTTCTCTTCAGAGACCACACATGGATCCACCAGTGTCATTGCATTTGTGTTCTTTTTACTAACAACAACAAGAGTCATTGAAATGTGTGCTCTCTTCAGAGACCACACATGGATCCACCAGTGTCATTGCATGTGTGTTCTTTTCACTAACAACAACTAGAGTCATTGCATGTGTGTTCTTTTCACATACCACATATGGATCCACCAGTGTCATTGCATGTCTGCTCTTTTCACAATCCACCCATGGATCCACCAGTGTCATTGCATGTGTGTTCTTTTTAGTAACAACAACCAGAGTCATTTTGCATGTGTGCTCTTTTCACATACCACCCATGGATCCACCAGTGTCATTGCATGTGTGTTCTTTTCACTAACAACAACCAGAGTCATTTTGCATGTGTGTTCTTTTCACACACCACATATGGATCCACCAGTATCAATGCATGTGTGTTCTTTTCACTAACAACAACCAGAGTCATTTTGCATTTGTGTTCTTTTCACATACCACATATGGATCCACCAGTGTCATTGAAATGTGTGTTCTCTACAAAGACCACACATGGATCCACCGGTGTCATTTCATGTATGTTCTTTTCACTAACAACAACTGGAGTCATTGCATGTGTGTTCTCTTCACAATCCACACATGGATCCACCAGTGTCATTTCATGTATGTTCTTTTCACTAACAACAACCAGTGTCATTGCATGTGTGTTCTTTTTACTAACAACAACAAGAGTCATTGAAATGTGTGCTCTCTTCAGAGACCACACATGGATCCACCAGTGTCATTTCATGTGTGTTCTTTTCACTAACAACAAATAGAGTCATTCCATGTGTGTTATTTTCACATACCACATATGGATCCACCAGAGTCATTGCATGTGTGTTCTTTTCACATACCACATATGGATCCACCAGTGTCATTGCATGTGTGCTCTTTTCACAATCCACCGGTCTCATTGCATGTGTGTTCTTTTTAGTAACAACAAGCAGAGTCATTTTGCATGTGTGTTATTTTCACATACCACCTATGGATCCACCAGTGTCATTGCATGTGTGTTCTTTTTAGTAACAACAACCAGAGTCATTGCATGTGTGTTCTTTTCACATACCACATATGGATCCACCAGTGTCATTGAAATGTGTGTTCTCTACAGAGACCACACATGGATCCACCAGTGTCATTGCATGTGAGTTCTTTTTAGTAACAAGAACCAGAGTCATTTTGCATGTGTGTTCTTGTCACATACCACCTATGTATCCACCAGTGTCATTGCATGTGTGTTCTTTTCACAATCCACCCATGGATCCACCAGTGTCATTGCATGTGTGTTCTTTTTAGAACAACAACCAGAGTCATTTTGCATGTGTGTTCTCTTCACATACCACCTATGGATCCACCAGTGTCATTGCATGTGTGTTCTTTTTAGTAACAACAACCAGAGTCATTGAAATGTGTGTTCTTCTCACATACCACCTATGGATCCACCAGTGTCATTGCATTTGTGTTCATTTCATAATCCACCTATGGATCCACCAGTGTCATTGCATGTGTGTTCTTTTTAGTAACAACAACTGGAGTCATTTTGCATGTGTGATCTTTTCACATACCACCCATGGATCCACTAGTGTCATTGCATGTGTGTTCTTTTCACTAACAACAACCAGAGTCATTGCATGTGTGTTCTTTTCACATACCACATATGGATCCACCAGTGTCATTGCATGTGTACTCTTTTCACTAACAACAACTAGAGTCATTTTGCATGTGTGTTCTTTTCACATACCACATATGGATCCACTAGTGTCATTGAAATGTGTGTTCTCTACAGAGACCACACATGGATCCACCGGTGTCATTGCATGTATGTTCTTTTCACTAACAACAACTGGAGTCATTGCATGTGTGTTCTCTTCACAATCCACACATGGATCCACCAGTGTCATTGCATGTGTGTTCTTTTTAGTAACAACAACCAGTGTCATTGCATGTGTGTTCTCTTCAGAGACCACACATGGATCCACCAGTGTCATTGCATTTGTGTTCTTTTTACTAACAACAACAAGAGTCATTGAAATGTGTGCTCTCTTCAGAGACCACACATGGATCCACCAGTGTCATTGCATGTGTGTTCTTTTCACTAACAACAACCAGAGTCATTGCATGTGTGTTCTTTTCACATACCACATATGGATCCACCAGTGTCATTGCATGTCTGCTCTTTTCAGAATCCACCCATGGATCCACCAGTGTCATTGCATGTGTGTTCTTTTTAGTAACAACAACCAGAGTCACTTTGCATGTGTGTTCTCTTCACATACCACCTATGGATCCACCAGTGTCATTGCATGTGTGTTCTTTTTAGTAACAACAACCAGAGTCATTGAAATGTGTGTTCTTCTCATATAACACGTATGGATCCACGAGTGTCATTGCATGTGTGTTCATTTCATAATCCACCTATGGATCCACCAGTGTCATTGCATGTGTGTTCTTTTTAGTAACAACAACTGGAGTCATTTTGCATGTGTGATCTTTTCACATACCACCCATGGATCCACCAGTGTCATTGCATGTGTATTCTTTTCACTAACAACAACCAGAGTCATTTTGCATGTGTGTTCTTTTCACATACCACATATGGATCCAGTAGTGTCATTGCATGTGTGCTCTTTTCACTAACAACAACCAGAGTCATTTTGCATGTGTGTTCTTTTCACATACCACATATGGATCCACCAGTGTCATTGAAATGTGTGTTCTCTACAGAGACCACACATGGATCCACCGGTGTCATTGCATGTGTGTTCTTTTTAGTAACAACAACCAGAGTCATTTTGCATGTGTGTTCTTTTCACATACCACCTATGGATCCACCAGTGTTATTGCATGTGTGTTCTTTTTAGTAACAACAACCAGTGTCATTGGATGTGTGTTCTCTTCAGAGACCACACATGGATCCACCAGTGTCATTGCATGTGTGTTCTTTTTACTAACAACAACAAGAGTCATTGAAATGTGTGCTCTCTTCAGAGACCACACATGGATCCACCAGTGTCATTGCATGTGTGTTCTTTTCACTAACAACAACCAGAGTCATTGCATGTGTGTTCTTTTCACATACCACATATGGATCCACCAATGTCATTGCATGTCTGCTCTTTTCACAATCCACCCATGGATCCACCAGTGTCATTGCATGTGTGTTCTTTTTAGTAACAACAACCAGAGTCATTTTGCAGGTGTGCTCTTTTCACATACCACCTATGGATCCACCAGTGTCATTGCATGTGTGTTCTTTTTAGTAACTAGAACCAGTGTCATTGGATGTGTGTTCTCTTCAGAGACCACACATGGATCCACCAGTGTCATTGCATGTGTGTTCTTTTTACTAACAACAACAAGAGTCATTGAAATGTGTGCTCTCTTCACAGACCACACATGGATCCACCAGTGTCATTTCATGTGTGTTCTTTTCACTAACAACAACCAGAGTCATTGCATGTGTGTTCTTTTCACATACCACATATGGATCCACCAGTGTCATTGCATGTGTGCTCTTTTCACAATCCACCCATGGATCCACCAGTGTCATTGCATGTGTGTTCTTTTGCTAACAACAACCAGAGTCATTTTGCATGTGTGCTCTTTTCCAATACCACCCATGGATCCACTAGTGTCATTGCATGTGTGTTCTTTTCACTAACAACAACCAGAGTCATTTTGCATGTGTGTTCTTTTAACATACCACATATGGATCCACCAGTGTCATTGCATGTGTGCTCTTTTCACAATCCACCGGTCTCATTGCATGTGTGTTCTTTTTAGTAACAACAAGTAGAGTCATTTTGCATGTGTGTTATTTTCACATACCACCTATGGATCCACCAGTTTCATTGCATGTGTGTTCTTTTCACTAACAACAACCAGAGTCATTGGATGTGTGTTCTTTTCACATACCACATATGGATCCACCAGTGTCATTGAAATGTGTGTTCTCTACAGAGACCACACATGGATCCACCAGTGTCATTGCATGTGAGTTCTTTTTAGTAACAACAACCAGAGTCATTTTGCATGTGTGTTCTTGTCACATACCACCTATGGATCCACCAGTGTCGTTGCATGTGTGTTCTTTTCACAATCCACCCATGGATCCACCAGTGTCATTGCATGTGTGTTCTTTTTAGAACAACAACCAGAGTCATTGAAATGTGTGTTCTTCTCACATACCACCTATGGATCCACTAGTGTCATTGCATTTGTGTTCATTTCATAATCCACCTATGGATCCACCAGTGTCATTGCATGTGTGTTCTTTTTAGTAACAACAACCAGAGTCATTTTGCATGTGTGCTCTTTTCACATACCACCCATGGATCCACCAGTGTCATTGCATGTGTGTTCTTTTCACTAACAACAACCAGAGTCATTTTGCATGTGTGTTCTTTTCACATACCACATATGGATCCACCAGTGTCATTGAAATGTGTGTTCTCTACAAAGACCACACATGGATCCACCGGTGTCATTGCATGTATGTTCTTTTCACTAACAACAACTGGAGTCATTGCATGTGTGTTCTCTTCACAATCCACACATGGATCCACCAGTGTCATTGCATGTGTGTTCTTTTTAGTAACAACAACCAGTGTCATTGCATGTGTGTTCTCTTCAGAGACCACACATGGATCCACCAGTGTCATTTCATGTGTGTTCTTTTTACTAACAACAACAAGAGTCATTGAAATGTGTGCTCTCTTCAGAGACCTCACATGGATCCACCAGTGTCATTTCATGTGTGTTCTTTTCACTAACAACAAATAGAGTCATTGCATGTGTGTTCTTTTCACATACCACATATGGATCCACCAGAGTCATTGCATGTGTGTTCTTTTCACATACCACATATGGATCCACCAGTGTCATTGCATGTGTGCTCTTTTCACAATCCACCAGTCTCATTGCATGTGTGTTCTTTTTAGTAACAACAACCAGAGTCATTTTGCATGTGTGTTATTTTCACATACCACCTATGGATCCACCAGTGTCATTGCATGTGTGTTCTTTTCACTAACAACAACCAGAGTCATTGCATGTGTGTTCTTTTCACATACCACATATGGATCCACCAGTGTCATTGAAATGTGCGTTCTCTACGGAGACCACACATGGATCCACCAGTGTCATTGCATGTGAGTTCTTTTTAGTAACAACAACCAGAGTCATTTTGCATGTGTGTTCTTGTCACATACCACCTATGGATCCACCAGTGTCATTGCATGTGTGTTCTTTTCACAATCCACCCATGGATCCACCAGTGTCATTGCATGTGTGTTCTTTTTAGAACAACAACCAGAGTCATTTTGCATGTGTGTTCTTTTTAGTAACAACAACCAGAGTCATTGAAATGTGTGTTCTTCTCACATACCACCTATGGATCCACCAGTGTCATTGCATGTGTGTTCATTTCATAATCCACCTATGGATCCACCAGTGTCATTGCATGTGTGTTCTTTTTAGTAACAACAACTGGAGTCATTTTGCATGTGTGATCTTTTCACATACCACCCATGGATCCACCAGTGTCATTGCATGTGTCTTCTTTTCACTAACAACAACCAGAGTCATTTTGCATGTGTGTTCTTTTCACATACCACATATGGATCCAGCAGTGTCATTTCATGTGTGCTCTTTTCACTAACAACAACCAGAGTCATTTTGCATGTGTGTTCTTTTCACATACCACATATGGATCCACCAGTGTCATTGAAATGTGTGTTCTCTACAGAGACCACACATGGGTCCACCAGTGTCATTGGATGTGTGTTCTTTTTAGTAACAACAACCAGAGTCATTTTGCATGTGTGTTCTTTTCACATACCACCTATGGATCCACCAGTGTTATTGCATGTGTGTTCTTTTTAGTAACAACAACTAGTGTCATTGGATGTGTGTTCTCTTCAGAGACCACACATGGATCCACCAGTGTCATTGCATGTGTGTTCTTTTTACTAACAACAACAAGAGTCATTGAAATGTGTGCTCTCTTCAGAGACCACACATGGATCCACCAGTGTCATTTCATGTGTGTTCTTTTCACTAACAACAACCAGAGTCATTGCATGTGTGTTCTTTTCACATACCACATATGGATCCACCAGTGTCATTGCATGTGTGCTCTTTTCACAATCCACCCATGGATCCACCAGTGTCATTGCATGTGTGTTCTTTTTAGTAACAACAACCAGAGTCATTTTACATGTGTGTTCTTTTCACATACCACCTATGGATCCACCAGTGTCATTGCATGTGTGTTCTTTTTAGTAACTAGAACCAGTGTCATTGGATGTGTGTTCTCTTCAGAGACCACACATGGATCCACCAGTGTCATTGCATGTGTGTTCTTTTTACTAACAACAACAAGAGTCATTGAAATGTGTGCTCTCTTCACAGACCACACATGGATCCACCAGTGTCATTTCATGTGTGTTCTTTTCACTAACAACAACCAGAGTCATTGCATGTGTGTTCTTTTCACATACCACATATGGATCCACCAGTGTCATTGCATGTGTGCTCTTTTCACAATCCACCCATGGATCCACCAGTGTCATTGCATGTGTGTTCTTTTTGGTAACAACAACCAGAGTCATTTTGCATGTGTGCTCTTTTCCAATACCACCCATGGATCCACTAGTGTCATTGCATGTGTGTTCTTTTCACTAACAACAACCAGAGTCATTTTGCATGTGTGTTCTTTTCACATACCACATATGGATCCACCAGTGTCATTGCATGTATGCTCTTTTCAATAACAACAACCAGAGTCATTTTTCATGTGTGTTCCTTTCACATACCACATATGGATCCACCAGTGTCATTGAAATGTGTGTTCTCTATAGAGACCACACAGGGATCCACCGGTGTCATTGCATGTATGTTCTTTTCACTAACAACAACTGGAGTCATTGCATGTGTGTTCTCTTCACAATCCACACATGGATCCACCAGTGTCATTGCATGTGTGTTCTTTTTAGTAACAACAACCAGTGTCATTGCATGTGTGTTCTCTTCAGAGACCACACATGGATCCACCAGTGTCATTGCATGTGTGTTCTTTTTACTAACAACAACAAGAGTCATTGAAATGTGTGCTCTCTTCAGAGACCACACATGGATCCACCAGTGTCATTGCATGTGTGTTCTTTTCACTAACAACAACCAGAGTCATTGCATGTGTGTTCTTTTCACATACCACATATGGATCCACCAGTGTCATTGCATGTGTGCTCTTTTCACTAAAAACCAGAGTCATTTTGCATGTGTGTTCTTTTCACATACCACACATGGATCCAGTAGTGTCATTGAAATGTGTGTTCTCTACAAAGACCACACATGGATCCACCGGTGTCATTGCATGTATGTTCTTTTCACTAACAACAACTGGAGTCATTGCATGTGTGTTCTCTTCACAATCCACACATGGATCCACCAGTGTCATTGCTTGTGTGTTCTTTTTAGTAACAACAACCAGTGTCATTGCATGTGTGTTCTTTTTACTAACAACAAAAAGAGTCATTGAAATGTGTGCTCTCTTCAGAGACCACACATGGATCCACCAGTGTCATTTCATGTGTGTTCTTTTCACTAACAACAAATAGAGTCATTGCATGTGTGTTCTTTTCAGATACCACATATGGATCCACCAGAGTCATTGCATGTGTGTTCTTTTCACATAGCACATATGGATCCACCAGTGTCATTGCATGTGTGCTCTTTTCACAATCCACCAGTCTCATTGCATGTGTGTTCTTTTTAGTAACAACAACCAGAGTCATTTTGCATGTGTGCTCTTTTCACATACCACCTATGGATCCACCAGTGTCATTGCATGTGTGTTCTTTTCACTAACAACAACTAGAGTCATTGCATGTGTTCTCTTTTCACATACCACATATGGATCCACCAGTGTCATTGAAATATGTGTTCTCTACAGAGACCACACATGGATCCACCAGTGTCGTTGCATGTGAGTTATTTTTAGTAACAACAACTAGAGTCATTTTACATGTGTGTTCTTGTCACATACCACCTATGGATCCACCAGTGTCATTGCATGTGTGTTCTTTTCACAATCCACCCATGGATCCACCAGTGTTATTGCATGTGTGTTCTTTTAAGTAACAACAACCAGAGTCATTTTGCATGTGTGTTCTATTCACATACCACCTATGGATCCACCAGTGTCATTGCATGTGTGTTCTTTTTAGTAACAACAACCAGAGTCATTGAAATGTGTGCTCTTCTCACATACCACCTATGGATCCACGAGTGTCATTGCATGTGTTTTGTTTTTAGTAACAACAACTGGAGTCATTTTGCATGTGTGATCTTTTCACATACCACCCATGGATCCACCAGTGTCATTGCATGTGTGTTCTTTTCAGTAACAACAACAAGAGTCATTTTCCAAGTGTGTTCTTTTCACATACCACATATGGATCCACCAGTGTCATTGCATGTGTGCTCTTTTCACTAACAACCAGAGTCATTTTGCATGTGTGTTCTTTTCACATACCACACATGGATCCAGTAGTGTCATTGAAATGTGTGTTCTCTACAGAGACCACACATGGATCCACCGGTGTCATTGCATGTATGTTCTTTTCACTAACAATAACTGGAGACATTCCATGTGTGTTCTCTTCACAATCCACACATGGATCCACCAGTGTCATTGCATGTGTGTTCTTTTTAGTAACAACAACCAGTGACATTGCATGTGTGTTCTCTTCAGAGACCACACATGGATCCACAAGTGTCATTGCATGTGTGTTCTTTTTACTAACAACAACAAGAGTCATTGAAATGTGTGCTCTCTTCAGAGACCACACATGGATCCACCAGTGTCATTGCATGTGAGTTCTTTTTAGTAACAACAACCAGAGTCATTTTGCATGTGTGTTGTTGTCACATACCACCTATGGATCCACCAGTGTCATTGCATGTGTGTTCTTTTCACAATCTACCCATGGATCCACCAGTGTCATTGCATGTGTGTTCCTTTAAGTAACAACAACCAGAGTCATTTTGCATGTGTGTTCTATTCACATACCACCTATGGATCCACCAGTGTCATTGCATGTGTGTTCTTTTTAGTAACAACAACCAGAGTCATTTTCCAAGTGTGTTCTTTTCACATACCACATATGGATCCACCAGTGTCATTGCATGTGTGCTCTTTTCACTAACAACCAGAGTCATTTTGCATGTGTGTTCTTTTCACATACCACACATGGATCCAGTAGTGTCATTGAAATGTGTGTTCTCTACAGAGCCCATACATGGATCCACCGGTGTCATTGCATGTGTGTTCTTTTTAGTAACAACAACCAGTGTCATTGCATGTGTGTTCTCTTCAGAGACCACACATGGATCCACCAGTGTCATTGCATGTGTGTTATTTTTACTAACAACAACAAGAGTCATTGAAATGTGTGCTCTCTTCAGAGACCACACATGGATCCACCAGTGTCATTTCATGTGTGTTCTTTTCACTAACAACAACCAGAGTCATTGCATGTGTGTTCTTTTCACATACCACATATGGATCCACTAGTGTCATTGCATGTGTGCTCTTTTCACAATCCACCCATGGATCCACCAGTGTCATTGCATGTGTGTTATTTTTAGTAACAACAACCAGAGTCATTTTGCATGTGTGCTCTTTTCACATACCACCCATGGATCCACAAGTGTCATTGCATGTGTGTTCTTTTCACTAACAACAACCAGAGTCATTTTGCATGTGTGTTCTTTTCACATACCACATATGGATCCAATGTCATTGCATGTGTGTTCTTTTCACTAACAACAACCAGAGTCATTTTTCATTTGTGTTCTTTTCACATACCACATATGGATCCACCAGTGTCATTGAAATGTGTGTTCTCTACAGAGACCACACATGGATCCACCGGTGTCATTGCATGTATGTTCTTTTCACTAACAACAACTGGAGTCATTGCATGTGTGTTTTCTTCACAATCCACACATGGATCCACTAGTGTCATTGCATGTGTGTTCTTTTTAGTAACAACAACTAGTGTCATTGCATGTGTGTTCTCTTAAGAGACCACACATGGATCCACCAGTGTCATTGCATGTGTATTCTTTTTACTAACAACAACAAGAGTCATTGAAATGTGTGCTCTCTTCAGAGACCACACATGGATCCACCAGTGTCATTTCATGTGTGTTCTTTTCACTAACAACAACCAGAGTCATTGCATGTGTGTTCTTTTCACATACCACATATGGATCCACCAGTGTCATTGCATGTGTGCTCTTTTCACAATCCACCCATCGATCCACCAGTGTCATTGCATGTGTGTTCTTTTTAGTAACAACAACCAGAGTCATTTTGCATGTGTGTTCTCTTCACATACCACCTATGGATCCACCAGTGTCATTGCATGTCTGTTCTTTTTAGTAACAACAACCAGTCATTGAAATGTGTGTTCTTCTCACATACCACCTATGGATCCACCAGTGTCATTGCATGTGTCTTCATTTCATAATCCACCTATGGATCCACCAGTGTCATTGCATGTGTGTTCTTTTTAGTAACATCAACTAGAGTCATTTTGCATGTGTGATCTTTTCACATACCACCCATGGATCCACTAGTGTCATTGCATGTGTGTTCTTTTCACTAACAACAACCAGAGTCATTTTCCATGTGTGTTCTTTTCACATACCACATATGGATCCAGCAGTGTCAATGCATGTGTGCTCTTTTCACTAACAACAACCAGAGTCATTTTGCATGTGTGTTCTTTTCACATACCACATATGGATCCACCAGTGTCATTGAAATGTGTGTTCTCTACAGAGACCACACATGGATCCACCAGTGTGATTGCATGTGTGTTCTTTTTAGTAACAACAGCCAGAGTCATTTTGCATGTGTGTTCTTTTCACATACCACCTATGGATCCACCAGTGTCATTGCATGTGTGTTCTTTTTAGTAACAAGAACCAGTGTCATTGGATGTGTGTTCTCTTCAGAGACCACACATGGATCCACCAGTGTCATTGCATGTGTGTTCTTTTCACTAACAACAACCAGAGTCATTGCATGTGTGTTCTTTTCACATACCACATATGGATCCACCAGTGTCATTGCATGTGTGCTCTTTTCACTAAAAACCAGTCATTTTGCATGTGTGTTCTTTTCACATACCACACATGGATCCAGTAGTGTCATTGAAATGTGTGTTCTCTACAAAGACCACACATGGATCCACCGGTGTCATTGCATGTATGTTCTTTTCACTAACAACAACTGGAGTCATTGCATGTGTGTTCTCTTCACAATCCACACATGGATCCACCAGTGTCATTGCTTGTGTGTTCTTTTTAGTAACAACAACCAGTGTCATTGCATGTGTGTTCTTTTTACTAACAACAACAAGAGTCATTGAAATGTGTGCTCTCTTCAGAGACCACACATGGATCCACCAGTGTCATTTCATGTGTGTTCTTTTCACTAACAACAAATAGAGTCATTGCATGTGTGTTCTTTTCAGATACCACATATGGATCCACCAGAGTCATTGCATGTGTGTTCTTTTCACATACCACATATGGATCCACCAGTGTCATTGCATGTATGCTCTTTTCACAATCCACCAGTCTCATTTAATGTGTGTTCTTTTTAGTAACAACAACCAGAGTCATTTTGCATGTGTGCTCTTTTCACATACCACCTATGGATCCACCAGTGTCATTGCATGTGTGTTCTTTTCACTAACAACAACCAGAGTCATTGCATGTGTGTTCTTTTCACATACCACATATGGATCCACCAGTGTCATTGAAATGTGTGTTCTCTACAGAGATCACACATGGATCCACCAGTGTCATTGCATGTGAGTTATTTTTAGTAACAACAACTAGAGTCATTTTGCATGTGTGTTCTTGTCACATACCACCTATGGATCCACCAGTGTCATTGCATGTGTGTTCTTTTCACAATCCACCCATGGATCCACCAGTGTCATTGCATGTGTGTTCTTTTAAGTAACAACAACCAGAGTCATTTTGCATGTGTGTTCTATTCACATACCACCTATGGATCCACCAGTGTCATTGCATGTGTGTTCTTTTTAGTAACAATAACCAGAGTCATTGAAATGTGTGTTCTTCTCACATACCACCTATGGATCCACGAGTGTCATTGCATGTGTGTTCATTTCATAATCCACCTATGGATCCACCAGTGTCATTGCATGTGTTTTGTTTTTAGTAACAACAACTGGAGTCATTTTGCATGTGTGATCTTTTCACATACCACCCATGGATCCACCAGTGTCATTGCATGTGTGTTCTTTTCAATAACAACAACAAGAGTCATTTTCCAAGTGTGTTCTTTTCACATACCACATATGGATCCACCAGTGTCATTGCATGTGTGCTCTTTTCACTAACAACCAGAGTCATTTTGCATGTCTGTTCTTTTCACATACCACACATGGATCCAGTAGTGTCATTGAAATGTGTGTTCTCTACAGAGACCACACATGGATCCACCGGTGTCATTGCATGTATGTTCTTTTCACTAACAATAACTGGAGACCTTCCATGTGTGTTCTCTTCACAATCCACACATGGATCCACCAGTGTCATTACATGTGTGTTCTTTTTAGTAACAACAACCAGTGACATTGCATGTGTGTTCTCTTCAGAGACCACACATGGATCCACAAGTGTCATTGCATGTGTGTTCTTTTTACTAACAACAACAAGAGTCATTGAAATGTGTGCTCTCTTCAGAGACCACACATGGATCCACCAGTGTCATTGCATGTGAGTTCTTTTTAGTAACAACAACCAGAGTCATTTTGCATGTGTGTTGTTGTCACATACCACCTATGGATCCACCAGTGTCATTGCATGTGTGTTCTTTTCACAATCTACCCATGGATCCACCAGTGTCATTGCATGTGTGTTCTTTTAAGTAACAACCAGAGTCATTTTGCATGTGTGTTCTATTCACATACCACCTATGGATCCACCAGTGTCATTGCATGTGTGTTCTTTTTAGTAACAACAACCAGAGTCATTGAAATGTGTGTTCTTCTCACATACCACCTATAGATCCACGAGTGTCATTGCATGTGTGTTCATTTCATAATCCACCTATGGATCCACCAGTGTCATTGCATGTGTTTTCTTTTTAGTAACAACAACTGGAGTCATTTTGCATGTGTGATCTTTTCACATACCACCCATGGATCGACCAGTGTCATTGCATGTGTGTTCTTTTCAGTAACAACAACAAGAGTCATTTTCCAAGTGTGTTCTTTTCACATACCACATATGGATCCACCAGTGTCATTGCATGTGTGCTCTTTTCACTAACAACCAGAGTCATTTTGCATGTGTGTTCTTTTCACATACCACACATGGATCCAGTAGTGTCATTGAAATGTGTGTTCTCTACAGAGACCACACATGGATCCACCGGTGTCATTGCATGTATGTTCTTTTCACTAACAATAACTGGAGACATTCCATGTGTGTTCTCTTCACAATCCACACATGGATCCACCAGTGTCATTGCATGTGTGTTCTTTTTAGTAACAACAACCAGTGTCATTGCATGTGTGTTCTCTTCAGAGACCACACATGGATCCACCAGTGTCATTGCATGTGTGTTCTTTTTAGTAACAACAACAAGAGTCATTGAAATGTGTGCTCTCTTCAGAGACCACACATGGATCCACCAGTGTCATTTCATGTGTGTTCTTTTCACTAACAACAAATAGAGTCATTGCATGTGTGTTCTTTTCAGATACCACATATGGATCCACCAGAGTCATTGCATGTGTGTTCTTTTCACATACCACATATGGATCCACCAGTGTCATTGCATGTATGCTCTTTTCACAATCCACCAGTCTCATTTAATGTGTGTTCTTTTTAGTAACAACAACCAGAGTCATTTTGCATGTGTGCTCTTTTCACATACCACCTATGGATCCACCAGTGTCATTGCATGTGTGTTCTTTTCACTAACAACAACCAGAGTCATTGCATGTGTGTTCTTTTCACATACCACATATGGATCCACCAGTGTCATTGAAATGTGTGTTCTCTACAGAGATCACACATGGATCCACCAGTGTCATTGCATGTGAGTTATTTTTAGTAACAACAACTAGAGTCATTTTGCATGTGTGTTCTTGTCACATACCACCTATGGATCCACCAGTGTCATTGCATGTGTGTTCTTTTCACAATCCACCCATGGATCCACCAGTGTCATTGCATGTGTGTTCTTTTAAGTAACAACAACCAGAGTCATTTTGCATGTGTGTTCTATTCACATACCACCTATGGATCCACCAGTGTCATTGCATGTGTGTTCTTTTTAGTAACAATAACCAGAGTCATTGAAATGTGTGTTCTTCTCACATACCACCTATGGATCCACGAGTGTCATTGCATGTGTGTTCATTTCATAATCCACCTATGGATCCACCAGTGTCATTGCATGTGTTTTGTTTTTAGTAACAACAACTGGAGTCATTTTGCATGTGTGATCTTTTCACATACCACCCATGGATCCACCAGTGTCATTGCATGTGTGTTCTTTTCAGTAACAACAACAAGAGTCATTTTCCAAGTGTGTTCTTTTCACATACCACATATGGATCCACCAGTGTCATTGCATGTGTGCTCTTTTCACTAACAACCAGAGTCATTTTGCATGTCTGTTCTTTTCACATACCACACATGGATCCAGTAGTGTCATTGAAATGTGTGTTCTCTACAGAGACCACACATGGATCCACCGGTGTCATTGCATGTATGTTCTTTTCACTAACAATAACTGGAGACATTCCATGTGTGTTCTCTTCACAATCCACACATGGATCCACCAGTGTCATTGCATGTGTGTTCTTTTTAGTAACAACAACCAGTGTCATTGCATGTGTGTTCTCTTCAGAGACCACACATGGATCCACCAGTGTCATTGCATGTGTGTTCTTTTTACTAACAACAACAAGAGTCATTGAAATGTGTGCTCTCTTCAGAGACCACACATGGATCCACCAGTGTCATTTCATGTGTGTTCTTTTCACTAACAACAAATAGAGTCATTGCATGTGTGTTCTTTTCAGATACCACATATGGATCCACCAGAGTCATTGCATGTGTGTTCTTTTCACATACCACATATGGATCCACCAGTGTCATTGCATGTATGCTCTTTTCACAATCCACCAGTCTCATTTAATGTGTGTTCTTTTTAGTAACAACAACCAGAGTCATTTTGCATGTGTGCTCTTTTCACATACCACCTATGGATCCACCAGTGTCATTGCATGTGTGTTCTTTTCACTAACAACAACCAGAGTCATTGCATGTGTGTTCTTTTCACATACCACATATGGATCCACCAGTGTCATTGAAATGTGTGTTCTCTACAGAGATCACACATGGATCCACCAGTGTCATTGCATGTGAGTTATTTTTAGTAACAACAACTAGAGTCATTTTGCATGTGTGTTCTTGTCACATACCACCTATGGATCCACCAGTGTCATTGCATGTGTGTTCTTTTCACAATCCACCCATGGATCCACCAGTGTCATTGCATGTGTGTTCTTTTAAGTAACAACAACCAGAGTCATTTTGCATGTGTGTTCTATTCACATACCACCTATGGATCCACCAGTGTCATTGCATGTGTGTTCTTTTTAGTAACAATAACCAGAGTCATTGAAATGTGTGTTCTTCTCACATACCACCTATGGATCCACGAGTGTCATTGCATGTGTGTTCATTTCATAATCCACCTATGGATCCACCAGTGTCATTGCATGTGTTTTGTTTTTAGTAACAACAACTGGAGTCATTTTGCATGTGTGATCTTTTCACATACCACCCATGGATCCACCAGTGTCATTGCATGTGTGTTCTTTTCAGTAACAACAACAAGAGTCATTTTCCAAGTGTGTTCTTTTCACATACCACATATGGATCCACCAGTGTCATTGCATGTGTGCTCTTTTCACTAACAACCAGAGTCATTTTGCATGTCTGTTCTTTTCACATACCACACATGGATCCAGTAGTGTCATTGAAATGTGTGTTCTCTACAGAGACCACACATGGATCCACCGGTGTCATTGCATGTATGTTCTTTTCACTAACAATAACTGGAGACCTTCCATGTGTGTTCTCTTCACAATCCACACATGGATCCACCAGTGTCATTACATGTGTGTTCTTTTTAGTAACAACAACCAGTGACATTGCATGTGTGTTCTCTTCAGAGACCACACATGGATCCACAAGTGTCATTGCATGTGTGTTCTTTTTACTAACAACAACAAGAGTCATTGAAATGTGTGCTCTCTTCAGAGACCACACATGGATCCACCAGTGTCATTGCATGTGAGTTCTTTTTAGTAACAACAACCAGAGTCATTTTGCATGTGTGTTGTTGTCACATACCACCTATGGATCCACCAGTGTCATTGCATGTGTGTTCTTTTCACAATCTACCCTTGGATCCACCAGTGTCATTGCATGTGTGTTCTTTTAAGTAACAACCAGAGTCATTTTGCATGTGTGTTCTATTCACATACCACCTATGGATCCACCAGTGTCATTGCATGTGTGTTCTTTTTAGTAACAACAACCAGAGTCATTGAAATGTGTGTTCTTCTCACATACCACCTATAGATCCACGAGTGTCATTGCATGTGTGTTCATTTCATAATCCACCTATGGATCCACCAGTGTCATTGCATGTGTTTTCTTTTTAGTAACAACAACTGGAGTCATTTTGCATGTGTGATCTTTTCACATACCACCCATGGATCGACCAGTGTCATTGCATGTGTGTTCTTTTCAGTAACAACAACAAGAGTCATTTTCCAAGTGTGTTCTTTTCACATACCACATATGGATCCACCAGTGTCATTGCATGTTTGCTCTTTTCACTAACAACCAGAGTCATTTTGCATGTGTGTTCTTTTCACATACCACACATGGATCCAGTAGTGTCATTGAAATGTGTGTTCTCTACAGAGACCACACATGGATCCACCGGTGTCATTGCATGTATGTTCTTTTCACTAACAATAACTGGAGACATTCCATGTGTGTTCTCTTCACAATCCACACATGGATCCACCAGTGTCATTGCATGTGTGTTCTTTTTAGTAACAACAACCAGTGTCATTGCATGTGTGTTCTCTTCAGAGACCACACATGGATCCACCAGTGTCATTGCATGTGTGTTCTTTTTACTAACAACAACAAGAGTCATTGAAATGTGTGCTCTCTTCAGAGACCACACATGGATCCACCAGTGTCATTTCATGTGTGTTCTTTTCACTAACAACAACCAGAGTCATTGCATGTGTGTTCTTTTCACATACCACATATGGATCCACCAGTGTCATTGCATGTGTGCTCTTTTCACAATCCACCCATGGATCCACCAGTGTCATTGCATGTGTGTTCTTTTTAGTAACAACAACCAGAGTCATTTTGCATGTGTGCTCTTTTCACATACCACCCATGGATCCACAAGTGTCATTGCATGTGTGTTCTTTTCACTAACAACAACCAGAGTCATTTTGCATGTGTGTTCTTTTCACATACCACATATGGATCTAGTGTCATTGCATGTGTGCTCTTTTCAGTAACAACAACCAGAGTCATTTTTCATGTGTGTTCTTTTCACATACCACATATGGATCCACCAGTGTCATTGAAATATGTTTTCTCTACAGAGACCACACATGGATCCACCGGTGTCATTGCATGTATGTTCTTTTCACTAACAACAACTGGAGTCATTGCATGTGTGTTTTCTTCACAATCCACACATGGATCCACTAGTGTCATTGCATGTGTGTTCTTTTTAGTAACAACAACCAGTGTCATTGCATGTGTGTTCTCTTCAGAGACCACACATGGATCCACCAGTGTCATTGCATGTGTGTTCTTTTTACTAACAACAACAAGAGTCATTGAAATGTGTGCTCTCTTCAGAGACCACACATGGATCCACCAGTGTCATTTCATGTGTGTTCTTTTCACTAACAACAACCAGAGTCATTGCATGTGTGTTCTTTTCACATACCACATATGGATCCACCAGTGTCATTGCATGTGTGCTCTTTTCACAATCCACCCATGGATCCACCAGTGTCATTGCATGTGTGTTCTTTTTAGTAACAACAACCAGAGTCATTTTGCAAGTGTGCTCTTTTCCAATACCACCCATGGATCCACTAGTGTCATTGCATGTGTGTTCTTTTCACTAACAACAACCAGAGTCATTTTGCATGTGTGTTCTTTTCACACACCACATATGGATCCACCAGTATCATTGCATGTGTGTTCTTTTCACTAACAACAACCAGAGTCATTTTGCATTTGTGTTCTTTTCACATACCACATATGGATCCACCAGTGTCATTGAAATGTGTGTTCTCTACAAAGACCACACATGGATCCACCGGTGTCATTGCATGTATGTTCTTTTCACTAACAACAACTGGAGTCATTGCATGTGTGTTCTCTTCACAATCCACACATGGATCCACCAGTGTCGTTGCATGTGTGTTCTTTTTAGTAACAACAACCAGTGTCATTGCATGTGTGTTCTTTTTACTAACAACAACAAGAGTCATTGAAATGTGTGCTCTCTTCAGAGACCACACATGGATCCACCAGTGTCATTTCATGTGTGTTCTTTTCACTAACAACAAATAGAGTCATTGCATGTGTGTTCTTTTCACATACCACATATGGATCCACCAGAGTCATTGCATGTGTGTTCTTTTCACATACCACATATGGATCCACCAGTGTCATTGCATGTGTGCTCTTTCCACAATCCACCAGTCTCATTGCATGTGTGTTCTTTTTAGTAACAACAACCAGAGTCATTTTGCATGTGTGCTCTTTTCACATACCACCTATGGATCCACCAGTGTCATTGCATATGTGTTCTTTTCACTAACAACAACCAGAGTCATTGCATGTGTGTTCTTTTCACATACCACATATGGATCCACCAGTGTCATTGAAATGTGTGTTCCCTACAGAGACCACACATGGATCCACTAGTGTCATTGCATGTGAGTTCTTTTTAGTAACAACAACCATAGTCATTTTGCATGTGTGTTCTTGTCACATACCACCTATGGATCCACCAGTGTCATTGCATGTGTGTTCTTTTCACAATCCACCCATGGATCCACCAGTGTCATTGCATGTGTGTTCTTTTAAGTAACAACAACCGGAGTCATTTTGCATGTGTGTTCTATTCACATACCACCTATGGATCCACCAGTGTCATTGCATGTGTGTTCTTTTTAGTAACAACAACCAGAGTCATTGAAATGTGTGTTCTTCTCACATACCACCTATGGATCCACGAGTGTCATTGCATGTGTGTTCATTTCATAATCCACCTATGGATCCACCAGTGTCATTGCATGTGTTTTCTTTTTAGTAACAACAACCAGAGTCATTTTGCATGTGTGATATTTTCACATACCACCCATGGATCCACCAGTGTCATTGCATGTGTGTTCTTTTCAGTAACAACAACAAGAGTCATTTTCCAAGTGTGTTCTTTTCACATACCACATATGGATCCACCAGCGTCATTGCATGTGTGGGCTCTGAAGAGACCACACATGGATCCACCGGTGTCATTGCATGTATGTTCTTTTCACTAACAACAACTGGAGTCATTGCATGTGTGTTTTCTTCACAATCCACACATGGATCCACTAGTGTCATTGCATGTGTGTTCTTTTTAGTAACAACAACCAGTGTCATTGCATGTGTGTTCTCTTCAGTTACCACACATGGATCCACCAGTGTCATTGCATGTCTGTTCTTTTTACTAACAACAACAAGAGTCATTGAAATGTGTGCTCTCTTGAGAGACCACACATGGATCCACCAGTGTCATTGCATGTTGTTCTTTTCACTAACAACAACTAGAGTCATTGCATATGTGTTCTTTTCACATACCACATATGGATCCACCAGTGTCATTGCATGTGTGATCTTTTCACTAACAACAACCAGAGTCATTTTTCATGTGTGTTCTTTTCACATACCACATATGGATCCACCAGTGTCATTGAAATGTGTGTTCTCTACAGAGACCACACATGGATCCACCGGTGTCATTGCATGTATGTTCTTTTCACTAACAACAACTGGAGTCATTGCATGTGTGTTCTCTTCACAATCCACACATGGATCCACCAGTGTCATTGCATGTGTGTTCTTTTTAGTAACAACAATCAGTGTCATTGCATGTGTGTTCTCTTTAGAGACCACACATGGATCCACTAGTGTCATTGCATGTGTGTTCTTTTTACTAACAACAACAAGAGTCATTGAAATGTGTGCTCTCTTCAGAGACCACACATGGATCCACCAGTGTCATTGCATGTGTGTTCTTTTCACTAACAACAACCAGAGTCATTGCATGTGTGTTCTTTTCACATACCACGTATGGATCCACCAGTGTCATTGCATGTGTGCTCTTTTCACAATCCACCCATGGATCCACCGGTGTCATTGCATGTGAGTTCTTTTTAGTAACAACAACCAGAGTCATTTTGCATGTGTGTTCTTGCCACATACCACCTATGGATCCACCAGTGTCATTGCATGTGTGTTCTTTTCACAATCCACCCATGGATCCACCAGTGTCATTGCATGTGTGTTCTTTTAAGTAACAACAACCAGAGTCATTTTGCATGTGTGTTCTATTCACATACCACCTATGGATCCACAAGTGTCATTGCATGTGTGTTCTTTTTAGTAACAACAACCAGAGTCATTGAAATGTGTGTTCTTCTCACATACCACCTATGGATCCATGAGTGTCATTGCATGTGTGTTCATTTCATAATCCACCTATGGATCCACCAGTGTCATTGCATGTGTTTTCTTTTTAGTAACAACAACTGGAGTCATTTTGCATCTGTGATCTTTTCACATACCACCCATGGATCCACCAGTGTCATTGCATGTGTGTTCTTTTCAGTAACAACAACAAGAGTCATTTTCCAAGTGTGTTCTTTTCACATACCACATATGGATCCACCAGTGTCATTGCATGTGTGCTCTTTTCACTAACAACCAGAGTCATTTTGCATGTGTGTTCTTTTCACATACCACACATGGATCCAGTAGTGTCATTGAAATGTGTGTTCTCTACAGAGACCACACATGGATCCACCGGTGTCATTGCATGTATGTTCTTTTCACTAACAATAACTGGAGACATTCCATGTGTGTTCTCTTCACAATCCACACATGGATCCACCAGTGTCATTGCATGTGTGTTCTTTTTACTAACAACAACAAGAGTCATTGAAATGTGTGCTCTCTTCAGACACCACACATGGATCCACCAGTGTCATTTCATGTGTGTTCTTTTCACTAACAACAACCAGAGTCATTGCATGTGTGTTATTTTCACATACCACATATGGATCCACCAGTGTCATTGCATGTGTGCTCATTTCATAATCCACCCATGGATCCACCAGTGTCATTGCATGTGTGTTCTTTTTAGTAACAACAACCAGAGTCATTTTGCATGTGTTCTATTTTCACATACCACCCATGGATCCACAAGTGTCATTGCATATGTGTTCTTTTCACTAACAACAACCAGAGTCATTTTGCATGTGTGTTCTTTTCACATACCACATATGGATCCACCAGTGTCATTGCATGTGTGCTCTTTTCAGTAACAACAACCAGAGTCATTTTTCATGTGTGTTCTTTTCACATACCACATGTGGATACACTAGTGTCATTGAAATGTGTGTTCTCTACAGAGACCACACATGGATCCACCGGTGTCATTGCATGTATGTTCTTTTCACTAACAACAACTGGAGTCATTGCATGTGTGTTCTTTTCACATACCACATGTGGATCCACCAGTGTCATTGAAATGTGTGTTCTCTACAGAGACCACACATGGATCCACCGGTGTCATTGCATGTATGTTCTTTTCACTAACAACAACTGGAGTCATTGCATGTGTGTTTTCTTCACAATCCACACATGGATCCACTAGTGTCATTGCATGTGTGTTCTTTTTAGTAACAACAACCAGTGTCATTGCATGTGTGTTCTCTTCAGTTACCACACATGGATCCACCAGTGTCATTGCATGTCTGTTCTTTTTACTAACAACAACAAGAGTCATTGAAATGTGTGCTCTCTTGAGAGACCACACATGGATCCACCAGTGTCATTGCATGTTGTTCTTTTCACTAACAACAACTAGAGTCATTGCATATGTGTTCTTTTCACATACCACATATGGATCCACCAGTGTCATTGCATGTGTGATCTTTTCACTAACAACAACCAGAGTCATTTTTCATGTGTGTTCTTTTCACATACCACATATGGATCCACCAGTGTCATTGAAATGTGTGTTCTCTACAGAGACCACACATGGATCCACCGGTGTCATTGCATGTATGTTCTTTTCACTAACAACAACTGGAGTCATTGCATGTGTGTTCTCTTCACAATCCACACATGGATCCACCAGTGCCATTGCATGTGTGTTCTTTTTAGTAACAACAATCAGTGTCATTGCATGTGTGTTCTCTTTAGAGACCACACATGGATCCACCAGTGTCATTGCATGTGTGTTCTTTTTACTAACAACAACAAGAGTCATTGAAATGTGTGCTCTCTTCAGAGACCACACATGGATCCACCAGTGTCATTGCATGTGTGTTCTTTTCACTAACAACAACCAGAGTCATTGCATGTGTGTTCTTTTCACATACCACGTATGGATCCACCAGTGTCATTGCATGTGTGCTCTTTTCACAATCCACCCATGGATCCACCGGTGTCATTGCATGTGTGTTCTTTTTAGTAACAACAACCAGAGTCATTTTGCATTTGTGTTCTTTTCACATACCACAAATGGATCCACCAGTGTCATTGAAATGTGTGTTCTCTACAGAGACCACACAAGGATCCACCGGTGTCATTGCATGTATGTTCTTTTCACTAACAACAACTGGAGTCATTGCATGTGTGTTCTCTTCACAATCCACACATGGATCCACCAGTGTCATTGCATGTGTGTTCTTTTTAGTAACAACAACCAGTGTCATTGCATATGTGTTCTTTTTACTAACAACAACAAGAGTCATTGAAATGTGTGCTCTCTTCAGAGACCACACGTGGATCCACCAGTGTCATTTCATGTGTGTTCTTTTCACTAACAACAAATAGAGTCATTGCATGTGTGTTCTTTTCACATACCACATATGGATCCACCAGAGTCATTGCATGTGTGTTCTTTTCACATAACACATATGGATCCACCAGTGTCATTGCATGTGTGTTCTTTTGATAATCCACCAGTGTCATTGCATGTGTGTTCTTTTTAGTAACAACAACTAGAGTCATTGAAATGTGTGCTCTCTTCAGAGACCACACATGGATCCACCAGTGTCATTGCATGTGTGTTCTTTTCACTAACAACAACCAGAGTCATTGCATGTGTGTTCTTTTCACATACCACATATGGATCCACCAGTGTCATTACATGTGTACTCTTTTCACTAACAACAACTAGAGTCATTTTGCATGTGTGTTCATTTCACATACCACATATGGATCCACTAGTGTCATTGAAATGTGTGTTCTCTACAGAGACCACACATGGATCCACCGCTGTCATTGCATGTATGTTCTTTTCACTAACAACAACTGGAGTCATTGCATGTGTGTTCTCTTCACAATCCACACATGGATCCGCCAGTGTCATTGCATGTGTGTTCTTTTTAGTAACAACAACCAGTGTCATTGCATGTGTGTTCTCTTCAGAGACCACACATGGATCCACCAGTGTCATTGCATGTGTGTTCTTTTTACTAACAACAACAAGAGTCATTGAAATGTGTGCTCTCTTCAGAGACCACACATGGATCCACCAGTGTCATTGCATTTGTGTTGTTTTCACTAACAACAACAAGAGTCATTGAAATGTGTGCTCTCTTCAGAGACCACACATGGATCCACCAGTGTCATTTCATGTGTGTTCTTTTCACTAACAACAAATAGAGTCATTGCATGTTTGTTCTTTTCACATACCACATATGGATCCACCAGAGTCATTGCATGTGTGTTCTTTTCACATACCACATATGGATCCACCAGAGTCATTGCATGTGTGTTCTTTTCACATACCACATATGGATCCACCAGTGTCATTGCATGTGTGCTCTTTCCACAATCCACCAGTCTCATTGCATGTGTGTTCTTTTTAGTAACAACAACCAGAGTCATTTTGCATGTGTGCTCTTTTCACATACCACCTATGGATCCACCAGTGTCATTGCATGTGTGTTCTTTTCACTAACAACAACCAGAGTCATTGCATGTGTGTTCTTTTCACATACCACATATGGATCCACCAGTGTCATTGAAATGTGTGTTCCCTACAGAGACCACACATGGATCCACTAGTGTCATTGCATGTGAGTTCTTTTTAGTAACAACAACCATAGTCATTTTGCATGTGTGTTCTTGTCACATACCACCTATGGATCCACCAGTGTCATTGCATGTGTGTTCTTTTCACAATCCACCCATGGATCCACCAGTGTCATTGCATGTGTGTTCTTTTATGTAACAACAACCGGAGTCATTTTGCATGTGTGTTCTATTCACATACCACCTATGGATCCACCAGTGTCATTGCATGTGTGTTCTTTTTAGTAACAACAACCAGAGTCATTGAAATGTGTGTTCTTCTCACATACCACCTATGGATCCACGAGTGTCATTACATGTGTGTTCATTTCATAATCCACCTATGGATCCACTAGTGTCATTGCATGTGTTTTCTTTTTAGTAACAACAACTGGAGTCATTTTGCATGTGTGATCTTTTCACATACCACCCATGGATCCACCAGTGTCATTGCATGTGTGTTCTTTTCAGTAACAACAACAAGAGTCATTTTCCAAGTGTGTTGTTTTCACATACCACATATGGATCCACCAGCGTCATTGCATGTCTGCTCTTTTCACTAACAACCAGAGTCATTTTGCATGTGTGTTCTGTTCACATACCACACATGGATCCAGTAGTGTCATTGAAATGTGTGTTCTCTACAGAGACCACACATGGATCCACCGGTGTCATTGCATGTATCTTCTTTTCACTAACAATAACTGGAGACATTCCATGTGTGTTCTCTTCACAATCCACACATGGATCCACCAGTGTCATTGCATGTGTGTTCTTTTTAGTAACAACAACCAGTGTCATTGCATGTGTGTTCTCTTCAGAGACCACACATGGATCCACCAGTGTCATTGCATGTGTGTTCTTTTTACTAACAACAACAAGAGTCATTGAAATGTGTGCTCTCTTCAGAGACCACACATGGATCCACCAGTGTCATTTCATGTGTGTTCTTTTCACTAACAATAACCAGAGTCATTGCATGTGTGTTCTTTTCACATACCACATATGGATCCACCAGTGTCATTGCATGTGTGTTCTTTTTAGTAACAACAACTAGAGTCATTTTGCATGTGTGCTCTTTTCACATACCACCCATGGATCCACAAGTGTCATTGCATGTGTGTTCTTTTCACTAACAACAACCAGAGTCATTTTGCATGTGTGTTCTTTTCACATAACACATATGGATCCACCAGTGTCATTGCATGTGTGCTCTTTTCAGTAACAACAACCAGAGTCATTTTTCATGTGTGTTCTTTTCACATACCACATATGGATCCACCAGTGTCATTGAAATGTGTGTTCTCTACAGAGACGACACATGGATCCACCGGTGTCATTGCATGTATGTTCTTTTCACTAACAACAACTGGAGTCATTGCATGTGTGTTTTCTTCACAATCCACACATGGATCCACTAGTGTCATTGCATGTGTGTTCTTTTTAGTAACAACAACCAGTGTCATTGCATGTGTGTTCTCTTCAGAGACCACACATGGATCCACCAGTGTCATTGCATGTGTGTTCTTTTTACTAACAACAACAAGAGTCATTGAAATGTGTGCTCTCTTCAGAGACCACACATGGATCCACCAGTGTCATTGCATGTTGTTCTTTTCACTAACAACAACCAGAGTCATTGCATATGTGTTCTTTTCACATACCACATATGTGTCCACCAGTGTCATTGCATGTGTGCTCTTTTCACTAACAATAACAAGAGTCATTTTGCATGTGTGTTCTTTTCACATACCACATATGGATCCACTAGTGTCATTGAAATGTGTGTTCTCTACAGAGACCACACATGGATCCACCGGTGTCATTGCATGTATGTTCTTTTCACTAACAACAAATGGAGTCATTGCATGTGTGTTCTCTTAACAATCCACACATGGATCCACCAGTGTCATTGCATGTGTGTTCTTTTTAGTAACAACAACCAGTGTCATTGCATGTGTGTTCTCTTCAGAGACCACACATGGATCCACTAGTGTCATTGCATGTGTGTTCTTTTTACTAACAACAACAAGAGTCATTGAAATGTGTGCTCTCTTCAGAGACCACACATGGATTCACCAGTGTCATTGCATGTGTGTTCTTTTCACTAACAACAACCAGAGTCATTGCATGTGTGTTCTTTTCACATACCACATATGGATCCACCAGTGTCATTGCATGTGTGCTCTTTTCACAATCCACCCATGGATCCACCAGTGTCATTGCATGTGTGTTCTTTTTAGTAACAACAACCAGAGTCATTTTGCATGTCTGCTCTTTTCACATACCACCCATGGATCCACCCGTGTCATTGCATGTGTGTTCTTTTCACTAACAACAACCAGAGTCATTTTGCATGTGTGTTCTTTTCACACACCACATATGGATCCACCAGTATCATTGCATGTGTGTTCTTTTCACTAACAACAACCAGAGTCATTTTGCATGTGTGTTCTTTTCACATACCACACATGGATCCACTAGTGTCATTGAAATGTGTGTTCTCTACAGAGACCACACATGGATCCACCGGTGTCATTGCATGTATGATCTTTTCACTAACAACAACTGGAGTCATTGAATGTGTGTTCTTTTTAGTAACAACAAAAAGAGTCATTGAAATGTGTGCTCTCTTCAGAGACCACACATGGATCCACCTGTGTCATTTCATGTGTGTTCTTTTCACTAACAACAAATAGAGTCATTGCATGTGTGTTCTTTTCACATACCACATATGGATCCACCAGAGTCATTGCATGTGTGTTCTTTTCACATACCACATATGGATCCACCAGTGTCATTGCATGTGTGCTCTTTTCACAATCCACCAGTCTCATTGCATGTGTGTTCTTTTTAGTAACAACAACCAGAGTCATTTTACATGTGTGTTCTTTTCACATACCACCTATGGATCCACCAGTGTCATTGCATGTGTGTTCTTTTAGTAACAACAACCAGTGTCATTGCATATGTGTTCTTTGTACTAACAACAACAAGAGTCATTGAAATGTGTGCTCTCTTCAGAGACCACACATGGATCCACCAGTGTCATTTCATGTGTGTTCTTTTCACTAACAACAAATAGAGTCATTGCATGTGTGTTCTTTTCACATACCACATATGGATCCACCAGAGTCATTGCATGTGTGTTCTTTTCACATACCACATATGGATCCACCAGTGTCATTGCATGTGTGCTCTTTTCACAATCCACCAGTCTCATTGCATGTGTGTTCTTTTTAGTAACAACTACCAGAGTCATTTTGCATGTGTGTTCTTTTCACATACCACCTATGGATCCACCAGTGTCATTGCATGTGTGTTCTTTTCACTAACAACAACCAGAGTCATTGCATGTGTGTTCTTTTCACATACCACATTTGGATCCACCAGTGTCATTGAAATGTGTGTTCTCTACAGAGACCACACATGGATCCACCAGTGTCATTGCATGTGAGTTCTTTTTAGTAACAACAACCAGAGTCATTTTGCATGTGTGTTCTTGTCACATACCACCTATGGATCCACCAGTGTCATTGCATGTGTGTTCTTTTCACAATCCACCCATGGATCCACTAGTGTCATTGCATGTGTGTTCTTTTTAGTAACAACAACCAGAGTCATTTTGCATGCGTGTTATATTCACATACCACCTATGGATCCACCAGTGTCATTGCATGTGTGTTCTTTTTAGTAACAACAACCAGAGTCATTGAAATGTGTGTTCTTCTCACATACCACCTATGGATCCACGAGTGTCATTGCATGTGTGTTCATTTCATAATCCACCTATGGATCCACCAGTGTCATTGCATGTGTTTTCTTTTTAGTAACAACAACCAGAGTCATTTTGCATGTGTGATCTTTTCACATACCACCCATGGATCCACTAGTGTCATTCCATGTGTGTTCTTTTCACTAACAACAACCAGAGTCATTTTCCATGTGTGTTCTTGTCACATACCACATATGGATCCACCAGTGTCATTGCATGTGTGCTCTTTTCACTAACAACCAGAGTCATTTTGCATGTGTGTTCTTTTCACATACCACACATGGATCCACTAGTGTCATTGAAATGTGTGTTCTCTACAGAGACCACACATGGATCCACCGGTGTTATTGCATGTATGTTCTTTTCACTAACAACAACTGGAGTCATTGCATGTGTGTTCTCTTAACAATCCACACATGGATCCACCAGTGTCATTGCATGTGTGTTCTTTTTAGTAACAACAACCAGTGTCATTGCATGTGTGTTCTCTTCAGAGACCACACATGGATCCACCAGTGTCATTGCATGTGTGTTCTTTTTACTAACAACAACAAGAGTCATTGAAATGTGTGCTCTCTTCAGAGACCACACATGGATTCACCAGTGTCATTGCATGTGTGTTCTTTTCACTAACAACAACCAGAGTCATTGCATGTGTGTTCTTTTCACATACCACATATGGATCCACCAGTGTCATTGCATGTGTGCTCTTTTCACAATCCACCCATGGATCCACCAGTGTCATTGCATGTGTGTTCTTTTTAGTAACAACAACCAGAGTCATTTTGCATGTGTGCTCTTTTCACATACCACCCATGGATCCACCCGTGTCATTGCATGTGTGTTCTTTTCACTAACAACAACCAGAGTCATTTTGCATGTGTGTTCTTTTCACACACCACATATGGATCCACCAGTATCATTGCATGTGTGTTCTTTTCACTAACAACAACCAGAGTCATTTTTCATTTGTGTTCTTTTCACATACCACATATGGATCCACCAGTGTCATTGAAATGTGTGTTCTCTACAGAGACCACACATGGATCCACCGGTGTCATTGCATGTATGTTCTTTTCACTAACAACAACTGGAGTCATTGCATGTGTGTTCTCTTCACAATCCACACATGGATCCACCAGTGTCATTGCATGTGTGTTCTTTTTAGTAACAACAACCAGTGTCATTGCATATGTGTTCTTTTTACTAACAACAACAAGAGTCATTGAAATGTGTGCTCTCTTCAGACACCACACATGGATCCACCAGTGTCATTTCATGTGTGTTCTTTTCACTAACAACAAATAGAGTTATTGCATGTGTGTTCTTTTCACATACCACATATGGATCCACCAGAGTCATTGCATGTGTGTTCTTTTCACATACCACATATGGATCCACCAGTGTCATCGCATGTGTGCTCTTTTCACAATCCACCAGTCTCATTGCATGTGTGTTCTTTTTAGTAACAACAACCAGAGTCATTTTGCATGTGTGTTCTTTTCTCATACCACCTATGGATCCACCAGTGTCATTGCATGTGTGTTCTTTTTAGTAACAACAACCAGTGTCATTGCATATGTGTTCTTTTTACTAACAACAACAAGAGTCATTGAAATGTGTGCTCTCTTCAGAGACCACACATGGATCCACCAGTGTCATTTCATGTGTGTTCTTTTCACTAACAACAAATAGAGTCATTGCATGTGTGTTCTTTTCACATACCACATATGGAACCACCAGAGTCATTGCATGTGTGTTCTTTTCACATACCACATATGGATCCACCAGTGTCATTGCATGTGTGCTCTTTTCACAATCCACCAGTCTCATTGCATGTGTGTTCTTTTTAGTAACAACAACCAGAGTCATTTTGCATTGTGTTCTTTTCACATACCACCTATGGATCCACCAGTGTCATTGCATGTGTGTTCTTTTCACTAACAACAACCAGAGTCATTGCATGTGTGTTCTTTTCACATACCACATATGGATCCACCAGTGTCATTGAAATGTGTGTTCTCTAAAGAGACCACACATGGATCCACCAGTGTCATTGCATGTGAGTTCTTTTTAGTAACAACAACCAGAGTCATTTTACATGTGTGTTCTTGTCACATACCACCTATGGATCCACCAGTGTCATTGCATGTGTGTTCTTTTCACAATCCACCCATGGATCCTCTAGTGTCATTGCATGTGTGTTCTTTTTAGTAACAACAACCAGAGTCATTTTGCATGCGTGTTATATTCACATACCACCTATGGATCCACCAGTGTCATTGCATGTGTGTTCTTCTCACATACCACCTATGGATCCACGAGTGTCATTGCATGTGTGTTCATTTCATAATCCACCTATGGATCCACCAGTGTCATTGCATGTGTTTTCTTTTTAGTAACAACAACCAGAGTCATTTTGCATGTGTGATCTTTTCACATACCACCCATGGATCCACCAGTGTCATTCCATGTGTGTTCTTTTCACTAACAACAACCAGAATCATTTTCCATGTGTGTTCTTGTCACATACCACATATGGATCCACCAGTGTCATTGCATGTGTGCTCTTTTCACATACCACACATGGATCCACTAGTGTCATTGAAATGTGTGTTCTCTACAGAGACCACACATGGATCCACCGGTGTCATTGCATGTATGTTCTTTTCACTAACAACAACTGGAGTCATTGCATGTGTGTTCTCTTAACAATCCACACATGGATCCACCAGTGTCATTGCATGTGTGTTCTTTTTAGTAACAACAACCAGTGTCATTGCATGTGTGTTCTCTTCAGAGACCACACATGGATCCACCAGTGTCATTGCATGTGTGTTCTTTTTACTAACAACAACAAGAGTCATTGAAATGTGTGCTCTCTTCAGAGACCACACACGGATCCACCAGTGTCATTTCATGTGTGTTCTTTTCACTAACAACAACCAGAGTCATTGCATGTGTGTTCTTTTCACATACCACATATGGATCCACCAGTATCATTGCATGTGTGCTCTTTTCACAATCCACCCATGGATCCACCGGTGTCATTGCATGTGTGTTCTTTTTAGTAACAACAACCAGAGTCATTTCGCATGTGTGCTCTTTTCACATACCACCCATGGATCCACCCGTGTCATTGCATGTGTGTTCTTTTCACTAACAACAACCAGAGTCATTTTGCATGTGTGTTCTTTTCGGATACCACATATGGATCCACCAGTGTCATTGCATGTGTGATCTTTTCAGTAACAACAACCAGAGTCATTTTTCATGTGTGTTCTTTTCACATACCACATATGGATCCACCAGTGTCATTGAAATGTGTGTTCTCTACAGAGACGACACATGGATCCACCGGTGTCATTGCATGTATGTTCTTTTCACTAACAACAACTGGAGTCATTGCATGTGTGTTCTCTTCACAATCCACACATGGATCCACCAGTGTCATTGCATGTGTGTTCTTTTTAGTAACAACAACCAGTGTCATTGCATGTGTGTTCTCTTCAGAGACCACACATGGATCCACCAGTGTCATTGCATGTGTGTTCTTTTTACTAACAACAACAAGAGTCATTGAAATGTGTGCTCTCTTCAGAGACCACACATGGATCCACCAGTGTCATTGCATGTGTGTTCTTTTCACTAACAACAACCAGAGTCATTGCATGTGTGTTCTTTTCACATACCACATATGGATCCACCAGTGTCAATGCATGTGTGCTCTTTTCACAATCCACCCATGGATCCACCGGTGTCATTGCATGTGTGTTCTTTTTAGTAACAACAACCAGAGTCATTTTGCATGTGTGCTCTTTTCACATACCACCCATGGATCCACCAGTGTCATTGCATGTGTGTTCTTTTTAGTAACAACAACCAGAGTCATTTTGCATGTGTGTTCTTTTCAAACACCACATATGGATCCACCAGTATCATTGCATGTGTGTTCTTTTCACAAAAAAAAACCAGAGTCATTTTGCATTTGTGTTCTTTTCACATACCACATATGGATCCACCAGTGTCATTGAAATGTGTGTTCTCCACAGAGACCACACAAGGATCCACCGGTGTCATTGCATGTATGTTCTTTTCACTAAAAACAACTGGAGTCATTGCATGTGTGTTCTCTTCACAATCCACACATGGATCCACCAGTGTGATTGCATGTGTGTTCTTTTTAGTAAGAACAACCAGTGTCATTGCATATGTGTTCTTTTTACTCACAACAACAAGAGTCATTGAAATGTGTGCTCTCTTCAGACACCACACATGGATCCACTAGTGTCATTTCATGTGTGTTCTTTTCACTAACAACAACCAGAGTCATTGCATGTGTGTTCTTTTCACATACCACATATGGATCCACCAGAGTCATTGCATGTGTGTTCTTTTCACATACCATGGATCCACCAGTGTCATTGCATGTGTGTTCTTTTCACAATCCACCAGTGTCATTGCATGTGTGTTCTTTTTAGTAACAACAACCAGAGTCATTTTGCATGTGTGTTCTTTTCACATACCACCTATGGATCCACCTGTGTCATTGCATGTGTGTTCTTTTCACTAACAACAACCAGAGTCATTGCATGTGTGTTGTTTTCACATACCACATATGGATCCACCAGTGTCATTGAAATGTGTGTTCTCTATAGAGACCACACATGGATCCACCAGTGTCATTGCATGTGAGTTCTTTTTAGTAACAACAATCAGAGTCATTTTGCATGTGTGTTCTTGTCACATACCACCTATGGATCCACCAGTGTCATTGCATGTAAGTTCTTTTCACAAACCACCGATGGATCCACCAGTGTCATTGCATGTGTGTTCTTTTTAGTAACAACAACCAGAGTCATTTTGCATGTGTGTTCTATTCACATACCACCTATGGATCCACCAGTGTCATTGCATGTGTGTTCTTTTTAGTAACAACAACTAGAGTCATTGAAATGTGTGTTCTTCTCACATACCACCTATGGATCCACGAGTGTCATTGCATGTGTGTTCATTTCATAATCCACCTATGGATCCACCAGTGTCATTGCATGTGTTTTCTTTTTAGTAACAACAACCAGAGTCATTTTGCATGTGTGATCTTTTCACATACCACCCATGGATCCACCAGTGTCATTGCATGTGTGTTCTTTTCACTAACAACAACCAGAGTCATTTTCCATGTGTGTTCTTGTCACATACCACATATGGATCCACTAGTGTCATTGCATGTGTGCTCTTTTCACTAACAACCAGAGTCATTTTGCATGTGTGTTCTTTTCAGATACCACACATGGATCCACTAGTGTCATTGAAATGTGTGTTCTCTATAGAGACCACACATGGATCCACCGGTGTCATTGCATGTATGTTCTTTTGACTAACAATAACTGGAGACATTGCATGTGTGTTCTCTTCACAATCCACACATGGATCCAGCAGTGTCATTGCATGTGTGTACTTTTTAGTAACAACAACCAGTGTCATTGCATGTGTGTTCTCTTCAGAGACCACACATGGATCCACCAGTGTCATTGCATGTGAGTTCTTTTTACTAACAACAAGAGTCATTCAAATGTGTGCTCTCTTCAGAGACCACACATGGATCCACCAGTGTCATTTCATGTGTGTTCTTTTCACTAACAACAACCAGAGTCATTGCATGTGTGTTCTTTTCACATACCACATATGGATCCACCAGTGTCATTGGATGTGTGCTCTTTTCACAATCCACCCATGGATCCACCAGTGTCATTGCATGTGTGTTCTTTTTAGTAACAACAACCAGAGTCATTTTGTATGTGTGCTCTTTTCACATACCACCCATGGATCCACCAGTGTCATTGCATGTGTGTTCTTTTTAGTAACAACAACTAGAGTCATTTTGCATGTGTGTTCTTTTCACATACCACATATGGATCCAGCAGTGTCATTGCATGTGTGTTATTTTCACTAACAACAACCAGAGTCATTTTGCATGTGTGTTCTTTTCACATACCACATATGGATCCACCGGTGTCATTGCATGTGTGCTCTTTTCACTAACAACAACCAGAGTCATTTTTCATGTGTGTTCTTTTCACATACCACATATGGATCCACCAGTGTCATTGAAATGTGTCTTCTCTACAGAGACCACACATGGATCCACCGGTGTCATTGCATGTATGTTCTTTTCACTAAGAATAACTGGAAACATTGCATGTGTGTTCTCTTCACAATCCACACATGGATCCACCAGTGTCATTGCATGTGAGTTCTTTTTACTAACAACAACAAGAGTCATTGAAATATGTGCTCTCTTCAGAGACCACACATGGATCCACCAGTGTCATTGCATGTGTGTCCTTTTCACTAACAACAACCAGAGTCATTGCATGTGTGTTCTTTTCACATACCACATTTGGATCCACCAGTGTCATTGCATCTGTGCTCTTTTCACTAACAACAACTAGAGTCATTTTGCATGTGTGTTCTTTTCACATACCACATATGGATCCACTAGTGTCATTGAAATGTGTGTTCTCTACAGAGACCACACATGGATCCACCGGTGTCATTGCATGTATGTTCTTTTCACTAACAACAACTGGAGTCATTTTGGATGTGTGTTCTTTTCACATACCACCTATGGATCCACCAGTGTCATTGCATGTGTGTTCTTTTCACAATCCACCCATGGATCCACAAGTGTGATTGCATGTGTGTTCTTTTTAGTAACAACAACCAGAGTCATTTTGCATGTGTGTTCTCTTCACATACCACCTATGGATCCACCAGTGTCATTGCATGTGTGTTCTTTTTAGTAACAACAACCAGAGTCATTGAAATGTGTGTTCTTCTCACATACCACCTATCGATCCACTGGTCATTGCATGTGTGTTCATTTCATAATCCACCTATGGATCCACCAGTGTCATTGCATGTGTGTTCTTTTTAGTAACAACAACCAGAGTCATTTTGCAAGTGTGCACTTTTCACATACCACCCATGGATCCACCAGTGTCATTGCATGTGTGTTCTTTTCACTAACAACAACCAGAGTCATTTTGCATGTGTGTTCTTTTCACATACCACATATGGATCCACTAGTGTCATTGAAATGTGTGTTCTCTACAGAGACCACACATGGATCCATCGGTGTCATTGCATGTATGTTCTTTTCACTAACAACAACTGGAGACATTGCATGTGTGTTCTCTTCACAATCCACACATGGATCCACCAGTGTCATTGCATGTGTGTTCTTTTTACTAACAACAACCAGTGTCATTGCATGTGTGTTCTCTTCAGAGACCACACATGGCTCCACCAGTGTCATTGCATGTGTGTTCTTTTTACTAACAACAACAAGAGTCATTGAAATGTGTGCTCTCTTCAGAGACCACACATGGATCCACCAGTGTCATTGCATGTGAGTTCTTTTTAGTAACAACAATCAGAGTCATTTTGCATGTGTGTTCTTGTCACATACCACCTATGGATCCACCAGTGTCATTGCATGTAAGTTCTTTTCACAAACCACCGATGGATCCACCAGTGTCATTGCATGTGTGTTCTTTTTAGTAACAACAACTAGAGTCATTTTGCATGTGTGTTCTTTTCACATACCACATATGGATCCAGCAGTGTCATTGCATGTGTGTTATTTTCACTAACAACAACCAGAGTCATTTTGCATGTGTGTTCTTTTCACATACCACATCTGGATCCACCAGTGTCATTGCATGTGTGCTCTTTTCACTAACAACAACCAGAGTCATTTTTCATGTGTGTTCTTTTCACATACCACATATGGATCCACCAGTGTCATTGAAATGTGTCTTCTCTACAGAGACCACACATGGATCCACCGGTGTCATTGCATGTATGTTCTTTTCACTAACAATAACTGGAAACATTGCATGTGTGTTCTCTTCACAATCCACACATGGATCCACCAGTGTCATTGCATGTGAGTTCTTTTTACTAACAACAACAAGAGTCATTGAAATATGTGCTCTCTTCAGAGACCACACATGGATCCACCAGTGTCATTGCATGTGTGTCCTTTTCACTAACAACAACCAGAGTCATTGCATGTGTGTTCTTTTCACATACCACATTTGGATCCACCAGTGTCATTGCATCTGTGCTCTTTTCACTAACAACAACTAGAGTCATTTTGCATGTGTGTTCTTTTCACATACCACATATGGATCCACTAGTGTCATTGAAATGTGTGTTCTCTACAGAGACCACACATGGATCCACCGGTGTCATTGCATGTATGTTCTTTTCACTAACAACAACTGGAGTCATTTTGGATGTGTGTTCTTTTCACATACCACCTATGGATCCACCAGTGTCATTGCATGTGTGTTCTTTTCACAATCCACCCATGGATCCAAAAGTGTGATTGCATGTGTGTTCTTTTTAGTAACAACAACCAGAGTCATTTTGCATGTGTGTTCTCTTCACATACCACCTATGGATCCACCAGTGTCATTGCATGTGTGTTCTTTTTAGTAACAACAACCAGAGTCATTGAAATGTGTGTTCTTCTCACATACCACCTATGGATCCACTGGTGTCATTGCATGTGTGTTCATTTCATAATCCACCTATGGATCCACCAGTGTCATTGCATGTGTGTTCTTTTTAGTAACAACAACCAGAGTCATTTTGCAAGTGTGCTCTTTTCACATACCACCCATGGATCCACCAGTGTCATTGCATGTGTGTTCTTTTCACTAACAACAACCAGAGTCATTTTGCATGTGTGTTCTTTTCACATACCACATATGGATCCACCAGTGTCATTGCATGTGTGCTCTTTTCACTAACAACAACCAGAGTCATTTTGCATGTGTGTTCTTTTCACATACCACGTATGGATCCACCACTGTCATTGAAATGTGTGTTCTCAACAGAGACCACACATGGATCCACCGGTGTCATTGCAGGTATGTTCTTTTCACTAACAACAACTGGAGTCATTGCATGTGTGTTCTGTTCACAATCCACACATGGAATCACCAGTGTCATTGCATGTGTGCTCTTTTCACTAATAACAACTAGAGTCATTTTGCATGTGTGTTCTTTTCACATACCACATATGGATCCACTAGTGTCATTGAAATGTGTGTTCTCTACAGAGACCACACATGGATCCATCGGTGTCATTGCATGTATGTTCTTTTCACTAACAACAACTGGAGACATTGCATGTGTGTTCTCTTCACAATCCACACATGGATCCACCAGTGTCATTGCATGTGTGTTCTTTTTACTAACAACAACCAGTGTCATTGCATGTGTGTTCTCTTCAGAGACCACACATGGCTCCACCAGTGTCATTGCATGTGTGTTCTTTTTACTAACAACAACAAGAGTCATTGAAATGTGTGCTCTCTTCAGAGACCACACATGGATCCACCAGTGTCATTGGATGTGAGTTCTTTTTAGTAACAACAATCAGAGTCATTTTGCATGTGTGTTCTTGTCACATACCACCTATGGATCCACCAGTGTCATTGCATGTAAGTTCTTTTCACAAACCACCGATGGATCCACCAGTGTCATTGCATGTGTGTTCTTTTTAGTAACAACAACCAGAGTCATTTTGCATGTGTGTTCTATTCACATACCACCTATGGATCCACCAGTGTCATTGCATGTGTGTTCTTTTTAGTAACAACAACTAGAGTCATTGAAATGTGTGTTCTTCTCACATACCACCTATGGATCCACGAGTGTCATTGCATGTGTGTTCATTTCATAATCCACCTATGGATCCACCAGTGTCATTGCATGTGTTTTCTTTTTAGTAACAACAACCAGAGTCATTTTGCATGTGTGATCTTTTCAGATACCACCCATGGATCCACCAGTGTCATTGCATGTGTGTTCTTTTCACTAACAACAACCAGAGTCATTTTCCATGTGTGTTCTTGTCACATACCACATATGGATCCACTAGTGTCATTGCATGTGTGCTCTTTTCACTAACAACCAGAGTCATTTTGCATGTGTGTTCTTTTCAGATACCACACATGGATCCACTAGTGTCATTGAAATGTGTGTTCTCTATAGAGACCACACAAGGATCCACCGGTGTCATTGCATGTATGTTCTTTTCACTAACAATAACTGGAGACATTGCATGTGTGTTCTCTTCACAATCCACACATGGATCCAGCAGTGTCATTGCATGTGTGTACTTTTTAGTAACAACAACCAGTGTCATTGCATGTGTGTTCTCTTCAGAGACCACACATGGATCCACCAGTGTCATTGCATGTGTGTTCTTTTTACTAACAACAAGAGTCATTCAAATGTGTGCTCTCTTCAGAGACCACACATGGATCCACCAGTGTCATTTCATGTGTGTTCTTTTCACTAACAACAACCAGAGTCATTGCATGTGTGTTCTTTTCACATACCACATATGGATCCACCAGTGTCATTGGATGTGTGCTCTTTTCACAATCCACCCATGGATCCACCAGTATCATTGCATGTGTGTTCTTTTTAGTAACAACAACCAGAGTCATTTTGTATGTGTGCTCTTTTCACATACCACCCATGGATCCACCAGTGTCATTGCATGTGAGTTCTTTTTAGTAACAACAACTAGAGTCATTTTGCATGTGTGTTCTTTTCACATACCACATATGGATCCAGCAGTGTCATTGCATGTGTGTTATTTTCACTAACAACAACCAGAGTCATTTTGCATGTGTGTTCTTTTCACATACCACATATGGATCCACCGGTGTCATTGCATGTGTGCTCTTTTCACTAACAACAACCAGAGTCATTTTTCATGTGTGTTCTTTTCACATACCACATATGGATCCACCAGTGTCATTGAAATGTGTCTTCTCTACAGAGACCACACATGGATCCACCGGTGTCATTGCATGTATGTTCTTTTCACTAACAATAACTGGAAACATTGCATGTGTGTTCTCTTCACAATCCACACATGGATCCACCAGTGTCATTGCATGTGAGTTCTTTTTACTAACAACAACAAGAGTCATTGAAATATGTGCTCTCTTCAGAGACCACACATGGATCCACCAGTGTCATTGCATGTGTGTCCTTTTCACTAACAACAACCAGAGTCATTGCATGTGTGTTCTTTTCACATACCACATTTGGATCCACCAGTGTCATTGCATCTGTGCTCTTTTCACTAACAACAACTAGAGTCATTTTGCATGTGTGTTCTTTTCACATACCACATATGGATCCACTAGTGTCATTGAAATGTGTGTTCTCTACAGAGACCACACATGGATCCACCGGTGTCATTGCATGTATGTTCTTTTCACTAACAACAACTGGAGTCATTTTGGATGTGTGTTCTTTTCACATACCACCTATGGATCCACCAGTGTCATTGCATGTGTGTTCTTTTCACAATCCACCCATGGATCCAAAAGTGTGATTGCATGTGTGTTCTTTTTAGTAACAACAACCAGAGTCATTTTGCATGTGTGTTCTCTTCACATACCACCTATGGATCCACCAGTGTCATTGCATGTGTGTTCTTTTTAGTAACAACAACCAGAGTCATTGAAATGTGTGTTCTTCTCACATACCACCTATGGATCCACTGGTGTCATTGCATGTGTGTTCATTTCATAATCCACCTATGGATCCACCAGTGTCATTGCATGTGTGTTCTTTTTAGTAACAACAACCAGAGTCATTTTGCAAGTGTGCTCTTTTCACATACCACCCATGGATCCACCAGTGTCATTGCATGTGTGTTCTTTTCACTAACAACAACCAGAGTCATTTTGCATGTGTGTTCTTTTCACATACCACATATGGATCCACCAGTGTCATTGCATGTGTGCTCTTTTCACTAACAACAACCAGAGTCATTTTGCATGTGTGTTCTTTTCACATACCACGTATGGATCCACCACTGTCATTGAAATGTGTGTTCTCAACAGAGACCACACATGGATCCACCGGTGTCATTGCAGGTATGTTCTTTTCACTAACAACAACTGGAGTCATTGCATGTGTGTTCTGTTCACAATCCACACATGGAATCACCAGTGTCATTGCATGTGTGCTCTTTTCACTAATAACAACTAGAGTCATTTTGCATGTGTGTTCTTTTCACATACCACATATGGATCCACTAGTGTCATTGAAATGTGTGTTCTCTACAGAGACCACACATGGATCCATCGGTGTCATTGCATGTATGTTCTTTTCACTAACAACAACTGGAGACATTGCATGTGTGTTCTCTTCACAATCCACACATGGATCCACCAGTGTCATTGCATGTGTGTTCTTTTTACTAACAACAACCAGTGTCATTGCATGTGTGTTCTCTTCAGAGACCACACATGGCTCCACCAGTGTCATTGCATGTGTGTTCTTTTTACTAACAACAACAAGAGTCATTGAAATGTGTGCTCTCTTCAGAGACCACACATGGATCCACCAGTGTCATTGGATGTGAGTTCTTTTTAGTAACAACAATCAGAGTCATTTTGCATGTGTGTTCTTGTCACATACCACCTATGGATCCACCAGTGTCATTGCATGTAAGTTCTTTTCACAAACCACCGATGGATCCACCAGTGTCATTGCATGTGTGTTCTTTTTAGTAACAACAACCAGAGTCATTTTGCATGTGTGTTCTATTCACATACCACCTATGGATCCACCAGTGTCATTGCATGTGTGTTCTTTTTAGTAACAACAACTAGAGTCATTGAAATGTGTGTTCTTCTCACATACCACCTATGGATCCACGAGTGTCATTGCATGTGTGTTCATTTCATAATCCACCTATGGATCCACCAGTGTCATTGCATGTGTTTTCTTTTTAGTAACAACAACCAGAGTCATTTTGCATGTGTGATCTTTTCAGATACCACCCATGGATCCACCAGTGTCATTGCATGTGTGTTCTTTTCACTAACAACAACCAGAGTCATTTTCCATGTGTGTTCTTGTCACATACCACATATGGATCCACTAGTGTCATTGCATGTGTGCTCTTTTCACTAACAACCAGAGTCATTTTGCATGTGTGTTCTTTTCAGATACCACACATGGATCCACTAGTGTCATTGAAATGTGTGTTCTCTATAGAGACCACACAAGGATCCACCGGTGTCATTGCATGTATGTTCTTTTCACTAACAATAACTGGAGACATTGCATGTGTGTTCTCTTCACAATCCACACATGGATCCAGCAGTGTCATTGCATGTGTGTACTTTTTAGTAACAACAACCAGTGTCATTGCATGTGTGTTCTCTTCAGAGACCACACATGGATCCACCAGTGTCATTGCATGTGTGTTCTTTTTACTAACAACAAGAGTCATTCAAATGTGTGCTCTCTTCAGAGACCACACATGGATCCACCAGTGTCATTTCATGTGTGTTCTTTTCACTAACAACAACCAGAGTCATTGCATGTGTGTTCTTTTCACATACCACATATGGATCCACCAGTGTCATTGGATGTGTGCTCTTTTCACAATCCACCCATGGATCCACCAGTATCATTGCATGTGTGTTCTTTTTAGTAACAACAACCAGAGTCATTTTGTATGTGTGCTCTTTTCACATACCACCCATGGATCCACCAGTGTCATTGCATGTGAGTTCTTTTTAGTAACAACAACTAGAGTCATTTTGCATGTGTGTTCTTTTCACATACCACATATGGATCCAGCAGTGTCATTGCATGTGTGTTATTTTCACTAACAACAACCAGAGTCATTTTGCATGTGTGTTCTTTTCACATACCACATATGGATCCACCGGTGTCATTGCATGTGTGCTCTTTTCACTAACAACAACCAGAGTCATTTTTCATGTGTGTTCTTTTCACATACCACATATGGATCCACCAGTGTCATTGAAATGTGTCTTCTCTACAGAGACCACACATGGATCCACCGGTGTCATTGCATGTATGTTCTTTTCACTAACAATAACTGGAAACATTGCATGTGTGTTCTCTTCACAATCCACACATGGATCCACCAGTGTCATTGCATGTGAGTTCTTTTTACTAACAACAACAAGAGTCATTGAAATATGTGCTCTCTTCAGAGACCACACATGGATCCACCAGTGTCATTGCATGTGTGTCCTTTTCACTAACAACAACCAGAGTCATTGCATGTGTGTTCTTTTCACATACCACATTTGGATCCACCAGTGTCATTGCATCTGTGCTCTTTTCACTAACAACAACTAGAGTCATTTTGCATGTGTGTTCTTTTCACATACCACATATGGATCCACTAGTGTCATTGAAATGTGTGTTCTCTACAGAGACCACACATGGATCCACCGGTGTCATTGCATGTATGTTCTTTTCACTAACAACAACTGGAGTCATTTTGGATGTGTGTTCTTTTCACATACCACCTATGGATCCACCAGTGTCATTGCATGTGTGTTCTTTTCACAATCCACCCATGGATCCACAAGTGTGATTGCATGTGTGTTCTTTTTAGTAACAACAACCAGAGTCATTTTGCATGTGTGTTCTCTTCACATACCACCTATGGATCCACCAGTGTCATTGCATGTGTGTTCTTTTTAGTAACAACAACCAGAGTCATTGAAATGTGTGTTCTTCTCACATACCACCTATGGATCCACTGGTCATTGCATGTGTGTTCATTTCATAATCCACCTATGGATCCACCAGTGTCATTGCATGTGTGTTCTTTTTAGTAACAACAACCAGAGTCATTTTGCAAGTGTGCTCTTTTCACATACCACCCATGGATCCACCAGTGTCATTGCATGTGTGTTCTTTTCACTAACAACAACCAGAGTCATTTTGCATGTGTGTTCTTTTCACATACCACATATGGATCCACCAGTGTCATTGCATGTGTGCTCTTTTCACTAACAACAACCAGAGTCATTTTGCATGTGTGTTCTTTTCACATACCACGTATGGATCCACCACTGTCATTGAAATGTGTGTTCTCAACAGAGACCACACATGGATCCACCGGTGTCATTGCAGGTATGTTCTTTTCACTAACAACAACTGGAGTCATTGCATGTGTGTTCTGTTCACAATCTACACATGGAATCACCAGTGTCATTGCATGTGTGTTCTTTTTAGTAACAACAACCAGTGTCATTGCATGTGTATTCTCTTCAGATACCACACATGGATCCACCAGTGTTATTGCATGTGTGTTCTTTTTACTAACAACAACAAGAGTCATTGAAATGTGTGCTCTCTTCAGAGACCACACATGGATCCACCAGTGTCATTGCATGTGTGTTCTTTTCACTAACAACCAGAGTCATTGCATGTGTGTTCTTTTCACATACCACATATGGATCCACCAGTGTCATTGCATGTGTGCTCTTTTCACAATCCACCCATGGATCCACCAGTGTCATTGCATGTGTGTTCTTTTTAGTAACAACAACCAGAGTCATTTTGCATGTGTGTTCTTTTCACATACCACCTATGGATCCACCAGTGTCATTGCATGTGTGTTCTTTTCACGAACAACAACCAGAGTCATTGCATGTGTGTTCTTTTCACATACCACATATGGATCCACCAGTGTCATTGAAATGTGTGTTCTCTATAGAGACCACACATGGATCCAGCAGTGTCATTGCATGTGTGTTCTTTTTAGTAACAACAACCAGAGTCATTTTGCATGTGTGTTCTTTTCACATACCACCTATGGATCCACCAGTGTCATTGCATGTGTGTTCTTTTCACAATCCACCCATGGATCCACCAGTGTCATTGCATGTGTGTTCTTTTTAGTAACAACAACCAGAGTCATTTTGCATGTGTGTTCTCTTCACATACCACCTATGGATCCACCAGTGTCATTGCATGTGTTTTCTTTTTAGTAACAACAACTAGAGTCATTGAAATGTGTGTTCTTCTCACATACCACCTATGGATCCACCAGCGTCATTGCATGTGTGTTCATTTCATAATCCACCTATGGATCCAGCAGTGTCATTGCATGTGTGTTCTTTTTAGTAACAACAACCAGAGTCATTTTGCATGTGTGATCTTTTCACATACCACCCATGGATCCACTAGTGTCATTGCATGTGTGTTCTTTTCACTAACAACAACCAGAGTCATTTTGCATGTGTGTTCTTTTCACATACCACATATGGATCCACCAGTGTCATTCCATGTGTGCTCTTTTCACTAACAACAACCAGAGTCATTTTTCATGTGTGTTCTTTTCACATACCACATATGGATCCACCAGTGTCATTGAAATGTGTGTTCTCTACAGAGACCACACATGGATCCATCGGTATCAACCGGGGTCCATAGTTCCTAGTGGTGATTCTCCTTAAGATAGATGACATGTTGAGTGAACAAATTACAGTGGGGCAATTGACAGACACCGAGAAAGCATACATACATATACTAATCATCTTGAATCTTATGAGATTTGATTGGGCATTACAACATTATACAGAGACCACACATGGATCCACCGGTGTCATCGCATGTATGTTCTTTTCACTAACAACAACTGGAATCATTATATGTGTGTTCTCTTCATAATCCACACATGGATCCACCAGTGTCATTGCATGTGTGTTCTTTTTAGTAACAACAACCAGTGTCATTGCATGTGTGTTCTCTTCAGAGACCACACATGGATCCACCAGTGTCATTGCATGTGTGTTCTTTTTACTAACAACAAAAAGAGTCATTGAAATGTGTGCTCTCTTTAGAGACCACACATGGATCCACCAGTGTCATTTCATGTGTGTTCTTTTTACTAAGAACAAATAGAGTCATTGCATGTGTGTTGTTTTCACATACCACATATGGATCCACCAGAGTCATTGCATGTGTGTTCTTTTCACATACCACATAATGGATCCACCAGTGTCATTGCATGTGTGCTTTTTTTACAGTCCACCCATGGGTCCACCAGTGTCATTGCATGTGTGTTCTTTTTAGTAACAACAACCAGAGTCATTTTGCATGTGTGTTCTATTCACATACCACCTATGGATCCACCAGTGTCATTGCATGTCTGTTCTTTTTAGTAACAACAACAGAGTCATTGAAATGTGTGTTCTTCTCACATACCACCTATGGATCCACCAGTGTCATTGCATGTGTGTTCATTTCATAATCCACCTATGGATCCAGCAGTGTCATTGCATGTGTGTTCTTTTTAGTAACAACAACCAGAGTCATTTTGCATGTGTGCTCTTTTCACATACCACCCATGGATCCACCAGTGTCACTGCATGTGTGTTCTTTTCACTAACAACAACCAGAGTCATTTTGCATGTCTGTTCTCTTCACATACCACATATGGATCCACCAGTGTCATTGCATGTGTGCTCTTTTCACTAACAACAACCAGAGTCATTTTGCATGTGTGTTCTTTTCACATACCACATATGGATCCACCAGTGTCATTGAAATGTGTGTTCTCGACAGAGACCACACATGGATCCACCGATGTCATTGCATGTATGTTCTTTTCACTAACAACAACTGGAGTCATTGCATGTGTGTTCTCTTCACAATCCACACATGGATCCACCAGTGTCATTGCATGTGTTTTATTTTTAGTAACAACAACCAGTGTCATTGCATGTGTGTTCTCTTAAGAGACCACACATGGATCCACCAGTGTCATTGCATGTGTGTTCTTTTTACTAACAACAACGAGAGTCATTGAAATGTGTGCTCTCTTCAGAGACCACACATGGATCCACCAGTGTCATTTCATGTGTGTTCTTTTCACTAACAACAAATAGAGTCATTGCATGTGTGTTCTTTTCACATACCAGATATGGATCCACCAGTGTCATTGCATGTGTGCTCTTTTCACAATCCACCCATGGATCCACTAGTGTCATTGCATGTGTGTTCTTTTCACTAACAACAACCAGAGTCATTTTGCATGTGTGTTCTTTTCACATACCACCTATGGATCCACCAGTGTGATTGCATATGTGTTCTTGTCACTACTAACAACCAGAGTCATTGCATGTGTGTTCTTTTCACATACCACATATGGATCCACCAGTGTCATTGAAATGTGTGTTCTCTACAGAGACCACACATGGATCCACCAGTGTCATTGCATGTCTGTTCTTTTTAGTAACAACAACCAGAGTCATTTTGCATGTGTGTTCTTTTTAGTAACAACAACCAGAGTCATTTTGCATGTGTGTTCTTTTCACATACCACAAATGGATCCACCAGTGTCATTGCATGTGTGTTCTTTTCACAATGCAACCATGGATCCACCAGTGTCATTGCATGTGTGTTCTTTTGAGTAACAACAACTAGAGTCATTTTGCATGTGTGTTCTCTTCACATACCACGTATGGATCCACCAGTGTCATTGCATGTGTGTACTTTTTAGTAACAACCAGAGTCATTGAAATGTGTGTTGTTTTCACATACCACATATGGATCCACCAGAGTCATTGCATGTGTGTTCTTTTGACATACCACATAATGGATCCACCAGTGTCATTGCATGTGTGCTCTTTTCACAATCCACCCATGGATCCACCAGTGTCATTGCATGTGTGTTCTTTTTAGTAACAACAATCAGAGTCATTTTGCATGTGTGTTCTATTCACATACCACCTATGGATCCACCAGTGTCATTGCATGTGTGTTCTTTTTAGTAATAATAACCAGAGTCATTGAAATGTGTGTTCTTCTCACATATCACCTATGGATCCACCAGTGTCATTGCATGTGTGTTCATTTCATAATCCACCTATGGATCCAGCAGTGTCATTGCATGTGTGTTCTTTTTAGTAACAACAACCAGAGTCATTTTGTATGTGTGCTCTTTTCACATACCACCCATGGATCCACCAGTGTCACTGCATGTGTGTTCTTTTCACTAACAACAACCAGAGTCATTTTGCATGTGTGTTCTTTTCACATACCACATATGGATCCACTAGTGTCATTGCATGTGTGCTCTTTTCACTAACAACAACCAAAGTCATTTTGCATGTGTGTTCTTTTCACATACCACATATCGATCCACCAGTGTCATTGAAATGTGTGTTCTCTACAGAGACCACACATGGATCCACCGGTGTCATTGCATGTATGTTCTTTTCACTAACAACAACTGGAGTCATTGCATGTGTGTTCTTTTCACATACCACATATGGATCCACCAGTGTCATTGCATGTGTGTTATTTTCACTAACAACAACCAGAGTCCTTTTGCATGTGTGTTCTTTTCACATACCACATATGGATCCACCAGCGTCATTGAAATGTGTGTTCTCTACAGAGACCACACATGGATCCACCAGTGTCATTGCATGTGTGTTCTCTTTAGTAACAACAACCAGAGTCATTTTGCATGTGTGTTCTCTTCACATACCACCTATGGATCCACCAGTGTCATTGCATGTGTGTTCTTTTTAGTAACAACAACCAGAGTCATTGAAATGTGTGTTCTTCTCGCATACCACCTATGGATCCACCAGTGTCATTGCCTGTGTCTTCATTTCATAATCCACCTATGGATCCACCAGTGTCATTGCATGTGTGTTCTTTTTAGTAACAACAACTAGAGTCATTTTGCATGTGTGATCTTTTCACATACCACCCATGGATCCACCAGTGTCATTGCATGTGTGTTCTTTTCACTAACAACAACCAGAGTCATTTTCCATGTGTGTTCTTTTCACATACCACATATGGATCCAGCAGTGTCATTGCATGTGTGCTCTTTTCACTAACAACAACCAGAGTTATTTTGCATGTGTGTTCTTTTCACATAGCACATATGGATCCACCAGTGTCATTGAAATGTGTGTTCTCTACAGAGACCACACATGGATCCACCAGTGTCATTGCATGTGTGTTCTTTTTAGTAACAACAACCAGAGTCATTTTGCATGTGTGTTCTTTTCACATACCACCTATGGATCCACTAGTGTCATTGCATGTGTGTTCTTTTTAGTAACAAGAACCAGTGTCATTGGATGTGTGTTCTCTTCAGAGACCACACATGGATCCACCAGTGTCATTGCATGTGTGTTCTTTTTACTAACAACAACAAGAGTCATTGAAATGTGTGCTCTCTTCAGAGACCACACATGGATCCACCAGTGTCATTCCATGTGTGTTCTTTTCACTAACAACAACCAGAGTCATTGCATGTGTGTTCTTTTCACATACCACATATGGATCCACCAGTGTCATTGCATGTGTGCTCTTTTCACAATCCACCCATGGATCCACCAGTGTCATTGCATGTGTGTTCTTTTTAGTAACAACAACCAGAGTCATTTTGCATGTGTGCTCTTTTCCAATACCACCCATGGATCCACTAGTGTCATTGCATGTGTGTTCTTTTCACCAACAACAACCAGAGTCATTTTGCATGTGTGTTCTTTTCACATACCACATATGGATCCACCAGTGTCATTGCATGTATGCTCTTTTCACTAACAACAACCAGAGTCATTTTTCATGTGTGTTCCTTTCACATACCACATATGGATCCACCAGTGTCATTGAAATGTGTGTTCTCTACAGAGACCACACAGGGATCCACCGGTGTCATTGCAGTATGTTCTTTTCACTAACAACAACTGGAGTCATTGCATGTGTGTTCTCTTCATAATCCACACATGGATCCACCAGTGTCATTGCATGTGTGTTCTTTTTAGTAACAACAACCAGTGTCATTGCATGTGTGTTCTTTTTACTAACAACAAGAGTCATTGAAATGTGTGCTCTCTTCAGAGACCACACATGGATCCACCAGTGTCATTTCATGTGTGTCCTTTTCACTAACAACAAATAGAGTCATTGCATGTGTGTTCTTTTCACATACCAGATATGGATCCACCAGTGTCATTGCATGTGTGCTCTTTTCACAATCCACCCATGGATCCACCAGTGTCATTGCATGTGTGTTCTTTTTAGTAACAACCAGAGTCATTTTGCATGTGTGTTCTTTTCACATACCACCTATGGATCCACCAGTGTCATTGCATGTGTGTTCTTTTCACTACTAACAACCAGAGTCATTGCATGTGTGTTCTTTTCACATACCACATATGGATCCACCAGTGTCATTGAAATGTGTGTTCTCTACAGAGACCACACATGGATCCACCAGTGTCATTGCATGTGTGTTCTTTTTAGTAACAACAACCAGAGTCATTTTGCATGTGTGTTCTTTTCACATACCACAAATGGATCCACTAGTGTCATTGCATGTGTGTTCTTTTCACAATCCACCCATGGATCCACCAGTGTCATTGCATGTGCGTTCTTTTGAGTAACAACAACTAGAGTCATTTTGCATGTGTGTTCTCTTCACATACCACCTATGGATCCACCAGTGTCATTAGATGTGTGTTCTTTTTAGTAACAACCAGAGTCATTGAAATGTGTGTTGTTTTCACATAGCACATATGGATCCACCAGTGTCATTGCATGTGTGTTCTTTTCACATACCACATAATGGATCCACTAGTGTCATTGCATGTGTGCTCTTTTCACAATCCACCCATGGATCCACCAGTGTCATTGCATGTGTGTTCTTTTTAGTAACAACAACCAGAGTCATTTTGCATGTGTGTTCTATTCACATACCACCTATGGATCCACCAGTGTCATTGCATGTGTGTTCTTTTTAGTAACAACAACCAGAGTCATTGAAATGTGTGTTCTTCTCACATATCACCTATCGATCCACCAGTGTCATTGCATGTGCGCTCATTTCATCATCCACCTATGGATCCAGCAGTGTCATTGCATGTGTGTTCTTTTTAGTAACAACAACCAGAGTCATTTTGTATGTGTGCTATTTTCACTTACCACCTATGGATCCACCAGTGTCATTGCATGTGTCTTCATTTCATAATCCACCTATGGATCCACCAGTGTCATTGCATGTGTGTTCTTTTTAGTAACAACAACCAGAGTCATTTTGCATGTGTGCTCTTTTCACATACCACCTATGGATCCACCAGTGTCATTGCATGTGTGTTCTTTTTAGTAACAACAACCAGAGTCATTGAAATGTGTGTTCTTCTCACATACCACCTATGGATCCACCAGTGTCATTGCATGTGTCTTCATTTCATAATCCACCTATGGATCCACCAGTGTCATTGCATGTGTGTTCTTTTTAGTAACAACAACTGGAGTCATTTTGCATGTGTGATCTTTTCACATACCACCCATGGATCCACCAGTGTCATTGCATGTGTGTTCTTTTCACTAACAACAACCAGAGTCATTTTCCATGTGTGTTCTTTTCACATACCACATATGGATCCATCAGTGTCATTGCATGTGTGCTCTTTTCACTAACAACAACCAGAGTCATTTTGCATGTGTGTTCTTTTCACATACCACATATGGATCCACCAGTGTCATTGAAATGTGTGTTCTCTACAGAGACCACACATGGATCCACCAGTGTCATTGCATGTGTGTTCTTTTTAGTAACAACAACCAGAGTCATTTTGCATGTGTGTTCTTTTCACATACCACCTATGGATCCACCAGTGTTATTGCATGGGTGTTCTTTTTAGTAACAACAACCAGTGTCATTGGATGTGTTTTCTCTACAGAGACCACACATGGATCCACCAGTGTCATTGCATGTGTGTTCTCTTTAGTAACAACAACCAGAGTCATTTTGCATGTGTGTTCTCTTCACATACCACCTATGGATCCACCAGTGTCATTGCATGTGTGTTCTTTTTAGTAACAACAACCAGAGTCATTGAAATGTGTGTTCTTCTCACATACCACCTATGGATCCACCAGTGTCATTGCCTGTGTCTTCATTTCATAATCCACCTATGGATCCACCAGTGTCATTGCATGTGTGTTCTTTTTAGTAACAACAACTAGAGTCATTTTGCATGTGTGATCTTTTCACATACCACCCATGGATCCACCAGTGTCATTGCATGTGTGTTCTTTTCACTAACAACAACCAGAGTCATTTTCCATGTGTGTTCTTTTCACATACCACATATGGATCCAGCAGTGTCATTGCATGTGTGCTCTTTTCACTAACAACAACCAGAGTTATTTTGCATGTGTGTTCTTTTCACATAGCACATATGGATCCACCAGTGTCATTGAAATGTGTGTTCTCTACAGAGACCACACATGGATCCACCAGTGTCATTGCATGTGTGTTCTTTTTAGTAACAACAACCAGAGTCATTTTGCATGTGTGTTCTTTTCACATACCACCTATGGATCCACTAGTGTCATTGCATGTGTGTTCTTTTTAGTAACAAGAACCAGTGTCATTGGATGTGTGTTCTCTTCAGAGACCACACATGGATCCACCAGTGTCATTGCATGTGTGTTCTTTTTACTAACAACAACAAGAGTCATTGAAATGTGTGCTCTCTTCAGAGACCACACATGGATCCACCAGTGTCATTCCATGTGTGTTCTTTTCACTAACAACAACCAGAGTCATTGCATGTGTGTTCTTTTCACATACCACATATGGATCCACCAGTGTCATTGCATGTGTGCTCTTTTCACAATCCACCCATGGATCCACCAGTGTCATTGCATGTGTGTTCTTTTTAGTAACAACAACCAGAGTCATTTTGCATGTGTGCTCTTTTCCAATACCACCCATGGATCCACTAGTGTCATTGCATGTGTGTTCTTTTCACCAACAACAACCAGAGTCATTTTGCATGTGTGTTCTTTTCACATACCACATATGGATCCACCAGTGTCATTGCATGTATGCTCTTTTCACTAACAACAACCAGAGTCATTTTTCATGTGTGTTCCTTTCACATACCACATATGGATCCACCAGTGTCATTGAAATGTGTGTTCTCTACAGAGACCACACAGGGATCCACCGGTGTCATTGCAGTATGTTCTTTTCACTAACAACAACTGGAGTCATTGCATGTGTGTTCTCTTCATAATCCACACATGGATCCACCAGTGTCATTGCATGTGTGTTCTTTTTAGTAACAACAACCAGTGTCATTGCATGTGTGTTCTTTTTACTAACAACAAGAGTCATTGAAATGTGTGCTCTCTTCAGAGACCACACATGGATCCACCAGTGTCATTTCATGTGTGTCCTTTTCACTAACAACAAATAGAGTCATTGCATGTGTGTTCTTTTCACATACCAGATATGGATCCACCAGTGTCATTGCATGTGTGCTCTTTTCACAATCCACCCATGGATCCACCAGTGTCATTGCATGTGTGTTCTTTTTAGTAACAACCAGAGTCATTTTGCATGTGTGTTCTTTTCACATACCACCTATGGATCCACCAGTGTCATTGCATGTGTGTTCTTTTCACTACTAACAACCAGAGTCATTGCATGTGTGTTCTTTTCACATACCACATATGGATCCACCAGTGTCATTGAAATGTGTGTTCTCTACAGAGACCACACATGGATCCACCAGTGTCATTGCATGTGTGTTCTTTTTAGTAACAACAACCAGAGTCATTTTGCATGTGTGTTCTTTTCACATACCACAAATGGATCCACTAGTGTCATTGCATGTGTGTTCTTTTCACAATCCACCCATGGATCCACCAGTGTCATTGCATGTGTGTTCTTTTGAGTAACAACAACTAGAGTCATTTTGCATGTGTGTTCTCTTCACATACCACCTATGGATCCACCAGTGTCATTAGATGTGTGTTCTTTTTAGTAACAACCAGAGTCATTGAAATGTGTGTTGTTTTCACATAGCACATATGGATCCACCAGTGTCATTGCATGTGTGTTCTTTTCACATACCACATAATGGATCCACTAGTGTCATTGCATGTGTGCTCTTTTCACAATCCACCCATGGATCCACCAGTGTCATTGCATGTGTGTTCTTTTTAGTAACAACAACCAGAGTCATTTTGCATGTGTGTTCTATTCACATACCACCTATGGATCCACCAGTGTCATTGCATGTGTGTTCTTTTTAGTAACAACAACCAGAGTCATTGAAATGTGTGTTCTTCTCACATATCACCTATCGATCCACCAGTGTCATTGCATGTGCGCTCATTTCATCATCCACCTATGGATCCAGCAGTGTCATTGCATGTGTGTTCTTTTTAGTAACAACAACCAGAGTCATTTTGTATGTGTGCTATTTTCACTTACCACCTATGGATCCACCAGTGTCATTGCATGTGTCTTCATTTCATAATCCACCTATGGATCCACCAGTGTCATTGCATGTGTGTTCTTTTTAGTAACAACAACCAGAGTCATTTTGCATGTGTGCTCTTTTCACATACCACCTATGGATCCACCAGTGTCATTGCATGTGTGTTCTTTTTAGTAACAACAACCAGAGTCATTGAAATGTGTGTTCTTCTCACATACCACCTATGGATCCACCAGTGTCATTGCATGTGTCTTCATTTCATAATCCACCTATGGATCCACCAGTGTCATTGCATGTGTGTTCTTTTTAGTAACAACAACTGGAGTCATTTTGCATGTGTGATCTTTTCACATACCACCCATGGATCCACCAGTGTCATTGCATGTGTGTTCTTTTCACTAACAACAACCAGAGTCATTTTCCATGTGTGTTCTTTTCACATACCACATATGGATCCATCAGTGTCATTGCATGTGTGCTCTTTTCACTAACAACAACCAGAGTCATTTTGCATGTGTGTTCTTTTCACATACCACATATGGATCCACCAGTGTCATTGAAATGTGTGTTCTCTACAGAGACCACACATGGATCCACCAGTGTCATTGCATGTGTGTTCTTTTTAGTAACAACAACCAGAGTCATTTTGCATGTGTGTTCTTTTCACATACCACCTATGGATCCACCAGTGTTATTGCATGGGTGTTCTTTTTAGTAACAACAACCAGTGTCATTGGATGTGTTTTCTCTTCAGAGACCACACATGGATCCACCAGTGTCATTGCATGTGTGTTCTTTTTACTAACAACAACAAGAGTCATTGAAATGTGTGCTCCCTTCAGAGACCACACATGGATCCACCAGTGTCATTCCATGTGTGTTCTTTTCACACACCACATATGGATCCACCAGTGTCATTGCATGTGTGCTCTTTTCACAATACACCCATGGATCCACCAGTGTCATTGCATGTGTGTTCTTTTTAGTAACAACAACCAGAGTCATTTTGCATGTGTGCTCTTTTCCAATACCACCCATGGATCCACTAGTGTCATTGCATGTGTGTTCTTTTCACTAACAACAACCAGAGTCATTTTGCATGTGTGTTCTTTTCACATACCACATATGGATCCACCAGTGTCATTGCATGTATGCTCTTTTCACTAACAACAACCAGAGTCATTTTTCATGTGTGTTCCTTTCACATACCACATATGGATCCACCAGTGTCATTGAAATGTGTGTTCTCTACAGAGACCACACAGGGATCCACCGGTGTCATTGCATGTATGTTCTTTTCACTAACAACAACTGGAGTCATTGCATGTGTGTTCTCTTCACAATCCACACATGGATCCACCAGTGTCATTGCATGTGTGTTCTTTTTAGTAACAACAACCAGTGTCATTGCATGTGTGTTCTCTTCAGAGACCACACATGGATCCACCAGTGTCATTGCATGTGTGTTCTTTTTATTAACAACAGCAAGAGTCATTGAAATGTGTGCTCTCTTCAGAGACCACACATGGATCCACCAGTGTCATTGCATGTGTGTTCTTTTCACTAACAACAACCAGAGTCATTGCATGTGTGTTCTTTTCACATACCACATATGGATCCACCAGTGTCATTGCATGTGTACTCTTTTCACTAACAACAACCAGAGTCAGTGCATGTGTGTTCTTTTCACATACCACATATGGATCCACCAGTATCATTGCATGTGTGTTCTTTTCACTAACAACAACCAGAGTCATTGCATGTGTGTTCTTTTCACATACCACATATGTATCCACCAGTGTCATTGAAATGTGTGTTCTCTACAGAGACCACACATGGATCCACCAGTTTCATTGCATGTGAGTTCTTTTTAGTAACAACAACCAGAGTCATTTTGCATGTGTGTTCTTGTCACATACCACCTATGGATCGACCAGTGTCATTGCATGTGTGTTCTTTTCACAATCCACCCATGGATCCACCAGTGTCATTGCATGTGTGTTATTTTAAGTAACAACAACCAGAGTTATTTTGCATGTGTGTTCTATTCACATACCACCTACGGATCCACCAGTGTCATTGCATGTGTGTTCTTTTTAGTAACAACAACCAGAGTATTGAAATGTGTGTTCTTTTCACATACCACCTATGGATCCACGAATGTCATTGCATGTGTGTTCATTTCATAATCCACCTATGGATCCACCAGTGTCATTGCATGTGTTTTCTTTTTAGTAACAACAACCAGAGTCATTTTGCATGTGTGATCTTTTCACATACCACCCATGGATCCACCAGTGTCATTGCATGTGTGTTCTTTTCAGTAACAACAACAAGAGTCATTTTCCAAGTGGGTTCTTTTCACATACCACATATGGATCCACCAGTGTCATTGCATGTGTGCTCTTTTCACTAACAACCAGAGTCATTTTGCATGTGTGTTCTTTTCACATACCACACATGGATCCAGTAGTGTCATTGAAATGTGTGTTCTCTACAGAGACCACACATGGATCCACCGGTGTCATTGCATGTATGTTCTTTTCACTAACAATAACTGGAGACATTCCATTTGTGTTCTCTTCACAATCCACACATGGATCCACCAGTGTCATTGCATGTGTGTTCTTCTTAGTAACAACAACCAGTGTCATTGCATCTGTGTTCTCTTCAGAGACCACACATGGATCCACCAGTGTCATTGCATGTGTGTTCTTTTTACTAACAACAACAAGAGTCATTGAAATGTGTGCTCTCTTCAGAGACCACACATGGATCCACCAGTGTCATTTCATGTGTGTTCTTTTCACTAACAACAACCAGAGTCATTGCATGTGTGTTCTTTTCACCTACCACATATGGATCCACCAGTGTCATTGCATGTGTGCTCTTTTCACAATCCACCCATGGATCCACCAGTGTCATTGCATGTGTGTTCTTTTAAGTAACAACAACCAGAGTCATTTTGCATGTGTGCTCTTTTCACATACCACCCATGGATCCACCAGTGTCATTGCATGTGTGTTCTTTTCACTAACAACAACCAGAGTCATTTTGCATGTGTGTTCTTTTCACACACCACATATGGATCCACCAGTATCATTGCATGTGTGTTCTTTTCACTAACAACAACCAGAGTCATTTTGCATTTGTGTTCTTTTCACATACCACATATGGATCCACCAGTGTCATTGAAATGTGTGTTCTCTACAAAGACCACACATGGATCCACCGGTGTCATTGCATGTATGTTCTTTTCACTAACAACAACTGGAGTCATTGCATGTGTGTTCAATTCACAATCCACACATGGATCCACCAGTGTCATTGCATGTGTGTTCTTTTTAGTAACAACAACCAGAGTCATTTCGCATGTGTGCTCTTTTCACATACCACCCATGGATCCACTAGTGTCATTGCATGTGTGTTCTTTTCACTAACAACAACCAGAGTCATTTTGCATGTGTGTTCTTTTCACATACCACATATGGATCCACCAGTGTCATTGCATGTGTGATCTTTTCACTAACAACAACCAGAGTCATTTTTCATGTGTGTTCTGTTCACATACCACATATGGATCCACCAGTGTCATTGAAATGTGTGTTCTCTACAGAGACCACACATGGATCCACCGGTGTCATTGCATGTATGTTCTTTTCACTAACAACAACTGGAGTCATTGCATGTGTGTTCTCTTCACAATCCACACATGGATCCACCAGTGTCATTGCATGTGTGTTATTTTTAGTAACAACAACCGGTGTCATTGCATGTGTGTTCTCTTCAGAGACCACACATGGATCCACCAGTGTCATTGCATGTGTGTTCTTTTTACTAACAACAACAAGAGTCATTGAAATGTGTGCTCTCTTCAGAGACCACACATGGATCCACCAGTGTCATTGCATGTGTGTTCTTTTCACTAACAACAACCAGAGTCATTGCATGTGTGTTCTTTTCACATACCACATATGGATCCACCAGTGTCATTGCATGTGTGCTCTTTTCACAATCCACCCATGGATCCACCGGTGTCATTGCATGTGTGTTCTTTTTAGTAACAACAACCAGAGTCATTTTGCATGTGTGCTCTTTTCCAATACCACCCATGGATCCACCAGTGTCATTGCATGTGTGTTCTTTTTACTAACAACAACCAGAGTCATTTTGCATGTGTGTTCTTTTCACATACCACATATGGATCCACCAGTGTCATTGCATGTGTGCTCTTTTCACTAACAACAACCAGAGTCATTTTTCATGTGTGTTCCTTTCACATACCACATATGGATCCACCAGTGTCATTGAAATGTGTGTTCTTTACAGAGACCACACATGGATCTACCGGTGTCATTGCATGTATGTTCTTTTCACTAACAACAACTGGAGTCATTGCATGTGTGTTTTCTTCACAATCCACACATGGATCCACCAGTGTCATTGCATGTGTGTTCTTTTTAGTAACAACAACCAGTGTCATTGCATGTGTGTTCTCTTCAGAGACCACACATGGATCCACCAGTGTCATTGCATGTGTGTTCTTTTTACTAACAACAACAAGAGTCATTGAAATGTGTGCTCTCTTCAGAGACCACACATGGATCCACCAGTGTCATTGCATGTTGTTCTTTTCACTAACAACAACTAGAGTCATTGCATATGTGTTCTTTTCACATACCACATATGGATCCACCAGTGTCATTGCATGTGTGCTCTTTTCACTAACAACAACTAGAGTCATTTTGCATGTGTGTTCTTTTCACATACCACATATGGATCCACTAGTGTCATTGAAATGTGTGTTCTCTACAGAGACCACACATGGATCCACCGGTGTCATTGCATGTATGTTCTTTTCATTAACAACAACTGGAGTCATTGCATGTGTGTTCTCTTCACAATCCACACATGGATCCACCAGTGTCATTGCATGTGTGTTCTTTTTAGTAACAACAACCAGTGTCATTACACGTGTGTTCTCTTCAGAGACCACACATGGATCCACCAGTGTCATTGCATGTGTGTTCTTTTTACTAACAACAACAAGAGTCATTGAAATGTGTGCTCTCTTAAGAGACCACACATGGATCCACCAGTGTCATTGCATGTGTGTTCTTTTCACTAACAACAACCAGAGTCATTGCATGTGTGTTCTTTTCACATACCACATATGGATCCACCAGTGTCATTGCATGTGTGCTCTTTTCACAATCCACTCATGGATCCACCAGTGTCATTGCATGTGTGTTCTTTTTAGTAACAACAACCAGAGTCATTTTGCATGTGTGTTCTTTTCACACACCACATATGGATCCACCAGTATCATTGCATGTGTGTTCTTTTCACTAACAACAACCAGAGTCATTTTGCATTTGTGTTCTTTTCACATACCACATATGGATCCACCAGTGTCATTGAAATGTGTGTTCTCTACAAAGACCACACATGGATCCACCGGTGTCAATGCATGTATGTTCTTTTCACTAACAACAACTGGAGTCATTGCATGTGTGTTCTCTTCACAATCCACACATGGATCCACCAGTGTCATTGCATGTGTGTTCTTTTTAGTAACAACAACCAGTGTCATTGCATGTGTGTTCTTTTTACTAACAACAACAAGAGTCATTGAAATGTGTGGTCTCTTCAGAGACCACACATAGATCCACCAATGTCATTTCATGTGTGTTCTTTTCACTAACAACAAATAGAGTCATTGCATGTGTGTTCTTTTCACATACCACATATGGATCCACCAGAGTCATTGCATGTGTGTTCTTTTCACATACCACATATGGATCCACCAGTGTCATTGCATGTGTGCTCTTTTCACAATCCACCAGTCTCATTGCATGTGTGTTCTTTTTAGTAACAACCAGAGTCATTTTGCATGTGTGTTCTTTTCACATACCACCTATGGATCCACCAGTGTCATTGCATGTGTGTTCTTTTCACTAACAACAACCAGAGTCATTGCATGTGTGTTCTTTTCACATACCACATATGGATCCACCAGTGTCATTGAAATGTGTGTTCTCTACAGAGACCACACATGGATCCACCAGTTTCATTGCATGTGAGTTCTTTTTAGTAACAATAACCAGAGTCATTTTGCATGTGTGTTCTTGTCACATACCACCTATGGATCCACCAGTGTCATTGCATGTGTGTTCTTTTCACAATCCACCCATGGATCCACCAGTGTCATTGCATGTGTGTTCTTTTAAGTAACAACAACCAGAGTCATTTTGCATGTGTGTTCTATTCACATACCACCTATGGATCCACCAGTGTCATTGCATGTGTGTTCTTTTTAGTAACAACAACCAGAGTCATTGAAATGTGTGTTCTTCTCACATACCACCTATGGATCCACGAATGTCATTGCATGTGTGTTCATTTCATAATCCACCTATGGATCCACCAGTGTCATTGCATGTGTTTTCTTTTTAGTAACAACAACCAGAGTCATTTTGCATGTGTGATCTTTTAACATACCACCCATGGATCCACCAGTGTCATTGCATGTGTGCTCTTTTCACTAACAACCAGAGTCATTTTGCATGTGTGTTCTTTTCACATACCACACATGGATCCAGTAGTGTCATTGAAATGTGTGTTCTCTACAGAGACCACACATGGATCCACCGGTGTCATTGCATGTATGTTCTTTTCACTAACAATAACTGGAGACATTCCATGTGTGTTCTCTTCACAATCCACACATGGATCCACCAGTGTCATTGCATGTGTGTTCTTTTTAGTAACAACAACCAGTGTCATTGCATGTGTGTTCTCTTCAGAGACCACATATGGATCCACCAGTGTCATTGCATGTGTGTTCTTTTTACTAACAACAACAAGAGTCATTGAAATGTGTGCTCTCTTCAGAGACCACACATGGATCCACCAGTGTCATTTCATGTGTGTTCTTTTCACTAACAACAACCAGAGTCATTGCATGTGTGTTCTTTTCACATACCACATATGGATCCACCAGTGTCATTGCATGTGTGCTCTTTTCACAATCCACCCATGGATCCACCAGTGTCATTGCATGTGTGTTCTTTTTAGTAACAACAACCAGAGTCATTTTGCATGTGTGCTCTTTTCACATACCACCCATGGATCCACAAGTGTCATTGCATGTCTGTTCTTTTCACTAACAACAACCAGAGTCATTTTGCATGTGTGTTCTTTTCACATACCACATATGGATCCACCAGTGTCATTGCATGTGTGCTCTTTTCAGTAACAACAACCAGAGTCATTTTTCATGTGTGTTCTTTTCACATACCACATATGGATCCTCCAGTGTCATTGAAATGTGTGTTCTCTGCAGAGACCACACATGGATCCACCGGTGTCATTGCATGTATGTTCTTTTCACTAACAACAACTGGAGTCATTCCATGTATGTTTTCTTCACAATCCACACATGGATCCACCAGTGTCATTGCATGTGTGTTCTTTTTAGTAACAACAACCAGTGTCATTGCATGTGTGTTCTCTTCAGAGACCACACATGGATCCACCAGTGTCATTGCATGTGTGTTCTTTTTACTAACAACAACAAGAGTCATTGCAATGTGTGCTCTCTTCCGAGACCACACATGGATCCACCAGTGTCATTGCATGTTGTTCTTTTCACTAACAACAACCAGAGTCATTGCATATGTGTTCTTTTCACATACCACATATGGATCCACCAGTGTCATTGCATGTGTGCTCTTTTCACTAACAACAACTAGAGTCATTTTGCATGTGTGTTCTTTTCACATACCACATATGGATCCACTAGTGTCATTGAAATGTGTGTTCTCTACAGAGACCACACATGGATCCACGGGTGTCATTGCATGTATGTTCTTTTCACTAACAACAACTGGAGTCATTGCATGTGTTCTCTTCACAATCCACACATGGATCCACCAGTGTCATTGCATGTGTGTTCTTTTAGTAACAACAACCAGTGTCATTGGATGTGTGTTCTCTTCAGAGACCACACATGGATCCACCAGTGTCATTGCATGTGTGTTCTTTTTACTAACAACAACAAGAGTCATTGAAATGTGTGCTCTCTTAAGAGACCACACATGGATCCACCACTGTCATTGCATGTGTGTTCTTTTCACTAACAACAACCAGAGTCATTGCATGTGTGTTCTTTTCACATACCACATATGGATCCACCAATGTCATTGCATGTGTGCTCTTTTCACAATCCACCCATGGATCCACCAGTGTCATTGCATGTGTGTTCTTTTTAGTAACAACAACCAGAGTCATTTTGCATGTGTGTTCTTTTCACATACCACCTATGGATCCACCAGTGTCATTGCATGTGTGTTCTTTTTAGTAACAAGAACCAGTGTCATTGGATGTGTGTTCTCTTCAGAGACCACACATGGATCCACCAGTGTCATTGCATGTGTGTTCTTTTTACTAACAACAACCAGAGTCATTTTGCATGTGTGTTCTTTTCACATACCACATATGGATCCACCAGTGTCATTGCATGTGTGCTCTTTTCAGTAACAACAACCAGAGTCATTTTTCATGTGTGTTCTTTTCACATACCACATATGGATCCACCAGTGTCATTGCATGTGTGCTCTTTTCACAATCCACCCATGGATCCACCAGTGTCATTGCATGTGTGTTCTTTTTAGTAACAACAACCAGAGTCATTTTGCATGTGTGCTCTTTTCACATACCACCCATGGATCCACAAGTGTCATTGCATGTCTGTTCTTTTCACTAACAACAACCAGAGTCATTTTGCATGTGTGTTCTTTTCACATACCACATATGGATCCACCAGTGTCATTGCATGTGTGCTCTTTTCAGTAACAACAACCAGAGTCATTTTTCATGTGTGTTATTTTCACATACCACATATGGATCCTCCAGAGTCATTGAAATGTGTGTTCTCTACAGAGACCACACATGGATCCACCGGTGTCATTGCATGTATGTTCTTTTCACTAACAACAACTGGAGTCATTGCGTGTGTGTTTTCTTCACAATCAACACATGGATCCACCAGTGTCATTGCATGTGTGTTCTTTTTAGTAACAACAAGCAGTGTCATTGCATGTGTGTTCTCTTTAGAGACCACACATGGATCCACCAGTGTCATTGCATGTGTGTTCTTTTTACTAACAACAACAAGAGTCATTGAAATGTGTGCTCTCTTCAGAGACCACACATGGATCCACCAGTGTCATTGCATGTTGTTCTTTTCACTAACAACAACCAGAGTCATTGCATATGTGTTCTTTTCACATACCACATATGGATCCACCAGTGTCATTGCATGTGTGCTCTTTTCACTAACAACAACTAGAGTCATTTTGCATGTGTGTTCTTTTCACATACCACATATGGATCCACTAGTGTCATTGAAATGTGTGTTCTCTACAGAGACCACACATGGATCCACCGGTGTCATTGCATGTATGTTCTTTTCACTAACAACAACTGGAGTCATTGCATGTGTGTTCTCTTCACAATCCACACATGGATCCACCAGTGTCATTGCATGTGTGTTCTTTTCAGTAACAACAACCAGTGTCATTGCATGTGTGTTCTCTTCAGAGACCACACATGCATCCACCAGTGTCATTGCATGTGTGTTCATTTTACTAACAACAACAAGAGTCATTGAAATGTGTGCTCTCTTAAGAGACCACACATGGATGCACCAGTGTCATTGCATGTGTGTTCTTTTCACTAACAACAACCAGAGTCATTGCATGTGTGTTCTTTTCACATACCACATATGGATCCACCAGTGTCATTTCATGTGTGCTCTTTTCACAATCCACCCATGGATCCACCAGTGTCATTGCATGTGTGTTCTTTTAAGCAACAACAACCAGAGTCATTTTGCATGTGTGCTCTTTTCACATACCACCCATGGATCCACAGTGTCATTGCATGTGTGTTCTTTTCACTAACAACAACCAGAGTCATTTTGCATGTGTGTTCTTTTCACACACCACATATGGATCCACCAGTATCATTGCATGTGTGTTCTTTTCACTAACAACAACCAGAGTCATTTTGCATTTGTGTTCTTTTCACATACCACATATGGATCCACCAGTATCATTGCATGTGTGTTCTTTTCACTAACAACAACCAGAGTCATTTTGCATGTGTGTTGTTTTCACATACCACCTATGGATCCACTAGTGTCATTGAAATGTGTGTTCTCCACAGAGACCACACATGGATCCACCAGTGTCATTGCATGTGTGTTCTTTTCACTAACAACAACCAGAGTCATTTTGCATGTGTGCTCTTTTCACACACCACATATGGATCCACCAGTATCATTGCATGTGTGTTCTTTTCACTAACAACAACCAGAGTCATTTTGCATTTGTGTTCTTTTCACATACCACATATGGATCCACCAGTGTCATTGAAATGTGTGTTCTCTACAAAGACCACACATGGATCCACCGGTGTCATTGCATGTATGTTCTTTTCACTAACAACAACTGGAGTCATTGCATGTGTGTTCTCTTCACAATCCACACATGGATCCACCAGTGTCATTGCATGTGTGTTCTTTTTAGTAACAACAACCAGTGTCATTGCATGTGTGTTCTTTTTACTAACAACAACAAGAGTCATTGAAATGTGTGCTCTCTTCAGAGACCACACATGGATCCACCAGTGTCATTTCATGTGTGTTCTTTTCACTAACAACAAATAGAGTCATTGCATGTGTGTTCTTTTCACATACCACATATGGATCCACCAGAGTCATTGCATGTGTGTTCTTTTCACATACCACATATGGATCCACCAGTGTCATTGCATGTGTGCTCTTTTCACAATCCACCAGTCTCATTGCATGTGTGTTCTTTTTAGTAACAACCAGAGTCATTTTGCATGTGTGTTCTTTTCACATACCACCTATGGATCCACCAGTGTCATTGCATGTGTGTTCTTTTCACTAACAACAACCAGAGTCATTGCATGTGTTTTCTTTTCACATACCACATATGGATCCACCAGTGTCATTGAAATGTGTGTTCTCTACAGAGACCACACATGGATCCACCAGTTTCATTGCATGTGAGTTCTTTTTAGTAATAACAACCAGAGTCATTTTGCATGTGTGTTCTTGTCACATAACACCTATGGATCCACCAGTGTCATTGCATGTGTGTTCTTTTCACAATCCACCCATGGATCCACCAGTGTCATTGCATGTGTGTTCTTTTAAGTAACAACAACCAGAGTCATTTTGCATGTGTGTTCTATTCACATACCACCTATGGATCCACCAGTGTCATTGCATGTGTGTTCTTTTTAGTAACAACAACCAGAGTCATTGAAATGTGTGTTCTTATCACATACCACCTATGGATCCACGAATGTCATTGCATGTGTGTTCATTTCATAATCCACCTATAGATCCACCAGTGTCATTGCATGTGTTTTCTTTTTAGTAACAATAACCAGAGTCATTTTGCATGTGTGATCTTTTCACATACCACCCATGGATCCACCAGTGTCATTACATGTGTGCTCTTTTCACTAACAACCAGAGTCATTTTGCATGTGTGTTCTTTTCACATACCACACATGGATCCAGTAGTGTCATTGAAATGTGTGTTCTCTACAGAGACCACACATGGATCCACCGGTGTCATTGCATGTATGTTCTTTTCACTAACAACAACTGGAGTCATTGCATCTGTGTTCTCTTCACAATCCACACATGGATCCACCAGTGTCATTGCATGTGTGTTCTTTTAGTAACAACAACCAGTGTCATTGGATGTGTGTTCTCTTCAGAGACCACACATGGATCCACCAGTGTCATTGCATGTGTGTTCTTTTTACTAACAACAACAAGAGTCATTGAAATGTGTGCTCTCTTAAGAGACCACACATGGATCCACCAGTGTCATTGCATGTGTGTTCTTTTCACTAACAACAACCAGAGTCATTGCATGTGTGTTCTTTTCACATACCACATATGGATCCACCAGTGTCATTGCATGTGTGCTCTTTTCACAATCCACCCATGGATCCACCAGTGTCATTGCATGTGTGTTCTTTTTAGTAACAACAACCAGAGTCATTTTGCATGTGTGTTCTTTTCACATACCACCTATGGATCCACCAGTGTCATTGCATGTGTGTTCTTTTTAGTAACAAGAACCAGTGTCATTGGATGTGTGTTCTCTTCAGAGACCACACATGGATCCACCAGTGTCATTGCATGTGTGTTCTTTTTACTAACAACAACCAGAGTCATTTTGCATGTGTGTTCTTTTCACATACCACATATGGATCCACCACTGTCATTGCATGTGTGCTCTTTTCAGTAACAACAACCAGAGTCATTTTTCATGTGTGTTCTTTTCACATACCACATATGGATCCACCAGTGTCATTGAAATGTGTGTTCTCTACAGAGACCACACATGGATCCACCGGTGTCATTGCATGTATGTTCCTTTCACTAACAACAACTGGAGTCATTGCATGTGTGTTTTCTTCACAATCCACACATGGATCCACCAGTGTCATTGCATGTTTGTTCTTTTTAGTAACAACAACCAGTGTCATTGCATGTGTGTTCTCTTCAGAGAGCACACATGGATCCACCAGTGTCATTGCATGTGTGTTCTTTTTACTAACAACAACAAGAGTCATTGAAATGTGTGCTCTCTTCAGAGACCACACATGGATCCACCAGTGTCATTGCATGTGTTTTCTTTTTAGTAACAACAACCAGAGTCATTTTGCATGTGTGATCTTTTCACATACCACCCATGGATCCACCAGTGTCATTACATGTGTGCTCTTTTCACTAACAACCAGAGTCATTTTGCATGTGTGTTCTTTTCACATACCACACATGGATCCAGTAGTGTCATTGAAATGTGTGTTCTCTACAGAGACCACACATGGATCCACCGGTGTCATTGCATGTATGTTCTTTTCACTAACAATAACTGGAGACATTCCATGTGTGTTCTCTTCACAATCCACACATGGATCCACCAGTGTCATTGCATGTGTGTTCTTTTTAGTAACAACAACCAGTGTCATTGCATGTGTGTTCTCTTCAGAGACCACATATGGATCCACCAGTGTCATTGCATGTGTGTTCTTTTTACTAACAACAACAAGAGTCATTGAAATGTGTGCTCTCTTCAGAGACCACACATGGATCCACCAGTGTCATTTCATGTGTGTTCTTTTCACTAACAACAACCAGAGTCATTGCATGTGTGTTCTTTTCACATACCACATATGGATCCACCAGTGTCATTGCATGTGTGCTCTTTTCACAATCCACCCATGGATCCACCAGTGTCATTGCATGTGTGTTCTTTTTAGTAACAACAACCAGAGTCATTTTGCATGTGTGCTCTTTTCACATACCACCCATGGATCCACAAGTGTCATTGCATGTCTGTTCTTTTCACTAACAACAACCAGAGTCATTTTGCATGTGTGTTCTTTTCACATACCACATAAGGATCCACCAGTGTCATTGCATGTGTGCTCTTTTCAGTAACAACAACCAGAGTCATTTTTCATGTGTGTTCTTTTCACATACCACATATGGATCCACCAGTGTCATTGAAATGTGTGTTCTCTACAGAGACTACACATGGATCCACCGGTGTCATTGCATGTATATTCTTTTCACTAACAACAACTGGAGTCATTGCATGTATGTTTTCTTCACAATCCACACATGGATCCACCAGTGTCATTGCATGTGTGTTCTTTTTAGTAACAACAACCAGTGTCATTGCATGTGTGTTCTCTTCAGAGACCACACATGGATCCACTAGTGTCATTGCATGTGTGTTCTTTTTACTAACAACAACAAGAGTCATTGCAATGTGTGCTCTCTTCCGAGACCACACATGGATCCACCAGTGTCATTGCATGTTGTTCTTTTCACTAACAACAACCAGAGTCATTGCATATGTGTTCTTTTCACATACCACATATGGATCCACCAGTGTCATTGCATGTGTGCTCTTTTCACTAACAACAACTAGAGTCATTTTGCATGTGTGTTCTTTTCACATACCACATATGGATCCACTAGTGTCATTGAAATGTGTGTTCTCTACAGAGACCACACATGGATCCACCGGTGTCATTGCATGTATGTTCTTTTCACTAACAACAACTGGAGTCATTGCATGTGTGTTCTCTTCACAATCCACACATGGATCCACCAGTGTCATTGCATGTGTGTTCTTTTAGTAACAACAACCAGTGTCATTGGATGTGTGTTCTCTTCAGAGACCACACATGGATCCACCAGTGTCATTGCATGTGTGTTCTTTTTACTAACAACAACAAGAGTCATTGAAATGTGTGCTCTCTTAAGAGACCACACATGGATCCACCAGTGTCATTGCATGTGTGTTCTTTTCACTAACAACAACCAGAGTCATTGCATGTGTGTTCTTTTCACATACCACATATGGATCCACCAGTGCCATTGCATGTGTGCTCTTTTCACAATCCACCCATGGATCCACCAGTGTCATTGCATGTGTGTTCTTTTTAGTAACAACAACCAGAGTCATTTTGCATGTGTGTTCTTTTCACATACCACCTATGGATCCACCAGTGTCATTTCATGTGTGTTCTTTTTAGTAACAAGAACCAGTGTCATTGGATGTGTGTTCTCTTCAGAGACCACACATGGATCCACCAGTGTCATTGCATGTGTGTTCTTTTTACTAACAACAACGAGAGTCATTTTGCATGTGTGTTCTTTTCACATACCACATATGGATCCACCAGTGTCATTGCATGTGTGCTCTTTTCAGTAACAACAACCAGAGTCATTTTTCATGTGTGTTCTTTTCACATACCACATATGGATCCACCAGTGTCATTGAAATGTGTGTTCTGTACAGAGACCACACATGGATCCACCGGTGTCATTGCATGTATGTTCCTTTCACTAACAACAACTGGAGTCATTGCATGTGTGTTTTCTTCACAATCCACACATGGATCCACCAGTGTCATTGCATGTGTGTTCTTTTTAGTAACAACAACCAGTGTCATTGCATGTGTGTTCTCTTCAGAGACCACACATGGATCCACCAGTGTCATTGCATGTGTGTTCTTTTTACTAACAACAACAAGAGTCATTGAAATGTGTGCTCTCTTCAGAGACCACACATGGATCCACCAGTGTCATTGCATGTTGTTCTTTTCACTAACAACAACCAGAGTCATTGCATATGTGTTCTTTTCACATACCACATATGGATCCACCAGTGTCATTGCATGTGTGCTCTTTTCACTAACAACAACTAGAGTCATTTTGCATGTGTGTTCTTTTCACATACCACACATGGATCCAGTAGTGTCATTGAAATGTGTGTTCTCTACAGATACCACACATGGATCCACCGGTGTCATTGCATGTATGTTCTTTTCACTAACAACAACTGGAGTCATTGCATGTGTGTTCTCTTCACAATCCACACATGGATCCACCAGTGTCATTGCATGTGTGTTATTTTTAGTAACAACCAGTGTCATTGCATGTGTGTTCTCTTCAGAGACCACACATGGATCCACCAGTGTCATTGCATGTGTGTTCTTTTTACTAACAACAACAAGAGTCATTGAAATGTGTGCTCTCTTAAGAGACCACACATGGATCCACCAGTGTCATTGCATGTGTGTTCTTTTCACTAACAACAACCAGAGTCATTGCATGTGTGTTCTTTTCACATACCACATATGGATCCACCAGTGTCATTGCATGTGTGCTCTTTTCACAATCCACCCATGGATCCACCAGTGTCATTGCATGTGTGTTCTTTTTAGTAACAACAACCAGAGTCATTTTGCATGTGTGCTCTTTTCACATACCACCCATGGATCCACCAGTGTCATTGCATGTGTGTTCTTTTCACTAACAACAACCAGAGTCATTTTGCATGTGTGTTCTTTTCACACACCACATATGGATCCACCAGTATCATTGCATGTGTGTTCTTTTCACTAACAACAACCAGAGTCATTTTGCATTTGTGTTCTTTTCACATACCACATATGGATCCACCAGTGTCATTGAAATGTGTGTTCTATACAAAGACCACACATGGATCCACCGGTGTCATTGCATGTATGTTCTTTTCACTAACAACAACTGGAGTCATTGCATGTGTGTTCTCTTCACAATCCACACATGGATCCACCAGTGTCATTCCATGTGTGTTCTTTTTAGTAACAACAACCAGTGTCATTGCATGTGTGTTCTTTTTACTAACAACAACAAGAGTCATTGAAATGTGTGCTCTCTTCAGAGACCACACATGGATCCACCAGTGTCATTTCATGTGTGTTCTTTTCACTAACAACAAATAGAGTCATTGCATGTGTGTTCTTTTCACATACCACATATGGATCCACCAGAGTCATTGCATGTGTGTTCTTTTCACATACCACATATGGATCCACCAGTGTCATTGCATGTGTGCTCTTTTCACAATCCACCAGTCTCATTGCATGTGTGTTCTTTTTAGTAACAACAACCAGAGTCATTTTGCATGTGTGTTCTTTTCACATACCACCTATGGATCCACCAGTGTCATTGCATGTGTGTTCTTTTCACTAACAACAACCAGAGTCATTGCATGTGTGTTCTTTTCACATACCACATATGGATCCACCAGTGTCATTGAAATGTGTGTTCTCTACAGAGACCACACATGGATCCACCAGTGTCATTGCATGTGAGTTATTTTTAGTAACAACAACCAGAGTCATTTTGCATGTGTGTTCTTGTCACATACCACCTATGGATCCACCAGTGTCATTGCATGTGTGTTCTTTTCACAATCCACCCATGGATCCACCAGTGTCATTGCATGTGTGTTCTTTTTAGAACAACAACCAGAGTCATTTTGCATGTGTGTTCTCTTCACATACCACCTATGGATCCACCAGTGTCATTGCATGTCTGTTCTTTTTAGTAACAACAACCAGAGTCATTGAAATGTGTGTTCTTCTCACATACCACCTATGGATCCACCAGTGTCATTGCATGTGTGTTCATTTCATAATCCACCTATGGATCCACCAGTGTCATTGCATGTGTTTTCTTTTTAGTAACAACAACTGGAGTCATTTTGCATGTGTGATCTTTTCACATACCACCCATGGATCCACCAGTGTCATTGCATGTGTGTTCTTTTCACTAACAACAACCAGAGTCATTTTCCATGTGTGTTCTTTTCACATACCACATATGGATCTAGCAGTGTCATTGCATGTGTGCTCTTTTCACTAACAACAACCAGAGTCATTTTGCATGTGTGTTCTTTTCACATACCACATATGGATCCACTAGTGTCATTGAAATGTGTGTTCTCTACAGAGACGACACGTGGATCCACCAGTGTCATTGCATGTGTGTTCTTTTTAGTAACAACAACCAGAGTCATTTTGCATGTGTGTTCTTTTCACATACCACCTATGGATCCACCAGTGTTATTGCATGTGTGTTCTTTTTAGTAACAACAACCAGTGTCATTGGATGTGTGTTCTCTTCAGAGACCACACATGGATCCACCAGTGTCATTGCATGTGTGTTCTTTTTACTAACAACAACAAGAGTCATTGAAATGTGTGCTCTCTTTAGAGACCACACATGGATCCACCAGGGTCATTTCATGTGTGTTCTTTTCACTAACAACAACCAGAGTCATTGCATGTGTGTTCTTTTCACATACCACATATGGATCCACCAGTGTCATTGCATGTGTGCTCTTTTCACAGTCCACCCATGGATCCACCAGTGTCATTGCATGTGTGTTCTTTTTAGTAACAACAACCAGAGTCATTTTGCATGTGTGTTCTTTTCACATACCACCTATGGATCCACCAGTGTCATTGCATGTGTGGTCTTTTTAGTAACAAGAACCAGTGTCATTGGATGTGTGTTCTCTTCAGAGACCACACATGGATCCACCAGTGTCATTGCATGTGTGTTCTTTTTACTAACAACAACAAGAGTCATTGAAATGTGTGCTCTCTTCAGAGACAACACATGGATCCACCAGTGTCATTTCATGTGTGTTCTTTTCACTAACAACAACCAGAGTCATTGCATGTGTGTTCTTTTCACATACCACATATGGATCCACCAGTGTCATTGCATGTGTGCTCTTTTCACTAACAACCAGAGTCATTTTGCATGTGTGTTCTTTTCACATACCACACATGGATCCAGTAGTTTCATTGAAATGTGTGTTCTCTACAAAGACCACACATGGATCCACCGGTGTCATTGCATGTATGTTCTTTTCACTAACAACAACTGGAGTCATTGCATGTGTGTGCTCTTCACAATCCACACATGGATCCACTAGTGTCATTGCATGTGTGTTCTTTTTGGTAACAACAACCAGTGTCATTGCATGTGTGTTCTTTTTACTAACAACATTAAGAGTCATTGAAATGTGTGCTCTCTTCAGAGACCACACATGGATCCACCAGTGTCATTTCATGTGTGTTCTTTTCACTAACAACAAATAGAGTCATTGCATGTGTGTTCTTTTCAGATACCACATATGGATCCACCAGAGTCATTGCATGTGTGTTCTTTTCACATACCACATATGGATCCACCAGTGTCATTGCATGTGTGCTCTTTTCACAATCCACCAGTCTCATTGCATGTGTGTTCTTTTTAGTAACAACAACCAGAGTCATTTTGCATGTGTGCTCTTTTCACATACCACCTATGGATCCACCAGTGTCATTGCATGTGTGTTCTTTTCACTAACAACAACCAGAGTCATTGCATGTGTGTTCTTTTCACATACCACATATGGATCCACCAGTGTCATTGCATGTGTGTTCTTTTCACAATCCACCCATGGATCCACCAGTGTCATTGCATGTGCGTTCTTTTAAGTAACAACAACCAGAGTCATTTTGCATGTGTGTTCTATTCAGATACCACCTATGGATCCACCAGTGTCATTGCATGTATGTTCTTTTTAGTAACAACAACTAGAGTCATTGAAATGTGTGTTCTTCTCACATACCACCTATGGATCCACGAGTGTTATTGCATGTGTGTTCATTTCATAATCCACCTATGGATCCACCAGTGTCATTGCATGTGTTTTCTTTTTAGTAACAACAACTGGAGTCATTTTGCATGTGTGATCTTTTCACATACCACCCATGGATCCACCAGTGTCATTGCATGTGTGTTCTTTTCAGTAACAACAACAAGAGTCATTTTCCAAGTGTGTTCTTTTCACATACCACATATGGATCCACCAGTGTCATTGCATGTGTGCTCTTTTCACTAACAACCAGAGTCACTTTGCATGTGTGTTCTTTTCACATACCACACATGGATCCAGTAGTGTCATTGAAATGTGTGTTCTCTACAGAGACCACACATGGATCCACCGGTGTCATTGCATGTATGTTCTTTTCACTAACAATAACTGGAGACATTCCATGTGTGTTCTCTTCAAAATCCACACATGGATCCACCAGTGTCATTGCATGTGTGTTCTTTTTAGTAACAACAACCAGTGTCATTGCATGTGTGTTCTCTTCAGAGACCACACATGGATCCACAAGTGTCATTGCATGTGTGTTCTTTTTACTAACAACAACAAGAGTCATTGAAATGTGTGCTCTCTTCAGAGACCACACATGGATCCACCAGTGTCATTTCATGTGTGTTCTTTTCACTAACAACAACCAGAGTCATTGCATGTGTGTTCTTTTCACATACCACATATGGATCCACCAGTGTCATTGCATGTGTGCTCTTTTCACAATCCACCCATGGATCCACCAGTGTCATTGCATGTGTGTTCTTTTTAGTAACAACAACCAGAGTCATTTTGCATGTGTGCTCTTTTCACATACCACCCATGGATCCACCAGTGTCATTGCATGTGTGTTCTTTTCACTAACAACAACCAGAGTCATTTTGCATGTGTGTTCTTTTCACACACCACATATGGATCCACCAGTATCATTGCATGTGTGTTCTTTTCACTAACAACAACCAGAGTCATTTTGCATTTGTGTTCTTTTCACATACCACATATGGATCCACCAGTGTCATTGAAATGTGTGTTCTATACAAAGACCACACATGGATCCACCGGTGTCATTGCATGTATGTTCTTTTCACTAACAACAACTGGAGTCATTGCATGTGTGTTCTCTTCACAATCCACACATGGATCCACCAGTGTCATTGCATGTGTGTTATTTTTAGTAACAACAACCAGTGTCATTGCATGTGTGTTCTTTTTACTAACAACAACAAGAGTCATTGAAATGTGTGCTCTCTTCAGAGACCACACATGGATCCACCAGTGTCATTTCATGTGTGTTCTTTTCACTAACAACAAATAGAGTCGTTGCATGTGTGTTCTTTTCACATACCACATATGGATCCACCAGAGTCATTGCATGTGTGTTCTTTTCACATACCACATATGGATCCACTAGTGTCATTGCATGTGTGCTCTTTTCACAATCCACCAGTCTCATTGCATGTGTGTTCTTTTTAGTAACAACAACCAGAGTCATTTTGCATGTGTGCTATTTTCACATACCACCTATGGATCCACCAGCGTCATTTCATGTGTGTTCTTTTCACTAACAACAACCAGAGTCATTGCATGTGTGTTCTTTTCACATACCACATATGGATCCACCAGTGTCATTGAAATGTGTGTTCTTTTTAGTAACAAGAACCAGTGTCATTGGATGTGTGTTCTCTTCAGAGACCACACATGGATCCACCAGTGTCATTTTGCATGTGTGTTCTTTTCACATACCACCTATGGATCCACCAGTGTCATTGCATGTGTGTTCTTTTTAGTAACAAGAACCAGTGTCATTGGATGTGTGTTCTCTTCAGAGACCACACATGGATCCACCAGTGTCATTGCATGTGTGTTCTTTTTACTAACAACAACCAGAGTCATTTTGCATGTGTGTTCTTTTCACATACCACATATGGATCCACCAGTGTCATTGCATGTGTGCTCTTTTCACAGTCCACCCATGGATCCACCAGTGTCATTGCATGTGTGTTCTTTTTAGTAACAACAACCAGAGTCATTTTGCATGTGTGTTCTTTTCACATACCACCTATGGATCCACCAGTGTCATTGCATGTGTGGTCTTTTTAGTAACAAGAACCAGTGTCATTGGATGTGTGTTCTCTTCAGAGACCACACATGGATCCACCAGTGTCATTGCATGTGTGTTCTTTTTACTAACAACAACAAGAGTCATTGAAATGTGTGCTCTCTTCAGAGACAACACATGGATCCACCAGTGTCATTTCATGTGTGTTCTTTTCACTAACAACAACCAGAGTCATTGCATGTGTGTTCTTTTCACATACCACATATGGATCCACCAGTGTCATTGCATGTGTGCTCTTTTCACTAACAACCAGAGTCATTTTGCATGTGTGTTCTTTTCACATACCACACATGGATCCAGTAGTGTCATTGAAATGTGTGTTCTCTACAAAGACCACACATGGATCCACCGGTGTCATTGCATGTATGTTCTTTTCACTAACAACAACTGGAGTCATTGCATGTGTGTGCTCTTCACAATCCACACATGGATCCACTAGTGTCATTGCATGTGTGTTCTTTTTGGTAACAACAACCAGTGTCATTGCATGTGTGTTCTTTTCACATACCACATATGGATCCACCAGTGTCATTGCATGTGTGTTCTTTTCACAATCCACCCATGGATCCACCAGTGTCATTGCATGTGCGTTCTTTTAAGTAACAACAACCAGAGTCATTTTGCATGTGTGTTCTATTCAGATACCACCTATGGATCCACCAGTGTCATTGCATGTATGTTCTTTTTAGTAACAACAACTAGAGTCATTGAAATGTGTGTTCTTCTCACATACCACCTATGGATCCACGAGTGTTATTGCATGTGTGTTCATTTCATAATCCACCTATGGATCCACCAGTGTCATTGCATGTGTTTTCTTTTTAGTAACAACAACTGGAGTCATTTTGCATGTGTGATCTTTTCACATACCACCCATGGATCCACCAGTGTCATTGCATGTGTGTTCTTTTCAGTAACAACAACAAGAGTCATTTTCCAAGTGTGTTCTTTTCACATACCACATATGGATCCACCAGTGTCATTGCATGTGTGCTCTTTTCACTAACAACCAGAGTCACTTTGCATGTGTGTTCTTTTCACATACCACACATGGATCCAGTAGTGTCATTGAAATGTGTGTTCTCTACAGAGACCACACATGGATCCACCGGTGTCATTGCATGTATGTTCTTTTCACTAACAATAACTGGAGACATTCCATGTGTGTTCTCTTCAAAATCCACACATGGATCCACCAGTGTCATTGCATGTGTGTTCTTTTTAGTAACAACAACCAGTGTCATTGCATGTGTGTTCTCTTCAGAGACCACACATGGATCCACAAGTGTCATTGCATGTGTGTTCTTTTTACTAACAACAACAAGAGTCATTGAAATGTGTGCTCTCTTCAGAGACCACACATGGATCCACCAGTGTCATTTCATGTGTGTTCTTTTCACTAACAACAACCAGAGTCATTGCATGTGTGTTCTTTTCACATACCACATATGGATCCACCAGTGTCATTGCATGTGTGCTCTTTTCACAATCCACCCATGGATCCACCAGTGTCATTGCATGTGTGTTCTTTTTAGTAACAACAACCAGAGTCATTTTGCATGTGTGCTCTTTTCACATACCACCCATGGATCCACCAGTGTCATTGCATGTGTGTTCTTTTCACTAACAACAACCAGAGTCATTTTGCATGTGTGTTCTTTTCACACACCACATATGGATCCACCAGTATCATTGCATGTGTGTTCTTTTCACTAACAACAACCAGAGTCATTTTGCATTTGTGTTCTTTTCACATACCACATATGGATCCACCAGTGTCATTGAAATGTGTGTTCTATACAAAGACCACACATGGATCCACCGGTGTCATTGCATGTATGTTCTTTTCACTAACAACAACTGGAGTCATTGCATGTGTGTTCTCTTCACAATCCACACATGGATCCACCAGTGTCATTGCATGTGTGTTATTTTTAGTAACAACAACCAGTGTCATTGCATGTGTGTTCTTTTTACTAACAACAACAAGAGTCATTGAAATGTGTGCTCTCTTCAGAGACCACACATGGATCCACCAGTGTCATTTCATGTGTGTTCTTTTCACTAACAACAAATAGAGTCGTTGCATGTGTGTTCTTTTCACATACCACATATGGATCCACCAGAGTCATTGCATGTGTGTTCTTTTCACATACCACATATGGATCCACTAGTGTCATTGCATGTGTGCTCTTTTCACAATCCACCAGTCTCATTGCATGTGTGTTCTTTTTAGTAACAACAACCAGAGTCATTTTGCATGTGTGCTATTTTCACATACCACCTATGGATCCACCAGCGTCATTTCATGTGTGTTCTTTTCACTAACAACAACCAGAGTCATTGCATGTGTGTTCTTTTCACATACCACATATGGATCCACCAGTGTCATTGAAATGTGTGTTCTTTTTAGTAACAAGAACCAGTGTCATTGGATGTGTGTTCTCTTCAGAGACCACACATGGATCCACCAGTGTCATTTTGCATGTGTGTTCTTTTCACATACCACCTATGGATCCACCAGTGTCATTGCATGTGTGTTCTTTTTAGTAACAAGAACCAGTGTCATTGGATGTGTGTTCTCTTCAGAGACCACACATGGATCCACCAGTGTCATTGCATGTGTGTTCTTTTTACTAACAACAACCAGAGTCATTTTGCATGTGTGTTCTTTTCACATACCACATATGGATCCACCAGTGTCATTGCATGTGTGCTCTTTTCACAGTCCACCCATGGATCCACCAGTGTCATTGCATGTGTGTTCTTTTTAGTAACAACAACCAGAGTCATTTTGCATGTGTGTTCTTTTCACATACCACCTATGGATCCACCAGTGTCATTGCATGTGTGGTCTTTTTAGTAACAAGAACCAGTGTCATTGGATGTGTGTTCTCTTCAGAGACCACACATGGATCCACCAGTGTCATTGCATGTGTGTTCTTTTTACTAACAACAACAAGAGTCATTGAAATGTGTGCTCTCTTCAGAGACAACACATGGATCCACCAGTGTCATTTCATGTGTGTTCTTTTCACTAACAACAACCAGAGTCATTGCATGTGTGTTCTTTTCACATACCACATATGGATCCACCAGTGTCATTGCATGTGTGCTCTTTTCACTAACAACCAGAGTCATTTTGCATGTGTGTTCTTTTCACATACCACACATGGATCCAGTAGTGTCATTGAAATGTGTGTTCTCTACAAAGACCACACATGGATCCACCGGTGTCATTGCATGTATGTTCTTTTCACTAACAACAACTGGAGTCATTGCATGTGTGTGCTCTTCACAATCCACACATGGATCCACTAGTGTCATTGCATGTGTGTTCTTTTTGGTAACAACAACCAGTGTCATTGCATGTGTGTTCTTTTTACTAACAACATTAAGAGTCATTGAAATGTGTGCTCTCTTCAGAGACCACACATGGATCCACCAGTGTCATTTCATGTGTGTTCTTTTCACTAACAATAAATAGAGTCATTGCATGTGTGTTCTTTTCAGATACCACATATGGATCCACCAGAGTCATTGCATGTGTGTTCTTTTCACATACCACATATGGATCCACCAGTGTCATTGCATGTGTGCTCTTTTCACAATCCACCAGTCTCATTGCATGTGTGTTCTTTTTAGTAACAACAACCAGAGTCATTTTGCATGTGTGCTCTTTTCACATACCACCTATGGATCCACCAGTGTCATTGCATGTGTGTTCTTTTCACTAACAACAACCAGAGTCATTGCATGTGTGTTCTTTTCACATACCACATATGGATCCACCAGTGTCATTGCATGTGTGTTCTTTTCACAATCCACCCATGGATCCACCAGTGTCATTGCATGTGCGTTCTTTTAAGTAACAACAACCAGAGTCATTTTGCATGTGTGTTCTATTCAGATACCACCTATGGATCCACCAGTGTCATTGCATGTATGTTCTTTTTAGTAACAACAACTAGAGTCATTGAAATGTGTGTTCTTCTCACATACCACCTATGGATCCACGAGTGTTATTGCATGTGTGTTCATTTCATAATCCACCTATGGATCCACCAGTGTCATTGCATGTGTTTTCTTTTTAGTAACAACAACTGGAGTCATTTTGCATGTGTGATCTTTTCACATACCACCCATGGATCCACCAGTGTCATTGCATGTGTGTTCTTTTCAGTAACAACAACAAGAGTCATTTTCCAAGTGTGTTCTTTTCACATACCACATATGGATCCACCAGTGTCATTGCATGTGTGCTCTTTTCACTAACAACCAGAGTCACTTTGCATGTGTGTTCTTTTCACATACCACACATGGATCCAGTAGTGTCATTGAAATGTGTGTTCTCTACAGAGACCACACATGGATCCACCGGTGTCATTGCATGTATGTTCTTTTCACTAACAATAACTGGAGACATTCCATGTGTGTTCTCTTCAAAATCCACACATGGATCCACCAGTGTCATTGCATGTGTGTTCTTTTTAGTAACAACAACCAGTGTCATTGCATGTGTGTTCTCTTCAGAGACCACACATGGATCCACAAGTGTCATTGCATGTGTGTTCTTTTTACTAACAACAACAAGAGTCATTGAAATGTGTGCTCTCTTCAGAGACCACACATGGATCCACCAGTGTCATTTCATGTGTGTTCTTTTCACTAACAACAACCAGAGTCATTGCATGTGTGTTCTTTTCACATACCACATATGGATCCACCAGTGTCATTGCATGTGTGCTCTTTTCACAATCCACCCATGGATCCACCAGTGTCATTGCATGTGTGTTCTTTTTAGTAACAACAACCAGAGTCATTTTGCATGTGTGCTCTTTTCACATACCACCCATGGATCCACCAGTGTCATTGCATGTGTGTTCTTTTCACTAACAACAACCAGAGTCATTTTGCATGTGTGTTCTTTTCACACACCACATATGGATCCACCAGTATCATTGCATGTGTGTTCTTTTCACTAACAACAACCAGAGTCATTTTGCATTTGTGTTCTTTTCACATACCACATATGGATCCACCAGTGTCATTGAAATGTGTGTTCTATACAAAGACCACACATGGATCCACCGGTGTCATTGCATGTATGTTCTTTTCACTAACAACAACTGGAGTCATTGCATGTGTGTTCTCTTCACAATCCACACATGGATCCACCAGTGTCATTGCATGTGTGTTCTTTTTAGTAACAACAACCAGTGTCATTGCATGTGTGTTCTTTTTACTAACAACAACAAGAGTCATTGAAATGTGTGCTCTCTTCAGAGACCACACATGGATCCACCAGTGTCATTTCATGTGTGTTCTTTTCACTAACAACAAATAGAGTCGTTGCATGTGTGTTCTTTTCACATACCACATATGGATCCACCAGAGTCATTGCATGTGTGTTCTTTTCACATACCACATATGGATCCACTAGTGTCATTGCATGTGTGCTCTTTTCACAATCCACCAGTCTCATTGCATGTGTGTTCTTTTTAGTAACAACAACCAGAGTCATTTTGCATGTGTGCTCTTTTCACATACCACCTATGGATCCACCAGCGTCATTTCATGTGTGTTCTTTTCACTAACAACAACCAGAGTCATTGCATGTGTGTTCTTTTCACATACCACATATGGATCCACCAGTGTCATTGAAATGTGTGTTCTTTTTAGTAACAAGAACCAGTGTCATTGGATGTGTGTTCTCTTCAGAGACCACACATGGATCCACCAGTGTCATTTTGCATGTGTGTTCTTTTCACATACCACCTATGGATCCACCAGTGTCATTGCATGTGTGTTCTTTTTAGTAACAAGAACCAGTGTCATTGGATGTGTGTTCTCTTCAGAGACCACACATGGATCCACCAGTGTCATTGCATGTGTGTTCTTTTTACTATCAACAACAAGAGTCATTGAAATGTGTGCTCTCTTCAGAGACAACACATGGATCCACCAGTGTCATTTCATGTGTGTTCTTTTCACTAACAACAACCAGAGTCATTGCATGTGTGCTCTTTTCACTAACAACCAGAGTCACTTTGCATGTGTGTTCTTTTCACATACCACACATGGATCCAGTAGTGTCATTGAAATGTGTGTTCTCTACAGAGACCACACATGGATCCACCGGTGTCATTGCATGTATGTTCTTTTCACTAACAATAACTGGAGACATTCCATGTGTGTTCTCTTCAAAATCCACACATGGATCCACCAGTGTCATTGCATGTGTGTTCTTTTTAGTAACAACAACCAGTGTCATTGCATGTGTGTTCTCTTCAGAGACCACACATGGATCCACAAGTGTCATTGCATGTGTGTTCTTTTTACTAACAACAACAAGAGTCATTGAAATGTGTGCTCTCTTCAGAGACCACACATGGATCCACCAGTGTCATTTCATGTGTGTTCTTTTCACTAACAACAACCAGAGTCATTGCATGTGTGCTCTTTTCACTAACAACCAGAGTCACTTTGCATGTGTGTTCTTTTCACATACCACACATGGATCCAGTAGTGTCATTGAAATGTGTGTTCTCTACAGAGACCACACATGGATCCACCGGTGTCATTGCATGTATGTTCTTTTCACTAACAATAACTGGAGACATTCCATGTGTGTTCTCTTCAAAATCCACACATGGATCCACCAGTGTCATTGCATGTGTGTTCTTTTTAGTAACAACAACCAGTGTCATTGCATGTGTGTTCTCTTCAGAGACCACACATGGATCCACAAGTGTCATTGCATGTGTGTTCTTTTTACTAACAACAACAAGAGTCATTGAAATGTGTGCTCTCTTCAGAGACCACACATGGATCCACCAGTGTCATTTCATGTGTGTTCTTTTCACTAACAACAACCAGAGTCATTGCATGTGTGTTCTTTTCACATACCACATATGGATCCACCAGTGTCATTGCATGTGTGCTCTTTTCACAATCCACCCATGGATCCACCAGTGTCATTGCATGTGTGTTCTTTTTAGTAACAACAACCAGAGTCATTTTGCATGTGTGCTCTTTTCACATACCACCCATGGATCCACCAGTGTCATTGCATGTGTGTTCTTTTCACTAACAACAACCAGAGTCATTTTGCATGTGTGTTCTTTTCACACACCACATATGGATCCACCAGTATCATTGCATGTGTGTTCTTTTCACTAACAACAACCAGAGTCATTTTGCATTTGTGTTCTTTTCACATACCACATATGGATCCACCAGTGTCATTGAAATGTGTGTTCTATACAAAGACCACACATGGATCTACCGGTGTCATTGCATGTATGTTCTTTTCACTAACAACAACTGGAGTCATTGCATGTGTGTTCTCTTCACAATCCACACATGGATCCACCAGTGTCATTGCATGTGTGTTCTTTTTAGTAACAACAACCAGTGTCATTGCATGTGTGTTCTTTTTACTAACAACAACAAGAGTCATTGAAATGTGTGCTCTCTTCAGAGACCACACATGGATCCACCAGTGTCATTTCATGTGTGTTCTTTTCACTAACAACAAATAGAGTCGTTGCATGTGTGTTCTTTTCACATACCACATATGGATCCACCAGAGTCATTGCATGTGTGTTCTTTTCACATACCACATATGGATCCACTAGTGTCATTGCATGTGTGCTCTTTTCACAATCCACCAGTCTCATTGCATGTGTGTTCTTTTTAGTAACAACAACCAGAGTCATTTTGCATGTGTGCTCTTTTCACATACCACCTATGGATCCACCAGCGTCATTTCATGTGTGTTCTTTTCACTAACAACAACCAGAGTCATTGCATGTGTGTTCTTTTCACATACCACATATGGATCCACCAGTGTCATTGAAATGTGTGTTCTTTTTAGTAACAAGAACCAGTGTCATTGGATGTGTGTTCTCTTCAGAGACCACACATGGATCCACCAGTGTCATTTTGCATGTGTGTTCTTTTCACATACCACCTATGGATCCACCAGTGTCATTGCATGTGTGTTCTTTTTAGTAACAAGAACCAGTGTCATTGGATGTGTGTTCTCTTCAGAGACCACACATGGATCCACCAGTGTCATTGCATGTGTGTTCTTTTTACTAACAACAACAAGAGTCATTGAAATGTGTGCTCTCTTCAGAGACAACACATGGATCCACCAGTGTCATTTCATGTGTGTTCTTTTCACTAACAACAACCAGAGTCATTGCATGTGTGTTCTTTTCACATACCACATATGGATCCACCAGTGTCATTGCATGTGTGCTCTTTTCACAATCCACCCATGGATCCACCAGTGTCATTGCATGTGTGTTCTTTTTAGTAACAACAACCAGAGTCATTTTGCATGTGTGCTCTTTTCCAATACCACCCATGGATCCACTAGTGTCATTGCATGTGTGTTCTTTTCACTAACAACCAGAGTCATTTTGCATGTGTGTTCTTTTCACATACCACATATGGATCCACCAGTGTCATTGCATGTATGCTCTTTTCACTAACAACAACCAGAGTCATTTTTCATGTGTGTTCCTTTCACATACCACATATGGATCCACCAGTGTCATTGAAATGTGTGTTCTCTATGGAGACCACACATGGATCCACCGGTGTCATTGCATGTATGTTCTTTTCACTAACAACAACTGGAGTCATTGCATGTGTGTGCTCTTCACAATCCACACATGGATCCACTAGTGTCATTGCATGTGTGTTCTTTTTGGTAACAACAACCAGTGTCATTGCATGTGTGTTCTTTTTACTAACAACATTAAGAGTCATTGAAATGTGTGCTCTCTTCAGAGACCACACATGGATCCACCAGTGTCATTTCATGTGTGTTCTTTTCACTAACAACAAATAGAGTCATTGCATGTGTGTTCTTTTCAGATACCACATATGGATCCACCAGAGTCATTGCATGTGTGTTCTTTTCACATACCACATATGGATCCACCAGTGTCATTGCATGTGTGCTCTTTTCACAATCCACCAGTCTCATTGCATGTGTGTTCTTTTTAGTAACAACAACCAGAGTCATTTTGCATGTGTGCTCTTTTCACATACCACCTATGGATCCACCAGTGTCATTGCATGTGTGTTCTTTTCACTAACAACAACCAGAGTCATTGCATGTGTGTTCTTTTCACATACCACATATGGATCCACCAGTGTCATTGCATGTGTGTTCTTTTCACAATCCACCCATGGATCCACCAGTGTCATTGCATGTGCGTTCTTTTAAGTAACAACAACCAGAGTCATTTTGCATGTGTGTTCTATTCAGATACCACCTATGGATCCACCAGTGTCATTGCATGTATGTTCTTTTTAGTAACAACAACTAGAGTCATTGAAATGTGTGTTCTTCTCACATACCACCTATGGATCCACGAGTGTTATTGCATGTGTGTTCATTTCATAATCCACCTATGGATCCACCAGTGTCATTGCATGTGTTTTCTTTTTAGTAACAACAACTGGAGTCATTTTGCATGTGTGATCTTTTCACATACCACCCATGGATCCACCAGTGTCATTGCATGTGTGTTCTTTTCAGTAACAACAACAAGAGTCATTTTCCAAGTGTGTTCTTTTCACATACCACATATGGATCCACCAGTGTCATTGCATGTGTGCTCTTTTCACTAACAACCAGAGTCACTTTGCATGTGTGTTCTTTTCACATACCACACATGGATCCAGTAGTGTCATTGAAATGTGTGTTCTCTACAGAGACCACACATGGATCCACCGGTGTCATTGCATGTATGTTCTTTTCACTAACAATAACTGGAGACATTCCATGTGTGTTCTCTTCAAAATCCACACATGGATCCACCAGTGTCATTGCATGTGTGTTCTTTTTAGTAACAACAACCAGTGTCATTGCATGTGTGTTCTCTTCAGAGACCACACATGGATCCACAAGTGTCATTGCATGTGTGTTCTTTTTACTAACAACAACAAGAGTCATTGAAATGTGTGCTCTCTTCAGAGACCACACATGGATCCACCAGTGTCATTTCATGTGTGTTCTTTTCACTAACAACAACCAGAGTCATTGCATGTGTGTTCTTTTCACATACCACATATGGATCCACCAGTGTCATTGCATGTGTGCTCTTTTCACAATCCACCCATGGATCCACCAGTGTCATTGCATGTGTGTTCTTTTTAGTAACAACAACCAGAGTCATTTTGCATGTGTGCTCTTTTCACATACCACCCATGGATCCACCAGTGTCATTGCATGTGTGTTCTTTTCACTAACAACAACCAGAGTCATTTTGCATGTGTGTTCTTTTCACACACCACATATGGATCCACCAGTATCATTGCATGTGTGTTCTTTTCACTAACAACAACCAGAGTCATTTTGCATTTGTGTTCTTTTCACATACCACATATGGATCCACCAGTGTCATTGAAATGTGTGTTCTATACAAAGACCACACATGGATCCACCGGTGTCATTGCATGTATGTTCTTTTCACTAACAACAACTGGAGTCATTGCATGTGTGTTCTCTTCACAATCCACACATGGATCCACCAGTGTCATTGCATGTGTGTTCTTTTTAGTAACAACAACCAGTGTCATTGCATGTGTGTTCTTTTTACTAACAACAACAAGAGTCATTGAAATGTGTGCTCTCTTCAGAGACCACACATGGATCCACCAGTGTCATTTCATGTGTGTTCTTTTCACTAACAACAAATAGAGTCGTTGCATGTGTGTTCTTTTCACATACCACATATGGATCCACCAGAGTCATTGCATGTGTGTTCTTTTCACATACCACATATGGATCCACTAGTGTCATTGCATGTGTGCTCTTTTCACAATCCACCAGTCTCATTGCATGTGTGTTCTTTTTAGTAACAACAACCAGAGTCATTTTGCATGTGTGCTCTTTTCACATACCACCTATGGATCCACCAGCGTCATTTCATGTGTGTTCTTTTCACTAACAACAACCAGAGTCATTGCATGTGTGTTCTTTTCACATACCACATATGGATCCACCAGTGTCATTGAAATGTGTGTTCTTTTTAGTAACAAGAACCAGTGTCATTGGATGTGTGTTCTCTTCAGAGACCACACATGGATCCACCAGTGTCATTTTGCATGTGTGTTCTTTTCACATACCACCTATGGATCCACCAGTGTCATTGCATGTGTGTTCTTTTTAGTAACAAGAACCAGTGTCATTGGATGTCTGTTCTCTTCAGAGACCACACATGGATCCACCAGTGTCATTGCATTGTGTTCTTTTTACTAACAACAACAAGAGTCATTGAAATGTGTGCTCTCTTCAGAGACAACACATGGATCCACCAGTGTCATTTCATGTGTGTTCTTTTCACTAACAACAACCAGAGTCATTGCATGTGTGCTCTTTTCACTAACAACCAGAGTCACTTTGCATGTGTGTTCTTTTCACATACCACACATGGATCCAGTAGTGTCATTGAAATGTGTGTTCTCTACAGAGACCACACATGGATCCACCGGTGTCATTGCATGTATGTTCTTTTCACTAACAATAACTGGAGACATTCCATGTGTGTTCTCTTCAAAATCCACACATGGATCCACCAGTGTCATTGCATGTGTGTTCTTTTTAGTAACAACAACCAGTGTCATTGCATGTGTGTTCTCTTCAGAGACCACACATGGATCCACAAGTGTCATTGCATGTGTGTTCTTTTTACTAACAACAACAAGAGTCATTGAAATGTGTGCTCTCTTCAGAGACCACGCATGGATCCACCAGTGTCATTTCATGTGTGTTCTTTTCACTAACAACAACCAGAGTCATTGCATGTGTGTTCTTTTCACATACCACATATGGATCCACCAGTGTCATTGCATGTGTGCTCTTTTCACAATCCACCCATGGATCCACCAGTGTCATTGCATGTGTGTTCTTTTTAGTAACAACAACCAGAGTCATTTTGCATGTGTGCTCTTTTCACATACCACCCATGGATCCACCAGTGTCATTGCATGTGTGTTATTTTCACTAACAACAACCAGAGTCATTTTGCATGTGTGTTCTTTTCACACACCACATATGGATCCACCAGTATCATTGCATGTGTGTTCTTTTCACTAACAACAACCAGAGTCATTTTGCATTTGTGTTCTTTTCACATACCACATATGGATCCACCAGTGTCATTGAAATGTGTGTTCTATACAAAGACCACACATGGATCCACCGGTGTCATTGCATGTATGTTCTTTTCACTAACAACAACTGGAGTCATTGCATGTGTGTTCTCTTCACAATCCACACATGGATCCACCAGTGTCATTGCATGTGTGTTCTTTTTAGTAACAACAACCAGTGTCATTGCATGTGTGTTCTTTTTACTAACAACAACAAGAGTCATTGAAATGTGTGCTCTCTTCAGAGACCACACATGGATCCACCAGTGTCATTTCATGTGTGTTCTTTTCACTAACAACAAATAGAGTCGTTGCATGTGTGTTCTTTTCACATACCACATATGGATCCACCAGAGTCATTGCATGTGTGTTCTTTTCACATACCACATATGGATCCACTAGTGTCATTGCATGTGTGCTCTTTTCACAATCCACCAGTCTCATTGCATGTGTGTTCTTTTTAGTAACAACAACCAGAGTCATTTTGCATGTGTGCTCTTTTCACATACCACCTATGGATCCACCAGCGTCATTTCATGTGTGTTCTTTTCACTAACAACAACCAGAGTCATTGCATGTGTGTTCTTTTCACATACCACATATGGATCCACCAGTGTCATTGAAATGTGTGTTCTTTTTAGTAACAAGAACCAGTGTCATTGGATGTGTGTTCTCTTCAGAGACCACACATGGATCCACCAGTGTCATTTTGCATGTGTGTTCTTTTCACATACCACCTATGGATCCACCAGTGTCATTGCATGTGTGTTCTTTTTAGTAACAAGAACCAGTGTCATTGGATGTGTGTTCTCTTCAGAGACCACACATGGATCCACCAGTGTCATTGCATGTGTGTTCTTTTTACTAACAACAACAAGAGTCATTGAAATGTGTGCTCTCTTCAGAGACAACACATGGATCCACCAGTGTCATTTCATGTGTGTTCTTTTCACTAACAACAACCAGAGTCATTGCATGTGTGTTCTTTTCACATACCACATATGGATCCACCAGTGTCATTGCATGTGTGCTCTTTTCACAATCCACCCATGGATCCACCAGTGTCATTGCATGTGTGTTCTTTTTAGTAACAACAACCAGAGTCATTTTGCATGTGTGCTCTTTTCCAATACCACCCATGGATCCACTAGTGTCATTGCATGTGTGTTCTTTTCACTAACAACCAGAGTCATTTTGCATGTGTGTTCTTTTCACATACCACATATGGATCCACCAGTGTCATTGCATGTATGCTCTTTTCACTAACAACAACCAGAGTCATTTTTCATGTGTGTTCCTTTCACATACCACATATGGATCCACCAGTGTCATTGAAATGTGTGTTCTCTATGGAGACCACACAGGGATCCACCGGTGTCATTGCATGTATGTTCTTTTCACTAACAACAACTGGAGTCATCGCATGTGTGTTCACTTCACAATCCACACATGGATCCACCAGTGTCATTGCATGTGTGTTCTTTTTAGTAACAACAACCAGTGTCATTGCATGTGTGTTCTCTTCAGAGACCACACATGGATCCACCAGTGTCATTGCATGTGTGTTCTTTTTACTAACAACAACAAGAGTCATTGAAATGTGTGCTCTCTTAAGAGACCACACATGGATCCACCAGTGTCATTGCATGTGTGTTCTTTTCACTAACAACAACCAGAGTCATTGCATGTGTGTTCTTTTCACATACCACATATGGATCCACCAGTGTCATTGCATGTGTGCTCTTTTCACAATCCACCCATGGATCCACCAATGTCATTGCGTGTGTGTTCTTTTTAGTAACAACAACCAGAGTCATTTTGCATGTGTGCTCTTTTCACATACCACCCATGGATCCACTAGTGTCATTGCATGTGTGTTCTTTTCACTAACAACAACCAGAGTCATTTTGCATGTGTGTTCTTTTCACACACCACATATGGATCCACCAGTATCATTGCATGTGTGTTCTTTTCACTAACAACAACCAGAGTCATTTTGCATTTGTCTTCTTTTCACATACCACATTTTGATCCACAAGTGTCATTGAAATGTGTGTTCTCTACAAAGACCACACATGGATCCACCGGTGTCAATGCATGTATGTTCTTTTCACTAACAACAACTGGAGTCATTGCATGTATGTTCTCTTCACAATCCACACATGGATCCACCAGTGTCATTGCATGTGTGTTCTTTTTAGTAACAACAACCAGTGTCATTGCATGTGTGTTCTTTTTACTAACAACAACAAGAGTCATTGAAATGTGTGCTCTCTTCAGAGACCACACATGGATCCACCAGTGTCATTTCATGTGTGTTCTTTTCACTAACAACAAATAGTCATTGCATGTGTGTTCTTTTCACATACCACATATGGATCCACCAGAGTCATTGCATGTGTGTTCTTTTCACATACCACATATGGATCCACCAGTGTCATTGCATGTGTGCTCTTTTCAAAATCCACCAGTATCATTGCATGTGTGTTCTTTTTAGTAACAACAACCAGAGTCATTTTGCATGTGTGTTCTTTTCACATACCACCTATGGATCCACCAGTGTCATTGCATGTGTGTTCTTTTCAATAACAACAACCAGAGTCATTGCATGTGTGTTCTTTTCACATACCACATATGGATCCACCAGTGTCATTGAAATGTGTGTTCTCTACAGAGACCACACATGGATCCACCAGTGTCATTGCATGTGTGTTCTTTTTAGTAACAACAACCAGAGTCATTTTGCATGTGTGTTCTTGTCACATACCACCTATGGATCCACCAGTGTCATTGCATGTGTGTTCTTTTCACAATACACCCATGGATCCACCAGTGTCATTGCATGTGTGTTCTTTTTAGAACAACAACCAGAGTCATTTTGCATGTGTGTTCTCTTCACATACCACCTATGGATCCACCAGTGTCATTGCATGTGTGTTCTTTTTAGTAACAACAACCAGAGTCATTGAAATGTGTGTTCTTCTCACATACCACCTATGGATCCACCAGTGTCATTGCATGTGTGTTCATTTCATAATCCACCTATGGATCCACCAGTGTCATTGCATGTGTGTTCTTTTTAGTAACAACAACTGGAGTCATTTTGCATGTGTGATCTTTTCACATACCACCCATGGATCCACCAGTGTCATTGCATGTGTGTTCTTTTCACTAACAACAACCAGAGTCATTGCATGTGTGTTCTTTTCACATACCACATATGGATCCACCAGTGTCATTTCATGTGTGCTCTTTTCACAATCCACCCATGGATCCACCAGTGTCATTGCATGTGTGTTCTTTTTAGTAACAACAACCAGAGTCATTTTGCATGTGTGCTCTTTTCCAATACCACCCATGGATCCACTAATGTCCTTGCATGTGTGTTCTTTTCACTAACAACAACCAGAGTCATTTTGCATGTGTGTTCTTTTCACATACCACATATGGATCCACCAGTGTCATTGCATGTATGCTCTTTTCACTAACAACAACCAGAGTCATTTTTCATGTGTGTTCCTTTCACATACCACATATGGATCCACCAGTGTCATTGAAATGTGTGTTCTCTATAGAGACCACACAGGGATCCACCGGTGTCATTGCATGTATGTTCTTTTCACTAACAACAACTGGAGTCATCGCATGTGTGTTCACTTCACAATCCACACATGGATCCACCAGTGTCATTGCATGTGTGTTCTTTTTAGTAACAACAACCAGTGTCATTGCATGTGTGTTCTCTTCAGAGACCACACATGGATCCACCAGTGTCATTGCATGTGTGTTCTTTTTACTAACAACAACAAGATTCATTGAAATGTGTGCTCTCTTCAGAGACCACACATGGATCCACCAGTGTCATTGCATGTGTGTTCTTTTCACTAACAACAACCAGAGTCATTGCATGTGTGTTCTTTTCACATACTACATATGGATCCACCAGTGTCATTGCATGTGTGCTCTTTTCACTAACAACCAGAGTCATTTTGCATGTGTGTTCTTTTCACATACCACACATGGATCCAGTAGTGTCATTGAAATGTGTGTTCTCTACAAAGACCACACATGGATCCACCGGTGTCATTGCATGTATGTTCTTTTCACTAACAACAACTGGAGTCATTGCATGTGTGTTCTCTTCACAATCCACACATGGATCCACTAGTGTCATTACATGTGTGTTCTTTTTAGTAACAACAACCAGTGTCATTGCATGTGTGTTCTTTTTACTAACAACAACAAGAGTCATTGAAATGTGTGCTCTCTTCAGAGACCACACATGGATCCACCAGTGTCATTTCATGTGTGTTCTTTTCACTAACAACAAATAGAGTCATTGCATGTGTGTTCTTTTCACATACCACATATGGATCCACCAGAGTCATTGCATGTGTGTTCTTTTCACAATCCACCAGTCTCATTGCATGTGTGTTCTTTTTAGTAACAACAACCAGAGTCATTTTGCATGTGTGCTCTTTTCACATACCACCTATGGATCCACCAGTGTCATTGCATGTGTGTTCTTTTCACTAACAACAACCAGAGTCATTGCATGTGTGTTCTTTTCACATACCACATATGGATCCACCAGTGTCATTGCATGTGTGTTCTTTTCACAATCCACCCATAGATCCACCAGTGTCATTGCATGTGTGTTCTTTTAAGTAACAACAACCAGAGTCATTTTGCATGTATGTTCTATTCACATACCACCTATGGATCCACCAGTGTCATTGCATGTATGTTCTTTTTAGTAACAACAACCAGAGTCATTGCATGTGTGTTCTTTTCACATACCACATATGGATCCACCAGTGTCATTGAAATGTGTGTTCTTTTTAGTAACAAGAACCAGTGTCATTGGATGTGTGTTCTCTTCAGAGACCACACATGGATCCACCAGTGTCATTTTGCATGTGTGTTCTTTTCACATACCACCTATGGATCCACCAGTGTCATTGCATGTGTGTTCTTTTTAGTAACAAGAACCAGTGTCATTGGATGTGTGTTCTCTTCAGAGACCACACATGGATCCACCAGTGTCATTGCATGTGTGTTCTTTTTACTAACAACAACAAGAGTCATTGAAATGTGTGCTCTCTTCAGAGACAACACATGGATCCACCAGTGTCATTTCATGTGTGTTCTTTTCACTAACAACAACCAGAGTCATTGCATGTGTGCTCTTTTCACTAACAACCAGAGTCACTTTGCATGTGTGTTCTTTTCACATACCACACATGGATCCAGTAGTGTCATTGAAATGTGTGTTCTCTACAGAGACCACACATGGATCCACCGGTGTCATTGCATGTATGTTCTTTTCACTAACAATAACTGGAGACATTCCATGTGTGTTCTCTTCAAAATCCACACATGGATCCACCAGTGTCATTGCATGTGTGTTCTTTTTAGTAACAACAACCAGTGTCATTGCATGTGTGTTCTCTTCAGAGACCACACATGGATCCACCAGTGTCATTGCATGTGTGTTCTTTTTACTAACAACAACAAGAGTCATTGAAATGTGTGCTCTCTTCAGAGACAACACATGGATCCACCAGTGTCATTTCATGTGTGTTCTTTTCACTAACAACAACCAGAGTCATTGCATGTGTGCTCTTTTCACTAACAACCAGAGTCACTTTGCATGTGTGTTCTTTTCACATACCACACATGGATCCAGTAGTGTCATTGAAATGTGTGTTCTCTACAGAGACCACACATGGATCCACCGGTGTCATTGCATGTATGTTCTTTTCACTAACAATAACTGGAGACATTCCATGTGTGTTCTCTTCAAAATCCACACATGGATCCACCAGTGTCATTGCATGTGTGTTCTTTTTAGTAACAACAACCAGTGTCATTGCATGTGTGTTCTCTTCAGAGACCACACATGGATCCACAAGTGTCATTGCATGTGTGTTCTTTTTACTAACAACAACAAGAGTCATTGAAATGTGTGCTCTCTTCAGAGACCACACATGGATCCACCAGTGTCATTTCATGTGTGTTCTTTTCACTAACAACAACCAGAGTCATTGCATGTGTGTTCTTTTCACATACCACATATGGATCCACCAGTGTCATTGCATGTGTGCTCTTTTCACAATCCACCCATGGATCCACCAGTGTCATTGCATGTGTGTTCTTTTTAGTAACAACAACCAGAGTCATTTTGCATGTGTGCTCTTTTCACATACCACCCATGGATCCACCAGTGTCATTGCATGTGTGTTCTTTTCACTAACAACAACCAGAGTCATTTTGCATGTGTGTTCTTTTCACACACCACATATGGATCCACCAGTATCATTGCATGTGTGTTCTTTTCACTAACAACAACCAGAGTCATTTTGCATTTGTGTTCTTTTCACATACCACATATGGATCCACCAGTGTCATTGAAATGTGTGTTCTATACAAAGACCACACATGGATCCACCGGTGTCATTGCATGTATGTTCTTTTCACTAACAACAACTGGAGTCATTGCATGTGTGTTCTCTTCACAATCCACACATGGATCCACCAGTGTCATTGCATGTGTGTTCTTTTTAGTAACAACAACCAGTGTCATTGCATGTGTGTTCTTTTTACTAACAACAACAAGAGTCATTGAAATGTGTGCTCTCTTCAGAGACCACACATGGATCCACCAGTGTCATTTCATGTGTGTTCTTTTCACTAACAACAAATAGAGTCGTTGCATGTGTGTTCTTTTCACATACCACATATGGATCCACCAGAGTCATTGCATGTGTGTTCTTTTCACATACCACATATGGATCCACTAGTGTCATTGCATGTGTGCTCTTTTCACAATCCACCAGTCTCATTGCATGTGTGTTCTTTTTAGTAACAACAACCAGAGTCATTTTGCATGTGTGCTCTTTTCACATACCACCTATGGATCCACCAGCGTCATTTCATGTGTGTTCTTTTCACTAACAACAACCAGAGTCATTGCATGTGTGTTCTTTTCACATACCACATATGGATCCACCAGTGTCATTGAAATGTGTGTTCTTTTTAGTAACAAGAACCAGTGTCATTGGATGTGTGTTCTCTTCAGAGACCACACATGGATCCACCAGTGTCATTTTGCATGTGTGTTCTTCTCACATACCACCTATGGATCCACCAGTGTCATTGCATGTGTGTTCTTTTTAGTAACAAGAACCAGTGTCATTGGATGTGTGTTCTCTTCAGAGACCACACATGGATCCACCAGTGTCATTGCATGTGTGTTCTTTTTACTAACAACAACAAGAGTCATTGAAATGTGTGCTCTCTTCAGAGACAACACATGGATCCACCAGTGTCATTTCATGTGTGTTCTTTTCACTAACAACAACCAGAGTCATTGCATGTGTGTTCTTTTCACATACCACATATGGATCCACCAGTGTCATTGCATGTGTGCTCTTTTCACAATCCACCCATGGATCCACCAGTGTCATTGCATGTGTGTTCTTTTTAGTAACAACAACCAGAGTCATTTTGCATGTGTGCTCTTTTCCAATACCACCCATGGATCCACTAGTGTCATTGCATGTGTGTTCTTTTCACTAACAACCAGAGTCATTTTGCATGTGTGTTCTTTTCACATACCACATATGGATCCACCAGTGTCATTGCATGTATGCTCTTTTCACTAACAACAACCAGAGTCATTTTTCATGTGTGTTCCTTTCACATACCACATATGGATCCACCAGTGTCATTGAAATGTGTGTTCTCTATGGAGACCACACAGGGATCCACCGGTGTCATTGCATGTATGTTCTTTTCACTAACAACAACTGGAGTCATCGCATGTGTGTTCACTTCACAATCCACACATGGATCCACCAGTGTCATTGCATGTGTGTTCTTTTTAGTAACAACAACCAGTGTCATTGCATGTGTGTTCTCTTCAGAGACCACACATGGATCCACCAGTGTCATTGCATGTGTGTTCTTTTTACTAACAACAACAAGAGTCATTGAAATGTGTGCTCTCTTAAGAGACCACACATGGATCCACCAGTGTCATTGCATGTGTGTTCTTTTCACTAACAACAACCAGAGTCATTGCATGTGTGTTCTTTTCACATACCACATATGGATCCACCAGTGTCATTGCATGTGTGCTCTTTTCACAATCCACCCATGGATCCACCAGTGTCATTGCGTGTGTGTTCTTTTTAGTAACAACAACCAGAGTCATTTTGCATGTGTGCTCTTTTCACATACCACCCATGGATCCACCAGTGTCATTGCATGTGTGTTCTTTTCACTAACAACAACCAGAGTCATTTTGCATGTGTGTTCTTTTCACACACCACATATGGATCCACCAGTATCATTGCATGTGTGTTCTTTTCACTAACAACAACCAGAGTCATTTTGCATTTGTGTTCTTTTCACATACCACATTTCGATCCACAAGTGTCATTGAAATGTGTGTTCTCTACAAAGACCACACATGGATCCACCGGTGTCAATGCATGTATGTTCTTTTCACTAACAACAACTGGAGTCATTGCATGTATGTTCTCTTCACAATCCACACATGGATCCACCAGTGTCATTGCATGTGTGTTCTTTTTAGTAACAACAACCAGTGTCATTGCATGTGTGTTCTTTTTACTAACAACAACAAGAGTCATTGAAATGTGTGCTCTTTTCAGAGACCACACATGGATCCACCAGTGTCATTTCATGTGTGTTCTTTTCACTAACAACAAATAGTCATTGCATGTGTGTTCTTTTCACATACCACATATGGATCCACCAGAGTCATTGCATGTGTGTTCTTTTCACATACCACATATGGATCCACCAGTGTCATTGCATGTGTGCTCTTTTCAAAATCCACCAGTCTCATTGCATGTGTGTTCTTTTTAGTAACAACAACCAGAGTCATTTTGCATGTGTGTTCTTTTCACATACCACCTATGGATCCACCAGTGTCATTGCATGTGTGTTCTTTTCAATAACAACAACCAGAGTCATTGCATGTGTGTTCTTTTCACATACCACATATGGATCCACCAGTGTCATTGAAATGTGTGTTCTCTACAGAGACCACACATGGATCCACCAGTGTCATTGCATGTGTGTTCTTTTTAGTAACAACAACCAGAGTCATTTTGCATGTGTGTTCTTGTCACATACCACCTATGGATCCACTAGTGTCATTGCATGTGTGTTCTTTTCACAATACACCCATGGATCCACCAGTGTCATTGCATGTGTGTTCTTTTTAGAACAACAACCAGAGTCATTTTGCATGTGTGTTCTCTTCACATACCACCTATGGATCCACCAGTGTCATTGCATGTGTGTTCTTTTTAGTAACAACAACCAGAGTCATTGAAATGTGTGTTCTTCTCACATACCACCTATGGATCCACCAGTGTCATTGCATGTGTGTTCATTTCATAATCCACCTATGGATCCACCACTGTCATTGCATGTGTGTTCTTTTTAGTAACAACAACTGGAGTCATTTTGCATGTGTGATCTTTTCACATACCACCCATGGATCCACCAGTGTCATTGCATGTGTGTTCTTTTCACTAACAACAACCAGAGTCATTGCATGTGTGTTCTTTTCACATACCACATATGGATCCACCAGTGTCATTTCATGTGTGCTCTTTTCACAATCCACCCATGGATCCACCAGTGTCATTGCATGTGTGTTCTTTTTAGTAACAACAACCAGAGTCATTTTGCATGTGTGCTCTTTTCCAATACCACCCATGGATCCACTAATGTCATTGCATGTGTGTTCTTTTCACTAACAACAACCAGAGTCATTTTGCATGTGTGTTCTTTTCACATACCACATATGGATCCACCAGTGTCATTGCATGTATGCTCTTTTCACTAACAACAACCAGAGTCATTTTTCATGTGTGTTCCTTTCACATACCACATATGGATCCACCAGTGTCATTGAAATGTGTGTTCTCTATAGAGACCACACAGGGATCCACCGGTGTCATTGCATGTATGTTCTTTTCACTAACAACAACTGGAGTCATCGCATGTGTGTTCACTTCACAATCCACACATGGATCCACCAGTGTCATTGCATGTGTGTTCTTTTTAGTAACAACAACCAGTGTCATTGCATGTGTGTTCTCTTCAGAGACCACACATGGATCCACCAGTGTCATTGCATGTGTGTTCTTTTTACTAACAACAACAAGATTCATTGAAATGTGTGCTCTCTTCAGAGACCACACATGGATCCACCAGTGTCATTGCATGTGTGTTCTTTTCACTAACAACAACCAGAGTCATTGCATGTGTGTTCTTTTCACATACTACATATGGATCCACCAGTGTCATTGCATGTGTGCTCTTTTCACTAACAACCAGAGTCATTTTGCATGTGTGTTCTTTTCACATACCACACATGGATCCAGTAGTGTCATTGAAATGTGTGTTCTCTACAAAGACCACACATGGATCCACCGGTGTCATTGCATGTATGTTCTTTTCACTAACAACAACTGGAGTCATTGCATGTGTGTTCTCTTCACAATCCACACATGGATCCACTAGTGTCATTACATGTGTGTTCTTTTTAGTAACAACAACCAGTGTCATTGCATGTGTGTTCTTTTTACTAACAACAACAAGAGTCATTGAAATGTGTGCTCTCTTCAGAGACCACACATGGATCCACCAGTGTCATTTCATGTGTGTTCTTTTCACTAACAACAAATAGAGTCATTGCATGTGTGTTCTTTTCACATACCACATATGTATCCACCAGAGTCATTGCATGTGTGTTCTTTTCACATACCACATATGGATCCACCAGTGTCATTGCATGTGTGCTCTTTTCACAATCCACCAGTCTCATTGCATGTGTGTTCTTTTTAGTAACAACAACCAGAGTCATTTTGCATGTGTGCTCTTTTCACATACCACCTATGGATCCACCAGTGTCATTGCATGTGTGTTCTTTTCACTAACAACAACCAGAGTCATTGCATGTGTGTTCTTTTCACATACCACATATGGATCCACCAGTGTCATTGCATGTGTGTTCTTTTCACAATCCACCCATAGATCCACCAGTGTCATTGCATGTGTGTTCTTTTAAGTAACAACAACCAGAGTCATTTTGCATGTGTGTTCTATTCACATACCACCTATGGATCCACTAGTGTCATTGCATGTATGTTCTTTTTAGTAACAACAACCAGAGTCATTGAAATGTGTGTTCTTCTCACATACCACCTATGGATCCACGAGTGTTATTGCATGTGTGTTCATTTCATAATCCACCTTTGGATCCACTAGTGTCATTGCATGTGTTTTCTTTTTAGTAACAACAACTAGAGTCATTTTGCATGTGTGATCTTTTCACATACCACCCATGGATCCACCAGTGTCATTGCATGTGTGTTCTTTTCAGTAACAACAACAAGAGTCATTTTCCAAGTGTGTTCTTTTCACATACCACATATGGATCCACCAGTGTCATTGCATGTGTGCTCTTTTCACTAACAACCAGAGTCATTTTGCATGTGTGTTCTTTTCACATACCACACATGGATCCAGTAGTGTCATTGAAATGTGTGTTCTCTACAGAGACCACACATGGATCCACCGGTGTCATTGCATGTATGTTCTTTTCACTAACAATAACTGGAGACATTCCATGTGTGTTCTCTTCACAATCCACACATGGATCCACCAGTGTCATTGCATGTGTGTTCTTTTTAGTAACAACAACCAGTGTCATTGCATGTGTGTTCTCTTCAGAGACCACACATGGATCCACAAGTGTCATTGCATGTGTGTTCTTTTTACTAACAACAACAAGAGTCATTGAAATGTGTGCTCTCTTCAGAGACCACACATGGATCCACCAGTGTCATTTCATGTGTGTTCTTTTCACTAACAACAACCAGAGTCATTGCATGTGTGTTCTTTTCACATACCACATATGGATCCACCAGTGTCATTGCATGTGTGCTCTTTTCACAATCCACCCATGGATCCACCAGTGTCATTGCATGTGTGTTCTTTGTAGTAACAACAACCAGAGTCATTTTGCATGTGTGCTCTTTTCACATACCACCCATGGATCCACCAGTGTCATTGCATGTGTGTTCTTTTCACTAACAACAACCAGAGTCATTTTGCATGTGTGTTCTTTTCACACACCACATATGGATCCACCAGTATCATTGCATGTGTGTTCTTTTCACTAACAACAACCAGAGTCATTTTGCATTTGTGTTCTTTTCACATACCACATATGGATCCACCAGTGTCATTGAAATGTGTGTTCTATACAAAGACCACACATGGATCCACCGGTGTCATTGCATGTATGTTCTTTTCACTAACAACAACTGGAGTCATTGCATGTGTGTTCTCTTCACAATCCACACATGGATCCACCAGTGTCATTGCATGTGTGTTCTTTTTAGTAACAACAACCAGTGTCATTGCATGTGTGTTCTTTTTACTAACAACAACAAGAGTCATTGAAATGTGTGCTCTCTTCAGAGACCACACATGGATCCACCAGTGTCATTTCATGTGTGTTCTTTTCACTAACAATAAATAGAGTCGTTGCATGTGTGTTCTTTTCACATACCACATATGGATCCACCAGAGTCATTGCATGTCTGTTCTTTTCACATACCACATATGGATCCACTAGTGTCATTGCATGTGTGCTCTTTTCACAATCCACCAGTCTCATTGCATGTGTGTTCTTTTTAGTAACAACAACCAGAGTCATTTTGCATGTGTGCTCTTTTCACATACCACCTATGGATCCACCAGTGTCATTTCATGTGTGTTCTTTTCACTAACAACAACCAGAGTCATTGCATGTGTGTTCTTTTCACATACCACATATGGATCCACCAGTGTCATTGAAATGTGTGTTCTTTTTAGTAACAAGAACTAGTGTCATTGGATGTGTGTTCTCTTCAGAGACCACACATGGATCCACCAGTGTCATTTTGCATGTGTGTTCTTTTCACATACCACCTATGGATCCACCAGTGTCATTGCATGTGTGTTCTTTTTAGTAACAAGAACAAGTGTCATTGGATGTGTGTTCTCTTCAGAGACCACACATGGATCCACCAGTGTCATTGCATGTGTGTTCTTTTTACTAACAACAACAAGAGTCATTGAAATGTGTGCTCTCTTCAGAGACCACACATGGATCCACCAGTGTCATTTCATGTGTGTTCTTTTCACTAACAACAACCAGAGTCATTGCATGTGTGTTCTTTTCACATACCACATATGGATCCACCAGTGTCATTGCATGTGTGCTCTTTTCACAATCCACCCATGGATCCACCAGTGTCATTGCATGTGTGTTCTTTTTAGTAACAACAACCAGAGTCATTTTGCATGTGTGCTCTTTTCCAATACCACCCATGGATCCACTAGTGTCATTGCATGTGTGTTCTTTTCACTAACAACAACCAGAGTCATTTTGCATGTGTGTTCTTTTCACATACCACATATGGATCCACCAGTGTCATTGCATGTATGCTCTTTTCACTAATAACAACCAGAGTCATTTTTCATGTGTGTTCCTTTCACATACCACATATGGATCCACCAGTGTCATTGAAATGTGTGTTCTCTATAGAGACCACACAGGGATCCACCGGTGTCATTGCATGTATGTTCTTTTCACTAACAACAACTGGAGTCATTGCATGTGTGTTCACTTCACAATCCACACATGGATCCACCAGTGTCATTGCATGTGTGTTCTTTTTAGTAACAACAACCAGTGTCATTGCATGTGTGTTCTTTTTACTAACAACAACAAGAGTCATTGAAATGTGTGTTCTTTTCACATACCACATATGGATCCACCAGTGTCATTGCATGTGTGATCTTTTCATTAACAACCAGAGTCATTTTGCATGTGTGTTCTTTTCACATACCACACATGGATCCAGTAGTGTCATTGAAATGTGTGCTCTCTTCAGAGACCACACATGGATCCACCAGTGTCATTGCATGTGTGTTCTTTTCACTAACAACAACCAGAGTCATTGCATGTGTGTTCTTTTCACATACCACATTTGGATCCACCAGTGTCATTGCATGTGTGATCTTTTCATTAACAACCAGAGTCATTTTGCATGTGTGTTCTTTTCACATACCACACATGGATCCAGTAGTGTCATTGAAATGTGTGTTCTCTACAAAGACCACACATGGATCCACCGGTGTCATTGCCTGTATGTACTTTTCACTAACAACAACTGGAGTCATTGCATGTGTGTTCTCTTCACAATCCACACATGGATCCACCAGTGTCATTGCATGTGTGTTCTTTTTAGTAACAACAACCAGTGTCATTGCATGTGTGTTCTTTTTACTAACAACAACAAGAGTCATTGAAATGTGTGCTCTCTTCAGAGACCACACATGGATCCACCAGTGTCATTTCATGTGTGTTCTTTTCACTAACAACAAATAGAGTCATTGCATGTGTGTTCTTTTCACATACCACATATGGATCCACCAGAGTCATTGCATGTGTGTTCTTTTCACATACCACATATGGATCCACCAGTGTCATTGCATGTGTGCTCTTTTCACAATCCACCAGTCTCATTGCATGTGTGTTCTTTTTAGTAACAACAACCAGAGTCATTTTGCATGTGTGCTCTTTTCACATACCACCTATGGATCCACCAGTGTCATTGCATGTGTGTTCTTTTCACTAACAACAAACAGAGTCATTGCATGTGTGTTCTTTTCACATACCACATATGGATCCACTAGTGTCATTGAAATGTGTGTTCTCTATAGAGACCACACATGGATCCACCAGTGTCATTGCATGTGAGTTCTTTTTAGTAACAACAACCAGAGTCATTTTGCATGTGTGTTCTTGTCACATACCACCTATGGATCCACCAGTGTTATTGCATGTGTGTTCTTTTCACAATCCACCCATGTATCCACCAGTGTCATTGCATGTGTGTTCTTTTAAGTAACAACAACCAGAGTCATTTTGCATGTGTGTTCTATTCACAAACCACCTATGGATCCACCAGTGTCATTGCATGTGTGTTCTTTTTAGTAACAACAACCAGAGTCATTGAAATGTGTGTTCTTCTCACATACCACCTATGGATCCACGAGTGTCATTGCATGTGTGTTCATTTCATAATCCACCTATGGATCCACCAGTGTCATTGCATGTGTTTTCTTTTTAGTAACAACAACTGGAGTCATTTTGCATGTGTGATCTTTTCACATACCACCCATGGATCCACCAGTGTCATTGCATGTGTGTTCTTTTCAATAACAACAACAAGAGTCATTTTCCAAGTGTGTTCTTTTCACATACCACATATGGATCCACCAGTGTCATTGCATGTGTGCTCTTTTCACTAACAACCAGAGTCATTTTGCATGTGTGTTCTTTTCACATACCACACATGGGTCCAGTAGTGTCATTGAAATGTGTGTTCTCTACAGAGACCACACATGGATCCACCGGTGTCATTGCATGTATGTTCTTTTCACTAACAATAATTGGAGACATTCCATGTGTGTTCTCTTCACAATCCACACATGAATCCACCAGTGTCATTGCATGTGTGTTCTTTTTAGTAACAACAACCAGTGTCATTGCATGTGTGTTCTCTTCAGAGACCACACATGGATCCACAAGTGTCATTGCATGTGTGTTCTTTTTACTAACAACAACAAGAGTCATTGAAATGTGTGCTCTCTTCAGAGACCACACATGGATCCACCAGTGTCATTTCATGTGTGTTCTTTTCACTAACAACAACCAGAGTCATTGCATGTGTGTTCTTTTCACATACCACATATGGATCGACCAGTGTCATTGCATGTGTGCTCTTTTCACAATCCACCCATGGATCCACCAGTGTCATTGCATGTGTGTTCTTTTTAGTAACAACAACCAGAGTCACTTTGCATGTGTGCTCTTTTCACATACCACCCATGGATCCACCAGTGTCATTGCATGTGTGTTCCTTTCACTAACAACAACCAGAGTCATTTTGCATCTGTGTTCGTTTCACACACCACATATGGATCCACGAGTATCATTGCATGTGTGTTCTTTTCACTAACAACAACCAGAGTCATTTTGCATTTGTGTTCTTTTCACATACCACATATGGATCCACCAGTGTCATTGAAATGTGTGTTCTCTACAAATACCACACATGGATCCACCGGTGTCATTGCATGTATGTTCTTTTCACTAACAACAACTGAAGTCATTGCATGTGTGTTCTCTTCACAATCCACACATGGGTCCACCAGTGTCATTGCATGTGTGTTCTTTTTAGTAACAACAACCAGTGTCATTGCATGTGTGTTCTTTTTACTAACAACAACAAGAGTCATTGAAATGTGGGCTCTCTTCAGAGACCACACATGGATCCACCAGTGTTATTTCATGTGTGTTCTTTTCACTAACAACAAATAGAGTCATTGCATGTGTGTTCTTTTCACATACCACATATGGATCCACCAGAGTCATTGCATGTGTGTTCTTTTCACATACCACATATGGATCCACTAGTGTCATTGCATGTGTGCTCTTTTCACAATCCACCAGTCTCATTGCATGTGTGTTCTTTTTAGTAACAACAACCAGAGTCATTTTGCATGTGTGCTCTTTTCACATACCACCTATGGATCCACCAGTGTCATTGCATGTGTGTTCTTTTCACTAACAACAACCAGAGTCATTGCATGTGTGTTCTTTTCACATACCACATATGGATCCACCAGTGTCATTGAAATGTGTGTTCTCTACAGAGACCACACATGGATCCACCAGTGTCATTGCATGTGAGTTCTTTTTAGTAACAACAACCAGAGTCATTTTGCATGTGTGTTCTTGTCACATACCACCTATGGATCCACCAGTGTCATTGCATGTGTGTTCTTTTCACAATCCACCCATGGATCCACCAGTGTCATTGCATGTGTGTTCTTTTAAGTAACAACAACCAGAGTCATTTTGCATGTGTGTTCTATTCACATACCACCTATGGATCCACCAGTGTCATTGCATGTGTGTTCTTTTTAGTAACAACAACCAGAGTCATTGAAATGTGTGTTCTTCTCACATACCACCTATGGATCCACGAGTGTCATTGCATGTGTGTTCATTTCATAATCCACCTATGGATCCACCAGTGTCATTGCATGTGTTTTCATTTTAGTAACAACAACTGGAGTCATTTTGCATGTGTGATCTTTTCACATTGTAAGATCCCTCCTTAATAAAGGAAAAGATCCCTATGATTGCAATGCTAGTCCCTGGATCAATGCTAGCATCCACAGTTTATGATGAAGTACACAGATACAAAGGTCGTTTATTACAGTCATTCCAGAGATAAAATATAGTCTTTTACAACTCATGGCCAAAGGCCTAGTACAAGAGTTTATGGAATAAGTAAATAAACATAAGTCTTCATCTTCATGTGCCACAGGCAAGCATGTTGAGTGTAGACTCATGACTCCTAATCATCATCAGAGTAACCTGCAACATCATAAGTTACAGCCACAAGGGTCAATACTTTGGAATAGTATTGGCAAGTGATACCTTAGCATAAAATAAGTGGACTATAATACTATATGCATTTGGCTGATGGAGCTTAGGCTTGCATTGCTCAAAATAGATTTTTCCTTAACTTTTGGAAATACTAAGTTTTTGTTTGGCAAAAACTTTCCAAGACATCTTCCAATCCAAGACTGAAGATCCACTCAGGGCATCTACTAATCAAGGACTGAAGATTTACTTGGCAAAAACACCCAAGGCATCTATCAAACAAAGACTCTAGATCCACTCAGGGCATCTAGCAATCAATGACTGAAGATCCTTTTATCCCTTTGTTCACCCGCAAATTTTATTTAGAAATTGGAGTGATGAGATTCTTGAAGTTTCCATGTCTTGATGCTCAAATTGTCCTTTACCAGGGACATGGCTAAGTACTTAGGTTTTACACTCTGCAGAGGTGGTGCACTTTCCCCACAAGCCTTGGTTTCCCAAGAATGATCCTTCAGTAGCCTTTCCTTAGTCAAATGGACGCGTTCCAACCTATCAACCCATCTACCACCCACTGTCCAAAAGACTAAGTTCCAGCATCCTAAGATCATGGCAGAGCCCATAATGCCAAGTGGTTGCACTTGAAGCTTCTCAACATTTGACATCTCAAATCTCTTTGTTTCCTGGGTGGCCTTCCACAAGTGAGATACACAAGCCAGTCCCTGGCCTTGTGAACCACTCAACATAAGCCTTTCCTTCCATTCCACCCAGGTGGTTCATTAACTTAGTTGTTTTATTTTACAAAAACATAAGTCCTTAGACTTAGAAATTTTCCATAGTGAATAAATAAACCACCCTTGTTTTCTAGTAGCTAGGCTAAGCATGATAGTAATAGGAATCTTGACTTAGGTAATTTTCACTAAGGTTTCACCTAATAGGTTTTCCCAAGAATGGCTTGTACTTAGCAAAAACCATGCAAGTCCTATACTTAGAAAAATAATACTAATGCATATATAAAATATAGGAATGGAATATTCATGATGATATCACTTGCCTTGGTAGTGTGGAGAGTAGCACTCGTCACAATCACAATCACTAGCAAAATCTACACACAACGTTGTAGCACACAATTACACACAAATATATACAAACAAAGATATTATGAATGCATGCATGCATGAATCTACCAAGTGATGATTTTTGAAAACTCAACCAAGCAAGTGCATGAATACAGAAACTTAGCAAGCCACTAGTTTACCAACTAAACTAAATCTAACTTTAAACAAGGTATTAAACTAAATCTATACTTAAAAAGGCCTCAAACAAGTCTCTGCAATTTAAGCCAAACTAATGGTTACTATTTGCTAAACAAAAAGGATAGGTAGAAAGGTCTTGTTTTTCTGAATCCAACGGTATAAAGTTTGCAAAATTCCAACGTGGAATTCAAAAGATATAGGCATTTGAAGTTGGATCAAATTTCTGGTTTTAAATTCTATTTTCAGATCTAACCTAGCCACGCGTCATGTTCTTATTCGCCCGTACCGGTTCGCACTGGATCGAGCTCCACAGCCGTAGGATCTAAATGAAATCTGGCGGCTCAGATCGCGTACCGCTTCGGGGTTAAGTGATCTATCGTAGGCGTTCGATCCAGATCTAACGGCTGCTACTGCCTGGCCACAGATGGGCGGCGCTGCGCGGTGGCTACCGGCGGCGGAACTGTCGGTCGATGACGTTGCCGACGATGCAGGAGGTAAGTGAGATCGAGGAGTAGCTCACCGGGCTCAGGAGGTCACGGCGAAGCTCGTCGTACTCGCGGTTGGTCAAGGGGCGCTCGGGGCTGTCCTAGATTGCTCGCCGGAGTTGCTGTGGGTGGCGGTTGCGTCGGGTGGTCGTTGTGGACGTCGCTGTGAATCACCCCAAGGCAAGATAATGACACGGTTAGGTTCACAGGGTCAAGGCAGAGTCGTGTGCGTGAACTAGAAGGCGCGGGGTGGTCTGTACTTACCACTAGAGTTCGCCGGAGTTCGTGCAGACGTCGGTGGCAACTAGTCGATGATGTTGCCGGAGCTACGGTCCATGCGAGAGCAAATGAAATGTGTTAAAAGAAGCGCAGAGGCTCACTGAATCAGTTTGCAAGAACGAGAGGCAGAGGGAAGCTCTGGACTCACCGGAATTCGCCGGCGCAGTCGTCGGAGACGGCGGGGTTTCAGAGAGCAATACACGCAGCCTGCTGGCGCTCTGGGTTCGGGGTTTGTGGGAGAAGAGAGAGGAGACAGAGGAGGTTCTTATAGCCTGGTCACGAGCGAGAATTACTCGGCCAATAAATCGAATTGACGTCGCGAATTAAACATAGAAACGCCCGCGTTGATTTGGGGATGAACGGGTCGTGCGGGTGGAGACGACGGTGACGTGGAGAAGGCCCGCCTGTCAGCGAGGAGCGCGGAGTGCAGGTGGGGTCGGGCTGTCAGCGTCTGTCTGCGTGTGCTCGCGCGTGTGAGAAGGAAAAGGAGATCCCCGGGTGGGCTTGCTGGGCTCGATTTGCTGCTGGGCCAGATTCTGGCCGCTCGGCCCTTTTCTTTTGTTTAAGCTTTTTCTTTTTCTAATTCCATTTTCTGAATAGAATTTGATATGAATTCAAATCCTTTTGAATTCAAACTTCTTTGGGGATTTTTGCAGGGTTCTGTAGGTTCAAAAACAAGTCAGATGACCATGTGGTTACTAGCAAGGGCTTGGTCAAGCTTAGGTTTTGAAATAAACAGAGATTTGCTCTAGTTGCAAATATTTGGAATAGGGTTTAGAAAATATTTCTAAATTGGAGTCTTGGGTTTAAATGCTACTCCTAATCTTTCCAATCATGGAGGCAAGCAAACAAGATCATGGACAAACAAATCCCAAAGGGTGATGGCCAATTGAGATAAATTGCCCACATGAAATCATAGCCAAAGTTTGTGCTTCTAAATGATTTTGAGAAAAAACCCTATATGGATGAATGATGCAAAGATGATATGAATGAGTTTTGAAACATGATTTTTAGGGATGTTACAATCTAACCCCCTTAAGATGAATCTCGCCCTCAAGATTCGGATTGGCTAGCAAATAGGTGTGGGTGGTCTTTCCGAAGATCATCTTCTCTTTCCCATGTTGCTTCTTCTTCGGAATGATGATTCCATTGTACTTTGCAAAACTTGATAGTCTTTGTTCTTGTGACTCTTTCTGTGGTCTCAAGAATCTTGACAGGCTTTTCTTCATAGGTGAGATCACTTTCTAGTTGAACTTCCTCCAAAGGTATGGTATCCTTCAAAGATGTTTCTTCCATTTCTGGGTGACATTTCTTAAGTTGGCTTACATGAAAAACATTATGGACTGCTGATAGAGATGCTGGCAATTCAATTTCATATGCAACTTCTCCCTTGCGACTTAGAATGTTAAATGGTCCAACATATCTTGGTGCCAACTTTCCTTTGACTCCAAATCTTTTCACTCCACGAAGTGGTGATACTCTAAGATAAGCTTTATCCCCAACTTCGTAGGTGATTTCCCTACGCCTAACATCTGCGTAGCTTTTCTGTCGAGACTGTGCTATCTTCAATCTGTCTCTAACCAATTTGACCTTTTCTTCGGCGTCTTTGATAAGATCTGGTCCAAACAAACTTCTTTCTCCCACACCATTCCATAGCAACAGGGTGGTACACTTTCTTCCGTATAGAAACTCAAATGGTGCCATCCCAATACTAGATTGGTGACTGTTGTTGTAAGAGAATTCTCCGTAAGGCAGACTTTCATCCCAACTTGCTCCATAGTCTAGGGCACATGCCCTCAACATGTCTTCAAGAATTTGATTAGTCCTTTCTGTTTGTCCATCAGTTTCAGGATGAAAAGCAGTGCTGAATTCCAATCTCGTCCCTAAAAATTCATGAAGTTGTCTCCAAAAGTGAGAAGTGAACTGAGTTCCTCTATCAGACACAATACTCTTAGGTACACCGTGAAGGCATACAATTTTGCTCATGTTGATTTTGGCTAACTTGGCACTAGTATAAGTTGTCTTTACGGGTATAAAATGAGCCACTTTAGTTAGGCGATCCACTACTACCCATATGGAATCATACCCTGACCTGGTCCTTGGTAATCCGGTAATAAAATCCATACCAATATTTTCCCACTTCCACTCAGGAATAGGCATTGGTTGAAGCAAACCTGCCGGTTTCTGATGCTCCGCTTTCACTCTACTACACACATCACACAAAGCAATATGTTCGGCGATGTCCCTTTTAAGATTGTTCCACCAAAATCTTTCTTTCATATCCATGTACATTTTGGTGTTTCCCGGGTGAATGGAATATGGAGAGTTATGGGCTTCTTGTAGAATCAGTTTCCGCAATTCCGGATCTTGTGGTACACAAATACGTTTCCCGTGCCATAAAGTACCTTGTTCGTCCATATGGAAACTTGCAGCTTTCCCTTGGCTAATCCTTTCCTTAATCTCTTCGATTTCTTTATCCGTCTTTTGGGCTTCTTTAATCTTATCCAACAGAGTGGGTTGAACATCCAAAGACATAAGATGTCCTTCTGGCACAATCTCCAACCTGAGTTCCTTGAATTGCTTACACAAATCATCTGGCAATTCACCTTTGGTAAGACCATTTACAAACGCTTTACGACTTAGAGCATCTGCTACTACATTTGCTTTACCGGGGTGGTATTGCAAACTCAAGTCGTAATCCTTGATAAGTTCTAGCCATCTCCTTTGTCTCATATTGATCTCCTTCTGGGTAAAGATATACTTCAAGCTCTTATGGTCGGTGAACACTTCGCAATGTTTTCCCAAAAGGTAGTGTCTCCATGTTTTAAGTGCATGGACAACAGCGGCTAACTCTAAATCATGAGTAGGATAATTTACTTCATGAGTTTTGAGTTGTCTCGAGGCATAAGCCACAACTTTTCCGCCTTGCATAAGTACGACACCTAATCCTTGATGCGAAGCATCACAATACACTTGGAAATCCTTTTCCAAATCTGGTAGGCACAGTACTGGTGCTGACACAAGTCTCTTCTTTAATTCTTGAAAACTGAGTTCACATCCCTCAGACCAAGCAAATTTCTTTTCTTTCTTTAACAATTTTGTCATTGGTTTAGCAACCTTAGAAAATTTTTCAATGAATCTTCTGTAGTAACCTGCTAAACCAAGGAAACTACGAACCTCTTTTACGTTCTTAGGAGATTCCCATTCTGTCACAGCTGAAACTTTAGCAGGATCAACTGCTACTCCATCCTTTGTCATAACATGACCAAGAAATCCAACTTCCTCTAACCAAAACTCACACTTGATGAATTTGGCATAAAGCTTATGTTCCCTTAGTTTCTCAAGTATCAAGCGTAGATGTCTTTCATGCTCCTCCTTGCTCTTGGAGTAGACTAAGATGTCATCGATGAAAACGACAACGAACTTGTCGAGAAATTCCATGAACACTTTGTTCATCATATTCATGAAGTATGCTGGAGCGTTGGTTAATCCAAAAGGCATCACCGTGTACTCATACAATCCATACCTTGTGGTGAAGGCTGTTTTAGGTATGTCTTGCTCTCTTATCTTGAGTTGAAAATAGCCTGACCGAAGATCAATCTTCGAGAACACAGAAGCTCCTTCTAGATGATCAAACAAGTCATTTATTCTTGGCAAAGGATATTTGTTCTTGATGGTTACCTCATTGAGAGAACGGTAATCTATGCATAGTCTTTGAGTTCTATCTCTCTTTTCTACGAACAAAACTAGAGCTCCCCAAGATGAAGAACTTGGCTGGATAAATCCTTTCTGCAATTGTTCTCCAAGTTGTTTCTTGAGTTCCTTAAGTTCGTCAACTGACATTTTATAAGGCCTCTTTGCTCTTGGTCCAGAACCTGGTACCAAATCTATTATAAACTCCACATCTCTATCTGGTGGCATTCCTGGTAATTCTTCCGGGAACACATCCGGATACTCACACACAATTGGCATTGTGTCCATGCTAACCCCCTTAAGAGAATTCAGCTTACTCCCTTTAGATCTAAAGTTGGACTTGAATATTATCCTCTTACCTTCAGGGGTTGTGAGTGAAACTGTATGATTTGCACAATCTAGTACTCCCTTATACTTAGTCATCCAATCCATTCCCAAAATCACATCCAATCCTTGGGAATTTAGGATTATTAGGTTCACTGGAAACTTATGTTTACCAAACTCTATGACTAGGTCATGGCATCCTGAGTTTACTATCATTTCTCCACCAGGAGAACTTACTCTTATAGGACACCCAATGGTTTCTACCGGTAGTTCATTTCTTTCGACAAATGCTTTAGATATGAATGAATGAGATGCACCAGTGTCAAAGAGTACAAATGCTGAGATGGAATTGAGTCTGAACTTACCAGCAACAGCATCAGGCTCTTCAAAGACCTCCTCCACATTGATGTGGTTAACCTGTCCTTTCTGAAAAGGATTTGGCTTGTTAGGTCCTTCAACTTTCTTTTCAGGGCACTTATTCGCATAATGCCCCAGCTTCTTGCATTTGTAGCATTCGACCTGGCTGATGTCCGTCTTAGGCTGACTTCCACTTCCACTGTGGTGGCTCTTATATCCACTCTTGTGGTTCTTGTACTTATCATTTTCATGACTGCGATGATGCTTGTTGTCATGACGGTTGTGATTGTGGTGTTTGTTAAACTTCTCATGCTTGTGGGATCCTGAGCTGACACTATCATCATAGTGAGATCGTTTATGAGACGATCCCGAGCTATGCTTGTCGGAGTGTTTCCTCTTTCTACTCTCAACTTGCTTCATTTTATTTTCCACAATAACAGCCTTGTCACACAGCGACTGATAAGTTGGAACATATGCCACAGACAGCTGCAGATTTAGCTCATCATTCAAGCCTTCCAGAAACTTTTCCTTCCTTTTGGCATCAGTGTCAACCTCATCCGGTGCATAGCGCGCCAGATTGTTGAACTCTTCAATATATTCAGCCACGCTGTGGTGGCGCTGCTTCAGGTTGTGAAATTCCTTCTTTTTCAGGCTCATCATACCTGGTGAGATATGAGTAGTAGGAAAACCATCTTCAAATATAGCCCAAGTCACCTCATCAATAGGCGTGGTAATCTGGAAGTTGTCCCACCATGCGGCGGCTGGTCCTTCCAACAGATGTGCAGCGAACCTGACCTTTTAAGCATCTGTGCATCCCACGGTCACTAAGTCCTTGTTCACAGAACGTAGCCAATCATTGGCCACCATGGGATCAGTCGTTCCCGAAAACTTAGCTGGCCTCAGACGCAGAAATCTGGTGAGCATATCAAAACCTGGAGGGTTGTTGTTGTTGTTGTTATTGTTGTTATTGTTGTTGTTGTTGTTGTTGTTGGGGTTGTTGTTGTTGTTCTGGTTCTGGATGAACGTCGTCATCATTTGCATAAGCTGTGTCTGCGCATTCATCATTTGTTGCATTTCCGGGGTAATGTTGGGGTTGGGGTTGGTGTTTGCGTGACGGGGAGGCATCTGTGGTTTATTCGAATAGAGATAAGAATGAGATACCCTTACATGATTTATGCACAATACATTACACAAGTAACACATAGCATGCAACACAAGGATAAAAACTCAACAACAAGATAACAAAAGTCTCAAAGCAAATACACACAAGTGGCAAGCCATCCACATGTCGGATGGTCCAATCATTAAGTTCACAAATAACAAGTGCGGTAAATAAAGATAACTGAGTAGTCAAATCTACTCATCGGCATCAATCTCCTCCTCGACAAAGGTAAGACCTGCGTTCTCCATTGCGGTCTTGTTCTCCTCGATGGTAGTGGTCAAAGAGTCGATCTTGGCCTTGAGAGCCCTCTTCTGGGAACGAAGCCTCTCAATCACTGTCTGCTGCTGCTCTAACTCGAAGTCCTTGGACTGCAGTTCCTCGGTCATATCACGAATCCTCTTGTTCCTATCCTGGACACGCTTCTCTTGACTCTTGAACTTACGGTCTTGGGTCTCGAACTTTGCCTCCATCTCCTTGACTATCTCGTCCTGCTGCGCGAAGAGCTTGTCCTTCTCGCGAAGCTGCACCTGGAGCTCGTCATTACTAAGCATGACGTTGGTCCTATCGGTATCCACGTGCCTAATAAGAGTCTCTAAGTCCTGGAGGTACAGGCGTATCGGCTCTGCTGTGACCCTCGAGTCGTCCTCAAAGTCGATGGACTCTCCGTCATCATCACGCCTTCCGAAGGCGTGGAAGTGAGTGCCTCTAACCTGTCGGGAGTGACGGCCTAACAGTCGTCCTATCAGATCCTGCATGACAACCTCCATGCCTCTCTCCCTGTCATCGTGCATAAGCTTGAAGACGATGGCCTCCGTAGTAGGCTCTGACTGGCGTCCTGGCTGGTTCACCTTGAAGCCCCAAAGGTCCTTCCTCTCAAACTTGGTGAGTGGGTGCACCGTAATGATAGGAAGAGGGATATCGAGTAAAGTAGTAAGCTCTACGATACGAGGACCAAAACGGGTAGCCTGGAACTCCTCAACAGTGCTGATGGCAATAGGCATCTATTTATAAGATTGAAAAAGTTAGAACAACACAATTTAAGATAACAAGACAACATTCAAACACATTCTTGGAACACACAAATCACACAAGTCATGCATACAAGAATCCATTACATCAACCAAGGTTCAATCTTATTTAAGGTATCATTTTGGAAAATAAGGTGATAGGTGGTGGTCCAACTAACAAAGTGTGCTTACAATCCTATCTCATTGGATCTGGTGGCTAACACAATGTTCCTAGTGGCAATCACCCTATCTTGTTCACATGCTTCTATCACTAAGTCTATGATATCTCCTCTTAAGGATTGGTTGGTGACTTCCAACTCTTGGGTATGTTCCTTCTCTTTCTCTAAGTCTTTTTGGAGGTTGAGCATCCTGCACTTGACTCTAGCACTTAGCTCTTTGATGGTCTTCCAAGCTGCTTCTTTTGCTGACTCAAAGAATGTGGTGTGCATAAAAGTGTTGGTGTACATGCAGAAGCCCTTTTCTTTGTGGTTGTCTTCCTTGTTTTTGTACAAGTGAAGTTGCACCCACCAATACTCCACTCCTTCCTCCATTACTGGGAAGCCCTTGTACACTGCTGCACCATGTACTCCCATGGTCTCCATGAGGTCCTTGAGAATCTTGGGAAACTCAGTCTCACACTCCAAGGTCATGGTCATGAGTGGTCCTTTCTTCACGGCTTCGTTGACGGAGTTCATCTACAAATAGAGATGAGATTGAGAAGATTAGAAAAGTTTACGAGAAGAATAGACAAGTGTAGAAGAAGTTAAAATTTTCCTTAGTGGTTTCCAATCCTAGGGTCATAATCCTACAGGCAACACAGTGCTCTGATACCATCTGTAAGATCCCTCCTTAATAAAGGAAAAGATCCCTGTGATTGCAATGCTAGTCCCTGGATCAATGCTAGCATCCACAGTTTATGATGAAGTACATATATACAAAGGTCGTTTATTACAGTCATTCCAGAGATAAAATATAGTCTTTTACAACTCATGGCCAAAGGCCTAGTACAAGAGTTTATGGAATAAGTAAATAAACATAAGTCTTCATCTTCATGTGCCACAGGCAAGCATGTTGAGTGTAGACTCATGACTCCTAATCATCATCAGAGTAACCTGCAACATCATAAGTTACAGCCACAAGGGTCAATACTTTGGAATAGTATTGGCAAGTGATACCTTAGCATAAAATAAGTGGACTATAATACTATATGCATTTGGCTGGTGGAGCTTAGGCTTGCATTGCTCAAAATAGATTTTTCCTTAACTTTTGAAAATACTAAGTTTTTGTTTGGCAAAAACTTTCCAAGACATCTTCCAATCCAAGACTGAAGATCCACTCAGGGCATCTACTAATCAAGGACTAAAGATTTACTTGGCAAAAACACCCAAGGCATCTATCAAACAAAGACTCTAGATCCACTCAGGGCATCTAGCAATCAATGACTGAAGATCCTTTTATCCCTTTGTTCACCCGCAAATTTTATTTAGAAATTGGAGTGATGAGATTCTTGAAGTTTCCATGTCTTGATGCTCAAATTGTCCTTTACCAGGGACATGGCTAAGTACTTAGGTTTTACACTCTGCAGAGGTGGTGCACTTTCCCCACAAGCCTTGGTTTCCCAAGAATGATCCTTCAGTAGCCTTTCCTTAGTCAAATGGACGCGTTCCAACCTATCAACCCATCTACCACCCACTGTCCAAAAGACTAAGTTCCAGCATCCTAAGATCATGGCAGAGCCCATAATGCCAAGTGGTTGCACTTGAAGCTTCTCAACATTTGACATCTCAAATCTCTTTGTTTCCTGGGTGGCCTTCCACAAGTGAGATACACAAGCCAGTCCCTGGCCTTGTGAACCACTCAACATAAGCCTTTCCTTCCATTCCACCCAGGTGGTTCATTAACTTAGTTGTTTTATTTTACAAAAACATAAGTCCTTAGACTTAGAAATTTTCCATAGTGAATAAATAAACCACCCTTGTTTTCTAGTAGCTAGGCTAAGCATGATAGTAATAGGAATCTTGACTTAGGTAATTTTCACTAAGGTTTCACCTAATAGGTTTTCCCAAGAATGGCTTGTACTTAGCAAAAACCATGCAAGTCCTATACTTAGAAAAATAATACTAATGCATATATAAAATATAGGAATGGAATATTCATGATGATATCACTTGCCTTGGTAGTGTGGAGAGTAGCACTCGTCACAATCACAATCACTAGCAAAATCTACACACAACGTTGTAGCACACAATTACACACAAATATATACAAACAAAGATATTATGAATGCATGCATGCATGAATCTACCAAGTGATGATTTTTGAAAACTCAACCAAGCAAGTGCATGAATACAGAAACTTAGCAAGCCACTAGTTTACCAACTAAACTAAATCTAACTTTAAACAAGGTATTAAACTAAATCTATACTTAAAAAGGCCTCAAACAAGTCTCTGCAATTTAAGCCAAACTAATGGTTACTATTTGCTAAACAAAAAGGATAGGCAGAAAGGTCTTGTTTTTCTGAATCCAACGGTATAAAGTTTGCAAAATTCCAACGTGGAATTCAAAAGATATAGGCATTTGAAGTTGGATCAAATTTCTGGTTTTAAATTCTATTTTCAGATCTAACCTAGCCACGCGTCATGTTCTTATTCGCCCGTACCGGTTCGCACTGGATCGAGCTCCACAGCCGTAGGATCTAAATGAAATCTGGCGGCTGAGATCGCGTACCGCTTCGGGGTTAAGTGATCTATCGTAGGCGTTCGATCCAGATCTAACCGCTGCTACTGCCTGGCCACAGATGGGCGGCGCTGCGCGGTGGCTACCGGCGGCGGAACTGTCGGTCGATGACGTTGCCGACGATGCAGGAGGTAAGTGAGATCGAGGAGTAGCTCACCGGGCTCAGGAGGTCACGGCGAAGCTCGTCGTACTCGCGGTTGGTCAAGGGGCGCTCGGGGCTGTCCTAGATTGCTCGCCGGAGTTGCTGTGGGTGGCGGTTGCGTCGGGTGGTCGTTGTGGACGTCGCTGTGAATCACCCCAAGGCAAGATAATGACACGGTTAGGTTCACAGGGTCAAGGCAGAGTCGTGTGCGTGAACTAGAAGGCGCGGGGTGGTCTGTACTTACCACTAGAGTTCGCCGGAGTTCGTGCAGACGTCGGTGGCAACTAGTCGATGATGTTGCCGGAGCTACGGTCCATGCGAGAGCAAATGAAATGTGTTAAAAGAAGCGCAGAGGCTCACTGAATCAGTTTGCAAGAACGAGAGGCAGAGGGAAGCTCTGGACTCACCGGAATTCGCCGGCGCAGTCGTCGGAGACGGCGGGGTTTCAGAGAGCAATACACGCAGCCTGGTGGCGCTCTGGGTTCGGGGTTTGTGGGAGAAGAGAGAGGAGACAGAGGAGGTTCTTATAGCCTGGTCACAAGCGAGAATTACTCGGCCAATAAATCGAATTGACGTCGCGAATTAAACACAGAAACGCCCGCGTTGATTTGGGGATGAACGGGTCATGCGGGTGGAGACGACGGTGACGTGGAGAAGGCCCGCCTGTCAGCGAGGAGCGCGGAGTGCAGGTGGGGTCGGGCTGTCAGCGTCTGTAGGTTCTGTAGGGTTCTGTAGGTTCAAAAACAAGTCAGATGACCATGTGGTTACTAGCAAGGGCTTGGTCAAGCTTAGGTTTTGAAATAAACAGAGATTTGCTCTAGTTGCAAATATTTGGAATAGGGTTTAGAAAATATTTCTAAATTGGAGTCTTGGGTTTAAATGCTACTCCTAATCTTTCCAATCATGGAGGCAAGCAAACAAGATCATGGACAAACAAATCCCAAAGGGTGATGGCCAATTGAGATAAATTGCCCACATGAAATCATAGCCAAAGTTTGTGCTTCTAAATGATTTTGAGAAAAAACCCTATATGGATGAATGATGCAAAGATGATATGAATGAGTTTTGAAACATGATTTTTAGGGATGTTACACACATACCACCCATGGATCCACCAGTGTCATTGCATGTGTGTTCTTTTCAGTAACAACAACAAGAGTCATTTTCCAAGTGTGTTCTTTTCACATACCACATATGGATCCACCAGTGTCATTGCATGTGTGCTCTTTTCACTAACAACCAGAGTCATTTTTCATGTGTGTTCTTTTCACATACCACATATGGATCCACCAGTGTCATTGAAATGTGTGTTCTCTACAGAGACCACACATGGATCCACCGGTGTCATTGCATGTATGTTCTTTTCACTAACAACAACTGGAGTCATTGCATGTGTGTTTTCTTCACAATCCACACATGGATCCACTAGTGTCATTGCATGTGTGTTCTTTTTAGTAACAACAACCAGTGTCATTGCATGTGTGTTCTCTTCAGAGACCACACATGGATCCACCAGTGTCATTGCATGTGTGTTCTTTTTACTAACAACAACAAGAGTCATTGAAATGTGTGCTCTCTTCAGAGACCACACATGGATCCACCAGTGTCATTTCATGTGTGTTCTTTTCACTAACAACAACCAGAGTCATTGCATGTGTGTTATTTTCACATACCACATATGGATCCACCAGTGTCATTGCATGTGTGCTCTTTTCACAATCCACACATGGATCCACCATTGTCATTGCATGTGTGTTCTTTTTAGTAACAACAACCAGAGTGATTTTGCATGTGTGCTCTTTTCACATACCACCCATGGATCCACAAGTGTCATTGCATGTGTGTTCTTTTCACTAACAACAACCAGAGTCATTTTGCATGTGTGTTCTTTTCACATACGACATATGGATCCACCAGTGTCATTGCATGTGTGCTCTTTTCAGTAACAACAACCAGAGTCATTTTTCATGTGTGTTCTTTTCACATACCACATATGGATCCACCAGTGTCATTGAAATGTGTTTTCTCTACAGAGACCACACATGGATCCACCGGTGTCATTGCATGTATGTTCTTTTCACTAACAACAACTGGAGTCATTGCATGTGTGTTTTCTTCACAATCCACACATGGATCCACTAGTGTCATTGCATGTGTGTTCTTTTTAGTAACAACAACCAGTGTCATTGCATGTGTGTTCTCTTCAGAGACCTCACATGGATCCACCAGTGTCATTGCATGTGTGTTCTTTTTACTAACAACAACAAGAGTCATTGAAATGTGTGCTCTCTTCAGAGACCACACATGGATGCACCAGTGTCATTTCATGTGTGTTCTTTTCACTAACAACAACCAGAGTCATTGCATGTGTGTTCTTTTCACATACCACATATGGATCCACCAGTGTCATTGCATGTGTGCTCTTTTCACAATCCACCCATGGATCCACCAGTGTCATTGCATGTGTGTTCTTTTTAGTAACAACAACCAGAGTCATTTTGCAAGTGTGCTCTTTTCCAATACCACCCATGGATCCACTAGTGTCATTGCATGTGTGTTCTTTTCACTAACAACAACCAGAGTCATTTTGCATGTGTGTTCTTTTCACATACCACATATGGATCCACCAGTGTCATTGCATGTATGCTCTTTTCACTAACAACAACCAGAGTCATTTTTCATGTGTGTTCCTTTCACATACCACATATGGATCCACCAGTGTCATTGAAATGTGTGTTCTCTATAGAGACCACACAGGGATCCACCGGTGTCATTGCATGTATGTTCTTTTCACTAACAACAACTGGAGTCATTGCATGTCTGTTCACTTCACAATCCATACATGGATCCACCAGTGTCATTGCATGTGTGTTCTTTTTAGTAACAACAACCAGTGTCATTGCATGTGTGTTCTCTTCAGAGACCACACATGGATCCACCAGTGTCATTGCATGTGATTTCTTTTTAGTAACAACAACGAGAGTCATTTTGCATGTGTGTTCTTGTCACATACCACCTATGGATCCACCAGTGTCATTGCATGTGTGTTCTTTTCACAATCCACCCATGGATCCACATGTGTCATTGCATGTGTGTTCTTTTAAGTATCAACAACCAGAGTCATTTTGCATGTGTGTTCTATTCACATACCACCTATGGATCCACCAGTGTCATTGCATGTGTGTTCTTTTTAGTAACAACAACCAGAGTCATTGAAATGTGTGTTCTTCTCACATACCACCTATGGATCCACGAGTGTCATTGCATGTGTGTTCATTTCATAATCCACCTATGGATCCACCAGTGTCATTGCATGTGTTTTCTTTTTAGTAACAACAACTGGAGTCATTTTGCATGTGTGATCTTTTCACATACCACCCATGGATCCACCAGTGTCATTGCATGTGTGTTCTTTTCAGTAACAACAACAAGAGTCATTTTCCAAGTGTGTCTTTTCACATACCACATATGGATCCACCAGTGTCATTGCATGTGTGCTCTTTTCACTAACAACCAGAGTCATTTTTCATGTGTGTTATTTTCACATACCCCATATGGATCCACCAGTGTCATTGAAATGTGTGTTCTCTACAGAGACCACACATGGATCCACCGGTGTCATTGCATGTATGTTCTTTTCACTAACAACAACTAGAGTCATTGCATGTGTGTTTTCTTCACAATCCACACATGGATCCACTAGTGTCATTGCATGTGTGTTCTTTTTAGTAACAACAACCAGTGTCATTGCATGTGTGTTCTCTTCAGAGACCACACATGGATCCACCAGTGTCATTGCATGTGTGTTCTTTTTACTAACAACAACAAGAGTCATTGAAATGTGTGCTCTCTTCAGAGACCACACATGGATCCACCAGTGTCATTTCATGTGTGTTCTTTTCACTAACAACAACCAGAGTCATTGCATGTGTGTTCTTTTCACATACCACATATGGATCCACCAGTGTCATTGCATGTGTGCTCTTTTCACAATACACACATGGATCCACCAGTGTCATTGCATGTGTGTTCTTTTTAGTAACAACAACCAGAGTCATTTTGCATGTGTGCTCTTTTCACATACCACCCATGGATCCACAAGTGTCATTGCATGTGTGTTCTTTTCACTAACAACAACCAGAGTCATTTTGCATGTGTGTTCTTTTCACATACCACATATGGATCCACCAGTGTCATTGCATGTGTGCTCTTTTCAGTAACAACAACCAGAGTCATTTTTCATGTGTGTTCTTTTCACATACCACATATGGATCCACTAGTGTCATTGAAATGTGTGTTCTCTACAGAGACCACACATAGATCCACTGGTGTCATTGCATGTATGTTCTTTTCACTAACAACAACTGGAGTCATTGCATGTATGTTCTCTTCACAATCCACACATGGATCCACCAGTGTCATTGCATGTGTGTTCTTTTTAGTAACAACAACCAGTGTCATTGCATGTGTGTTCTCTTCAGAGACCACACATGGATCCACCAGTGTCATTACATGTGTGTTCTTTTTACTAACAACAACAAGAGTCATTGAAATGTGTGCTCTCTTCAGAGACCACACATGGATCCACCAGTGTCATTGCATGTGTGTTCTTTTCACTAACAACAACCAGAGTCATTGCATGTGTGTTCTTTTGACATACCACATATGGATCCACCAGTGTCATTGCATGTGTGCTCTTTTCACAATCCACCCATGGATCCAACAGTGTCATTGCATGTGTGTTCTTTTTAGTAACAACAACCAGAGTCATTTTGCAAGTGTGCTCTTTTCCAATACCACCCATGTATCCACTAGTGTCATTGCATGTGTGTTCTTTTAACTAACAACAACCAGAGTCATTTTGCATTTGTGTTCTTTTCACATACCACATATGGATCCACCAGTGTCATTGCATGTATGCTCTTTTCACTAACAACAACCAGAGTCATTTTTCATGTGTGTTCCTTTCACATACCACATATGGATCCACCAGTGTCATTGAAATGTGTGTTCTCTATAGAGACCACACAGGGATCCACCGGTGTCATTGCATGTATGTTCTTTTCACTAACAACAACTGGAGTCATTGCATGTCTGTTCACTTCACAATCCATACATGGATCCACCAGTGTCATTGCATGTGTGTTCTTTTTAGTAACAACAACCAGTGTCATTGCATGTGTGTTCTCTTCAGAGACCACACATGGATCCACCAGTGTCATTGCATGTGAGTTCTTTTTAGTAACAACAACCAGAGTCATTTTGCATGTGTGTTCTTGTCACATACCACCTATGGATCCACCAGTGTCATTGCATGTGTGTTCTTTTCACAATCCACCCATGGATCCACCAGTGTCATTGCATGTGTGTTCTTTTAAGTAACAACAACCAGAGTCATTTTGCATGTGTGTTCTATTCACATACCACCTATGGATCCACCAGTGTCATTGCATGTGTGTTCTTTTTAGTAACAACAACCAGAGTCATTGAAATGTGTGTTCTTCTCACATACCACCTATGGATCCACGAGTGTCATTGCATGTGTGTTCATTTCATAATCCACCTATGGATCCACCAGTGTCATTACATGTGTTTTCTTTTTAGTAACAACAACTGGAGTCATTTTGCATGTGTGATCTTTTCACATACCACCCATGGATCCACCAGTGTCATTGCATGTGTGTTCTTTTCAGTAACAACAACAAGAGTCATTTTCCAAGTGTGTTCTTTTCACATACCACATATGGATCCACCAGTGTCATTGCATGTGTGCTCTTTTCACTAACAACCAGAGTCATTTTTCATGTGTGTTCTTTTCACATACCACACATGGATCCAGTAGTGTCATTGAAATGTGTGTTCTCTACAGAGACCACACATGGATCCACCGGTGTCATTGCATGTATGTTCTTTTCACTAACAACAACTGGAGTCATTGCATGTGTGTTTTCTTCACAATCCACACATGGATCCACTAGTGTCATTGCATGTGTGTTCTTTTTAGTAACAACAACCAGTGTCATTGCATGTGTGTTCTCTTCAGAGACCACACATGGATCCACCAGTGTCATTGCATGTGTGTTCTTTTTACTAACAACAACAAGAGTCATTGAAATGTGTGCTCTCTTCAGAGACCACACATGGATCCACCAGTTTCATTTCATGTGTGTTCTTTTCACTAACAACAACCAGAGTCATTGCATGTGTGTTCTTTTCACATACCACATATGGATCCACCAGTGTCATTGCATGTGTGCTCTTTTCACAATACACACATGGATCCACTAGTGTCATTGCATGTGTGTTCTTTTTAGTAACAACAACCAGAGTCATTTTGCATGTGTGCTCTTTTCACATACCACCCATGGATCCACAAGTGTCATTGCATGTGTGTTCTTTTCACTAACAACAACCAGAGTCATTTTGCATGTGTGTTCTTTTCAGATACCACATATGGATCCACCAGTGTCATTGCATGTATGCTCTTTTCACTAACAACAACTAGAGTCATTTTTCATGTGTGTTCCTTTCACATACCACATATGGATCCACCAGTGTCATTGAAATGTGTGTTCTCTATAGAGACCACATAGGGATCCACCGGTGTCATTGCATGTATGTTCTTTTCACTAACAACAACTGGAGTCATTGCATGTCTGTTCACTTCACAATCCATACATGGATCCACCAGTGTCATTGCATGTGTGTTCTTTTTAGTAACAACAACCAGTGTCATTGCATGTGTGTTCTCTTCAGAGACCACACATGGATCCACCAGTGTCATTGCATGTGTGTTCTTTTTACTAACAACAACAAGAGTCATTGAAATGTGTGCTCTCTTCAGAGACCACACATGGATCCACCAGTGTCATTGCATGTGTGTTCTTTTCACTAACAACAACCAGAGTCATTGCATGTGTGTTCTTTTCACATACCACATATGGATCCACCAGTGTCATTGCATGTGTGCTCTTTTCACAATCCACCCATGGATCCAACAGTGTCATTGCATGTGTGTTCTTTTTAGTAACAACAACCAGAGTCTTTTTGCAAGTGTGCTCTTTTCCAATACCACCCATGTATCCACTAGTGTCATTGCATGTGTGTTCTTTTAACTAACAACAACCAGAGTCATTTTGCATTTGTGTTCTTTTCACATACCACATATGGATCCACCAGTGTCATTGCATGTATGCTCTTTTCACTAACAACCAGAGTCATTTTTCATGTGTGTTCCTTTCACATACCACATATGGATCCACCAGTGTCATTGAAATGTGTGTTCTCTATAGAGACCACACAGGGATCCACCGGTGTCATTGCATGTATGTTCTTTTCACTAACAACAACTGGAGTCATTGCATGTCTGTTCACTTCACAATCCATACATGGATCCACCAGTGTCATTGCATGTGTGTTCTTTTTAGTAACAACAACCAGTGTCATTGCATGTGTGTTCTCTTCAGAGACCACACATGGATCCACCAGTGTCATTGCATGTGAGTTCTTTTTAGTAACAACAACCAGAGTCATTTTGCATGTGTGTTCTTGTCACATACCACCTATGGATCCACCAGTGTCATTGCATGTGTGTTCTTTTCACAATCCACCCATGGATCCACATGTGTCATTGCATGTGTGTTCTTTTAAGTATCAACAACCAGAGTCATTTTGCATGTGTGTTCTATTCACATACCACCTATGGATCCACCAGTGTCATTGCATGTGTGTTCTTTTTAGTAACAACAACCAGAGTCATTGAAATGTGTGTTCTTCTCACATACCACCTATGGATCCACGAGTGTCATTGCATGTGTGTTCATTTCATAATCCACCTATGGATCCACCAGTGTCATTGCATGTGTTTTCTTTTTAGTAACAACAACTGGAGTCATTTTGCATGTGTGATCTTTTCACATACCACCCATGGATCCACCAGTGTCATTGCATGTGTGTTCTTTTCAGTAACAACAACAAGAGTCATTTTCCAAGTGTGTTCTTTTCACATACCACATATGGATCCACCAGTGTCATTGCATGTGTGCTCTTTTCACTAACAACCAGAGTCATTTTTCATGTGTGTTCTTTTCACATACCACATATGGATCCACCAGTGTCATTGAAATGTGTGTTCTCTACAGAGACCACACATGGATCCACCGGTGTCATTGCATGTATGTTCTTTTCACTAACAACAACTGGAGTCATTGCATGTGTGTTTTCTTCACAATCCACACATGGATCCACTAGTGTCATTGCATGTGTGTTCTTTTTAGTAACAACAACCAGTATCATTGCATGTGTGTTCTCTTCAGAGACCACACATGGATCCACCAGTGTCATTGCATGTGTGTTCTTTTTACTAACAACAACAAGAGTCATTGAAATGTGTGCTCTCTTCAGAGACCACACATGGATCCACCAGTGTCATTTCATGTGTGTTCTTTTCACTAACAACAACCAGAGTCATTGCATGTGTGTTCTTTTCACATACCACATATGGATCCACCAGTGTCATTGCATGTGTGCTCTTTTCACAATACACACATGGATCCACTAGTGTCATTGCATGTGTGTTCTTTTTAGTAACAACAACCAGAGTCATTTTGCATGTGTGCTCTTTTCACATACCACCCATGGATCCACAAGTGTCATTGCATGTGTGTTCTTTTCACTAACAACAACCAGAGTCATTTTGCATGTGTGTTCTTTTCACATACCACATATGGATCCACCAGTGTCATTGCATGTGTGCTCTTTTCAGTAACAACAACCAGAGTCATTTTTCATGTGTGTTCTTTTCACATACCACATATGGATCCACCAGTGTCATTGAAATGTGTTTTCTCTACAGAGACCACACATGGATCCACCGGTGTCATTGCATGTATGTTCTTTTCACTAACAACAACTGGAGTCATTGCATGTGTGTTTTCTTCACAATCCATACATGGATCCACTAGTGTCATTGCATGTGTGTTCTTTTTAGTAACAACAACCAGTGTCATTGCATGTGTGTTCTCTTCAGAGACCACACATGGATCCACCAGTGTCATTGCATGTGTGTTCTTTTTACTAACAACAACAAGAGTCATTGAAATGTGTGCTCTCTTCAGAGACCACACATGGATCCACCAGTGTCATTTCATGTGTGTTCTTTTCACTAACAACAACCAGAGTCATTGCATGTGTGTTCTTTTCACATACCACATATGGATCCACCAGTGTCATTGCATGTGTGCTCTTTTCACAATCCACCAGTGTCATTGCATGTGTGTTCTTTTTAGTAACAACAACCAGAGTCATTTTGCAAGTGTGCTCTTTTCCAATACCACCCATGGATCCACTAGTGTCATTGCATGTGTGTTCTTTTCACTAACAACAACCAGAGTCATTTTGCATGTGTGTTCTTTTCACATACCACATATGGATCCACCAGTGTCATTGCATGTATGCTCTTTTCACTAACAACAACCAGAGTCATTTTTCATGTGTGTTCCTTTCACATACCACATATGGATCCACCAGTGTCATTGAAATGTGTGTTCTCTATAGAGACCACACAGGGATCCACCGGTGTCATTGCATGTATGTTCTTTTCACTAACAACAACTGGAGTCATTGCATGTCTGTTCACTTCACAATCCATACATGGATCCACCAGTGTCATTGCATGTGTGTTCTTTTTAGTAACAACAACCAGTGTCATTGCATGTGTGTTCTCTTCAGAGACCACACATGGATCCACCAGTGTCATTGCATGTGAGTTCTTTTTAGTAACAACAACCAGAGTCATTTTGCATGTGTGTTCTTGTCACATACCACCTATGGATCCACCAGTGTCATTGCATGTGTGTTCTTTTCACAATCCACCCATGGATCCACATGTGTCATTGCATGTGTGTTCTTTTAAGTATCAACAACCAGAGTCATTTTGCATGTGTGTTCTATTCACATACCACCTATGGATCCACCAGTGTCATTGCATGTGTGTTCTTTTTAGTAACAACAACCAGAGTCATTGAAATGTGTGTTCTTCTCACATACCACCTATGGATCCACGAGTGTCATTGCATGTGTGTTCATTTCATAATCCACCTATGGATCCACTAGTGTCATTGCATGTGTTTTCTTTTTAGTAACAACAACTGGAGTCATTTTGCGTGTGTGATCTTTTCACATACCACCCATGGATCCACCAGTGTCATTGCATGTGTGTTCTTTTCAGTAACAACAACAAGAGTCATTTTCCAAGTGTGTTCTTTTCACATACCACATATGGATCCACCAGTGTCATTGCATGTGTGCTCTTTTCACTAACAACCAGAGTCATTTTTCATGTGTGTTCTTTTCACATACCACATATGGATCCACCAGTGTCATTGAAATGTGTGTTCTCTACAGAGACCACACATGGATCCACCGGTGTCATTGCATGTATGCTCTTTTCACTAACAACAACTAGAGTCATTGCATGTGTGTTTTCTTCACAATCCACACATGGATCCACTAGTGTCATTGCATGTGTGTTCTTTTTAGTAACAACAACCAGTGTCATTGCATGTGTGTTCTCTTCAGAGACCACACATGGATCCACCAGTGTCATTGCATGTGTGTTCTTTTTACTAACAACAACAAGTCATTGAAATGTGTGCTCTCTTCAGAGACCACACATGGATCCACCAGTGTCATTTCATGTGTGTTCTTTTCACTAACAACAACCAGAGTCATTGCATGTGTGTTCTTTTCACATACCACATATGGATCCACCAGTGTCATTGCATGTGTGCTCTTTTCACAATACACACATGGATCCACCAGTGTCATTGCATGTGTGTTCTTTTTAGTAACAACAACCAGAGTCATTTTGCATGTGTGCTCTTTTCACATACCACCCATGGATCCACAAGTGTCATTGCATGTGTGTACTTTTCACTAACAACAACCAGAGTCATTTTGCATGTGTGTTCTTTTCACATACCACATATGGATCCACCAGTGTCATTGCATGTGTGCTCTTTTCAGTAACAACAACCAGAGTCATTTTTCATGTGTGTTCTTTTCACATACCACATATGGATCCACTAGTGTCATTGAAATGTGTGTTCTCTACAGAGACCACACATAGATCCACTGGTGTCATTGCATGTATGTTCTTTTCACTAACAACAACTGGAGTCATTGCATGTATGTTCTCTTCACAATCCACACATGGATCCACCAGTGTCATTGCATGTGTGTTCTTTTTAGTAACAACAACCAGTGTCATTGCATGTGTGTTCTCTTCAGAGACCACACATGGATCCACCAGTGTCATTGCATGTGTGTTCTTTTTACTAACAACAACAAGAGTCATTGAAATGTGTGCTCTCTTCAGAGACCACACATGGATCCACCAGTGTCATTGCATGTGTGTTCTTTTCACTAACAACAACCAGAGTCATTGCATGTGTGTTCTTTTCACATACCACATATGGATCCACCAGTGTCATTGCATGTGTGCTCTTTTCACAATCCACCCATGGATCCAACAGTGTCATTGCATGTGTGTTCTTTTTAGTAACAACAACCAGAGTCATTTTGCAAGTGTGCTCTTTTCCAATACCACCCATGTATCCACTAGTGTCATTGCATGTGTGTTCTTTTAAATAACAACAACCAGAGTCATTTTGCATTTGTGTTCTTTTCACATACCACATATGGATCCACCAGTGTCATTGCATGTATGCTCTTTTCACTAACAACAACCAGAGTCATTTTTCATGTGTGTTCCTTTCACATACCACATATGGATCCACCAGTGTCATTGAAATGTGTGTTCTCTATAGAGACCACACAGGGATCCACCGTGTCATTGCATGTATGTTCTTTTCACTAACAACAACTGGAGTCATTGCATGTCTGTTCACTTCACAATCCATACATGGATCCACCAGTGTCATTGCATGTGTGTTCTTTTTAGTAACAACAACCAGTGTCATTGCATGTGTGTTCTCTTCAGAGACCACACATGGATCCACCAGTGTCATTGCATGTGAGTTCTTTTTAGTAACAACAACCAGAGTCATTTTGCATGTGTGTTCTTGTCACATACCACCTATGGATCCACCAGTGTCATTGCATGTGTGTTCTTTTCACAATCCACCCATGGATACACCAGTGTCATTGCATGTGTGTTCTTTTAAGTAACAACAACCAGAGTCATTTTGCATGTGTGTTCTATTCACATACCACCTATGGATCCACCAGTGTCATTGCATGTGTGTTCTTTTTAGTAACAACAACCAGAGTCATTGAAATGTGTGTTCTTCTCACATACCACCTATGGATCCACGAGTGTCATTGCATGTGTGTTCATTTCATAATCCACCTATGGATCCACCAGTGTCATTGCATGTGTTTTCTTTTTAGTAACAACAACTGGAGTCATTTTGCATGTGTGATCTTTTCACATACCACCCATGGATCCACCAGTGTCATTGCATGTGTGTTCTTTTCAGTAACAACAACAAGAGTCATTTTCCAAGTGTGTTCTTTTCACATACCACATATGGATCCACCAGTGTCATTGCTTGTGTGCTCTTTTCACTAACAACCAGAGTCATTTTTCATGTGTGTTCTTTTCACATACCACATATGGATCCACAAGTGTCATTGAAATGTGTGTTCTCTACAGAGACCACACATGGATCCACCGGTGTCATTGCATGTATGTTCTTTTCACTAACAACAACTGGAGTCATTGCATGTGTGTTTTCTTCACAATCCACACATGGATCCACTAGTGTCATTGCATGTGTGTTCTTTTTAGTAACAACAACCAGTGTCATTGCATGTGTGTTCTCTTCAGAGACCACACATGGATCCACCAGTGTCATTGCATGTGTGTTCTTTTTACTAACAACAACAAGAGTCATTGAAATGTGTGCTCTCTTAAGAGACCACACATGGATCCACCAGTGTCATTGCATGTGTGTTCTTTTCACTAACAACAACCAGAGTCATTGCATGTGTGTTCTTTTCACATACCACATATGGATCCACCAGTGTCATTGCATGTGTGCTCTTTTCACAATACACACATGGATCCACTAGTGTCATTGCATGTGTGTTCTTTTTAGTAACAACAACCAGAGTCATTTTGCATGTGTGCTCTTTTCACATACCACCCATGGATCCACAAGTGTCATTGCATGTGTGTTCTTTTCACTAACAACAACCAGAGTCATTTTGCATGTGTGTTCTTTTCACATACCACATATGGATCCACCAGTGTCATTGCATGTGTGCTCTTTTCAGTAACAACAACCAGAGTCATTTTTCATGTGTGTTCTTTTCACATACCACATATGGATCCACCAGTGTCATTGAAATGTGTTTTCTCTACAGAGACCACACATGGATCCACCGGTGTCATTGCATGTATGTTCTTTTCACTAACAACAACTGGAGTCATTGCATGTGTGTTTTCTTCACAATCCACACATGGATCCACTAGTGTCATTGCATGTGTGTTCTTTTTAGTAACAAAAACCAGTGTCATTGCATGTGTGTTCTTTTTAGTAACAAAAACCAGTGTCATTGCATGTGTGTTCTCTTCAGAGACCACACATGGATCCACCAGTGTCATTGCATGTGTGTTCTTTTTACTAACAACAACAAGAGTCATTGAAATGTGTGCTCTCTTCAGAGACCACACATGGATCCACCAGTGTCATTTCATGTGTGTTCTTTTCACTAACAACAACCAGAGTCATTGCATGTGTGTTCTTTTCACATACCACATATGGATCCACCAGTGTCATTGCATGTGTGCTCTTTTCACAATCCACCCATGGATCCACCAGTGTCATTGCATGTGTGTTCTTTTTAGTAACAACAACCAGAGTCATTTTGCAAGTGTGCTCTTTTCCAATACCACCCATGGATCCACTAGTGTCATTGCATGTGTGTTCTTTTCACTAACAACAACCAGAGTCATTTTGCATGTGTGTTCTTTTCACATACCACATATGGATCCACCAGTGTCATTGCATGTATGCTCTTTTCACTAACAACAACCAGAGTCATTTTTCATGTGTGTTCCTTTCACATACCACATATGGATCCACCAGTGTCATTGAAATGTGTGTTCTCTATAGAGACCACACAGGGATCCACCGGTGTCATTGCATGTATGTTCTTTTCACTAACAACAACTGGAGTCATTGCATGTGTGTTCTCTTCACAATCCACAGATGGATCCACCAGTGTCATTGCATGTGTGTTCTTTTTAGTAACAACAACCAGTGTCATTGCATGTGTGTTCTCTTCAGAGACCACACATGGATCCACCAATGTCATTGCATGTGTGTGCTTTTTACTAACAACAACAAGAGTCATTGAAATGTGTGCTCTCTTCAGAGACCACACATGGATCCACCAGTGTCATTGCATGTGTGTTCTTTTCACTAACAACAACCAGATTCATTGCATGTGTGTTCTTTTCACATACCACATATGGATCCACCAGTGTCATTGCATGTGTACTCTTTTCACTAACAACAACTACAGTCATTTTGCATGTGTGTTCTTTTCACATACCACATATGGATCCACTAGTTTCATTGAAATGTGTGTTCTCTACAGAGACCACACATGGATCCACCGGTGTCATTGCATGTATGTTCTTTTCACTAACAACAACCGGAGTCACTGCATGTATGTACTCTTCACAATCCACACATGGATCCACCAGTGTCATTGCATGTGTGTTCTTTTTAGTAACAACAACCAGTGTCATTGCATGTGTGTTCTCTTCAGAGACCACACATGGATCCACCAGTGTCATTGCATGTGTGTTCTTTTTACTAACAACAACAAGAGTCATTGAAATGTGTGCTCTCTTCAGAGACCACACATGGATCCACCAGTGTCATTGCATGTGTGTTCTTTTCACTAACAACAACCAGAGTCATTGCATGTGTGTTCTTTTCAGATACCACATATGTATCCACCAGTGTTATTGCATGTGTGCTCTTTTCACAATCCACCCATGGATCCACCAGTGTCATTGCATGTGTGTTCTTTTTAGTAACAACAACCAGAGTCATTTTGCATGTGTGCTCTTTTCACATACCACCCATGGATCCACCAGTGTCATTGCATGTGTGTTCTTTTCACTAACAACAACCAGAGTCATTGCATGTGTGTTCTTTTCACATACCACATATGGATCCACCAGTGTCATTGCATGTGTGCTCTTTTCACAATCCACCCATGGATCCAACAGTGTCATTGCATGTGTGTTCTTTTTAGTAACAACAACCAGAGTCATTTTGCAAGTGTGCTCTTTTCCAATACCACCCATGTATCCACTAGTGTCATTGCATGTGTGTTCTTTTAACTAACAATAACCAGAGTCATTTTGCATTTGTGTTCTTTTCACATACCACATATGGATCCACCAGTGTCATTGCATGTATGCTCTTTTCACTAACAACAACCAGAGTCATTTTTCATGTGTGTTCCTTTCACATACCACATATGGATCCACCAGTGTCATTGAAATGTGTGTTCTCTATAGAGACCACACAGGGATCCACCGGTGTCATTGCATGTATGTTCTTTTCACTAACAACAACTGGAGTCATTGCATGTCTGTTCACTTCACAATCCATACATGGATCCACCAGTGTCATTGCATGTGTGTTCTTTTTAGTAACAACAACCAGTGTCATTGCATGTGTGTTCTCTTCAGAGACCACACATGGATCCACCAGTGTCATTGCATGTGAGTTCTTTTTAGTAACAACAACCAGAGTCATTTTGCATGTGTGTTCTTGTCACATACCACCTATGGATCCACCAGTGTCATTGCATGTGTGTTCTTTTCACAATCCACCCATGGATCCACCAGTGTCATTGCATGTGTGTTCTTTTAAGTAACAACAACCAGAGTCATTTTGCATGTGTGTTCTATTCACATACCACCTATGGATCCACCAGTGTCATTGCATGTGTGTTCTTTTTAGTAACAACAACCAGAGTCATTGAAATGTGTGTTCTTCTCACATACCACCTATGGATCCACGAGTGTCATTGCATGTGTGTTCATTTCATAATCCACCTATGGATCCACCAGTGTCATTGCATGTGTTTTCTTTTTAGTGACAACAACTGGAGTCATTTTGCATGTGTGATCTTTTCACATACCACCCATGGATCCACCAGTGTCATTGCATGTGTGTTCTTTTCAGTAACAACAACAAGAGTCATTTTCCAAGTGTGTTCTTTTCACATACCACATATGGATCCACCAGTGTCATTGCATGTGTGCTCTTTTCACTAACAACCAGAGTCATTTTTCATGTGTGTTCTTTTCACATACCACATATGGATCCACCAGTGTCATTGAAATGTGTGTTCTCTATAGAGACCACACATGGATCCACCGGTGTCATTGCATGTATGTTCTTTTCACTAACAACAACTGGAGTCATTGCATGTGTGTTTTCTTCACAATCCACACATGGATCCACTAGTGTCATTGCATGTGTGTTCTTTTTAGTAACAACAACCAGTGTCATTGCATGTGTGTTCTCTTCAGAGACCACACATGGATCCACCAGTGTCATTGCATGTGTGTTCTTTTTACTAACAACAACAAGAGTCATTGAAATGTGTGCTCTCTTCAGAGACCACACATGGATCCACCAGTGTCATTTCATGTGTGTTCTTTTCACTAACAACAACAAGAGTCATTGCATGTGTGTTCTTTTCACATACCACATATGGATCCACCAGTGTCATTGCATGTGTGCTCTTTTCACAATACACACATGGATCCACTAGTGTCATTGCATGTGTGTTCTTTTTAGTAACAACAACCAGAGTCATTTTGCATGTGTGCTCTTTTCACATACCACCCATGGATCCACAAGTGTCATTGCATGTGTGTTCTTTTCACTAACAACAACCAGAGTCATTTTGCATGTGTGTTCTTTTCACATACCACATATGGATCCACCAGTGTCATTGCATGTGTGCTCTTTTCAGTAACAACAACCAGAGTCATTTTTCATGTGTGTTCTTTTCACATACCACATATGGATCCACCAGTGTCATTGAAATGTGTTTTCTCTACAGAGACCACACATGGATCCACCGGTGTCATTGCATGTATGTTCTTTTCACTAACAACAACTGGAGTCATTGCATGTGTGTTTTCTTCACAATCCACACATGGATCCACTAGTGTCATTGCATGTGTGTTCTTTTTAGTAACAACAACCAGTGTCATTGCATGTGTGTTCTCTTCAGAGACCACACATGGATCCACCAGTGTCATTGCATGTGTGTTCTTTTTACTAACAACAACAAGAGTCATTGAAATGTGTGCTCTCTTCAGAGACCACACATGGATCCACCAGTGTCATTTCATGTGTGTTCTTTTCACTAACAACAACCAGAGTCATTGCATGTGTGTTCTTTTCACATACCACATATGGATCCACCAGTGTCATTACATGTGTGCTCTTTTCACAATCCACCCATGGATCCACCAGTGTCATTGCATGTGTGTTCTTTTTAGTAACAACAAACAGAGTCATTTTGCAAGTGTGCTCTTTTCCAATACCACCCATGGATCCACTAGTGTCATTGCATGTGTGTTCTTTTCACTAACAACAACCAGAGTCATTTTGCATGTGTGTTCTTTTCACATACTACATATGGATCCACCAGTGTCATTGCATGTATGCTCTTTTCACTAACAACAACCAGAGTCATTTTTCATGTGTGTTCCTTTCACATACCACATATGGATCCACCAGTGTCATTGAAATGTGTGTTCTCTATAGAGACCACACAGGGATCCACCGGTGTCATTGCATGTATGTTCTTTTCACTAACAACAAATGGAGTCATTGCATGTGTGTTCTCTTCACAATCCACACATGGATCCACCAGTGTCATTGCATGTGTGTTCTTTTTAGTAACAACAACCAGTGTCATTGCATGTGTGTTCTCTTCAGATACCACACATGGATCCACCAATGTCATTGCATGTGTGTGCTTTTTACTAACAACAACAAGAGTCATTGAAATGTGTGCTCTCTTTAGAGACCACACATGGATCCACCAGTGTCATTGCATGTGTGTTCTTTTCACTAACAACAACCAGATTCATTGCATGTGTGTTCTTTTCACATACCACATATGGATCCACCAGTGTCATTGCATGTGTACTCTTTTCACTAACAACAACTAGAGTCATTTTGCATGTGTGTTCTTTTCACATACCACATATGGATCCACTAGTTTCATTGAAATGTGTGTTCTCTACAGAGACCACACATGGATCCACCGGTGTCATTGCATGTATGTTCTTTTCACTAACAACAACTGGAGTCACTGCATGTATGTACTCTTCACAATCCACACATGGATCCACCAGTGTCATTGCATGTGTGTTCTTTTTAGTAACAACAACCAGTGTCATTGCATGTGTGTTCTCTTCAGAGACCACACATGGATCCACCAGTGTCATTGCATGTGTGTTCTTTTTACTAACAACAACAAGAGTCATTGAAATGTGTGCTCTCTTCAGAGCCCACACATGGATCCACCAGTGTCATTGCATGTGTGTTCTTTTCACTAACAACAACCAGAGTCATTGCATCTGTGTTCTTTTCACATACCACATATGTATCCACCAGTGTCATTGCATGTGTGCTCTTTTCACAATCCACCCATGGATCCACCAGTGTCATTGCATGTGTGTTCTTTTTAGTAACAACAACCAGAGTCATTTTGCATGTGTGCTCTTTTCACATACCACCCATGGATCCACCAGTGTCATTGCATGTGTGTTCTTTTCACTAACAATAACCAGAGTCATTTTGCATGTGTGTTCTTTTCACACACCACATATGGATCCACCAGTATCATTGCATGTGTGTTCTTTTCACTAACAACAACCAGAGTCATTTTGCATTTGTGTTCTTTTCACATACCACATATGGATCCACCAGTGTCATTGAAATGTGTGTTCTCTACAAAGACCACACATGGATCCACCGGTGTCATTGCATGTATGTTCTTGTCACTAACAACAACTGGAGTCATTGCATGTGTGTTCTCTTCACAATCCACACATGGATCCACCAGTGTCATTGCATGTGTATTCTTTTTAGTAACAACAACCAGTGTCATTGCATGTGTGTTCTCTTCAGAGACCACACATGGATCCACCAGTGTCATTGCATGTGTGTTCTTTTTATTAACAACAACAAGAGTCATTGAAATGTGTGCTCTCTTCAGAGACCACACATGGATCCACCAGTGTCATTTCATGTTGTTTTTTTCACTAACAACAACCAGAGTCATTGCATATGTGTTCTTTTCACATACCACATATGGATCCACCAGTGTCATTGCATGTGTGCTCTTTTCACTAACAACAACTAGAGTCATTTTGCATGTGTGTTCTTTTCACGTACCACATATGGATCCACTAGTGTCATTGAAATGTGTGTTCTCTACAGAGACCACACATGGATCCACCGGTGTCATTGCATGTATGTTCTTTTCACTAACAACAACTGGAGTCATTGCATGTGTGTTCTCTTCCCAATCCACACATGGATCCACCAGTGTCATTGCATGTGTGTTCTTTTTAGTAACAACAACCAGTGTCATTGCATGTGTGTTCTCTTCAGAGACCACACATGGATCCACCAGTGTCATTGCATGTGTGTTCTTTTTACTAACAACAACAAGAGTCATTGAAATGTGTGCTCTCTTCAGAGACCACACATGGATCCACCAGTGTCATTGCTTGTGTGTTCTTTTCACTAACAACAACCAGAGTCATTGCATGTGTGTTCTTTTCAGATACCACATATGGATGCACCAGTGTCATTGCATGTGTGCTCTTTTCACAATCCACCCATGGATCCACCAGTGTCATTGCATGTGTGTTCTTTATAGTAACAACAACCAGAGTCATTTTGCATGTGTGCTCTTTTCACATACCACCCATGGATCCACCAGTGTCATTGCATGTGTGTTCTTTTCACTAACAACAACCAGAGTCATTTTGCATGTGTGTTCTTTTCACACACCGCATATGGATCCACCAGTATCATTGCATGTGTGTTCTTTTCACTAACAACAACCAGAGTCATTTTTCATTTGTGTTCTTTTCACATACCACATATGGATCCACCAGAGTCATTGCATGTGTGTTCTTTTCACATACCACATATGGATCCACCAGTGTCATTGCATGTGTGTTCTTTTCACAATCCACCAGTGTCATTGCATGTGTGTTCTTTTTAGTAACAACAACTAGAGTCATTTTGCATGTGTGTTCTTTTCACATACCACCTATGGATCCACCACTGTCATTGCATGTGTGTTCTTTTCACTAACAACAACCAGAGTCATTGCATGTGTGTTCTTTTCACATACCACATATGGATCCACCAGTGTCATTGAAATGTGTGTTCTCTATAGAGACCACACATGGATCCACCAGTGTCATTGCATGTGAGTTCTTTTTAGTAACAACAACCAGAGTCATTTTGCATGTGTGTTCTTGTCACTTACCACCTATGGATCCACCAGTGTCATTGCATGTGTGTTCTTTTCACAATCCACCCATGGATCGACCAGTGTCATTGCATGTGTGTTCTTTTTAGTAACAACAACCAGAGTCATTTTGCATGTGTGTTCTATTCACATACCACCTATGGATCCACCAGTGTCATTGCATGTGTGTTCTTTTTAGTAACAACAACCAGAGTCATTGAAATGTGTGTTCTTCTCACATACCACCTATGGATCCACGAGTGTCATTGCATGTGTGTTCATTTCATAATCCACCTATTGATCCACCAGTGTCATTGCATGTGTTTTCTTTTTAGTAACAACAACCAGAGTCATTTTGCATGTGTGATCTTTTCACATACCACCCATGGATCCACCAGTGTCATTGCATGTGTGTTCTTTTCACTAACAACAACCAGAGTCATTTTCCATGTGTGTTCTTGTCACATACCACATATGGATCCACCAGTGTCATTGCATGTGTGCTCTTTTCACTAACAACCAGAGTCATTTTGCATGTGTGTTCTTTTCACATACCACACATGGATCCACTAGTGTCATTGAAATGTGTGTTCTCTACAGAGACCACACATGGATCCACCGGTGTCATTGCATGTATGTTCTTTTCACTAACAATAACTGGAGACATTGCATGTGTGTTCTCTTCACAATCCACACATGGATCCAGCAGTGTCATTGCATGTGTGTTCTTTTTAGTAACAACAACCAGTGTCATTGCATCTGTGTTCTCTTCAGAGACCACACATGGATCCACCAGTGTCATTGCATGTGTGTTCTTTTTACTAACAACAACAAGAGTCGTTGCATGTGTGTTCTTTTCACATACCACATATGGATCCACCCGTGTCATTGCATGTGTGCTCTTTTCACAATCCACCCATGGATCCACCAGTGTCATTGCATGTGTGTTCTTTTTAGTAACAACAACCAAAGTCATTTCGCATGTGTGCTGTTTTCACATACCACCCATGGATCCACTAGTGTCATTGCATGTGTGTTCTTTTCACTAACAACAACCAGAGTCATTTTGCATGTGTGTTCTTTTCACATACCACATATGGATCCACCAGTGTCATTGCATGTGTGATCTTTTCACTAACAACAACCAGAGTCATTTTTCATGTGTGTTCTTTTCACATACCACATATGGATCCACCAGTGTCATTGAAATGTGTGTTCTCTACAGAGACCACACATGGATCCACCGGTGTCATTGCATGTATGTTCTTTTCACTAACAACAACTGGAGTCATTGCATGTGTGTTCTCTTCACAATCCACACATGGATCCACCAGTTTCATTGCATGTGTGTTCTTTTTAGTAACAACAACCAGTGTCATTGCATGTGTGTTCTCTTCAGAGACCACACATGGATCCACCAGTGTCATTGCATGTGTGTTCTTTTTACTAACAACAACAAGAGTCATTGAAATGTGTGCTCTCTTCAGAGACCACACATGGATCCACCAGTGTCATTGCTTGTGTGTTCTTTTCACTAACAACAACCAGAGTCATTGCATGTGTGTTCTTTTCACATACCATATATGGATCCACCAGTGTCATTGCATGTGTGCTCTTTTCACAATCCACCCATGGATCCACCAGTGTCATTGCATGTGTGTTCTTTATAGTAACAACAACCAGAGTCATTTTGCATGTGTGCTCTTTTCACATACCACCCATGGATCCACCAGTGTCATTGCATGTGTGTTCTTTTCACTAACAACAACCAGAGTCATTTTGCATGTGTGTTCTTTTCACACACCACATATGGATCCACCAGTATCATTGCATGTGTGTTCTTTTCACTAACAACAACCAGCGTCATTTTTCATTTGTGTTCTTTTCACATACCACATATGGATCCACCAGAGTCATTGCATGTGTGTTCTTTTCACATACCACATATGGATCCACCAGTGTCATTGCATGTGTGTTCTTTTCACAATCCACCAGTGTCATTGCATGTGTGTTCTTTTTAGTAACAACAACTAGAGTCATTTTGCATGTGTGTTCTTTTCACATACCACCTATGGATCCACCACTGTCATTGCATGTGTGTTCTTTTCACTAACAATAACCAGAGTCATTGCATGTGTGTTCTTTTCACATACCACATATGGATCCACCAGTGTCATTGAAATGTGTGTTCTCTATAGAGACCACACATGGATCCACCAGTGTCATTGCATGTGAGTTCTTTTTAGTAACAACAACCAGAGTCATTTTGCATGTGTGTTCTTGTCACTTACCACCTATGGATCCACCAGTGTCATTGCATGTGTGTTCTTTTCACAATCCACCCATGGATCGACCAGTGTCATTGCATGTGTGTTCTTTTTAGTAACAACAACCAGAGTCATTTTGCATGTGTGTTCTATTCACATACCACCTATGGATCCACCAGTGTCATTGCATGTGTGTTCTTTTTAGTAACAACAACCAGAGTCATTGAAATGTGTGTTCTTCTCACATACCACCTATGGATCCACGAGTGTCATTGAATGTGTGTTCATTTCATAATCCACCTATTGATCCACCAGTGTCATTGCATGTGTTTTCTTTTTAGTAACAACAACCAGAGTCATTTTGCATGTGCGATCTTTTCACATACCACCCATGGATCCACCAGTGTCATTGCATGTGTGTTCTTTTCACTAACAACAACCAGAGTCATTTTCCATGTGTGTTCTTGTCACATACCACATATGGATCCACCAGTGTCATTGCATGTGTGCTCTTTTCACTAACAACCAGAGTCATTTTGCATGTGTGTTCTTTTCACATACCACACATGGATCCACTAGTGTCATTGAAATGTGTGTTCTCTACAGAGACCACACATGGATCCACCGGTGTCATTGCATGTATGTTCTTTTCACTAACAATAACTGGAGACATTGCATGTGTGTTCTCTTCACAATCCACACATGGATCCAGCAGTGTCATTGCATGTGTGTTCTTTTTAGTAACAACAACCAGTGTCATTGCATCTGTGTTCTCTTCAGAGACCACACATGGATCCACCAGTGTCATTGCATGTGTGTTCTTTTTACTAACAACAACAAGAGTCGTTGCATGTGTGTTCTTTTCACATACCACATATGGATCCACCCGTGTCATTGCATGTGTGCTCTTTTCACAATCCACCCATGGATCCACCAGTGTCATTGCATGTGTGTTCTTTTTAGTAACAACAACCAAAGTCATTTCGCATGTGTGCTGTTTTCACATACCACCCATGGATCCACTAGTGTCATTGCATGTGTGTTCTTTTCACTAACAACAACCAGAGTCATTTTGCATGTGTGTTCTTTTCACATACCACATATGGATCCACCAGTGTCATTGCATGTGTGATCTTTTCACTAACAACAACCAGAGTCATTTTTCATGTGTGTTCTTTTCACATACCACATATGGATCCACCAGTGTCATTGGAATGTGTGTTCTCTACAGAGACCACACATGGATCCACCGGTGTCATTGCATGTATGTTCTTTTCACTAACAACAACTGGAGTCATTGCATGTGTGTTCTCTTCACAATCCACACATGGATCCACCAGTTTCATTGCATGTGTGTTCTTTTTAGTAACAACAACCAGTGTCATTGCATGTGTGTTCTCTTCAGAGACCACACATGGATCCACCAGTGTCATTGCATGTGTGTTCTTTTTACTAACAACAACAAGAGTCATTGAAATGTGTGCTCTCTTCAGAGACCACACATGGATCCACCAGTGTCATTGCATGTGTGTTCTTTTCACTAACAACAACCAGAGTCATTGCATGTGTGTTCTTTTCACATACCACATATGGATCCACCAGTGTCATTGCATGTGTGCTCTTTTCACAATCCACCCATGGATCCACCGGTGTCATTGCATGTGTGTTCTTTTTAGTAACAACAACCAGAGTCATTTTGCATGTGTGCTCTTTTCACATACCACCCATGGATCCACAAGTGTCATTGCATGTGTGTTCTTTTCACTAACAACAACCAGAGTCATTCTGCACGTGTGTTCTTTTCACATACCACATATGGATCCACCAGTGTCATTGCATGTGTGCTCTTTTCAGTAACAACAACCAGAGTCATTTTTCATGTGTGTTCTTTTCACATACCACATATGGATCCACCAGTGTCATTGAAATGTGTGTTCTCTATAGAGACCACACATGGATCCACCGGTGTCATTGCATGTATGTTCTTTTCACTAACAACAACTGGAGTCATTGCATGTGTGTTTTCTTCACAATCCACACATGGATCCACTAGTGTCATTGCATGTGTTTTCTTTTTAGTAACAACAACATGTGTCATTGCATGTGTGTTCTCTTTAGAGACCACACATGGATCCACCAGTGTCATTGCATGTGTGTTCTTTTTACTAACAACAACAAGAGTCATTGAAATGTGTGCTCTCTTTAGAGACCACACATGGATCCACCAGTGTCATTGCATGTTGTTCTTTTCACTAACAACAACCAGAGTCATTGCATATGTGTTCTTTTCACATACCACATATGGATCCACCAGTGTCATTGCATGTGTGCTCTTTTCACTAATAACAACTACAGTCATTTTGCATGTGTGTTCTTTTCACATACCACATATGGATCCACTAGTGTCATTGAAATGTGTGTTCTCTACAGAGACCACACATGGATCCATCGGTGTCATTGCATGTATGTTCTTTTCACTAGCAACAACTGGAGTCATTGCATGTGTGTTCTCTTCACAATCCACACATGGATCCACCAGTGTCATTGCATGTGTGTTCTTTTTAGTAACAACAACCAGTGTCATTGCATGTGTGTTCTCTTCAGAGACCACACATGGATCCACCAGTGTCATTGCATGTGTGTTCTTTTTACTAACAACAACAAGAGTTATTGAAATGTGTGCTCTCTTCAGAGACCACACATGGATCCACCAGTGTCATTGCATGTGTGTTCTTTTCACTAACAACAACCAGAGTCATTGCATGTGTGTTCTTTTCACATACCACATATGGATCCACCAGTGTCATTGCATGTGTGCTCTTTTCACAATCCACCCATGGATCCACCAGTGTCATTGCATGTGTGTTCTTTTTAGTAACAACAACCAGAGTCATTTTGCATGTGTGCTCTTTTTACATACCACCCATGGATCCACCAGTGTCATTGCATGTGTGTTCTTTTCACTAACAAGAACCAGAGTCATTTTGCATGTGTGTTCTTTTCACAAACCACATATGGATCCACCAGTATCATTGCATGTGTGTTCTTTTCACTAACAACAACCAGAGTCATTTTGCATTTGTGTTCTTTTCACATACCACATATGGATCCACCAGTGTCATTGAAATGTGTGTTCTCTACAAAGACCACACATGGATCCACCGGTGTCATTGCATGTATGTTCTTTTCACTAACAACAACTGGAGTCATTGCATGTGTGTTCTCTTCACAATCCACACATGGATCCACCAGTGTCATTGCATGTGTGTTCTTTTTAGTAACAACAACCAGTGTCATTGCATGTGTGTTCTTTTTACTAACAACAACAAGAGTCATTGAAATGTGTGCTCTCTTCAGAGACCACACATGGATCCACCAGTGTCATTTCATGTGTGTTCTTTTCACTAACAACAAATAGAGTCATTGCATGTTTGTTCTTTTCACATACCACATATGGATCCACCAGAGTCATCGCATGTGTGTTCTTTTCACATACCACATATGGATCCACCAGTGTCATTGCATGTGTGCTCTTTTCACAATCCACCAGTCTCATTGCATGTGTGTTCTTTTTAGTAACAACAACCAGAGTCATTTTGCATGTGTGCTCTTTTCACATACCACGTATGGATCCACCAGTGTCATTGCATGTGTGTTCTTTTCACTAAAAACAACCAGAGTCATTGCATGTGTGTTCTTTTCACATACCACATATGGATCCACCAGTGTCATTGAAATGTGTGTTCTCTACAGAGACCACACATGGATCCACTAGTGTCATTGCATGTGAGTTCTTTTTAGTAACAACAACCAGAGTCATTTTGCATGTGTGTTCTTGTCACATACCACCTATGGATCCACGAGTGTCATTGCATGTGTGTTCATTTCATAATCCACCTATGTATCCACCAGTGTCATTGCATGTGTTTTCTTTTTAGGAACAACTGGAGTCATTTTGCATGTGTGATCTTTTCACATACCACCCATGGATCCACCAGTGTCATTGCATGTGTGTTCTTTTCAGTAACAACAACAAGAGTCATTTTCCAAGTGTGTTCTTTTCACATACCACATATGGATCCACCAGTGTCATTGCATGTGTGCTCTTTTCACTAACAACCAGAGTCATTTTGCATGTGTGTTCTTTTCACATACCACACATGGATCCAGTAGTGTCATTGAAATGTGTGTTCTCTACAGAGACCACACATGGATCCACCGGTGTCATTGCATGTATGTTCTTTTCACTAACAATAACTGGAGACATTCCATGTGTGTTCTCTTCACAATCCACACATGAATCCACCAGTGTCATTGCATGTGTGTTCTTTTTAGTAACAACTACCAGTGTCATTGCATGTGTGTTCTCTTCAGAGACCACACATGGATCCACCAGTGTCATTGCATGTGTGTTCTTTTTACTAACAACAACAAGAGTCATTGAAATGTGTGCTCTCTTCAGAGACCACACATGGATCCACCAGTGTCATTTCATGTGTGTTCTTTTCACTAACAACAACCAGAGTCATTGCATGTGTGTTCTTTTCACATACCACATATGGATCCACCAGTGTCATTGCATGTGTGGTCTTTTCACAATCCACCCATGGATCCACCAGTGTCATTGCATGTGTGTTCTTTTTAGTAACAACAACCAGAGTCATTTTACATGTGTGCTCTTTTCACATACCACCCATGGATCCACAAATGTCATTGCATGTGTGTTCTTTTCAGTAACAACAACAAGAGTCATTTTCCAAGTGTGTTCTTTTCACATACCACATATGGATCCACCAGTGTCATTGCATGTGTGCTCTTTTCACTAACAACCAGAGTCATTTTGCATGTGTGTTCTTTTCACATACCACACATGGATCCAGTAGTGTCATTGAAATGTGTGTTCTCTACAGAGACCACACATGGATCCACCGGTGTCATTGCATGTATGTTCTTTTCACTAACAATAACTGGAGACATTCCATGTGTGTTCTCTTCACAATCCACACATGAATCCACCAGTGTCATTGCATGTGTGTTCTTTTTAGTAACAACTACCAGTGTCATTGCATGTGTGTTCTCTTCAGAGACCACACATGGATCCACCAGTGTCATTGCATGTGTGTTCTTTTTACTAACAACAACAAGAGTCATTGAAATGTGTGCTCTCTTCAGAGACCACACATGGATCCACCAGTGTCATTTCATGTGTGTTCTTTTCACTAACAACAACCAGAGTCATTGCATGTGTGTTCTTTTCACATACCACATATGGATCCACCAGTGTCATTGCATGTGTGGTCTTTTCACAATCCACCCATGGATCCACCAGTGTCATTGCATGTGTGTTCTTTTTAGTAACAACAACCAGAGTCATTTTACATGTGTGCTCTTTTCACATACCACCCATGGATCCACAAATGTCATTGCATGTGTGTTCTTTTCACTAACAACAACCAGAGTCATTTTGCATGTGTGTTCTTTTCACATACCACATATGGATCCACCAGTGTCATTGAAATGTGTGTTCTCTACAGAGACCACACATGGATCCACCGGTGTCATTGCATGTATGTTCTTTTCACTAACAACAACTGGAGTCATTGCATGTGTGTTCTCTTCACAATCCACACATGGATCCACCAGTTTCATTGCATGTGTGTTCTTTTTAGTAACAACAACCAGTGTCATTGCATGTGTGTTCTCTTCAGAGACCACACATGGATCCACCAGTGTCATTGCATGTGTGTTCTTTTTACTAACAACAACAAGAGTCATTGAAATGTGTGCTCTCTTCAGAGACCACACATGGATCCACCAGTGTCATTGCTTGTGTGTTCTTTTCACTAACAACAACCAGAGTCATTGCATGTGTGTTCTTTTCACATACCATATATGGATCCACCAGTGTCATTGCATGTGTGCTCTTTTCACAATCCACCCATGGATCCACCAGTGTCATTGCATGTGTGTTCTTTATAGTAACAACAACCAGAGTCATTTTGCATGTGTGCTCTTTTCACATACCACCCATGGATCCACCAGTGTCATTGCATGTGTGTTCTTTTCACTAACAACAACCAGAGTCATTTTGCATGTGTGTTCTTTTCACACACCACATATGGATCCACCAGTATCATTGCATGTGTGTTCTTTTCACTAACAACAACCAGCGTCATTTTTCATTTGTGTTCTTTTCACATACCACATATGGATCCACCAGAGTCATTGCATGTGTGTTCTTTTCACATACCACATATGGATCCACCAGTGTCATTGCATGTGTGTTCTTTTCACAATCCACCAGTGTCATTGCATGTGTGTTCTTTTTAGTAACAACAACTAGAGTCATTTTGCATGTGTGTTCTTTTCACATACCACCTATGGATCCACCACTGTCATTGCATGTGTGTTCTTTTCACTAACAATAACCAGAGTCATTGCATGTGTGTTCTTTTCACATACCACATATGGATCCACCAGTGTCATTGAAATGTGTGTTCTCTATAGAGACCACACATGGATCCACCAGTGTCATTGCATGTGAGTTCTTTTTAGTAACAACAACCAGAGTCATTTTGCATGTGTGTTCTTGTCACTTACCACCTATGGATCCACCAGTGTCATTGCATGTGTGTTCTTTTCACAATCCACCCATGGATCGACCAGTGTCATTGCATGTGTGTTCTTTTTAGTAACAACAACCAGAGTCATTTTGCATGTGTGTTCTATTCACATACCACCTATGGATCCACCAGTGTCATTGCATGTGTGTTCTTTTTAGTAACAACAACCAGAGTCATTGAAATGTGTGTTCTTCTCACATACCACCTATGGATCCACGAGTGTCATTGAATGTGTGTTCATTTCATAATCCACCTATTGATCCACCAGTGTCATTGCATGTGTTTTCTTTTTAGTAACAACAACCAGAGTCATTTTGCATGTGTGATCTTTTCACATACCACCCATGGATCCACCAGTGTCATTGCATGTGTGTTCTTTTCACTAACAACAACCAGAGTCATTTTCCATGTGTGTTCTTGTCACATACCACATATGGATCCACCAGTGTCATTGCATGTGTGCTCTTTTCACTAACAACCAGAGTCATTTTGCATGTGTGTTCTTTTCACATACCACACATGGATCCACTAGTGTCATTGAAATGTGTGTTCTCTACAGAGACCACACATGGATCCACCGGTGTCATTGCATGTATGTTCTTTTCACTAACAATAACTGGAGACATTGCATGTGTGTTCTCTTCACAATCCACACATGGATCCAGCAGTGTCATTGCATGTGTGTTCTTTTTAGTAACAACAACCAGTGTCATTGCATCTGTGTTCTCTTCAGAGACCACACATGGATCCACCAGTGTCATTGCATGTGTGTTCTTTTTACTAACAACAACAAGAGTCGTTGCATGTGTGTTCTTTTCACATACCACATATGGATCCACCCGTGTCATTGCATGTGTGCTCTTTTCACAATCCACCCATGGATCCACCAGTGTCATTGCATGTGTGTTCTTTTTAGTAACAACAACCAAAGTCATTTCGCATGTGTGCTGTTTTCACATACCACCCATGGATCCACTAGTGTCATTGCATGTGTGTTCTTTTCACTAACAACAACCAGAGTCATTTTGCATGTGTGTTCTTTTCACATACCACATATGGATCCACCAGTGTCATTGCATGTGTGATCTTTTCACTAACAACAACCAGAGTCATTTTTCATGTGTGTTCTTTTCACATACCACATATGGATCCACCAGTGTCATTGGAATGTGTGTTCTCTACAGAGACCACACATGGATCCACCGGTGTCATTGCATGTATGTTCTTTTCACTAACAACAACTGGAGTCATTGCATGTGTGTTCTCTTCACAATCCACACATGGATCCACCAGTTTCATTGCATGTGTGTTCTTTTTAGTAACAACAACCAGTGTCATTGCATGTGTGTTCTCTTCAGAGACCACACATGGATCCACCAGTGTCATTGCATGTGTGTTCTTTTTACTAACAACAACAAGAGTCATTGAAATGTGTGCTCTCTTCAGAGACCACACATGGATCCACCAGTGTCATTGCATGTGTGTTCTTTTCACTAACAACAACCAGAGTCATTGCATGTGTGTTCTTTTCACATACCACATATGGATCCACCAGTGTCATTGCATGTGTGCTCTTTTCACAATCCACCCATGGATCCACCGGTGTCATTGCATGTGTGTTCTTTTTAGTAACAACAACCAGAGTCATTTTGCATGTGTGCTCTTTTCACATACCACCCATGGATCCACAAGTGTCATTGCATGTGTGTTCTTTTCACTAACAACAACCAGAGTCATTCTGCACGTGTGTTCTTTTCACATACCACATATGGATCCACCAGTGTCATTGCATGTGTGCTCTTTTCAGTAACAACAACCAGAGTCATTTTTCATGTGTGTTCTTTTCACATACCACATATGGATCCACCAGTGTCATTGAAATGTGTGTTCTCTATAGAGACCACACATGGATCCACCGGTGTCATTGCATGTATGTTCTTTTCACTAACAACAACTGGAGTCATTGCATGTGTGTTTTCTTCACAATCCACACATGGATCCACTAGTGTCATTGCATGTGTTTTCTTTTTAGTAACAACAACATGTGTCATTGCATGTGTGTTCTCTTTAGAGACCACACATGGATCCACCAGTGTCATTGCATGTGTGTTCTTTTTACTAACAACAACAAGAGTCATTGAAATGTGTGCTCTCTTTAGAGACCACACATGGATCCACCAGTGTCATTGCATGTTGTTCTTTTCACTAACAAAAACCAGAGTCATTGCATATGTGTTCTTTTCACATACCACATATGGATCCACCAGTGTCATTGCATGTGTGCTCTTTTCACTAATAACAACTACAGTCATTTTGCATGTGTGTTCTTTTCACATACCACATATGGATCCACTAGTGTCATTGAAATGTGTGTTCTCTACAGAGACCACACATGGATCCATCGGTGTCATTGCATGTATGTTCTTTTCACTAGCAACAACTGGAGTCATTGCATGTGTGTTCTCTTCACAATCCACACATGGATCCACCAGTGTCATTGCATGTGTGTTCTTTTTAGTAACAACAACCAGTGTCATTGCATGTGTGTTCTCTTCAGAGACCACACATGGATCCACCAGTGTCATTGCATGTGTGTTCTTTTTACTAACAACAACAAGAGTTATTGAAATGTGTGCTCTCTTCAGAGACCACACATGGATCCACCAGTGTCATTGCATGTGTGTTCTTTTCACTAACAACAACCAGAGTCATTGCATGTGTGTTCTTTTCACATACCACATATGGATCCACCAGTGTCATTGCATGTGTGCTCTTTTCACAATCCACCCATGGATCCACCAGTGTCATTGCATGTGTGTTCTTTTTAGTAACAACAACCAGAGTCATTTTGCATGTGTGCTCTTTTTACATACCACCCATGGATCCACCAGTGTCATTGCATGTGTGTTCTTTTCACTAACAAGAACCAGAGTCATTTTGCATGTGTGTTCTTTTCACAAACCACATATGGATCCACCAGTATCATTGCATGTGTGTTCTTTTCACTAACAACAACCAGAGTCATTTTGCATTTGTGTTCTTTTCACATACCACATATGGATCCACCAGTGTCATTGAAATGTGTGTTCTCTACAAAGACCACACATGGATCCACCGGTGTCATTGCATGTATGTTCTTTTCACTAACAACAACTGGAGTCATTGCATGTGTGTTCTCTTCACAATCCACACATGGATCCACCAGTGTCATTGCATGTGTGTTCTTTTTAGTAACAACAACCAGTGTCATTGCATGTGTGTTCTTTTTACTAACAACAACAAGAGTCATTGAAATGTGTGCTCTCTTCAGAGACCACACATGGATCCACCAGTGTCATTTCATGTGTGTTCTTTTCACTAACAACAAATAGAGTCATTGCATGTTTGTTCTTTTCACATACCACATATGGATCCACCAGAGTCATCGCATGTGTGTTCTTTTCACATACCACATATGGATCCACCAGTGTCATTGCATGTGTGCTCTTTTCACAATCCACCAGTCTCATTGCATGTGTGTTCTTTTTAGTAACAACAACCAGAGTCATTTTGCATGTGTGCTCTTTTCACATACCACGTATGGATCCACCAGTGTCATTGCATGTGTGTTCTTTTCACTAAAAACAACCAGAGTCATTGCATGTGTGTTCTTTTCACATACCACATATGGATCCACCAGTGTCATTGAAATGTGTGTTCTCTACAGAGACCACACATGGATCCACTAGTGTCATTGCATGTGAGTTCTTTTTAGTAACAACAACCAGAGTCATTTTGCATGTGTGTTCTTGTCACATACCACCTATGGATCCACGAGTGTCATTGCATGTGTGTTCATTTCATAATCCACCTATGTATCCACCAGTGTCATTGCATGTGTTTTCTTTTTAGGAACAACTGGAGTCATTTTGCATGTGTGATCTTTTCACATACCACCCATGGATCCACCAGTGTCATTGCATGTGTGTTCTTTTCAGTAACAACAACAAGAGTCATTTTCCAAGTGTGTTCTTTTCACATACCACATATGGATCCACCAGTGTCATTGCATGTGTGCTCTTTTCACTAACAACCAGAGTCATTTTGCATGTGTGTTCTTTTCACATACCACACATGGATCCAGTAGTGTCATTGAAATGTGTGTTCTCTACAGAGACCACACATGGATCCACCGGTGTCATTGCATGTATGTTCTTTTCACTAACAATAACTGGAGACATTCCATGTGTGTTCTCTTCACAATCCACACATGAATCCACCAGTGTCATTGCATGTGTGTTCTTTTTAGTAACAACTACCAGTGTCATTGCATGTGTGTTCTCTTCAGAGACCACACATGGATCCACCAGTGTCATTGCATGTGTGTTCTTTTTACTAACAACAACAAGAGTCATTGAAATGTGTGCTCTCTTCAGAGACCACACATGGATCCACCAGTGTCATTTCATGTGTGTTCTTTTCACTAACAACAACCAGAGTCATTGCATGTGTGTTCTTTTCACATACCACATATGGATCCACCAGTGTCATTGCATGTGTGGTCTTTTCACAATCCACCCATGGATCCACCAGTGTCATTGCACGTGTGTTCTTTTTAGTAACAACAACCAGAGTCATTTTACATGTGTGCTCTTTTCACATACCACCCATGGATCCACAAATGTCATTGCATGTGTGTTCTTTTCAGTAACAACAACAAGAGTCATTTTCCAAGTGTGTTCTTTTCACATACCACATATGGATCCACCAGTGTCATTGCATGTGTGCTCTTTTCACTAACAACCAGAGTCATTTTGCATGTGTGTTCTTTTCACATACCACACATGGATCCAGTAGTGTCATTGAAATGTGTGTTCTCTACAGAGACCACACATGGATCCACCGGTGTCATTGCATGTATGTTCTTTTCACTAACAATAACTGGAGACATTCCATGTGTGTTCTCTTCACAATCCACACATGAATCCACCAGTGTCATTGCATGTGTGTTCTTTTTAGTAACAACTACCAGTGTCATTGCATGTGTGTTCTCTTCAGAGACCACACATGGATCCACCAGTGTCATTGCATGTGTGTTCTTTTTACTAACAACAACAAGAGTCATTGAAATGTGTGCTCTCTTCAGAGACCACACATGGATCCACCAGTGTCATTTCATGTGTGTTCTTTTCACTAACAACAACCAGAGTCATTGCATGTGTGTTCTTTTCACATACCACATATGGATCCACCAGTGTCATTGCATGTGTGGTCTTTTCACAATCCACCCATGGATCCACCAGTGTCATTGCATGTGTGTTCTTTTTAGTAACAACAACCAGAGTCATTTTACATGTGTGCTCTTTTCACATACCACCCATGGATCCACAAATGTCATTGCATGTGTGTTCTTTTCACTAACAACAACCAGAGTCATTTTGCATGTGTGTTCTTTTCACATACCACATATGGATCCACCAGTGTCATTGCATGTGTGCTCTTTTCAGTAACAACAACCAGAGTCATTTTTCATGTGTGTTCTTTTCACATACCACATATGGATCCACCAGTGTCATTGAAATGTGTGTTCTCTATAGAGACCACACATGGATCCACCAGTGTCATTGCATGTATGTTCTTTTCACTAACAACAATTGGAGTCATTGCATGTGTGTTTTCTTCACAATCCACACATGGATCCACTAGTGTCATTGCATGTGTGTTCTTTTTAGTAACAACAACCAGTGTCATTGCATGTGTGTTCTCTTCAAAGACCACACATGGATCCACCAGTGTCATTGCATGTGTGTTCTTTTTACTAACAACAACAAGAGTCATTGAAATGTTTGCTCTCTTCAGAGACCACACATGGATCCACCAGTGTCATTGCATGTTGTTCTTTTCACTAACAACAACCAGAGTCATTGCATATGTGTTATTTTCACATACCACATATGGATCCACCAGTGTCATTGCATGTGTGCTCTTTTCACTAACAACAACTAGAGTCATTTTGCATGTGTGTTCTTTTCACATACCACATATGGATCCACTAGTTTCATTGAAATGTGTGTTCTCTACAGAGACCACACATGGATCCACCGGTGTCATTGCATGTATGTTCTTTTCACTAACAACAAGTGGAGTCATTGCATGTGTGTTCTCTTCACAATCCACACATGGATCCACCAGTGTCATTGCATGTGTGTTCTTTTTAGTAACAACAACCAGTGTCATTGCATGTGTGTTCTCTTCAGAGACCACACATGGATCCACCTATGTCATTGCATGTGTGTTCTTTTTACTAACAACAACAAGAGTCATTGAAATGTGTGCTCTCTTCAGAGACCACACATGGATCCACCAGTGTCATTGCATGTGTGTTCTTTTCACTAACAACAACCAGAGTCATTGCATGTGTGTTCTTTTCACATACCACATATGGATCCACCAGTGTCATTGTATGTGTGCTCTTTTCACAATCCACCCATGGATCCACCAGTGTCATTGCATGTGTGTTCTTGTTAGTAACAACAACCAGAGTCATTTTGCATGTGTGCTCTTTTCACATACCACCCATGGATCCACCAGTGTCATTGCATGTGTGTTCTTTTCGCTAACAACAACCAGAGTCATTTTGCATGTGTGTTCTTTTCACACACCACATATGGATCCACCAGTATCATTGCATGTGTGTTCTTTTCACTAACAACAACCAGAGTCATTTTTCATTTGTGTTCTTTTCACATACCACATATGGATCCACCAGTGTCATTGAAATGTGTGTTCTCTAGAGAGACCACACATGGATCCACCGGTGTCATTGGATGTATGTTCTTTTCACTAACAACAACTGAAGTCATTGCATGTGTGTTCTCTTCACAATCCACACATGGATCCACCAGTGTCATTTCATGTGTGTTCTTTTTAGTAACAACAACCAGTGTCATTGCATATGTGTTCTTTTTACTAACAACAACAAGAGTCATTGAAATGTGTGCTCTCTTCAGAGACCACACATGGATCCACCAGTGTCATTTCATGTGTGTTCTTTTCACTAACAACAAATAGAGTCATTGCATGTGTGTTCTTTTCACATACCACATATGGATCCACCAGAGTCATTGCATGTGTGTTCTTTTCACATACCACATATGGATCCACCAGTGTCATTGCATGTGTGTTGTTTTCACAATCCACCAGTGTCATTGCATGTGTGTTCTTTTTAGTAACAACAAATAGAGTCATTTTGCATGTGTGTTCTTTTCACATACCACCTATGGATCCACCAATGTCATTGCATGTGTGTTCTTTTCACTAAAAACAACCAGAGTCATTGCATGTGTGTTCTTTTCACATACCACATATGGATCCACCAGTGTCATTGAAATGTGTGTTCTCTACAGAGACCACACATGGATCCACTAGTGTCATTGCATGTGAGTTCTTTTTAGTAACAACAACCAGAGTCATTTTGCATGTGTGTTCTTGTCACATACCACCTATGGATCCACGACTGTCATTGCATGTGTGTTCATTTCATAATCCACCTATGTATCCACCAGTGTCATTGCATGTGTTTTCTTTTTAGGAACAACTGGAGTCATTTTGCATGTGTGATCTTTTCACATACCACCCATGGATCCACTAGTGTCATTGCATGTGTGTTCTTTTCAGTAACAACAACAAGAGTCATTTTCCAAGTGTGTTCTTTTCACATACCACATATGGATCCACCAGTGTCATTGCATGTGTGCTCTTTTCACTAACAACCAGAGTCATTTTGCATGTGTGTTCTTTTCACATACCACACATGGATCCAGTAGTGTCATTGAAATGTGTGTTCTCTACAGAGACCACACATGGATCCACCGGTGTCATTGCATGTATGTTCTTTTCGCTAACAATAACTGGAGACATTCCATGTCTGTTCTCTTCACAATCCACACATGGATCCACCAGTGTCATTGCATGTGTGTTCTTTTTAGTAACAACTACCAGTGTCATTGCATGTGTGTTCTCTTCAGAGACCACACATGGATCCACCAGTGTCATTGCATGTGTGTTCTTTTTACTAACAACAACAAGAGTCATTGAAATGTGTGCTCTCTTCAGAGACCACACATGGATCCACCAGTGTCATTGCATGTGTGTTCTTTTTACTAACAACAACAAGAGTCATTGAAATGTGTGCTCTCTTCAGAGACCACACATGGATCCACCAGTGTCATTTCATGTGTGTTCTTTTCACTAACAACAACCAGAGTCATTGCATGTGTGTTCTTTTCACATACCACATATGGATCCACCAGTGTCATTGCATGTGTGGTCTTGTCACAATCCACCCATGGATCCACCAGTGTCATTGCATGTGTGTTCTTTTTAGTAACAACAACCAGAGTCATTTTGCATGTGTGCTCTTTTCACATACCACCCATGGATCCACAAATGTCATTGCATGTGTGTTCTTTTCACTAACAACAACCAGAGTCATTTTGCATGTGTGTTCTTTTCACATAGCACATATGGATCCACCAGTGTCATTGCATGTGTGCTCTTTTCAGTAACAACAACCACAGTCATTTTTCATGTGTGTTCTTTTCACATACCACATATGGATCCACCAGTGTCATTGAAATGTGTGTTCTCTATAGAGACCACACATGGATCCACCGGTGTCATTGCATGTATGTTCTTTTCACTAACAACAATTGGAGTCATTGCATGTGTGTTTTCTTCACAATCCACACATGGATCCACTAGTGTCATTGCATGTGTGTTCTTTTTAGTAACAACAACCAGTGTCATTGCATGTGTGTTCTCTTCAGAGACCACACATGGATCCACCAGTGTCATTGCATGTGTGTTCTTTTTACTAACAACAACAAGAGTCATTGAAATGTGTGCTCTCTTCAGAGACCACACATGGATCCACCAGTGTCATTGCATGTTGTTCTTTTCACTAACAACAACCAGAGTCATTGCATATGTGTTCTTTTCACATACCACATATGGATCCACCAGTGTCATTGCATGTGTGCTCTTTTCACTAACAACAACTAGAGTCATTTTGCATGTGTGTTCTTTTCACATACCACATATGGATCCACGAGTGTCATTGAAATGTGTGTTCTCTACAGAGACCACACATGGATCCACCGGTGTCATTGCATGTATGTTCTTTTCACTAACAACAAGTGGAGACATTGCATGTGTGTTCTCTTCACAATCCACACATGGATCCAGCAGTGTTATTGCATGTGTGTTCTTTTTAGTAACAACAACCAGTGTCATTGCATGTGTGTTCTCTTCAGAGACCACACATGGATCCACCAATGTCATTGCATGTGTGTTCTTTTTACTAACAACAACAAGAGTCATTGAAATGTGTGCTCTCTTCAGAGACCACACATGGATCCACCAGTGTCATTGCATGTGTGTTCTTTTCACTAACAACAACCAGAGTCATTGCATGTGTGTTCTTTTCACATACCACATATGGATCCACCAGTGTCATTGTATGTGTGCTCTTTTCACAATCCACCCATGGATCCACCAGTGTCATTGCATGTGTGTTCTTTTTAGTAACAACAACCAGAGTCATTTTGCATGTGTGCTCTTTTCACATACCACCCATGGATCCACCAGTGTCATTGCATGTGTGTTCTTTTCACTAACAACAACCAGAGTCATTTTGCATGTGTGTTCTTTTCACACACCACATATGGATCCACCAGTATCATTGCATGTGTGTTCTTTTCACTAACAACAACCAGAGTCATTTTTCATTTCTGTTCTTTTCACATACCACATATGGATCCACCAGTGTCATTGAAATGTGTGTTCTCTAGAGAGACCACACATGGATCCACCGGTGTCATTGGATGTATGTTCTTTTCACTAACAACAACTGGAGTCATTGCATGTGTGTTCTCTTCACAATCCACACATGGATCCACCAGTGTCATTGCATGTGTGTTCTTTTTAGTAACAACAACCAGTGTCATTGCATATGTGTTCTTTTTACTAACAACAACAAGAGTCATTGAAATGTGTGCTCTCTTCAGAGACCACACATGGATCCACCAGTGTCATTTCATGTGTGTTCTTTTCACTAACAACAAATAGAGTCATTGCATGTGTGTTCTTTTCACATACCACATATGGATCCACCAGAGTCATTGCATGTGTGTTCTTTTCACATACCACATATGGATCCACCAGTGTCATTGCATGTGTGTTGTTTTCACAATCCACCAGTGTCATTGCATGTGCGTTCTTTTTAGTAACAACAACTAGAGTCATTTTGCATGTGTGTTCTTTTCACATACCACCTATGGATCCACCAATGTCATTGCATGTGTGTTCTTTTCACTAACAACAACCAGAGTCATTGCATGTGTGTTCTTTTCACATACCACATATGGATCCACCAGTGTCATTGAAATGTGTGTTCTCTATAGAGACCACACATGGATCCACCAGTGTCATTGCATGTTAGTTATTTTTAGTAACAACAAGAAGAGTCATTTTGCATGTGTGTTCTTGTCACATACCACCTATGGATCCACCAGTGTCATTGCATGTGTGTTCTTTTCACAATCCACCCATGGATCCACCAGTGTCATTGCATGTGTGTTCTTTTTAGTAACAACAACCAGAGTCATTTTGCATGCGTGTTCTATTCACATACCACCTATGGATCCACCAGTGTCATTGCATGTGTGTTCTTTTTAGTAACAACAACCAGAGTCATTGAAATGTGTGTTCTTCTCACATACCACCTATGGATCCACGAGTGTCATTGCATGTGTGTTCATTTCATAATCCACCTATGGATCCACCAGTGTCATTGCATGTGTTTTCTTTTTAGTAACAACAACCAGAGTCATTTTGCATGTGTGATCTTTTCACATACCACCCATGGATCCACCAGTGTCATTGCATGTGTGTTCTTTTCACTAACAACAACCAGAGTCATTTTCCATGTGTGTTCTTGTCACATACCACATATGGATCCACCAGTGTCATTGCATGTGTGCTCTTTTCACTAACAACCAGAGTCATTTTGCATGTGTGTTCTTTTCACATACCACACATGGATCCACTAGTGTCATTGAAATGTGTGTTCTCAACAGAGACCACACATGGATCCACCGGTGTCATTGCATGTATGTTCTTTTCACTAACAATAACTGGAGACATTGCATGTGTGTTCTCTTCACAATCCACACATGGATCCAGCAGTGTCATTGCATGTGTGTTCTTTTTAGTAACAACAACCAGTGTCATTGCATATGTGTTCTCTTCAGAGACCACACATGGATCCACCAGTGTCATTGCATGTGTGTTCTTTTTACTAACAACAACAAGAGTCATTGAAATGTGTGCTCTCTTCAGAGACCACACATGGATCCACCAGTGTCATTTCATGTGTGTTCTTTTCACTAACAACAACCAGAGTCATTGCATGTGTGTTCTTTTCACATACAACATATGGATCCACCAGTGTCATTGCATGTGTGCTCTTTTCACAATCCACCCATGGATCCACCAGTGTCATTGCATGTGTGTTATTTTTAGTAACAACAACCAGAGTCATTTCGCATGTGTGCTCTTTTCACATACCACCCATGGATCCACTAGTGTCATTGCATGTGTATTCTTTTCACTAACAACAACCAGAGTCATTTTGCATGTGTGTTCTTTTCACATACCACATATGGATCCACCAGTGTCATTGCATGTGTGATCTTTTCACTAACAACAACCAGAGTCATTTTTCATGTGTGTTCTTTTCACATACCACATATGGATCCACCAGTGTCATTGAAATGTGTGTTGTCCACAGAGACCACACATGGATCCACCGGTGTCATTGCATGTATGTTCTTTTCACTAACAACAACTGGAGTCATTGCATGTGTGTTCTCTTCACAATCCACACATGGATCCACCAGTGTCATTGCATGTGTGTTCTTTTTAGTAACAACAACCGGTGTCATTGCATGTGTGTTCTCTTCAGAGACCACACATGGATCCACCAGTGTCATTGCATGTGTGTTCTTTTTACTAACAACAACAAGAGTCATTGAAATGTGTGCTCTCTTCAGAGACCACACATGGATCCACCAGTGTCATTGCATGTGTGTTCTTTTCACTAACAACAACCAGAGTCATTGCATGTGTGTTCTTTTCACAAACCACATATGGATCCATCAGTGTCATTGCATGTGTGCTCTTTTCACAATCCACCCATGGATCCACCGGTGTCATTGCATGTGTGTTCTTTTTAGTAACAACAACCAGAGTCATTTTGCATGTGTGGTCTTTTCACATACCACCCATGGATCCACCAGTGTCATTGCATGTGTGTTCTTTTCACTAACAACAACCAGAGTCATTTTGCACGTGTGTTCTTTTCACACACCACATATGGATCCACCAGTATCATTGCATGTGTGTTATTTTCACTAACAACAACCAGAGTCATTTTGCATTTGTGTTCTTTTCACATACCACATATGGATCCACTAGTGTCATTGAAATGTGTGTTCTCTACAGAGACCACACAAGGATCCACCGGTGTCATTGCATGTATGTTCTTTTCACTAACAACAACTGGAGTCATTGCATGTGTGTTCTCTTCACAATCCACACATGGATCCACTAGTTTCATTGCATGTGTGTTCTTTTTAGTAACAACAACCAGTGTCATTGCATATGTCTTCTTTTTACTAACAACAACAAGAGTCATTGAAATGTGTGCTCTGTTCAAACACCACACATGGATCCACCAGTGTCATTTCAAGTGTGTTCTTTTCACTAACAACAACCAGAGTCATTGCATGTGTGTTCTTTTCACATACCACATATGGATCCACCAGAGTCATTGCATGTGTGTTCTTTTCACATACCACATATGGATCCACCAGTGTCATTGCATGTGTGTTCTTTTCACAATCCACCAGTGTCATTGCATGTGTGTTCTTTTTAGTAACAACAACCAGAGTCATTTTGCATGTGTGTTCATTTCACATACCACCTATGGATCCACCTGTGTTATTGCATGTGTGTTCTTTTCACTAACAACAACCAGACTCATTGCATGTGTGTTCTTTTCACATACCACATATGGATCCACCAGTGTCATTGAAATGTGTGTTCTCTATAGAGACCACACATGGATCCACCAGTGTCATTGCATGTGAGTTCTTTTTAGTAACAACAACCAGAGTCATTTTGCATGTGTGTTCTTGTCACATACCACCTATGGATCCACCAGTGTCATTGCATGTGTGTTCTTTTCACAATCCACCCATGGATCCACCAGTGTCATTGCATGTGTGTTCTTGTTAGTAACAACAACCAGAGTCATTTTGCATGTGTGTTCTATTCACATACCACCTATGGATCCACCAGTGTCATTGCATGTGTGTTCTTTTTAGTAACAACAACCAGATTCATTGAAATGTGTGTTCTTCTCACATACCACCTATGGATCAACGAGTGTCATTGCATGTGTGTTCATTTCATAATCCACCTATGGATCCACCAGTGTCATTGCATGTGTTTTTTTTAGTAACAACAACCAGAGTCATTTTGCATGTGTGATCTTTACACATACCACCCATGGATCCACCAGTGTCATTGCATGTGTGTTCTTTTCACTAACAACAACCAGAGTCATTTTCCATGTGTGTTCTTGTCACATACCACATATGGATCCACCAGTGTCATTGCATGTGTGCTCTTTTCACTAACAACCAGAGTCATTTTCCATGTGTGTTCTTTTCACATACCACACATGGATCCACTAGTGTCATTGAAATGTGTGTTCTCTACAGAGACCACACATGGATCCACCGGTGTCATTGCATGTATGTTCTTTTCACTAACAATAACTGGAGACATTGCATGTGTGTTCTCTTCACAATCCACACATGGATCCACCAGTGTCATTGCATGTGTGTTCTTTTTAGTAACAACAACCAGTGTCATTGCATGTGTGTTCTCTTCAGATACCACACATGGATCCACCAATGTCATTGCATGTGTGTGCTTTTTACTAACAACAATAAGAGTTATTGCATGTGTGTTATTTTCACATACCACATATGGATCCACCAGTGTCATTGCATGTGTGCTCTTTTCACAATCCACCCATGGATCTAGCAGTGTCATTGCATGTGTGTTCTTTTTAGTAACAACAACCAAAGTCATTTCGCATGTGTGCTCTTTTCACATACCACCCATGGATCCACTAGTGTCATTGCATGTGTGTTCTTTTCACTAACAACAACCAGAGTCATTTTGCATGTGTGTTCTTTTCACATACCACATATGGATCCACCAGTGTCATTGCATGTGTGATCTTTTCACTAACAACAACCAGAGTCATTTTTCATGTGCGTTCTTTTCACATACCACATATGGATCCACCAGTGTCATTGAAATGTGTGTTCTCTACAGAGACCACACATGGATCCACTGGTGTCATTGCATGTATGTTCTTTTCACTAACAACAACTGGAGTCATTGCATGTGTGTTCTCTTCACAATCCACACATGGATCCACCAGTTTCATTGCATGTGTGTTCTTTTTAGTAACAACAACCAGTGTCATTGCATGTGTGTTCTCTTCAGAGACCACACATGGATCCACCAGTGTCATTGCATGTGTGTTCTTTTTACTAACAACAACAAGAGTCATTGAAATGTGTGCTCTCTTCAGAGACCACACATGGATCCACCAGTGTCATTGCATGTGTGTTCTTTTCACTAACAACAACCAGAGTCATTGCATGTGTGTTCTTTTCACATACCACATATGGATCCACCAGTGTCATTGCATGTGTGCTCTTTTCACAATCCACCCATGGATCCACCGGTGTCATTGCATGTGTGTTCTTTTGAGTAACAACAACCAGAGTCATTTTGCATGTGTGCTCTTTTCACATACCACCCATGGATCCAGAAGTGTCATTGCATGTGTGTTCTTTTCACTAACAACAACCAGAGTCATTTTGCACGTGTGTTCTTTTCACATACCACATATGGATCCACCAGTGTCATTGCATGTGTGCTCTTTTCAGTAACAACAGCCAGAGTCATTTTTCATGTGTGTTCTTTTCACATACCACATATGGATCCACCAGTGTCATTGAAATGTGTGTTCTCTACAGAGACCACACATGGATCCACCGGTGTCATTGCATGTATGTTCTTTTCACTAACAACAACTGGAGTCATTGCATGTGTGTTTTCTTCACAATCCACACATGGATCCACTAGTGTCATTGCATGTGCTTTCTTTTTAGTAACAACAACCAGTGTCATTGCATGTGTGTTCTCTTTAGAGACCACACATGGATCCACCAGTGTCATTGCATGTGTGTTCTTTTTACTAACAACAACAAGAGTCATTGAAATGTGTGCTCTCTTTAGAGACCACACATGGATCCACCAGTGTCATTGCATGTTGTTCTTTTCACTAACAACAACCAGAGTCATTGCATATGTGTTCTTTTCACATACCACATATGGATCCACCAGTGTCATTGCATGTGTGCTCTTTTCACTAATAACAACTAGAGTCATTTTGCATGTGTGTTCTTTTCACATACCACATATGGATCCACTAGTGTCATTGAAATGTGTGTTCTCTACAGAGACCACACATGGATCCATCGGTGTCATTGCATGTATGTTCTTTTCACTAACAACAACTGGTGACATTGCATGTGTGTTCTCTTCACAATCCACACATGGATCCACCAGTGTCATTGCATGTGTGTTCTTTTTAGTAACAACAACCAGTGTCATTGCATGTGTGTTCTCTTCAGAGACCACACATGGATCCACCAGTGTCATTGCATGTGTGTTCTTTTTACTAACAACAACAAGAGTTATTGAAATGTGTGCTCTCTTCAGAGACCACACATGGATCCACCAGTGTCATTGCATGTGTTTTCTTTTCACTAACAACAACCAGAGTCATTGCATGTGTGTTCTTTTCACATACCCCATATGGATCCACCAGTGTCATTGCATGTGTGCTCTTTTCACAATCCACCCATGGATCCACCGGTGTCATTGCATGTGTGTTATTTTGAGTAACAACAACCAGAGTCATTTTGCATGTGTGCTCTTTTCACATACCACCCATGGATCCAGAAGTGTCATTGCATGTGTGTTCTTTTCACTAACAACAACCAGACTCATTTTGCACGTGTGTTCTTTTCACATACCACATATGGATCCACCAGTGTCATTGCATGTGTGCTCTTTTCAGTAACAACAGCCAGAGTCATTTTTCATGTGTGTTCTTTTCACATACCACATATGGATCCACCAGTGTCATTGAAATGTGTGTTCTCTACAGAGACCACACATGGATCCACCGGTGTCATTGCATGTATGTTCTTTTCACTAACAACAACTGGAGTCATTGCATGTGTGTTTTCTTCACAATCCACACATGGATCCACTAGTGTCATTGCATGTGCTTTCTTTTTAGTAACAACAACCAGTGTCATTGCATGTGTGTTCTCTTTAGAGACCACACATGGATCCACCAGTGTCATTGCATGTGTGTTCTTTTTACTAACAACAACAAGAGTCATTGAAATGTGTGCTCTCTTTAGAGACCACACATGGATCCACCAGTGTCATTGCATGTTGTTCTTTTCACTAACAACAACCAGAGTCATTGCATATGTGTTCTTTTCACATACCACATATGGATCCACCAGTGTCATTGCATGTGTGCTCTTTTCACTAATAACAACTAGAGTCATTTTGCATGTGTGTTCTTTTCACATACCACATATGGATCCACTAGTGTCATTGAAATGTGTGTTCTCTACAGAGACCACACATGGATCCATCGGTGTCATTGCATGTATGTTCTTTTCACTAACAACAACTGGAGACATTGCATGTGTGTTCTCTTCACAATCCACACATGGATCCACCAGTGTCATTGCATGTGTGTTCTTTTTAGTAACAACCAGTGTCATTGCATGTGTGTTCTCTTCAGAGACCACACATGGATCCACCAGTGTCATTGCATGTGTGTTCTTTTTACTAACAACAACAAGAGTTATTGAAATGTGTGCTCTCTTCAGAGACCACACATGGATCCACCAGTGTCATTGCATGTGTTTTCTTTTCACTAACAACAACCAGAGTCATTGCATGTGTGTTCTTTTCACATACCACATATGGATCCACCAGTGTCATTGCATGTGTGCTCTTTTCACAATCCACCCATGGATCCACCAGTGTCATTGCATGTGTGTTCTTTTTAGTAACAACAACCAGAGTCATTTTGCATGTGTGCTCTTTTCACATACCACCCATGGATCCACCAGTGTCATTGCATGTGTGTTCTTTTCACTAACAAGAACCAGAGTCATTTTGCATGTGTGTTCTTTTCACACACCACATATGGATCCACCAGTATCATTGCATGTGTGTTCTTTTCACTAACAACAACCAGAGTCATTTTGCATTTGTGTTCTTTTCACATACCACATATGGATCCACCAGTGTCATTGAAATGTGTGTTCTCTACAAAGACCACACATGGATCCACCGGTGTCATTGCATGTATGTTCTTTTCACTAACAACAACTGGAGTCATTGCATGTGTGTTCTCTTCACAATCCACACATGGATCCACCAGTGTCATTGCATGTGTGTTCTTTTTAGTAACAACAACCAGTGTCATTGCATGTGTGTTCTTTTTACTAACAACAACAAGAGTCATTGAAATGTGTGCTCTCTTCAGAGACCACACATGGATCCACCAGTGTCATTTCATGTGTGTTCTTTTCACTAACAACAAATAGAGTCATTGCATGTGTGTTATTTTCACATACCACATATGGATCCACCAGAGTCATTGCATGTGTGTTCTTTTCACATACCACATATGGATCCACCAGTGTCATTGCATGTGTGCTCTTTTCACAATCCACCAGTCTCATTGCATGTGTGTTCTTTTTAGTAACAACAACCAGAGTCATTTTGCATGTGTGCTCTTTTCACATACCACCTATGGATCCACCAGTGTCATTGCATGTGTGTTCTTTTCACTAACAACAACCAGAGTCATTGCATGTGTGTTCTTTTCACATACCACATATGGATCCACCAGTGTCATTGAAATGTGTGTTCTCTACAGAGACCACACATGGATCCACCGGTGTCATTGCATGTTTGTTCTTTTCACTAACAACAACTGGAGTCATTGCATGTGTGTTTTCTTCACAATCCACACATGGATCCACTAGTGTCATTGCATGTGTTTTCTTTTTAGTAACAACAACCAGTGTCATTGCATGTGTGTTCTCTTTAGAGACCACACATGGATCCACCAGTGTCATTGCATGTGTGTTCTTTTTACTAACAACAACAAGAGTCATTGAAATGTGTGCTCTCTTTAGAGACCACACATGGATCCACCAGTGTCATTGCATGTTGTTCTTTTCACTAACAACAACCAGAGTCATTGCATATGTGTTCTTTTCACATACCACATATGGATCCACCAGTGTCATTGCATGTGTGCTCTTTTCACTAATAACAACTAGAGTCATTTTGCATGTGTGTTCTTTTCACATACCACATATGGATCCACTAGTGTCATTGAAATGTGTGTTCTCTACAGAGACCACACATGGATCCATCGGTGTCATTGCATGTATGTTCTTTTCACTAACAACAACTGGAGACATTGCATGTGTGTTCTCTTCACAATCCACACATGGATCCACCAGTGTCATTGCATGTGTGTTCTTTTTAGTAACAACAACCAGTGTCATTGCATGTGTGTTCTCTTCAGAGACCACACATGGATCCACCAGTGTCATTGCATGTGTGTTCTTTTTACTAACAACAACAAGAGTTATTGAAATGTGTGCTCTCTTCAGAGACCACACATGGATCCACCAGTGTCATTGCATGTGTTTTCTTTTCACTAACAACAACCAGAGTCATTGCATGTGTGTTCTTTTCACATACCACATATGGATCCACCAGTGTCATTGCATGTGTGCTCTTTTCACAATCCACCCATGGATCCACCAGTGTCATTGCATGTGTGTTCTTTTTAGTAACAACAACCAGAGTCATTTTGCATGTGTGCTCTTTTCACATACCACCCATGGATCCACCAGTGTCATTGCATGTGTGTTCTTTTCACTAACAAGAACCAGAGTCATTTTGCATGTGTGTTCTTTTCACACACCACATATGGATCCACCAGTATCATTGCATGTGTGTTCTTTTCACTAACAACAACCAGAGTCATTTTGCATTTGTGTTCTTTTCACATACCACATATGGATCCACCAGTGTCATTGAAATGTGTGTTCTCTACAAAGACCACACATGGATCCACCGGTGTCATTGCATGTATGTTCTTTTCACTAACAACAACTGGAGTCATTGCATGTGTGTTCTCTTCACAATCCACACATGGATCCACCAGTGTCATTGCATGTGTGTTCTTTTTAGTAACAACAACCAGTGTCATTGCATGTGTGTTCTTTTTACTAACAACAACAAGAGTCATTGAAATGTGTGCTCTCTTCAGAGACCACACATGGATCCACCAGTGTCATTTCATGTGTGTTCTTTTCACTAACAACAAATAGAGTCATTGCATGTGTGTTATTTTCACATACCACATATGGATCCACCAGAGTCATTGCATGTGTGTTCTTTTCACATACCACATATGGATCCACCAGTGTCATTGCATGTGTGCTCTTTTCACAATCCACCAGTCTCATTGCATGTGTGTTCTTTTTAGTAACAACAACCAGAGTCATTTTGCATGTGTGCTCTTTTCACATACCACCTATGGATCCACCAGTGTCATTGCATGTGTGTTCTTTTCACTAACAACAACCAGAGTCATTGCATGTGTGTTCTTTTCACATACCACATATGGATCTACCAGTGTCATTGAAATGTGTGTTCTCTACAGAGACCACACATGGATCCACTAGTGTCATTGCATGTGAGTTCTTTTTAGTAACAACAACCAGAGTCATTTTGCATGTGTGTTCTTGTCACATACCACCTATGGATCCACGAGTGTCATTGCATGTGTGTTCATTTCATAATCCACCTATGTATCCACCAGTGTCATTGCATGTGTTTTCTTTTTAGGAACAACTGGAGTCATTTTGCATGTGTGATCTTTTCACATACCACCCATGGATCCACCAGTGTCATTGCATGTGTGTTCTTTTCAGTAACAACAACAAGAGTCATTTTCCAAGTGTGTTCTTTTCACATACCACATATGGATCCACCAGTGTCATTGCATGTGTGCTCTTTTCACTAACAACCAGAGTCATTTTGCATGTGTGTTCTTTTCACATACCACACATGGATCCAGTAGTGTCATTGAAATGTGTGTTCTCTACAGAGACCACACATGGATCCACCGGTGTCATTGCATGTATGTTCTTTTCACTAACAATAACTGGAGACATTCCATGTGTGTTCTCTTCACAATCCACACATGGATCCACCAGTGTCATTGCATGTGTGTTCTTTTTAGTAACAACTACCAGTGTCATTGCATGTGTGTTCTCTTCAGAGACCACACATGGATCCACCAGTGTCATTGCATGTGTGTTCTTTTTACTAACAACAACAAGAGTCATTGAAATGTGTGCTCTCTTCAGAGACCACACATGGATCCACCAGTGTCATTTCATGTGTGTTCTTTTCACTAACAACAACCAGAGTCATTGCATGTGTGTTCTTTTCACATACCACATATGGATCCACCAGTGTCATTGCATGTGCGCTCTTTTCACAATCCACCCATGGATCCACCAGTGTCATTGCATGTGTGTTCTTTTTAGTAACAACAACCAGAGTCATTTTGCATGTGTGCTCTTTTCACATACCACCCATGGATCCACAAGTGTCATTGCATGTGTGTTCTTTTCACTAACAACAACCAGAGTCATTTTGCATGTGTGTTCTTTTCACATACCACATATGGATCCACCAGTGTCATTGCATGTGTGCTCTTTTCAGTAACAACAACCAGAGTCATTTTTCATGTGTGTTCTTTTCACATACCACATATGGATCCACCGGTGTCATTGCATGTATGTTATTTTCACTAACAACAATTGGAGTCATTGCATGTGTGTTTTCTTCACAATCCACACATGGATCCACTAGTGTCATTGCATGTGTGTTCTTTTTAGTAACAACAACCAGTGTCATTGCATGTGTGTTCTCTTTAGAGACCACACATGGATCCACCAGTGTCATTGCATGTGTGTTCTTTTTACTAACAACAACAAGAGTCATTGAAATGTGTGCTCTCTTCAGAGACCACACATGGATCCACCAGTGTCATTGCATGTTTTTCTTTTCACTAACAACAACCAGAGTCATTGCATATGTGTTCTTTTCACATACCACATATGGATCCACCAGTGTCATTGCATGTGTGCTCTTTTCACTAACAACAACTAGAGTCATTTTGCATGTGTGTTCTTTTCACATACCACATATGGATCCACTAGTGTCATTGAAATGTGTGTTCTCTACAGAGACCACACATGGATCCACCGGTGTCATTGCATGTATGTTCTTTTCACTAACAACAAGTGGAGTCATTGCATGTGTGTTCTCTTCACAATCCACACATGGATCCACCAGTGTCATTGCATGTGTGTTCTTTTTAGTAACAACAACCAGTGTCATTGCATGTGTGTTCTCTTCAGAGACCACACATGGATCCACCACTGTCATTGCATGTGTGTTCTTTTTACTAACAACAACAAGAGTCATTGAAATGTGTGCTCTCTTCAGAGACCACACATGGATCCACCAGTGTCATTGCATGTGTGTTCTTTCCACTAACAACAACCAGAGTCATTGCATGTGTGTTCTTTTCACATACCACATATGGATCCACCAGTGTCATTGTATGTGTGCTCTTTTCACAATCCACCCATGGATCCACCAGTGTCATTGCATGTGTGTTCTTTTTAGTAACAACAACCAGAGTCATTTTGCATGTGTGCTCTTTTCACATACCACCCATGGATCCACCAGTGTCATTGCATGTGTGTTCTTTTCACTAACAAGAACCAGAGTCATTTTGCATGTGTGTTCTTTTCACACACCACATATGGATCCACCAGTATCATTGCATGTGTGTTCTTTTCACTAACAACAACCAGAGTCATTTTGCATTTGTGTTCTTTTCACATACCACATATGGATCCACCAGTGTCATTGAAATGTGTGTTCTCTACAAAGACCACACATGGATCCACCGGTGTCATTGCATGTATGTTCTTTTCACTAACAACAACTGGAGTCATTGCATGTGTGTTCTCTTCACAATCCACACATGGATCCACCAGTGTCATTGCATGTGTGTTCTTTTTAGTAACAACAACCAGTGTCATTGCATGTGTGTTCTTTTTACTAACAACAACAAGAGTCATTGAAATGTGTGCTCTCTTCAGAGACCACACATGGATCCACCAGTGTCATTTCATGTGTGTTCTTTTCACTAACAACAAATAGAGTCATTGCATGTGTGTTATTTTCACATACCACATATGGATCCACCAGAGTCATTGCATGTGTGTTCTTTTCACATACCACATATGGATCCACCAGTGTCATTGCATGTGTGCTCTTTTCACAATCCACCAGTCTCATTGCATGTGTGTTCTTTTTAGTAACAACCAGAGTCATTTTGCATGTGTGCTCTTTTCACATACCACCTATGGATCCACCAGTGTCATTGCATGTGTGTTCTTTTCACTAACAACAACCAGAGTCATTGCATGTGTGTTCTTTTCACATACCACATATGGATCTACCAGTGTCATTGAAATGTGTGTTCTCTACAGAGACCACACATGGATCCACTAGTGTCATTGCATGTGAGTTCTTTTTAGTAACAACAACCAGAGTCATTTTGCATGTGTGTTCTTGTCACATACCACCTATGGATCCACGAGTGTCATTGCATGTGTGTTCATTTCATAATCCACCTATGTATCCACCAGTGTCATTGCATGTGTTTTCTTTTTAGGAACAACTGGAGTCATTTTGCATGTGTGATCTTTTCACATACCACCCATGGATCCACCAGTGTCATTGCATGTGTGTTCTTTTCAGTAACAACAACAAGAGTCATTTTCCAAGTGTGTTCTTTTCACATACCACATATGGATCCACCAGTGTCATTGCATGTGTGCTCTTTTCACTAACAACCAGAGTCATTTTGCATGTGTGTTCTTTTCACATACCACACATGGATCCAGTAGTGTCATTGAAATGTGTGTTCTCTACAGAGACCACACATGGATCCACCGGTGTCATTGCATGTATGTTCTTTTCACTAACAATAACTGGAGACATTCCATGTGTGTTCTCTTCACAATCCACACATGGATCCACCAGTGTCATTGCATGTGTGTTCTTTTTAGTAACAACTACCAGTGTCATTGCATGTGTGTTCTCTTCAGAGACCACACATGGATCCACCAGTGTCATTGCATGTGTGTTCTTTTTACTAACAACAACAAGAGTCATTGAAATGTGTGCTCTCTTCAGAGACCACACATGGATCCACCAGTGTCATTTCATGTGTGTTCTTTTCACTAACAACAACCAGAGTCATTGCATGTGTGTTCTTTTCACATACCACATATGGATCCACCAGTGTCATTGCATGTGCGCTCTTTTCACAATCCACCCATGGATCCACCAGTGTCATTGCATGTGTGTTCTTTTTAGTAACAACAACCAGAGTCATTTTGCATGTGTGCTCTTTTCACATACCACCCATGGATCCACAAGTGTCATTGCATGTGTGTTCTTTTCACTAACAACAACCAGAGTCATTTTGCATGTGTGTTCTTTTCACATACCACATATGGATCCACCAGTGTCATTGCATGTGTGCTCTTTTCAGTAACAACAACCAGAGTCATTTTTCATGTGTGTTCTTTTCACATACCACATATGGATCCACCGGTGTCATTGCATGTATGTTCTTTTCACTAACAACAATTGGAGTCATTGCATGTGTGTTTTCTTCACAATCCACACATGGATCCACTAGTGTCATTGCATGTGTGTTCTTTTTAGTAACAACAACCAGTGTCATTGCATGTGTGTTCTCTTTAGAGACCACACATGGATCCACCAGTGTCATTGCATGTGTGTTCTTTTTACTAACAACAACAAGAGTCATTGAAATGTGTGCTCTCTTCAGAGACCACACATGGATCCACCAGTGTCATTGCATGTTGTTCTTTTCACTAACAACAACCAGAGTCATTGCATATGTGTTCTTTTCACATACCACATATGGATCCACCAGTGTCATTGCATGTGTGCTCTTTTCACTAACAACACCTAGAGTCATTTTGCATGTGTGTTCTTTTCACATACCACATATGGATCCACTAGTGTCATTGAAATGTGTGTTCTCTACAGAGACCACACATGGATCCACCGGTGTCATTGCATGTATGTTCTTTTCACTAACAACAAGTGGAGTCATTGCATGTGTGTTCTCTTCACAATCCACACATGGATCCACCAGTGTCATTGCATGTGTGTTCTTTTTAGTAACAACAACCAGTGTCATTGCATGTGTGTTCTCTTCAGAGACCACACATGGATCCACCACTGTCATTGCATGTGTGTTCTTTTTACTAACAACAACAAGAGTCATTGAAATGTGTGCTCTCTTCAGAGACCACACATGGATCCACCAGTGTCATTGCATGTGTGTTCTTTCCACTAACAACAACCAGAGTCATTGCATGTGTGTTCTTTTCACATACCACATATGGATCCACCAGTGTCATTGTATGTGTGCCCTTTTCACAATCCACCCATGGATCCACCAGTGTCATTGCATGTGTGTTCTTTTTAGTAACAACAACCAGAGTCATTTTGCATGTGTGCTCTTTTCACATACCACCCATGGATCCACCAGTGTCATTGCATGTGTGTTCTTTTCACTAACAACAACCAGAGTCAATTTGCATGTGTGTTCTTTTCACACACCACATATGGATCCACCAGTATCATTGCATGTGTGTTCTTTTCAATAACAACAACCAGAGTCATTTTTCATTTGTGTTCTTTTCACATACCACATATGGATCCACCAGTGTCATTGAAATGTGTGTTCTCTAGAGAGACCACACATGGATCCACCGGTGTCATTGGATGTATGTTCTTTTCACTAACAACAACTGGAGTCATTGCATGTGTGTTCTCTTCACAATCCACACATGGATCCACCAGTGTCATTGCATGTGTGTTCTTTTTAGTAACAACAGCCAGTGTCATTGCATATGTGTTCTTTTTACTAACAACAACAAGAGTCATTGAAATGTGTGCTCTCTTCAGAGACCACACATGGATCCACCAGTGTCATTTCAAGTGTTTATTTTCACTAACAACAACCATAGTCATTGCATGTGTGTTCTTTTCACATACCACATATGGATCCACCAGAGTCATTGCATGTGTGTTCTTTTCACATACCACATATGGATCCACCAGTGTCATTGCATGTGTGTTCTTTTCACAATCCACCAGTGTCATTGCATGTGTGTTCTTTTTAGTAACAACAACCAGAGTCATTTTGCATGTGTGTTCTTTTCACATACCACCTATGGATCCACCTGTGTTATTGCATGTGTGTTCTTTTCACTAACAACAACCAGAGTCATTGCATGTGTGTTCTTTTCACATACCACATATGGATCCACCAGTGTCATTGAAATGTGTGTTCTCTATAGAGACCACACATGGATCCACCAGTGTCATTGCATGTGAGTTCTTTTTAGTAACAACAACCAGAGTCATTTTGCATGTGTGTTCTTGTCACATACCACCTATGGATCCACCAGTGTCACTGCATGTGTGTTCTTTTCACAATCGACCCATGGATCCACCAGTGTCATTGCATGTGTGTTCTTGTTAGTAACAACAACCAGAGTCATTTTGCATGTGTGTTCTATTCACATACCACCTATGGATCCACCAGTGTCATTGCATGTGTGTTCTTTTTAGTAACAACAACCAGAGTCATTGAAATGTGTGTTCTTCTCACATACCACCTATGGATCCACGAGTGTCATTGCATGTGTGTTCATTTCATAATCCACCTATGGATCCACCAGTGTCATTGCATGTGTTTTCTTTTTAGTAACAACAACCAGACTCATTTTGCATGTGTGATCTTTTCACATACCACCCATGGATCCACCAGTGTCATTGCATGTGTGTTCTTTTCACTAACAACAACCAGAGTCATTTTCCATGTGTGTTCTTGTCACATACCACATATGGATCCACCAGTGTCATTGCGTGTGTGCTCTTTTCACTAACAACCAGAGTCATTTTGCATGTGTGTTCTTTTCACATACCACACATGGATCCACTAGTGTCATTGAAATGTGTGTTCTCTACAGAGACCACACATGGATCCACCGGTGTCATTGCATGTATGTTCTTTTCACTAACAATAACTGGAGACATTGCATGTGTGTTCTCTTCACAATCCACACATGGATCCAGCAGTGTTATTGCATGTGTGTTCTTTTTAGTAACAACAACCAGTGTCATTGCATGTGTGTTCTCTTCAGAGACCACACATGGATCCACCAGTGTCATTGCATGTGTGTTCTTTTTTACTAACAACAACAAGAGTCATTCAAATGTGTGCTCTCTTCAGAGACTACACCTGGATCCACCAGTGTCATTTCATGTGTGTTCTTTTCACTAACAACAACCAGAGTCATTGCATGTGTGTTCTTTTCACATACCACATATGGATCCACCAGTGTCATTGCATGTGTGCTCTTTTCACAATCCACCCATGGATCCACCAGTATCATTGCATGTGTGTTCTTTTTAGTAACAACAACCAGAGTCATTTTGTATGTGTGCTCTTTTCACATACCACCCATGGATCCACTAGTGTCATTGCATGTGTGTCCTTTTCACTAACAACAACCAGAGTCATTGCATGTGTGTTCTTTTCACATACCACATATGGATCCACCAGTGTCATTGCATGTGTGCTCTTTTCACAATCCACCCATGGATCCATCAGTATCATTGCATGTGTGTTCTTTTTAGTAACAACAACCAGAGTCATTTTGTATGTGTGCTCTTTTCACATACCACCCATGGATCCACTAGTGTCATTGCATGTGTGTTCTTTTCACTAACAACAACCAGAGTCATTTTGCATGTGTGTTCTTTTCACATACCACATATGGATCCACCAGTGTCATTGCATGTGTGCTCTTTTCACTAACAACAACGAGAGTCATTTTTCATGTGTGTTCTTTTCACATACCACATATGGATCTACCAGTGTCATTGAAATGTGTCTTCTCTACAGAGACCACACATGGATCCACCGGTGTCATTGCATGTATGTTCTTTTCACTAACAACAACTGGAATCATTGCATGTGTGTTCTCTTCACAATCCACACATGGATCCACCAGTGTCATTGCATGTGAGTTCTTTATACTAACAACAACAAGAGTCATTGAAATATGTGCTCTCTTCAGAGACCACACATGGATCCACCAGTGTCATTGCATGTGTGTTCTTTTCACTAACAACAACCAGAGTGATTGCATGTGTGTTCTTTTCACATACCACATATGGATCCACCAGTGTCATTGCATGTGTGCTCTTTTCACTAACAACAACTAGAGTCATTTTGCATGTGTGTTCTTTTCACATACCACATATGGATCCACTAGTGTCATTGAAATGTGTGTTCTCTACAGAGACCACACATGGATCCACCGGTGTCATTGCATGTATGTTCTTTTCACTAACAATAACTGGAGACATTGCATGTGTGTTCTCTTCACAATCCACATATGGATCCAGCAGTGTCATTGCATGTGTGTTCTTTTTAGTAACAACAACCAGTGTCATTGCATATGTGTTCTCTTCAGAGACCACACATGGATCCACCAGTGTCATTGCATGTGTGTTCTTTTTACTAACAACAACAAGAGTCATTGAAATGTGTGCTCTCTTCAGAGACCACACATGGATCCACCAGTGTCATTTCATGTGTGTTCTTTTCACTAACAACAACCAGAGTCATTGCATGTGTGTTCTTTTCACATACCACATATGGATCCACCAGTGTCATTACATGTGTGCTCTTTTCACAATCCACCCATGGATCCAGCAGTGTTATTGCATGTGCGTTCTTTTTAGTAACAACAACCAGAGTCATTTCGCATGTGTGCTCTTTTCACATACCACCCATGGATCCACTAGTGTCATTGCATGTGTGTTCTTTTCACTAACAACAACCAGAGTCATTTTGCATGTGTGTTTTTTTCACATACCACATATGGATCCACCAGTGTCATTGCATGTGTGATCTTTTCACTAACAACAACCAGAGTCATTTTTCATGTGTGTTCTTTTCACATACCACATATGGATCCACCTGTGTCATTGAAATGTGTGTTCTCTACAGAGACCACACATGGATCCACCGGTGTCATTGCATGTATGTTCGTTTCACTAACAACAACTGGAGTCATTGCATGTGTGTTCTCTTCACAATCCACACATGGATCCACCAGTGTCATTGCATGTGTGTTCTTTTTAGTAACAACAACCGGTGTCATTGCATGTGTGTTCTCTTCTGAGACCACACATGGATCCACCAGTGTCATTGCATGTGTGTTCTTTTTACTAACAACAACAAGAGTCATTGAAATGTGTGCTCTCTTCAGAGACCACACATGGATCCACCAGTGTCATTGCATGTGTGTTCTTTTCACTAACAACAACCAGAGTCATTGCATGTGTGTTCTTTTCACATACCACATATGGATCCACCAGTGTCATTGCATGTGTGCTCTTTTCACAATCCACCCATGGATCCACCGGTGTCATTGCATGTGTGTTCTTTTTAGTAACAACAACCAGAGTCATTTTGCATGTGTGGTCTTTTCACATACCACCCATGGATCCACCAGTGTCATTGCATGTGTGTTCTTTTCACTAACAACAACCAGAGTCATTTTGCATGTGTGTTCTTTTCACACACCACATATGGATCCACCAGTATCATTGCATGTGTGTTATTTTCACTAACAACAACCGGAGTCATTTTGCATTTGTGTTCTTTTCACATTCCACATATGGATCCACCAGTGTCATTGAAATGTGTGTTCTCTACAGAGACCACACAAGGATCCACCGGTGTCATTGCATGTATGTTCTTTTCACTAACAACAACTGGAGTCATTGCATGTGTGTTCTCTTCACAATCCACACATGGATCCACTAGTGTCATTGCATGTGTGTTCTTTTTAGTAACAACAACCAGTGTCATTGCATATGTGTTCTTTTTACTAACAACAACAAGAGTCATTGAAATGTGTGCTCTCTTCAAACACCACACATGGATCTACCAGTGTCATTTCAAGTGTGTTCTTTTCACTAACAACAACCAGAGTCATTGCATGTGTGTTCTTTTCACATACCACATATGGATCCACCAGAGTCATTGCATGTGTGTTCTTTTCACATACCACATATGGATCCACCAGTGTCATTGCATGTGTGTTCTTTTCACAATCCACCAGTGTCATTGCATGTGTGTTCTTTTTAGTAACAACAACCAGAGTCATTTTGCATGTGTGTTCTTTTCACATACCACCTATGGATCCACCTGTGTTATTGCATGTGTGTTCTTTTCACTAACAACAACCAGAGTCATTGCGTGTGTGTTCTTTTCACATACCACATTTGGATCCACCAGTGTCATTGAAATGTGTGTTCTCTATAGAGACCACACATGGATCCACCAGTGTCATTGCATGTGAGTTCTTTTTAGTAACAACAACCAGAGTCATTTTGCATGTGTGTTCTTGTCACATACCACCTATGGATCCACCAGTGTCATTGCATGTGTGTTCTTTTCACAATCCACCCATGGATCCACCAGTGTCATTGCATGTGTGTTCTTGTTAGTAACAACAACCAGAGTCATTTTGCATGTGTGTTCTATTCACATACCACCTATGGATCCACCAGTGTCATTGCATGTGTGTTCTTTTTAGTAACAACAACCAGAGTCATTGAAATGTGTGTTCTTCTCACATACCACCTATGGATCCACGAGTGTCATTGCATGTGTGTTCATTTCATAATCCACCTATGGATCCACGAGTGTCATTGCATGTGTTTTTTTAGTAACAACAACCAGAGTCATTTTGCATGTGTGATCTTTTCACATACCACCCATGGATCCACCAGTGTCATTGCATGTGTGTTCTTTTCACTAACAACAACCAGAGTCATTTTCCATGTGTGTTCTTGTCACATACCACATATGGATCCACCAGTGTCATTGCATGTGTGCTCTTTTCACTAACAACCAGAGTCATTTTGCATGTGTGTTCTTTTCACATACCACACATGGATCCACTAGTGTCATTGAAATGTGTGTTCTCTACAGAGACCACACATGGATCCACCGGTGTCATTGCATGTATGTTCTTTTCACTAACAATAACTGGAGACATTGCATGTGTGTTCTCTTCACAATCCACACATGGATCCAGCAGTGTTATTGCATGTGTGTTCTTTTTAGTAACAACAACCAGTGTCATTGCATGTGTGTTCTCTTCAGAGACCACACATGGATCCACCAGTGTCATTGCATGTGTGTTCTTTTTTACTAACAACAACAAGAGTCATTCAAATGTGTGCTCTCTTCAGAGACTACACCTGGATCCACCAGTGTCATTTCATGTGTGTTCTTTTCACTAACAACAACCAGAGTCATTGCATGTGTGTTCTTTTCACATACCACATATGGATCCACCAGTGTCATTGCATGTGTGCTCTTTTCACAATCCACCCATGGATCCACCAGTATCATTGCATGTGTGTTCTTTTTAGTAACAACAACCAGAGTCATTTTGTATGTGTGCTCTTTTCACATACCACCCATGGATCCACTAGTGTCATTGCATGTGTGTCCTTTTCACTAACAACAACCAGAGTCATTGCATGTGTGTTCTTTTCACATACCACATATGGATCCACCAGTGTCATTGCATGTGTGCTCTTTTCACAATCCACCCATGGATCCATCAGTATCATTGCATGTGTGTTCTTTTTAGTAACAACAACCAGAGTCATTTTGTATGTGTGCTCTTTTCACATACCACCCATGGATCCACTAGTGTCATTGCATGTGTGTTCTTTTCACTAACAACAACCAGAGTCATTTTGCATGTGTGTTCTTTTCACATACCACATATGGATCCACCAGTGTCATTGCATGTGTGCTCTTTTCACTAACAACAACGAGAGTCATTTTTCATGTGTGTTCTTTTCACATACCACATATGGATCTACCAGTGTCATTGAAATGTGTCTTCTCTACAGAGACCACACATGGATCCACCGGTGTCATTGCATGTATGTTCTTTTCACTAACAACAACTGGAATCATTGCATGTGTGTTCTCTTCACAATCCACACATGGATCCACCAGTGTCATTGCATGTGAGTTCTTTATACTAACAACAACAAGAGTCATTGAAATATGTGCTCTCTTCAGAGACCACACATGGATCCACCAGTGTCATTGCATGTGTGTTCTTTTCACTAACAACAACCAGAGTGATTGCATGTGTGTTCTTTTCACATACCACATATGGATCCACCAGTGTCATTGCATGTGTGCTCTTTTCACTAACAACAACTAGAGTCATTTTGCATGTGTGTTCTTTTCACATACCACATATGGATCCACTAGTGTCATTGAAATGTGTGTTCTCTACAGAGACCACACATGGATCCACCGGTGTCATTGCATGTATGTTCTTTTCACTAACAATAACTGGAGACATTGCATGTGTGTTCTCTTCACAATCCACATATGGATCCAGCAGTGTCATTGCATGTGTGTTCTTTTTAGTAACAACAACCAGTGTCATTGCATATGTGTTCTCTTCAGAGACCACACATGGATCCACCAGTGTCATTGCATGTGTGTTCTTTTTACTAACAACAACAAGAGTCATTGAAATGTGTGCTCTCTTCAGAGACCACACATGGATCCACCAGTGTCATTTCATGTGTGTTCTTTTCACTAACAACAACCAGAGTCATTGCATGTGTGTTCTTTTCACATACCACATATGGATCCACCAGTGTCATTACATGTGTGCTCTTTTCACAATCCACCCATGGATCCAGCAGTGTTATTGCATGTGCGTTCTTTTTAGTAACAACAACCAGAGTCATTTCGCATGTGTGCTCTTTTCACATACCACCCATGGATCCACTAGTGTCATTGCATGTGTGTTCTTTTCACTAACAACAACCAGAGTCATTTTGCATGTGTGTTTTTTTCACATACCACATATGGATCCACCAGTGTCATTGCATGTGTGATCTTTTCACTAACAACAACCAGAGTCATTTTTCATGTGTGTTCTTTTCACATACCACATATGGATCCACCTGTGTCATTGAAATGTGTGTTCTCTACAGAGACCACACATGGATCCACCGGTGTCATTGCATGTATGTTCGTTTCACTAACAACAACTGGAGTCATTGCATGTGTGTTCTCTTCACAATCCACACATGGATCCACCAGTGTCATTGCATGTGTGTTCTTTTTAGTAACAACAACCGGTGTCATTGCATGTGTGTTCTCTTCTGAGACCACACATGGATCCACCAGTGTCAGTGCATGTGTGTTCTTTTTACTAACAACAACAAGAGTCATTGAAATGTGTGCTCTCTTCAGAGACCACACATGGATCCACCAGTGTCATTGCATGTGTGTTCTTTTCACTAACAACAACCAGAGTCATTGCATGTGTGTTCTTTTCACATACCACATATGGATCCACCAGTGTCATTGCATGTGTGCTCTTTTCACAATCCACCCATGGATCCACCGGTGTCATTGCATGTGTGTTCTTTTTAGTAACAACAACCAGAGTCATTTTGCATGTGTGGTCTTTTCACATACCACCCATGGATCCACCAGTGTCATTGCATGTGTGTTCTTTTCACTAACAACAACCAGAGTCATTTTGCATGTGTGTTCTTTTCACACACCACATATGGATCCACCAGTATCATTGCATGTGTGTTATTTTCACTAACAACAACCGGAGTCATTTTGCATTTGTGTTCTTTTCACATTCCACATATGGATCCACCAGTGTCATTGAAATGTGTGTTCTCTACAGAGACCACACATGGATCCACCGGTGTCATTGCATGTATGTTCTTTTCACTAACAACAACTGGAATCATTGCATGTGTGTTCTCTTCACAATCCACACATGGATCCACCAGTGTCATTGCATGTGAGTTCTTTATACTAACAACAACAAGAGTCATTGAAATATGTGCTCTCTTCAGAGACCACACATGGATCCACCAGTGTCATTGCATGTGTGTTCTTTTCACTAACAACAACCAGAGTGATTGCATGTGTGTTCTTTTCACATACCACATATGGATCCACCAGTGTCATTGCATGTGTGCTCTTTTCACTAACAACAACTAGAGTCATTTTGCATGTGTGTTCTTTTCACATACCACATATGGATCCACTAGTGTCATTGAAATGTGTGTTCTCTACAGAGACCACACATGGATCCACCGGTGTCATTGCATGTATGTTCTTTTCACTAACAATAACTGGAGACATTGCATGTGTGTTCTCTTCACAATCCACATATGGATCCAGCAGTGTCATTGCATGTGTGTTCTTTTTAGTAACAACAACCAGTGTCATTGCATATGTGTTCTCTTCAGAGACCACACATGGATCCACCAGTGTCATTGCATGTGTGTTCTTTTTACTAACAACAACAAGAGTCATTGAAATGTGTGCTCTCTTCAGAGACCACACATGGATCCACCAGTGTCATTTCATGTGTGTTCTTTTCACTAACAACAACCAGAGTCATTGCATGTGTGTTCTTTTCACATACCACATATGGATCCACCAGTGTCATTACATGTGTGCTCTTTTCACAATCCACCCATGGATCCAGCAGTGTTATTGCATGTGCGTTCTTTTTAGTAACAACAACCAGAGTCATTTCGCATGTGTGCTCTTTTCACATACCACCCATGGATCCACTAGTGTCATTGCATGTGTGTTCTTTTCACTAACAACAACCAGAGTCATTTTGCATGTGTGTTTTTTTCACATACCACATATGGATCCACCAGTGTCATTGCATGTGTGATCTTTTCACTAACAACAACCAGAGTCATTTTTCATGTGTGTTCTTTTCACATACCACATATGGATCCACCTGTGTCATTGAAATGTGTGTTCTCTACAGAGACCACACATGGATCCACCGGTGTCATTGCATGTATGTTCGTTTCACTAACAACAACTGGAGTCATTGCATGTGTGTTCTCTTCACAATCCACACATGGATCCACCAGTGTCATTGCATGTGTGTTCTTTTTAGTAACAACAACCGGTGTCATTGCATGTGTGTTCTCTTCTGAGACCACACATGGATCCACCAGTGTCATTGCATGTGTGTTCTTTTTACTAACAACAACAAGAGTCATTGAAATGTGTGCTCTCTTCAGAGACCACACATGGATCCACCAGTGTCATTGCATGTGTGTTCTTTTCACTAACAACAACCAGAGTCATTGCATGTGTGTTCTTTTCACATACCACATATGGATCCACCAGTGTCATTGCATGTGTGCTCTTTTCACAATCCACCCATGGATCCACCGGTGTCATTGCATGTGTTTTCTTTTTAGTAACAACAACCAGAGTCATTTTGCATGTGTGGTCTTTTCACATACCACCCATGGATCCACCAGTGTCATTGCATGTGTGTTCTTTTCACTAACAACAACCAGAGTCATTTTGCATGTGTGTTCTTTTCACACACCACATATGGATCCACCAGTATCATTGCATGTGTGTTATTTTCACTAACAACAACCGGAGTCATTTTGCATTTGTGTTCTTTTCACATTCCACATATGGATCCACCAGTGTCATTGAAATGTGTGTTCTCTACAGAGACCACACAAGGATCCACCGGTGTCATTGCATGTATGTTCTTTTCACTAACAACAACTGGAGTCATTGCATGTGTGTTCTCTTCACAATCCACACATGGATCCACTAGTGTCATTGCATGTGTGTTCTTTTTAGTAACAACAACCAGTGTCATTGCATATGTGTTCTTTTTACTAACAACAACAAGAGTCATTGAAATGTGTGCTCTCTTCAAACACCACACATGGATCTACCAGTGTCATTTCAAGTGTGTTCTTTTCACTAACAACAACCAGAGTCATTGCATGTGTGTTCTTTTCACATACCACATATGGATCCACCAGAGTCATTGCATGTGTGTTCTTTTCACATACCACATATGGATCCACCAGTGTCATTGCATGTGTGTTCTTTTCACAATCCACCAGTGTCATTGCATGTGTGTTCTTTTTAGTAACAACAACCAGAGTCATTTTGCATGTGTGTTCTTTTCACATACCACCTATGGATCCACCTGTGTTATTGCATGTGTGTTCTTTTCACTAACAACAACCAGAGTCATTGCGTGTGTGTTCTTTTCACATACCACATTTGGATCCACCAGTGTCATTGAAATGTGTGTTCTCTATAGAGACCACACATGGATCCACCAGTGTCATTGCATGTGAGTTCTTTTTAGTAACAACAACCAGAGTCATTTTGCATGTGTGTTCTTGTCACATACCACCTATGGATCCACCAGTGTCATTGCATGTGTGTTCTTTTCACAATCCACCCATGGATCCACCAGTGTCATTGCATGTGTGTTCTTGTTAGTAACAACAACCAGAGTCATTTTGCATGTGTGTTCTATTCACATACCACCTATGGATCCACCAGTGTCATTGCATGTGTGTTCTTTTTAGTAACAACAACCAGAGTCATTGAAATGTGTGTTCTTCTCACATACCACCTATGGATCCACGAGTGTCATTGCATGTGTGTTCATTTCATAATCCACCTATGGATCCACGAGTGTCATTGCATGTGTTTTTTTAGTAACAACAACCAGAGTCATTTTGCATGTGTGATCTTTTCACATACCACCCATGGATCCACCAGTGTCATTGCATGTGTGTTCTTTTCACTAACAACAACCAGAGTCATTTTCCATGTGTGTTCTTGTCACATACCACATATGGATCCACCAGTGTCATTGCATGTGTGCTCTTTTCACTAACAACCAGAGTCATTTTGCATGTGTGTTCTTTTCACATACCACACATGGATCCACTAGTGTCATTGAAATGTGTGTTCTCTACAGAGACCACACATGGATCCACCGGTGTCATTGCATGTATGTTCTTTTCACTAACAATAACTGGAGACATTGCATGTGTGTTCTCTTCACAATCCACACATGGATCCAGCAGTGTTATTGCATGTGTGTTCCTTTTAGTAACAACAACCAGTGTCATTGCATGTGTGTTCTCTTCAGAGACCACACATGGATCCACCAGTGTCATTTCATGTGTGCTAACAACAACAAGAGTCATTCAAATGTGTGCTCTCTTCAGAGACTACACATGGATCCCCCAGTGTCATTTCATGTGTGTTTTTTTCACTAACAACAACTAGAGTCATTGCATGTGTGTTCTTTTCACATACCACATATGGATCCACCAGTGTCATTGCATGTGTGCTCTTTTCACAATCCACCCATGGATCCACCAGTATCATTGCATGTGTGTTCTTTTTAGTAACAACAACCAGAGTCATTTTGTATGTGTGCTCTTTTCACACACCACATATGGATCCACCAGTATCATTGCATGTGTGTTATTTTCACTAACAACAACCAGAGTCATTTTGCATTTGTGTTCTTTTCACATACCACATATGGATCCACCAGTGTCATTGAAATGTGTGTTCTCTACAGAGACCACACAAGGATCCACCGGTGTCATTGCATGTATGTTCTTTTCACTAACAACAACTGGAGTCATTGCATGTGTGTTCTCTTCACAATCCACACATGGATCCACTAGTGTCATTGCATGTGTGTTCTTTTTAGTAACAACAACCAGTGTCATTGCATATGTGTTCTTTTTACTAACAACAACAAGAGTCATTGAAATGTGTGCTCTCTTCAAACACCACACATGGATCCACCAGTGTCATTTCAAGTGTGTTCTTTTCACTAACAACAACCAGAGTCATTGCATGTGTGTTCTTTTCACATACCACATATGGATCCACGAGAGTCATTGCATGTGTGTTCTTTTCACATACCACATATGGATCCACCAGTGTCATTGCATGTGTGTTCTTTTCACAATCCACCAGTGTCATTGCATGTGTGTTCTTTTTAGTAACAACAACCAGAGTCATTTTGCATGTGTGTTCTTTTCACATACCACCTATGGATCCACCTGTGTTATTGCATGTGTGTTCTTTTCACTAACAACAACCAGAGTCATTGCATGTGTGTTCTTTTCACATACCACATATGGATCCACCAGTGTCATTGAAATGTGTGTTCTCTATAGAGACCAAACATGGATCCACCAGTGTCATTGCATGTGAGTTCTTTTTAGTAACAACAACCAGAGTCATTTTGCATGTGTGTTCTTGTCACATACCACCTATGGATCCACCAGTGTCATTGCATGTGTGTTCTTTTCACAATCCACCCATGGATCCACCAGTGTCATTGCATGTGTGTTCTTGTTAGTAACAACAACCAGAGTCATTTTGCATGTGTGTTCTATTCACATACCACCTATGGATCCACCAGTGTCATTGCATGTGTGTTCTTTTTAGTAACAACAACCAGAGTCATTGAAATGTGTGTTCTTCTCACATACCACCTATGGATCCACGAGTGTCATTGCATGTGTGTTCATTTCATAATCCACCTATGGATCCACCAGTGTCATTGCATGTGTTTTTTTAGTAACAACAACCAGAGTCATTTTGCATGTGTGATCTTTTCACATACCACCCATGGATCCACCAGTGTCATTGCATGTGTGTTCTTTTCACTAACAACAACCAGAGTCATTTTCCATGTGTGTTCTTGTCACATACCACATATGGATCCACCAGTGTTATTGCATGTGTGCTCTTTTCACTAACAACCAGAGTCATTTTGCATGTGTGTTCTTTTCACATACCACACATGGATCCACTAGTGTCATTGAAATGTGTGTTCTCTACAGAGACCACACATGGATCCACCGGTGTCATTGCATGTATATTCTTTTCACTAACAATAACTGGAGACATTGCATGTGTGTTCTCTTCACAATCCACACATGGATCCAGCAGTGTTATTGCATGTGTGTTCCTTTTAGTAACAACAACCAGTGTCATTGCATGTGTGTTCTCTTCAGAGACCACACATGGATCCACCAGTGTCATTGCATGTGTGCTAACAACAACAAGAGTCATTCAAATGTGTGCTCTCTTCAGAGACTACACATGGATCCACCAGTGTCATTTCATGTGTGTTCTTTTCACTAACAACAACCAGAGTCATTGCATGTGTGTTCTTTTCACATACCACATATGGATCCACCAGTGTCATTGCATGTGTGCTCTTTTCACAATCCACCCATGGATCCACCAGTATCATTGCATGTGTGTTCTTTTTAGTAACAACAACCAGAGTCATTTTGTATGTGTGCTCTTTTCACATACCACCCATGGATCCACTAGTGTCATTGCATGTGTGTTCTTTTCACTAACAACAACCAGAGTCATTTTGCATGTGTGTTCTTTTCACATACCACATATGGATCCACCAGTGTCATTGCATGTGTGCTCTTTTCACTAACAACAACCAGAGTCATTTTTCATGTGTGTTCTTTTCACATACCACATATGGATCCACCAGTGTCATTGAAATGTGTCTTCTCTACAGAGACCACACATGGATCCACCGGTGTTATTGCATGTATGTTCTTTTCACTAACAACAACTGGAATCATTGCATGTGTGTTCTCTTCACAATCCACACATGGATCCACCAGTGTCATTGCATGTGAGTTCTTTTTACTAACAACAACAAGAGTCATTGAAATATGTGCTCTCTTCAGAGACCACACATGGATCCACCAGTGTCATTTCATGTGTGTTCTTTTCACTAACAACAACCAGAGTGATTGCATGTGTGTTCTTTTCACATACCACATATGGATCCACCAGTGTCATTGCATGTGTGCTCTTTTCACTAACAACAACTAGAGTCATTTTGCATGTGTGTTCTTTTCACATACCACATATGGATCCACTAGTGTCATTGAAATGTGTGTTCTCTACAGAGACCACACATGGATCCACCGGTGTCATTGCATGCATGTTCTTTTCACTAACAACAACTGGAGTCATTGCATGTGTGTTCTCTTCACAATCCACACATGGATCCACCAGTGTCATTGCATGTGTGTTCTTTTTAGTAACAACAACCAGTGTCATTGCATGTGTGTTCTCTTAAGAGACCACACATGGATCCACCAGTGTCATTGCATGTGTGTTCTTTTTACTATCAACAACAAGAGTCATTGAAATGTGTGCTCTCTTCAGAGACCACACATGGATCCACCAGTGTCATTGCATGTGTGTTCTTTTCACTAACAACAACCAGAGTCATTTTGCAAGTGTGTTCTTTTCACACACCACATATGGATCCACCAGTATCATTGCATCTGTGTTCTTTTCACTAACAACAACCAGAGTCATTTTGCATTTGTGTTCTTTTCACATACCACATATGGATCCACCAGTGTCATTGGAATGTGTGTTCTCTACAGAGACCACACATGGATCCACCGGTGTCATTGCATGGATGTTCTTTTCACTAACAACAACTGGAGTCATTGCATGTGTGTTCTCTTCACAATCCACACATGGATCCACTAGTGTCATTGCATGTGTGTTCTTTTTAGTAACAACAACCAGTGTCATTGCATGTGTGTTCTTTTTACTAACAACAACAAGAGTCATTGAAATGTGTGCTCTCTTCAGAGACCACACATGGATCCACCAATGTCATTTCATGTGTGTTCTTTTCACTAACAACAAATAGAGTTATTGCATGTGTGTTCTTTTCACATACCACATATGGATCCACTAGAGTCATTGCATGTGTGTTCTTTTCACATACCACATATGGATCCACCAGTGTCATTGCATGTGTGCTCTTTTCACAATCCACCCATGGATCCACCAGTGTCATTGCATGTGTGTTCTTTTTAGTAACAACAACCAGAGTCATTTTGCATGTGTGTTCTTTTCACATACCACCTATGGATCCACCAGTGTCATTGCATGTGTGTTCTTTTCACTAACAACAACCAGAGTCATTGCATGTGTGTTCTTTTCACATACCACATATGGATCCACCATTGTCATTGAAATGTGTGTTCTCTACAGAGACCACACATGGATCCACTAGTGTCATTGCATGTGAGTTCTTTTTAGTAACAACAACCAGAGTCATTTTGCATGTGTGTTCTTGTCCATTACCACCTATGGATCCACCAGTGTCATTGCATGTGTGTTCTTTTCACAATCCACCCATGGATCCACCAGTGTCATTGCATGTGTGTTCTCTTTAGTAACAACAACCAGAGTCATTTTGCATGTGTGTTCTATTCACATACCACCTATGGATCCACCGGTGTCATTGCATGTGTGTTCTTTTTAGTTACAACAACCAGAGTCATTGAAATGTGTGTTCTTTTCACATACCACCTATGGATCCACGAGTGTCATTGCATGTGTGTTCATTTCATAATCCACCTATGGATCCACCGGTGTCATTGCATGTGTGTTCTTTTTAGTAACAACAACCAGAGTCATTTTGCATGTGTGATCTTTTCACATACCACCCATGGATCCACCAGTGTCATTGCATGTGTGTTCTTTAGTAACAACAACCAGAGCCATTGAAATGTGTGTTCTTCTCACATACCACCTATGGATCCACGAGTGTCATTGCATGTGTGTTCATTTCATAATCCACCTATGGATGCACCAGTGTCATTGCATGTGTATTCTTTTTACTAACAACAACCAGAGTCATTTTGCATGTGTGTTCTTTTCACATACCACCTATGGATCCACCAGTGTCATTCCATGTGTGTTCTTTTCACAATCCACCCATGGATCCACCAGTGTCATTGCGTGTGTGCTCTTTTCACTAACAACAACCAGAGTCATTTTGCATGTGTGTTCTTTTCACATACCACACATGGATCCACCAGTGTCATTGATATGGGTGTTCTCTACAGAGACCACACATGGATCCACCGGTGTCATTGCATGTATGTTCTATTCACTAACAACAACTGGAATCATTGCATGTGTGTTCTCTTCACAATCCACACATGGATCCTCGAGTGTCATTGCATGTGTGTTCTTTTTAGTAACAACAACCAGTGTCATTGCATGTGTGTTCTCTTCAGAGACCACACATGGATCCACTAGTGTCATTGAATGTGTGTTCTTTTTACTAACAACAACAAGAGTCATTGAAATGTCTGCTCTCTTCAGAGACCACACGTGGATCCACCAGTGTCATTGCATGTGTGTTATTTTCGCTAACAACAACCAGAGTCATTGCATGTGTGTTATTTTCACATACCACATATGGATCCACCAGTGTCATTGCATGTGTGCTCTTTTCACTAACAACAACCAGAGTCATTTTGCATGTGTGCTTTTCACATACCACATATGGATCCACTAGTGTCATTGAAATGTGTGTTCTCTACAGAGACCACACATGGATCCACCGGTGTCATTGCATGTATGTTCTTTTCACTAACAACAACTGGAGTCATTGCATGTGTGTTCTCTTCACAATCCACACATGGATCCACCAGTGTCATTGCATGTGTGTTCTTTTTAGTAACAACAACCAGTGTCATTGCATGTGTGTTCTCTTCACAATCCACACATGGATCCACTAGTGTCATTGCATGTGTGTTCTTTTTAGTAACAACAACCAGTGTCATTGCATGTGTGTTCTTTTTACTAACAACAACAAGAGTCATTGAAATGTGTGCTCTCTTCAGAGACCACACATGGATCCACCAGTGTCATTTCATGTGTGTTCTTTTCACTAACAACAAATAGAGTCATTGCATGTGTGTTCTTTTCACATACCACATATGGATCCACCAGAGTCATTGCATGTGTGTTCTTTTCACATACCACATATGGATCCACCAGTGTCATTGCATGTGTGCTCTTTTCACAATCCACCCATGGATCCACCAGTGTCATTGCATGTGTGTCCTTTTTAGTAACAATAACCAGAGTCATTTTGCATGTGTGCTCTTTTCACATACCACCCATGGATCCAGCAGTGTCATTGCATGTGTTTTCTTTTCACTAACAACAACCAGAGTCATTTTGCATGTGTGTTCTTTTCACACACCACATATGATTCCACCAGTATCATTGCATGTGTGATCTTTTCACTAACAACAACCAGAGTCATTTTGCATTTGTGTTCTTTTCACATACCACATATGGATCCACCAGTGTCATTGGAATGTGTGTTCTCTACAGAGACCACACATGGATCCACCGGTGTCATTTCATGTATGTTCTTTTCACTAACAACAACTGGAGTCATTGCATGTGTGTTCTCTTCACAATCCACACATGGATCCACCAGTGTCATTGCATGTGTGTTCTTTTTAGTAACAACAACCAGTGTCATTGCGTTTGTGTTCTTTTTACTAACAACAACAAGAGTCATTGAAATGTGTGCTCTCTTCAGAGACCACACATGGATCCACCAATGTCATTTCATGTGTGTTCTTTTCACTAACAACAAATAGAGTTATTGCATGTGTGTTCTTTTCACATACCACATATGGATCCACCAGAGTCATTGCATGTGTGTTCTTTTCACATACCACATATGGATCCACCAGTGTCATTGCATGTGTGCTCTTTTCACAATCCACCCATGGATCCACCAGTGTCATTGCATGTGTGTTCTTTTTAGTAACAACAACCAGAGTCATTTTGCATGTGTGTTCTTTTCACATACCACCTATGGATCCACCAGTGTCATTGCATGTGTGTTCTTTTCACTAACAACAACCAGAGTCATTGCATGTGTGTTCTTTTCACATACCACATATGGATCCACCATTGTCATTGAAATGTGTGTTCTCTACAGAGACCACACATGGATCCACTAGTGTCATTGCATGTGAGTTCTTTTTAGTAACAACAACCAGAGTCATTTTGCATGTGTGTTCTTGTCACATACCACCTATGGATCCACCAGTGTCATTGCATGTGTGTTCTTTTCACAATCCACCCATGGATCCACCAGTGTCATTGCATGTGTGTTCTCTTTAGTAACAACAACCAGAGTCATTTTGCATGTGTGTTCTATTCACATACCACCTATGGATCCACCAGTGTCATTGCATGTGTGTTCTTTTTAGTTACAACAACCAGAGTCATTGAAATGTGTGTTCTTTTCACATACCACCTATGGATCCACGAGTGTCATTGCATGTGTGTTCATTTCATAATCCACCTATGGATCCACCAGTGTCATTGCATGTGTGTTCTTTTTAGTAACAACAACCAGAGTCATTTTGCATGTGTGATCTTTTCACATACCACCCATGGATCCACCAGTGTCATTGCATGTGTGTTCTTTAGTAACAACAACCAGAGCCATTGAAATGTGTGTTCTTCTCACATACCACCTATGGATCCACGAGTGTCATTGCATGTGTGTTCATTTCATAATCCACCTATGGATGCACCAGTGTCATTGCATGTGTATTCTTTTTACTAACAACAACCAGAGTCATTTTGCATGTGTGTTCTTTTCACATACCACCTATGGATCCACCAGTGTCATTCCATGTGTGTTCTTTTCACAATCCACCCATGGATCCACCAGTGTCATTGCGTGTGTGCTCTTTTCACTAACAACAACCAGAGTCATTTTGCATGTGTGTTCTTTTCACATACCACACATGGATCCACCAGTGTCATTGATATGGGTGTTCTCTACAGAGACCACACATGGATCCACCGGTGTCATTGCATGTATGTTCTATTCACTAACAACAACTGGAATCATTGCATGTGTGTTCTCTTCACAATCCACACATGGATCCACGAGTGTCATTGCATGTGTGTTCTTTTTAGTAACAACAACCAGTGTCATTGCATGTGTGTTCTCTTCAGAGACCACACATGGATCCACCAGTGTCATTGAATGTGTGTTCTTTTTACTAACAACAACAAGAGTCATTGAAATGTCTGCTCTTTTCAGAGACCACACGTGGATCCACCAGTGTCATTGCATGTGTGTTCTTTTCACTAACAACAACCAGAGTCATTGCATGTGTGTTATTTTCACATACCACATATGGATCCACCAGTGTCATTGCATGTGTGCTCTTTTCACTAACAACAACCAGAGTCATTTTGCATGTGTGCTTTTCACATACCACATATGGATCCACTAGTGTCATTGAAATGTGTGTTCTCTACAGAGACCACACATGGATCCACCGGTGTCATTGCATGTATGTTCTTTTCACTAACAACAACTGGAGTCATTGCATGTGTGTTCTCTTCACAATCCACACATGGATCCGCCAGTGTCATTGCATGTGTGTTCTTTTTAGTAACAACAACCAGTGTCATTGCATGTGTGTTCTCTTCACAATCCACACATGGATCCACTAGTGTCATTGCATGTGTGTTCTTTTTACTAGCAACAACAAGAGTCATTGAAATGTGTGCTCTCTTCAGAGACCACACATGGATCCACCAGTGTCATTGCATGTGTGTTCTTTTCACTAACAACCAGAGTCATTGCATGTGTGTTCTTTTCACATACCACATATGGATCCACCAGTGTAATTACATGTGTGCTCTTTTCACAATCCACCCATGGATCCAACAGCGTCATTGCATGTGTGTTCTTTTTAGTAACAACAACCAGAGTCATTTTGCATGTGTGTTCTCTTCACATACCACCTATGGGTCCACCAGTGTCATTGCATGTGTGTTCATTTCATAATCCACCTATGGATCCAGTAGTGTCATTGCATGTGTGTTCTTTTTAGTAACACCAACAAAAGTCATTTTGCCTGTGTGCTCTTTTCACATACCACCCATGGATCCACTATTGTCATTACATGTGTGTTCTTTTTACTAACAACAACTAGAGTCATTTTGCATGTGTGTTATTTTCACATACCACATATGGATCCACCAGTGTCATTGCATGTGTGCTCTTTTCACTAACAACAACCAGAGTCATTTTGCATGTGTGTTCTTTTCACATACCACATATGGATCCACCAGTGTCATTGAAATGTGTGTTCTCTACAGAGAACACACATGGATCCACCGGTGTCATTGCATGTATGTTCTTTTCACTAACAACAACTAGAGTCATTGCATGTGTGTTCTCTTCACAATCCACACATGGATCCACCAGTGTCATTGCATGTGTGTTCTTTTTAGTAACAACAACGAGTGTCATTGCATGTGTGTTCTTTTTACTAACAACAACAAGAGTCATTGAAATGTGTGATCTCTTCAGAGACCACACATCGATCCACCAGTGTCATTTCATGTGTGTTCTTCTCACTAACAACAAATAGAGTCATTGCATGTGTGTTCTTTTCACATACCACATATGGATCCACCAGAGTCATTGCATGTGTGTTCTTTCACATACCACATATGGATCCACCAGTGTCATTGCATGTGTGCTCTTTTCACAATCCACCCATGGATCCACCAGTGTCATTGCATGTGTGTTCTTTTTAGTAACAACAACCAGAGTCATTTTGCATTTGTGTTCTTTTCACATACCACATATGGATCCACCAGTGTCATTGAAATGTGTTTTCTCTACAAAGACCACACATGGATCCACCGGTGTCATTGCATGTATGTTCTTTTCACTAACAACAACTGGAGTCATTGCATGTGTGTTCTCTTCACAATCCACACATGGATCCACCAGTGTCATTGCATGTGTGTTCTTTTTAGTAACAACAACCAGTGTCATTGCATGTGTGTTCTTTTTACTAACAACAACAAGAGTCATTGAAATGTGTGATCTCTTCAGAGACCACACATCGATCCACCAGTGTCATTTCATGTGTGTTCTTCTCACTAACAACAAATAGAGTCATTGCATGTGTGTTCTTTTCACATACCACATATGGATCCACCAGAGTCATTGCATGTGTGTTCTTTCACATACCACATATGGATCCACCAGTGTCATTGCATGTGTGCTCTTTTCACAATCCACCCATGGATCCACCAGTGTCATTGCATGTGTGTTCTTTTTAGTAACAACAACCAGAGTCATTTTGCATTTGTGTTCTTTTCACATACCACATATGGATCCACCAGTGTCATTGAAATGTGTTTTCTCTACAAAGACCACACATGGATCCACCGGTGTCATTGCATGTATGTTCTTTTCACTAACAACAACTGGAGTCATTGCATGTGTGTTCTCTTCACAATCCACACATGGATCCACCAGTGTCATTGCATGTGTGTTCTTTTTAGTAACAACAACCAGTGTCATTGCATGTGTGTTCTTTTTACTAACAACAACAAGAGTCATTGAAATGTGTGCTCTCTTCAGAGACCACACATGGATCCACCAGTGTCATTTCATGTGTGTTCTTTTCACTAATAACAAATAGAGTCATTGCATGTGTGTTCTTTTCACATACCACATATGGATCCACCAGAGTCATTGCATGTGTGTTCTTTTCACATACCACATATGGATCCACCAGTGTCATTGCATGTGTGCTCTTTTCAGAATCCACCAGTCTCATTGCATGTGTGTTCTTTTTAGTAACAACAACCAGAGTCATTTTGCATGTGTGCTCTTTTCACATACCACCTATGGATCCACCAGTGTCATTGCATGTGTGTTCTTTTCACTAACAACAACCAAAGTCATTGCATGTGTGTTCTTTTCACATACCACATATGGATCCACCAGTGTCATTGAAATGTGTGTTCTCTACAGAGACCACACATGGATCCACCAGTGTCATTGCATGTGAGTTCTTTTTAGTAACAACAACCAGAGTCATTTTGCATGTGTGTTCTTGTCACATACCACCTATGGATCCACCGGTGTCATTGCATGTGTGTTCTTTTCACAATCCACCCATGGATCCACCAGTGTCATTGCATGTGTGTTCTTTTAAGTAACAACAACCAGAGTCATTTTGCATGTGTGTTCTATTCACATACCACCTATGGATCCACCAGTGTCATTGCATGTGTGTTCTTTTTAGTAACAACAACCAGAGTCATTGAAATGTGTGTTCTTCTCACATACCACCTATGGATCCACGAGTGTCATTGCATGTGTGTTCATTTCATAATCCACCTATGGATCCATCAGTGTCATTGCATGTGTTTTCTTTTTAGTAACAACAACTGGAGTCATTTTGCATGTGTGATCTTTTCACATACCACCCATGGATCCACCAGTGTCATTGCATGTGTGTTCTTTTCAGTAACAACAACAAGAGTCATTTTCCAAGTGTACTCTTTTCACATACCACATATGGATCCACCAGTGTCATTGCATGTGTGCTCTTTTCACTAACAACCAGAGTCATTTTGCATGTGTGTTCTTTTCACATACCACACATGGATCCAGTAGTGTCATTGAAATGTGTGTTCTCTACAGAGACCACACATGGATCCACCGGTGTCATTGCATGTATGTTCTTTTCACTAACAATAACTGGAGACATTCCATGTGTGTTCTCTTCACAATCCACACATGGATCCACCAGTGTCATTGCATGTGTGTTCTTTTTACTAACAACAACAAGAGTCATTGAAATGTGTGCTCTCTTGAGACACCACACATGGATCCACCAATGTCATTTCATGTGTGTTCTTTTCACTAACAACAACCAGAGTCATTGCGTGTGTGTTCTTTTCACATACCACATATGGATCCACCAGTGTCATTGCATGTGTGCTCTTTTCACAATCCACCCATGGATCCACTAGTGTCATTGCATGTGTGTTCTTTTTAGTAACAACAACCAGAGTCATTTTGCATGTGTGCTCTTTTCACATACCACCCATGGATCCACAAGTGTCATTGCATGTGTGTTCTTTTCACTAACAACAACCAGAGTCATTTTGCATGTGTGTTCTTTTCACATACCACATATGGATCCACTAGTGTCATTGCATGTGTGCTCTTTTCAGTAACAACAACCAGAGTCATTTTTCATGTGTGTTCTTTTCACATACCACATATGGATCCACCAGTGTCATTGAAATGTGTGTTCTCTACAGAGACCACACATGGATCCACCGGTGTCATTGCATGTATGTTCTTTTCACTAACAACAACTGGAGTCATTGCATGTGTGTTTTCTTCACAATCCACACATGGATCCACTAGTGTCATTGCATGTGTGTTCTTTTTAGTAACAACAACCAGTGTCATTGCATGTGTGTTCTCTTTTAGAGACCACACATGGATCCACCAGTGTCATTGCATGTGTGTTCTTTTTACTAACAACAACAAGAGTCATTGAAATGTGTGCTCTCTTCAGAGACCACACATGGATCCACCAGTGTCATTTCATGTGTGTTCTTTTCACTAACAACAACCAGATTCATTGCATGTGTGTTCTTTTCACATGCCACATATGGATCCACCAGTGTCATTGCATGTATGCTCTTTTCACAATCCACACATGGATCCACCAATGTCATTGCATGTGTGTTCTTTTTAGTAACAACAACCAGAGTCATTTTGCATGTGTGCTCTTTTCACATACCACCCATGGATCCACAAGTGTCATTGCATGTGTGTTCTTTTCACTAACAACAACCAGAGTCATTTTGCATGTGTGTTCTTTTCACATACCACATATGGATCCACCAGTGTCATTGCATGTGTGCTCTTTTCAGTAACAACAACCAGAGTCATTTTTCATGTGTGTTCTTTTCACATACCACATATGGATCCACCAGTGTCATTGAAATGTGTTTTCTCTACAGAGACCACACATGGATCCACCGGTGTCATTGCATGTATGTTCTTTTCACTAACAACAACTGGAGTCATTGCATGTGTGTTTTCTTCACAATCCACACATGGATCCACTAGTGTCATTGAATGTGTGTTCTTTTTAGTAACAACAACCAGTGTCATTGCATGTGTGTTCTCTTCAGAGACCACAAATGGATCCACCAGTGTCATTGCATGTGTGTTCTTTTTACTAACAACAACAAGAGTCATTGAAATGTGTGCTCTCTTCAGAGACCACACATGGATCCACCAGTGTCATTTCATGTGTGTTCTTTTCACTAACAACAACCAGAGTCATTGCATGTGTGTTCTTTTCACATACCACATATGGATCCACCAGTGTCATTGCATGTGTGCTCTTTTCACAATCCACCCATGGATCCACCAATGTCATTGCATGTGTGTTCTTTTTAGTAACAATAACCAGAGTCATTTTGCAAGTGTGCTCTTTTCCAATACCACCCATGGATCCACTAGTGTCATTGCATGTGTGTTCTTTTCACTAACAACAACCAGAGTCATTTTGCATGTGTGTTCTTTTCACATACCACATATGGATCCACCAGTGTCATTGCATGTATGCTCTTTTCACTAACAACAACCAGAGTCATTTTTCATGTGTGTTCCTTTCACATACCACATATGGATCCACCAGTGTCATTGAAATGTGTGTTCTCTATAGAGACCACACAGGGATCCACCGGTGTCATTGCATGTATGTTCTTTTCACTAACAACAACTAGAGTCATTGCATGTGTGTTCTCTTCACAATCCACACATGGATCCACCAGTGTCATTGCATGTGTGTTCTTTTTAGTAACAACAACCAGTGTCATTGCATGTGTGTTCTCTTCAGAGACCACACATGGATCCACCAGTGTCATTGCATGTGTGTGCTTTTTACTAACAACAACAAGAGTCATTGAAATGTGTGCTCTCTTCAGAGACCACACATGGATCCATGTAAGATCCCTCCTTTGTAAAGGAAAAGATCCCTGTGTTTACAATGCTAGTCCCTGGATCAATAGCTAGCATCCACAGTTCAGATGTAATATCAAGAAACAAAGGTCATAATACAACTTTATAACCAGGAATAAAACAGTTTTATTACATCAACCATAGCTCATTGGCTATTTACATTACATTGCAGCGGAATAACTATAATCATGGGTCTTTCATCTTCAAAGTGCCACAGGCAGATGTTGGTTGTAGACTTTGTAATCCTAATCAATCAATCCTCACTAAAACAATCAAACCTGCAACATTAAAAGTTACAGCCACAAGAGTCAATACATTTGAATTGTATTGGCAAGTGATACTTTGGTAGTATAGTAGAGTCTATCATCTATATGCATTTTGGCTAAGTGGAGTTGAGGCTTGCATTGCTCAAAATAGATTTTTCCTATCATTTTGAAAATACTAAGTTTTGTTTGGCAAAAACTTTCCAAGACATCTACTAATCAAAGACTGGAGATCCACTCAGGGCATCTACCAATCAAAGACTGAAGATTTACTTGGCAAAACAATTTCCCTCAATCTAAGATTTTGAGATCCTTGTACCAAGCCATCTCTCCATCAAAGATTGAAGAATTTCACACAACCCTTGTTGAACCCACAAGTTTTAATTTAGAAATTGGAGTGATGAGATTCTTGATAGCTTCCATGTCTTGATGCTCAAATTGTCCTTTACCAGGGACATGGCTAAGTACTTAGGTTTTACACTCTGCAGAGGTGGTGAACTTTACCCACAAGACTTGGTTTCCCAAGACAAAATCTTTCAGAAGCCTTCCCTTAGACCAACATGGACGCGCTCCAACCTATCAATCACTACCACCCACTGTCCATGTGGCTAAGTTCTTGCAACCTATATGATCATGGCAGAGCCCATATTGCCAAGTGGTTGCACTTGAAGCTTCTCAACATTTGACATCTCAAATCTCTTTGTTTCCTGGGTGGCCATCCACAAGTGAGATACACAAGCCAGTCCCTGGCCTTGTGAACCACTCAACATAAACCATTCCTTCCATTTCCACCCAGGAGATTTATTAACTTTTAGTTGTTTTATTAAACAAAACATAAGTCCATAGACTTAGAATATTTTCATAGCATGAATATATATCCCACCCAGGTTTTCTATTAGCTAGGCTAAGCTTGAGGGTAATAGGATTCTTAACTAAGGAAATCCTTCTAAGGATTCATCTACTGGTTTCCTATAGCAAAGTCTATACTTAGCAAAATAAAAACCATGCAAGTTTTACTTAGCAAAAACACTAATGCATATTGAAAATAATGGGATAGATAGTATGAAGTATCACTTGCCTTTTTGGTAGAGGGTATAAGTTCACTCCTTGTCCTTGCAACAAACTCACTCTTCAAGTCACTATAATCAATCAAGCAAGGCACAAACTCAATCTACCAATCAAGCAAATCAACACACATAAAATAACAAAGTCAAGGAAATGCATGCAAGCATGCCTAGCCTTGCTTTGTTTGAAAAAGTGGTTCCTAGTGGGTCATAGACATTTGGGTACATCTAAGTCATGCATAAGCATGCAAAGGTTGGTTCTAATGTAGGGATGGTCTTCACTAGGCTTCTAACTTTGTAAGTTCCAAATTGGTCATTTACCAAAATGGCAAAGTCATTTGCAAAAAGGGTTTCTATTAGATTCCTAAACTTTGTAAGATCCAAATTGGTCATTTACCAAAGTGGCAAAGTTGTTAGCAAAAGGTTTCACCTCAAAACCATTTCCATGACAAGTGTCAATTTATGTGGTGTAGGAATATTTCTACTAGGGCTTTAGTCTATAGGGTTCACCAAATGAGTTGCTATTGCAAAACTTGGTGTTTGGGTCAGTAGGTTTGGTCCAAAGCATTTTCTCAAAGTTTTCTTTATGAAAGCATTTTCATAAACAAAACAAATAGTTTTAGTTACCTAGAAATGGACTAAACTAATTAATCCATCCTATTCTTTTCCAAAATCATTTTCCAAACTATGGGTTGGTTCCTAGGGTCAGTAAGGTCACAACAAACTAATTTGCAAAGGTTTTAACCTAAAAATCATTTTTAAATGATTTTTCTAATGTTAGCAAGCACACAAAAGAATCTGCAAAATCAAACAAGTTAACAGATACTATTTGCTAAACTAAGGGTAGGGTTGGTTAGGGTTTGTCTTGCTGATTCCAACGACATCAAATTTGTAAAATTTGGACGTGTGGATCAAAAGATACATGGGTTTAAAAATGGCAAAAGTTTCTGTTTTCAAATCTGTTTTAAACAGAACTGGGGACACGCGGCAGGATTCTATTGGATGGTACCGGTTCGGTGTGGATCAGCAACGTGGAGCGTTGGATTAAGTTAGATCGCACGGTACCGGGTGCGTACCCATTCGCGTTTAAGTGGTTCTATCGCATCCGCCCGATCTAGATCGAACGGCTGCAAACACTCAGACCATCAACTGGCGGCGCTGTGGTGGCTAACGGCGGCGGAGCGGTCGGTCGGCGACAGAGGCAATGCTACAGGGGGTGAGGAAGAGAGGGAAGTTGCTCACCGTGCTCAGGAGGTTGCGGTGAAGCTCGAAGTACTCGCGGTTCGACGAGGGTGCTCTGGGTCAGGCGTAATTGCTCGCCGGAGTAGAGAACGACGTCGGCCGGCTCTGTCCACGGTCGAAGATGGTGCTGTGGACCGCGAGAGGACAAGCGAAAAGCATGGTCAGATGCGCCAAGACACGACAGAGGTGTGTGCGTGATCGAGAGGGTGCGGGGCGGTCGGATTCTACCTGTGGGGTTCGCCGGAGCTGAAGACAGACGGTGGTGCTCACTGTCGACGACAGAGGCGAGGATAGGGGGCGCCCTAGGTCAAACGGAAGGTGTCGTTAGGTTCGTATGAGCTTGTAGATCATCATCGGGTCAACGAGGATGAGAGGGGAGGTTAGGTTTACCGGGGAGATGTCGCCGCAGTTGGAGCAGACGGCGGTGCTGGCTCGGGGCTTGTTGGAGTAGGGGTTCTGGTGCTCCCGCGGATGAATGGAAGGCACGGGCAGAAGCGCCAGGGAGTGTGGAGTAGGGATGCGTGGTCAATGAGGCAAGGGGAGGCCTGGTTTCGCCAGAATCGTCACCGGAACATCGTCGGACAGAGGTGGCTCGGGGAGAAATTGAGGGCGGTCTAGGGCGTGCCAGCTCGGGGTGTCAGAGGGGATTTATAGAGGAGAGGGAGGCGTTTCCATCTGCGTGATCACTGCAGGTTTTACTCGCGTCATTAAGGTGAATTGAACTGGAGGAATCTGCCGGTAGAACGAGGAGAAGAACTGGTCGCGCGGGTGGGGAAGGAGAACAGGAACAGTGGGGTCCAACGGTCAGTGGGAAAAGGAGAGAGGAGGAGGTCCACCAGTCGGTCTCAGTGCGGGTTTCCTTCACGGTGCAGAAAACGGTTCGGGAGAGGAATAAGAGGAGGTGGGTCCGCTTGGCAGTGAGGGGGAGAGTGAGGGGTTTGGGGCCACCTGACAGCCTCTGTGTGGGTGCGGTTTTGAGTGAGAAAAGGTTTCTTCGGGAGAGAGGGAGTACTGGGCTGGATTGCTGTTGGGCCTTAAGCTGGGCTGGTCTGTCCTTTTCCTATTTTTTTCTGTCTGCTTTCTTTTTCTTTTTCTAATTCTTTTCTGTTTTGAATTCAAACAATTTATTCAAGCAATTTCAAACAACACTCAATCAATTCAAACAGCAAACTTTTCTTTTGGATTTGGTTCTGTTTTGACAACATACTCCAAATCTCAAAAAGAAATAATATTTCTATTTATTTTAGGATCCATTTAATAATTAAATAAAATGGATCTTTAGTTGTTTAATAGTGTTTGATTTATTTAAATAAAATTTCCATTTGAAATCCAATTATTTTCAAAACCAAACCAGAAGGTTTCATTTGAAAAATAAAAGAATACTTGGAAACTTCTTTAAATAAATAAATAAGTTTTGTTGTTTAATTAAAATGGGAAAGCCTTTACTTAAATAAAATTGGATATTTAAATCCTTATTATTTTATTTAAATAATCCTTACTCATTTTAATCAAAGCAAAACCTTTTAATAAAAGATTTCAAAGTAGTAATAAAATACTTGGTGTTCATTTAAAATGGGAAAAGCTTTTACTTAAATAAAATTTGGATATTTAAATCCTATTTATTTTATTTAAATAAACCTTTACTCATTTTATCAAAACAAAATATTTTATTACAAAAAGTTTGGCCAAAATTTATTTGGCTCATCTTTTCATTTGAAAACAAAGTCTTTTATTAAAAGATCTAAATAGTATTTCCAAAACAATTTATTTTTCCTTTATTAAATGTTTATCTTTATAAATCCCTTTAGGATTTATTTGATCACCAATTGGTGTGGGCTTTATTGGCTTTGGAAATTCAATTTCCTTAACTCATTATATTCACAAGATCTTGTCTATGGTTCCAAACTAAGTGAAACCATCTCTAAGATCTTTCTTGATCCTTTGTGATTATTTGTTGATCAACTTTGGTATGGATCAAATCCATGGATTTGGAGATACTTTGGAAAATGATTTCCTTCCATTAGGGCTTAGGGTTTTGGATTTTGGATTTACTTTCCAAATGTTCAAATTTCTAGATACATTCGTTGAGGAATGCATTTCCCTTGATTTGGGTTTTTGTTGAATTCTAGCTTTTACCAAAGTTTGCTCAAGATGGGATTTTAAGTCTCCTTTTTAGAAACAAAAGTTTCTTTTCACCCTGATTTTCAACCAAAATTTATTTTGTTATTTTTTTTTTCACATTACAAGATTTGGAAAATCTTGGGATGTGACAGGCTACCACCCTTAAAAGAAATCTCGTCCCGAGATTTGGGGAGGCTAGGGTTACAAGCAGGTTCAAAACAACTAGGGTACTACCACCCTTAAAAGATTTTTTTTCCAACTAAACTACATCTTGGCTTGCTTGGAATCTTGAGGAAAACTTTTTCTTGGAAAACTTCTGCAGAGTGTCCATTATTTCCATACTTGACTCATGGGCCAAGGTTGAGATTCTTCATAGGCTTGTTTATCTTGTTCTTCATCTTTTCTGGACAATTGCTTACATAGTGTCCTGGTTCCTTGCAATTGAAACAGTGGATATCTTGGAGTTCTTTACGTTGCTCTTGTGGACAAGTGGCTACATAGTGGCCTAGCTCTTTGCAGTTGTTGCACACTACTTGGCCGATCTCTTTATTCTTCGGGTTCTCTGGGCATCCACTGGGGTAGTGTCCCATTTCCTTACATTTACGACATTGCACAAGGCTCATGTCTTGCTTTGGTTTCTTGGGCTTCTTTGATCCTTTGAATTGGGTTGTCTTGTTTGGAGGTATAAGTGGTCCTTTTCCTTTGTCATCAACATTCTTGGCGTACTTGGATCCTTCTTGTTTCCTTTGTTCAGCAATAACATAGATGGGGCATTGGATAGGAACATGGTCGTTTCCTTCACAAAGGTAACAAGTAACTTGAGATGTGGGGCATTGTCCAACTGGATGTTCCTCTTCACAATTGGGGCATTGATCTTCATGCTCCTTGGAAGTATGATCCTTGTCTCCACAAATAATGCAAGCTGGGGCTCCATCTAGAATAACATTCTTGTCATCCTTGTTGTCATACACTCTTTTGGGATAGTTTTCTTCCATGCTGATCATTTGATTAGTCACCTTAAGCATCAGTTGGGATTGTTCTTCCAAAAACTTTTGCAAGGTAGGGTCTTTATCACTATTGTTGGCTATGAACTGAGCTGTTAGTTGGCTCAATTGGTGTTGGGTTGCTAGGAGTTCTCTCATGTTGTCCTCTTGGTTGTTGTTGATGTCATCATCCTTGATGCTGGAGTTTCTTGGAGAAGACATCTGTTTGGGTTGGAGGGGATTAGAATAGGCAAAAGATTTCTAAGGGAATCAATCCTAAACACACACATCACAATTCACACAAGCAATGTGCAAGCAATCACAAACAAGCACTCCACTCAAACAACAAGTTTCAAGCACACACTTATGCAACAAAATATTTTTGTTACACCACTTAAGTTGGTGGGTTTGTCTTAACTAAAATATGGTGGTCCATCTACATGGTTCACTTGTGATCCATCCTTCTTGGTTGATCCTTCTTGAATGAGATCTTTGTATCCTTGGAGAATTCTTGTGTCTTGGTCACAAATCTTCAAAGGTGATGATGGCTCCTTCTAAGTTGTGTTTCCTTAGTATTCAAGTGAAATGTTACTCAAGACTTGTAGTCTTTAGTGATATCCAAGTTGAAGTCCTTGGTGTACATGCTGAAGATGTTGAAGAAGTTGAAGTCATTAGAGTTGATGAAGTTGAAGAAGTCCTTTGCACATGGTGTAGTCTTTGGTCATGGGGTAGGCTTTTCCATTTAGTTTGAAGTAGAAGAGAAGTAGAGTTGAAACCAAAAATGATCGAGGAAAGGGTTTACAAGATTGTTTTTGTAAATAAGTTTTGGAACATAATACAACTCCTATTTTTCTAAGGGCTTTTGTCCAATCCTAGGGTTACAAATCCTACAGGCAACACAATGCTCTGATACCATCTGTAAGATCCCTCCTTTGTAAAGGAAAAGATCCCTGTGTTTACAATGCTAGTCCCTGGATCAATATCTAGCATCCATAGTTCAGATGTAATATCAAGAAACAAAGGTCATAATACAACTTTATAACCAGGAATAAAACAGTTTTATTACATCAACCATAGCTCATTGGCTATTTACATTACATTGCAGCGGAATAACTATAATCATGGGTCTTTCATCTTCAAAGTGCCACAGGCAGATGTTGGTTGTAGACTTTGTAATCCTAATCAATCAATCCTCACTAAAACAATCAAACCTACAACATTAAAAGTTACAACCACAAGAGTCAATACATTTGAATTGTATTGGCAAGTGATACTTTGGTAGTATAGTAGAGTCTATCATCTATATGCATTTTGGCTAAGTGGAGTTGAGGCTTGCATTGCTCAAAATAGATTTTTCCTATCATTTTGAAAATACTAAGTTTTGTTTGGCAAAAACTTTCCAAGACATCTACTAATCAAAGACTGGAGATCCACTCAGGGCATCTACCAATCAAAGACTGAAGATTTACTTGGCAAAACAATTTCCCTCAATCTAAGATTTTGAGATCCTTGTACCAAGCCATCTCTCCATCAAAGATTGAAGAATTTCACACAACCCTTGTTGAACCCACAAGTTTTAATTTAGAAATTGGAGTGATGAGATTCTTGATAGCTTCCATGTCTTGATGCTCAAATTGTCCTTTACCAGGGACATGGCTAAGTACTTAGGTTTTACACTCTGCAGAGGTGGTGCACTTTACCCACAAGACTTGGTTTCCCAAGACAAAATCTTTCAGAAGCCTTCCCTTAGACCAACATGGAAGCGCTCCAACCTATCAATCACTACCACCCACTGTCCATGTGGCTAAGTTCTTGCAACCTATATGATCATGGCAGAGCCCATATTGCCAAGTGGTTGCACTTGAAGCTTCTCAACATTTGACATCTCAAATCTCTTTGTTTCCTGGGTGGCCATCCACAAGTGAGATACACAAGCCAGTCCCTGGCCTTGTGAACCACTCAACATAAACCATTCCTTCCATTTCCACCCAGGAGATTTATTAACTTTTAGTTGTTTTATTAAACAAAACATAAGTCCATAGACTTAGAATATTTTCATAGCATGAATATATATCCCACCCAGGTTTTCTATTAGCTAGGCTAAGCTTGAGGGTAATAGGATTCTTAACTAAGGAAATCCTTCTAAGGATTCATCTACTGGTTTCCTATAGCAAAGTCTATACTTAGCAAAATAAAAACCATGCAAGTTTTACTTAGCAAAAACACTAATGCATATTGAAAATAATGGGATAGATAGTATGAAGTATCACTTGCCTTTTTGGTAGAGGGTATAAGTTCACTCCTTGTCCTTGCAACAAACTCACTCTTCAAGTCACTATAATCAATCAAGCAAGGCACAAACTCAATCTACCAATCAAGCAAATCAACACACATAAAATAACAAAGTCAAGGAAATGCATGCAAGCATGCCTAGCCTTGCTTTGTTTGAAAAAGTGGTTCCTAGTGGGTCATAGACATTTGGGTACATCTAAGTCATGCATAAGCATGCAAAGGTTGGTTCTAATGTAGGGATGGTCTTCACTAGGCTTCTAACTTTGTAAGTTCCAAATTGGTCATTTACCAAAATGGCAAAGTCATTTGCAAAAAGGGTTTCTATTAGATTCCTAAACTTTGTAAGATCCAAATTGGTCATTTACCAAAGTGGCAAAGTTGTTAGCAAAAGGTTTCACCTCAAAACCATTTCCATGACAAGTGTCAATTTATGTGGTGTAGGAATATTTCTACTAGGGCTTTAGTCTATAGGGTTCACCAAATGAGTTGCTATTGCAAAACTTGGTGTTTGGGTCAGTAGGTTTGGTCCAAAGCATTTTCTCAAAGTTTTCTTTATGAAAGCATTTTCATAAACAAAACAAATAGTTTTAGTTACCTAGAAATGGACTAAACTAATTAATCCATCCTATTCTTTTCCAAAATCATTTTCCAAACTATGGGTTGGTTCCTAGGGTCAGTAAGGTCACAACAAACTAATTTGCAAAGGTTTTAACCTAAAAATCATTTTTAAATGATTTTTCTAATGTTAGCAAGCACATAAAAGAATCTGCAAAATCAAACAAGTTAACAGATACTATTTGCTAAACTAAGGGTAGGGTTGGTTAGGGTTTGTCTTGCTGATTCCAACGACATCAAATTTGTAAAATTTGGACGTGTGGATCAAAAGATACATGGGTTTAAAAATGGCAAAAGTTTCTGTTTTCAAATCTGTTTTAAACAGAACTGGGGACACGCGGCAGGATTCTATTGGATGGTACCGGTTCGGTGTGGATCAGCAACGTGGAGCGTTGGATTAAGTTAGATCGCACGGTACCGGGTGCGTACCCATTCGCGTTTAAGTGGTTCTATCGCATCCGCCCGATCTAGATCGAACGGCTGCAAACACTCAGACCATCAACTGGCGGCGCTGTGGTGGCTAACGGCGGCGGAGCGGTCGGTCGGCGACAGAGGCAATGCTACAGGGGGTGAGGAAGAGAGGGAAGTTGCTCACCGTGCTCAGGAGGTTGCGGTGAAGCTCGAAGTACTCGCGGTTCGACGAGGGTGCTCTGGGTCAGGCGTAATTGCTCGCCGGAGTAGAGAACGACGTCGGCCGGCTCTGTCCACGGTCGAAGATGGTGCTGTGGACCGCGAGAGGACAAGCGAAAAGCATGGTCAGATGCGCCAAGACACGACAGAGGTGTGTGCGTGATCGAGAGGGTGCGGGGCGGTCGGATTCTACCTGTGGGGTTCGCCGGAGCTGAAGACAGACGGTGGTGCTCACTGTCGACGACAGAGGCGAGGATAGGGGGCGCCCTAGGTCAAACGGAAGGTGTCGTTAGGTTCGTATGAGCTTGTAGATCATCATCGGGTCAACGAGGATGAGAGGGGAGGTTAGGTTTACCGGGGAGATGTCGCCGCAGTTGGAGCAGACGGCGGTGCTGGCTCGGGGCTTGTTGGAGTAGGGGTTCTGGTGCTCCCGCGGATGAATGGAAGGCACGGGCAGAAGCGCCAGGGAGTGTGGAGTAGGGATGCGTGGTCAATGAGGCAAGGGGAGGCCTGGTTTCGCCAGAATCGTCACCGGAACATCGTCGGACAGAGGTGGCTCGGGGAGAAATTGAGGGCGGTCTAGGGCGTGCCAGCTCGGGGTGACAGAGGTGTTCTTTTCACATACCACATATGGATCCACCAGTGTCATTGCATGTGTACTCTTTTCACTAACAACAACTAGAGTCATTTTGCATGTGTGTTCTTTTCACATACCACATATGGATCCACTAGTGTCATTGAAATGTGTGTTCTCTACAGAGACCACACATGGATCCACCCGTGTCATTGCATGTATATTCTTTTCACTAACAACAACTGGAGTCATTGCATGTGTGTTCTCTTCACAATCCACACATGGATCCACCAGTGTCATTGCATGTGTGTTCTTTTTAGTAACAACAACCAGTGTCATTGCATGTGTGTTCTCTTCAGAGACCACACATGGATCCACCAGTGTTATTGCATGTGTGTTCTTTTCACTAACAACAAGAGTCATTGAAATGTGTGCTCTCTTCAGAGACCACACATGGATCCACCAGTGTAATTGCATGTGTGTTCTTTTCACTAACAACAACCAGAGTCATTGCATGTGTGTTCTTTTCACATACCACATATGGATCCACCAGTGTCATTGCATGTGTGCTCTTTTCACAATCCACCCATGGATCCACCAGTGTCATTGCATGTGTGTTCTTTTTAGTAACAACAACCAGAGTCATTTTGCATGTGTTCTCTTTTCACATACCACCCATGGATCCACCAGTGTCATTGCATGTGTGTTATTTTCACTAACAATAACCAGAGTCATTTTGCATGTGTGTTCTTTTCACACACCACATATGGATCCACCAGTATCATTGCATGTGTGTTCTTTTCACTAACAACAACCAGAGTCATTTTGCATTTGTGTTCTTTTCACATACCACATATGGATCCACCAGTGTCATTGAAATGTGTGTTCTCTACAAAGACCACACATGGATCCACCGGTGTCATTGCATGTATGTTCTTGTCACTAACAACAACTGGAGTCATTGCATGTGTGTTCTCTTCACAATCCACACATGGATCCACCAGTGTCATTGCATGTGTATTCTTTTTAGTAACAACAACCAGTGTCATTGCATGTGTGTTCTTTTTACTAACAATAACAAGAGTCATTGAAATGTGTGCTCTCTTCAGAGACTACACATGGATCCACCAGTGTCATTTCATGTGTGTTCTTTTCACTAACAACAAATAGAGTCATTCGCATGTGTGTTATTTTCACATACCACATATGGATCCACCAGAGTCATTTCATGTGTGTTCTTTTCACATACCACATATGGATCCACCAGTGTCATTGCATGTGTGCTCTTTACACAATCCACCAGTCTCATTGCATGTGTGTTCTTTTTAGTAACAACAACCAGAGTCATTTTGCATGTGTGCTCTTTTCACATACCACCTATGGATCCACCAGTGTCATTGCATGTGTGTTCTTTTCACTAACAACAACCAAAGTCATTGCATGTGTGTTCTTTTCACATACCACATATGGATCCACCAGTGTCATTGAAATGTGTGTTCTCTACAGAGACCACACATGGATCCACCAGTGTCATTGCATGTGAGTTCTTTTTAGTAACAACAACCAGAGTCATTTTGCATGTGTGTTCTTGTCACATACCACCTATGGATCCACCAGTGTCATTGCATGTGTGTTCTTTTCACAATCCACCCATGGATCCACCAGTGTCATTGCATGTGTGTTCTTTTAAGTAACAACAACCAGAGTCATTTTGCATGTGTGTTCTATTCACATACCACCTATGGATCCACCAGTGTCATTGCATGTGTGTTCTTTTTAGTAACAACAACCAGAGTCATTGAAATGTGTGTTCTTCTCACATACCGCCTATGGATCCACGAATGTCATTGCATGTGTGTTCATTTCATAATCCACCTATGGATCCACCAGTGTCATTGCATGTGTTTTCTTTTTAGTAACAACAACTGGAGTCATTTTGCATGTGTGATCTTTTCACATACCACCCATGGATCCACCAGTGTCATTGCATGTGTGTTCTTTTCAGTAACAACAACAAGAGTCAGTTTCCAAGTGTGTTCTTTTCACATACCACATATGGATCCACCAGTGTCATTGCATGTGTGCTCTTTTCACTAACAACCAGAGTCATTTTGCATGTGTGTTCTTTTCACATACCACACATAAATCCAGTAGTGTCATTGAAATGTGTGTTCTCTACAGAGACCACACATGGATCCACCGGTGTCATTGCATGTATGTTCTTTTCACTAACAATAACTGGAGACATTCCATGTGTGTTCTCTTCACAATCCACACATGGATCCACCAGTGTCATTGCATGTGTGTTCTTTTTACTAACAACAACAAGAGTCATTGAAATGTGTGCTCTCTTCAGACACCACACATGGATCCACCAATGTCATTTCATGTGTGTTCTTTTCACTAACAACAACCAGAGTCATTGCATGTGTGTTCTTTTCACATACCACATATGGATCCACCAGTGTCATTGCATGTGTGCTCTTTTCACAATCCACCCATGGATCCACCAGTGTCATTGCATGTGTGTTCTTTTTAGTAACAACAACCAGAGTCATTTTGCATGTGTGCTCTTTTCACATACCACCCATGGATCCACAAGTGTCATTGCATGTGTGTTCTTTTCACTAACAACAACCAGAGTCATTTTGCATGTGTGTTCTTTTCACATACCACATATGGATCCACCAGTGTCATTGCATGTGTGCTCTTTTCAGTAACAACAACCAGAGTCATTTTTCATGTGTGTTCTTTTCACATACCACATATGGATCCACCAGTGTCATTGAAATGTGTGTTCTCTACAGAGACCACACATGGATCCACCGGTGTCATTGCATGTATGTTCTTTTCACTAACAACAACTGGAGTCATTGCATGTGTGTTTTCTTCACAATCCACACATTGATGCACTAGTGTCATTGCATGTGTGTTCTTTTTAGTAACAACAACCAGTGTCATTGCATGTGTGTTCTCTTCAGAGACCACACATGGATCCACCAGTGTCATTGCATGTGTGTTCTTTGTACTAACAACAACAAGAGTCATTGAAATGTGTGCTCTCTTCAGAGACCACACATGGATCCACCAGTGTCATTGCATGTTGCTCTTTTCACTAACAACAACCAGAGTCATTGCATATGTGTTCTTTTCACTTACCACATATGGATCAACCAGTGTCATTGCATGTGTGCTCTTTTCACTAACAACAACTAGAGTCATTTTGCATGTGTGTTCTTTTCACGTACCACATATGGATCCACTAGTGTCATTGAAATGTGTGTTCTCTACAGAGACCACACATGGATACACCGGTGTCATTGCATCTATGTTCTTTTCACTAACAACAACTGGAGTCATTGCATGTGTGTTCTCTTCCCAATCCACACATGGATCCAGCAGTGTCATTGCATGTGTGTTCTTTTTAGTAACAACAACCAGTGTCATTGCATGTGTGTTCTCTTCAGAGACCACACATGGATCCACCAGTGTCATTGCATGTGTGTTCTTTTTACTAACAACAACAAGAGTCATTGAAATGTGTGCTCTCTTCAGAGACCACACATGGATCCACCAGTGTCATTGCATGTGTGTTCTTTTCACTAACAACAACTGGAGTCATTGCATGTGTGTTCTCTTAACAATCCACACATGGATCCACCAGTGTCATTGCATGTGTGTTCTTTTTAGTAACAACAACCAGTGTCATTGCATGTGTGTTCTCTTCAGAGACCACACATGGATCCACCAGTGTCATTGCATGTGTGTTCTTTTTACTAACAACAACAAGAGTCATTGAAATGTGTGCTCTCTTCAGAGACCACACATGGATCCACCAGTGTCATTGCATGTGTGTTCTTTTCACTAACAACAACCAGAGTCATTGCATGTGTGTTCTTTTCACATACCACATATGGATCCACCAGTGTCTGCATGTGTGCTCTTTTCACAATACACCCATGGATCCACCAGTGTCATTGCATGTGTGTTCTTTTTAGTAACAACAACTAGAGTCATTTTGCATGTGTGCTCTTTTCACATACCACCCATGGATCCACCAGTGTCATTGCATGTGTGTTCTTTTCACTAACAACAACCAGAGTCATTTTGCATGTGTGTTCTTTTCACACACCACATATGGATCCACCAGTATCATTGCATGTGTGTTCTTTTCACTAACAACAACCAGAGTCATTTTTCATTTGTGTTCTTTTCACATACCACATATGGATCCACCAGTGTCATTGAAATGTGTGTTCTCTACAGAGACCACACATGGATCCACCGGTGTCATTGCATGTATGTTCTTTTCACTAACAACAACTGGAGTCATTGCATGTGCATTCTCTTCACAATCCACACATGGATCCACCAGTGTCATTGCATGTGTGTTCTTTTTAGTAACAACAACCAGTGTCATTGCATGTGTGTTCTTTTTACTAACAACAACCAGAGTCATTGAAATGTGTGCTCTCTTCAGAGACCACACATGGATCCACCAGTGTCATTTCATGTGTGTTCTTTTCACTAACAACAAATAGAGTCATTGCATGTGTGTTCTTTTCACATACCATATATGGATCCACCAGAGTCATTGCATGTGTGTTCTTTTCACATACCACATATGGATCCACCAGTGTCATTGCATGTGTGTTCTTTTCACAATCCACCAGTGTCATTGCATGTGTGTTCTTTTTAGTAACAACAACCAGTGTCATTGCATGTGTGTTCTCTTCAGAGACCACACATGGATCCACCAGTGTCATTGCATGTGTGTTCTTTTTACTAACAACAACAAGAGTCATTGAAATGTGTGCTCTCTTCAGAGACCACACATGGATCCACCAGTGTCATTGCATGTTGTTCTTTTCACTAACAACAACCAGAGTCATTGCATATGTGTTCTTTTCACATACCACATATGGATCCACCAGTGTCATTGCATGTGTGCTCTTTTCACTAACAACAACTAGAGTCATTTTGCATGTGTGTTCTTTTCACGTACCACATATGGATCCACTAGTGTCATTGAAATGTGTGTTCTCTACAGAGACCACACATGGATCCACCGGTGTCATTGCATGTATGTTCTTTTCACTAACAACAACTGGAGTCATTGCATGTGTGTTCTCTTCCCAATCCACACATGGATCCACGAGTGTCATTGCATGTGTGTTCTTTTTAGTAACAACAACCAGTGTCATTGCATGTGTGTTCTCTTCAGAGACCACACATGGATCCACAAGTGTCATTGCATGTGTGTTCTTTTTACTAACAACAACAAGAGTCATTGAAATGTGTGCTCTCTTCAGAGACCACACATGGATCCACCAGTGTCATTGCTTGTGTGTTCTTTTCACTAACAACAACCAGAGTCATTGCATGTGTGTTCTTTTCACATACCACATATGGATCCACCAGTGTCATTGCATGTGTGCTCTTTTCACAATCCACCCATGGATCCACCAGTGTCATTGCATGTGTGTTCTTTTTAGTAACAACAACCAGAGTCATTTTGCATGTGTGCTCTTTTCACATACCACCCATGGATCCACCAGTGTCATTGCATGTGTGTTCTTTTCACTAACAACAACCAGAGTCATTTTGCATGTGTGTTCTTTTCACACACCACATATGGATCCACCAGTATCATTGCATGTGTGTTCTTTTCACTAACAACAACCAGAGTCATTTTTCATTTGTGTTCTTTTCACATACCACATATGGATCCACCAGTGTCATTGAAATGTGTGTTCTCTACAGAGACCACACATGGATCCACTGGTGTCATTGCATGTATGTTCTTTTCACTAACAACAACTGGAGTCATTTCATGTGCGTTCTCTTCACAATCCACACATGGATCCACCAGTGTCATTGCATGTGTGTTCGTTTTAGTAACAACAACCAATCTCATTGCATATGTGTTCTTTTTACTAACAACAACCAGAGTCATTGAAATGTGTGCTCTCTTCAGAGACCACACATGGATCCACCAGTGTCATTTCATGTGTGTTCTTTTCACTAACAACAAATAGAGTCATTGCATGTGTGTTCTTTTCATATACCACATATGGATCCACCAGAGTCATTGCATGTGTGTTCTTTTCACATACCACATATGGATCCACCAGTGTCATTGCATGTGTGTTCTTTTCACAATCCACCAGTGTCATTGCATGTGTGTTCTTTTTAGTAACAACAACTAGAGTCATTTTGCATGTGTGTTCTTTTCACATACCACCTATGGATCCACCACTGTCATTGCATGTGTGTTCTTTTCACTAACAACAACCAGAGTCATTGCATGTGTGTTCTTTTCACATACCACATATGGATCCACCAGTGTCATTGAAATGTGTGTTCTCTATAGAGACCACACATGGATCCACCAGTGTCATTGCATGTGAGTTCTTTTTAGTAACAACAACCAGAGTCATTTTGCATGTGTGTTCTTGTCACATACCACCTATGGATCCACCAGTGTCATTGCATGTGTGTTCTTTTCACAATCCACCCATGGATCCACCAGTGTCATTGCATGTGTGTTCTTTTTAGTAACAACAACCAGAGTCATTTTGCATGTGTGTTCTATTCACATACCACCTATGGATCCACCAGTGTCATTGCATGTGTGTTCTTTTTAGTAACAACAACCAGAGTCATTGAAAGTTGTGTTCTTCTCACATACCACCTATGGATCCACGAGTGTCATTGCATGTGTGTTCATTTCATAATCCACCTATTGATCCACCAGTGTCATTGCATGTGTTTTCTTTTTAGTAACAACAACCAGAGTCATTTTGCATGTGTGATCTTTTCACATACCACCCATGGATCCACCAGTGTCATTGCATGTGTGTTCTTTTCACTAACAACAACCAGAGTCATTTTCCATGTGTGTTCTTGTCACATACCACATATGGATCCTCCAGTGTCATTGCATGTGTGCTCTTTTCACTAACAACCAGAGTCATTTTGCATGTGTGTTCTTTTCACATACCACACATGGATCCACTAGTGTCATTGAAATGTGTGTTCTCTACAGAGACCACACATGGATCCACCGGTGTCATTGCATGTATGTTCTTTTCACTAACAATAACTGGAGACATTGCATGTGTGTTCTCTTCACAATCCACACATGGATCCAGCGGTGTCATTGCATGTGTGTTCTTTTTAGTAACAACAACCAGTGTCATTGCATCTGTGTTCTCTTCAGAGACCACACATGGATCCACCAGTGTCATTTCATGTGTGTTCTTTTTACTAACAACAACAAGAGTCATTGAAATGTGTGCTCTCTTCAGAGACCACACATGGATCCACCAGTGTCATTTAATGTGTGTTCTTTTCACTAACAACAACCAGAGTCATTGCATGTGTGTTCTTTTCACATACCACATATGGATCCACCAGTGTCATTGCATGTGTGCTCTTTTCACAATCCACCCATGGATCCACCAGTGTCATTGAATGTGTGTTCTTTTTAGTAACAACAACCAGAGTCATTTCGCATGTGTGCTCTTTTCACATACCACCCATGGATCCACTAGTGTCATTGCATGTGTGTTCTTTTCACTAACAACAACCAGAGTCATTTTGCATGTGTGTTCTTTTCACATACCACATATGGATCCACCAGTGTCATTGCATGTGTGATCTTTTCACTAACAACAACCAGAGTCATTTTTCATGTGCGTTCTTTTCACATACCACATATGGATCCACCAGTGTCATTGAAATGTGTGTTCTCTACAGAGACCACACATGGATCCATCGGTGTCATTGCATGTATGTTCTTTTCACTAACAACAACTGGAGTCATTGCATGTGTGTTCTCTTCACAATCCACACATGGATCCACAAGTGTCATTGCATGTGTGTTCTTTTCACTAACAACAACCAGAGTCATTGCATGTGTGTTCTTTTCACATACCACATATGGATCCACCAGTGTCATTGCATGTGTGATCTTTTCACTAACAACAACCAGAGTCATTTTTCATGTGCGTTCTTTTCACATACCACATATGGATCCACCAGTGTCATTGAAATGTGTGTTCTCTACAGAGACCACACATGGATCCATCGGTGTCATTGCATGTATGTTCTTTTCACTAACAACAACTGGAGTCATTGCATGTGTGTTCTCTTCACAATCCACACATGGATCCACCAGTGTCATTGCATGTGTGTTCTTTTCACTAACAACAACCAGAGTCATTGCATGTGTGTTCTTTTCACATACCACATATGGATCCACCAGTGTCATTGCATGTGTGCTCTTTTCACAATCCACCCATGGATCCACCAGTGTCATTGCATGTGTGTTCTTTTTAGTAACAACAACCAGAGTCATTTCGCATGTGTGCTCTTTTCACATACCACCCATGGATCCACTAGTGTCATTGCATGTGTGTTCTTTTCACTAACAACAACCAGAGTTATTTTGCATGTGTGTTCTTTTCACATACCACATATGGATCCACCAGTGTCATTGCATGTGTGATCTTTTCACTAACAACAACCAGAGTCATTTTTCATGTGTGTTCTTTTCACATACCACATATGGATCCACCAGTGTCATTGAAATGTGTGTTCTCTACAGAGACCACACATGGATCCACCGGTGTCATTGCATGTATGTTCTTTTCACTAACAACAACTGGAGTCATTGCATGTGTGTTCTCTTCACAATCCACACATGGATCCACCAGTGTCATTGCATGTGTGTTCTTTTTAGTAACAACAACCGGTGTCATTGCATGTGTGTTCTCTTCAGAGACCACACATGGATCCACCAGTGTCATTGCATGTGTATTCTTTTTACTAACAACAACAAGAGTCATTGAAATGTGTGCTCTCTTCAGAGACCACACATGGATCCACCAGTGTCATTGCATGTGTGTTCTTTTCACTAACAACAACCAGAGTCATTGCATGTGTGTTGTTTTCACATACCACATATGGATCCACCAGTGTCATTGCATATGTGCTCTTTTCACTATCCACCCATGGATCCACCGGTGTCATTGCATGTGTGTTCTTTTTAGTAACAACCAGAGTCATTTTGCATGCGTGGTCTTTTCACATACCACCCATGGATCCACCTGCGTCATTGCATGTGTGTTCTTTTCACTAACAACAACCAGAGTCATTTTGCATGTGTGTTCTTTTCACACACCACATATGGATCCACCAGTATCATTGCATGTGTGTTCTTTTCACTAAAAACAACCAGAGTCATTTTGCATTTGTGTTCTTTTCACATACCACATATGGATCCACCAGTGTCATTGAAATGTGTGTTCTCTACAGAGACCACACAAGGATCCACCGGTGTCATTGCATGTATGTTCTTTTCACTAACAACAACTGGAGTCATTGCATGTGCGTTCTCTTCACAATCCACACATGGATCCACCAGTGTCATTGCATGTGTGTTCTTTTTAGTAACAACAACCAGTGTCATTGCATATGTGTTCTTTTTACTAACAACAACAAGAGTCATTGAAATGTGTGCTCTCTTCAAACACCACACATGGATCCACCAGTGTCATTTCATGTGTGTTCTTTTCACTAACAACAACCAGAGTCATCGCATGTGTGTTCTTTTCACATACCACATATGGATCCACCAGAGTCATTGCATGTGTGTTCTTTTCACATACCACATATGGATCCACCAGTGTCATTGCATGTGTGTTCTTTTCACAATCCACCAGTGTCATTGCATGTGTGTTCTTTTTAGTAACAACAACCAGAGTCATTTTGCATGTGTGTTCTTTTCACATACCACCTATGGATCCACCTGTGTTATTGCATGTGTGTTCTTTTCACTAACAACAACCAGAGTCATTGCATGTGTGTTCTTTTCACATACCACATATGAATCCACCAGTGTCATTGAAATGTGTGTTCTCTATAGAGACCACACATGGATCCACCAGTGTCATTGCATGTGAGTTCTTTTTAGTAACAACAACCAGAGTCATTTTGCATGTGTGTTCTTGTCACATATCACCTATGGATCCACCAGTGTCAATGCATGTGTGTTCTTTTCACAATCCACCCATGGATCCACCAGTGTCATTGCATGTGTGTTCTTGTTAGTAACAACTACCAGAGTCATTTTGCATGTGTGTTCTATTCACATACCACCTATGGATCCACCAGTGTCATTGCATGTGTGTTCTTTATAGTAACAACAACCAGAGTCATTGAAATGTGTGTTCTTCTCACATACCACCTATGGATCCACGAGTGTCATTGCATGTGTGTTCATTTCATAATCCACCTATGGATCCACCAGTGTCATTGCATGTGTTTTCTTTTTAGTAACAACAACCAGAGTCATTTTGCATGTGTGATCTTTTCACATACCACCCATGGATCCACCAGTGTCATTGCATGTGTGTTCTTTTCACTAACAACAACCAGAGTCATTTTCCATGTGTGTTCTTGTCACATACCACATATGGATCCTCCAGTGTCATTGCATGTGTGCTCTTTTCACTAACAACCAGAGTCATTTTGCATGTGTGTTCTTTTCACATACCACACATGGATCCACTAGTGTCATTGAAATGTGTGTTCTCTACAGAGACCACACATGGATCCACCGGTGTCATTGCATGTATGTTCTTTTCATTAACAATAACTGGAGACATTGCATGTGTGTTCTCTTCACAATCCACACATGGATCCAGCAGTGTCATTGCATGTGTGTTCTTTTTAGTAACAACAACCAGTGTCATTGCATGTGTGTTCTCTTCAGAGACCACACATGGATCCACCAGTGTCATTGCATGTGTGTTCTTTTCACTAACAACAACCAGAGTCATTGCATGTGTGTTCTTTTCACATACCACATATGGATCCACCAGTGTCATTGCATGTGTGCTCTTTTCACAATCCACCCATGGATCCACCAGTATCATTGCATGTGTGTTCTTTTTAGTAACAACAACCAGAGTCATTTTGTATGTGTGCTCTTTTCACATACCACCCATGGATCCACTAGTGTCATTGCATGTGTGTTCTTTTCACTAACAACAACCAGAGTCATTTTGCATGTGTGTTCTTTTCACATACCACATATGGATCCACCAGTGTCATTGCATGTGTGCTCTTTTCACTAACAACACCCAGAGTCATTTTTCATGTGTGTTCTTTTCACATACCACATATGGATCCACCAGTGTCATTGAAATGTGTCTTCTCTACAGAGACCACACATGGATCCACCGGTGTCATTGCATGTATGTTCTTTTCACTAACAACAACTGGAGTCATTGCATGTGTGTTCTCTTCACAATCCACACATGGATCCACCAGTGTCATTGCATGTGAGTTCTTTTTACTAACAACAACAAGAGTCATTGAAATATGTGCTCTCTTCAGAGACCACACATGGATCCACCAGTGTCATTGCATGTGTGTTCTTTTCACTAACAACAACCAGAGTGATTGCATGTGTGTTCTTTTCACATACCACATATGGATCCACCAGTGTCATTGCATGTGTGCTCTTTTCACTAACAACAACTAGAGTCATTTTGCATGTGTGTTCTTTTCACATACCACATATGGATCCACTAGTGTCATTGAAATGTGTGTTCTCTATAGAGACCACACATGGATCCACCTGTGTCATTGCATGTATGTTCTTTTCACTAACAACAACTGGAGTCATTGCATGTGTGTTCTCTTCACAATCCACACATGGATACACCAGTGTCATTGCATGTGTGTTCTTTTTAGTCACAACAACCAGTGTCATTGCATGTGTGTTCTCTTCAGATACCACACATGGATCCACCAGTGTCATTGCATGTGTGTTCTTTTTACTAACAACAACAAGAGTCATTGAAATGTGTGCTCTCTTCAGATACCACATATGGATCCACCAGTGTCATTGCATGTGTGTTCTTTTCACTAACAACAACCAGAGTCATTTTGCAAGTGTGTTCTTTTCACACACCACATATGGATCCACCAGTATTATTGCATGTGTGTTCTTTTCACTAACAACAACCAGAGTCATTTTGCATTTGTGTTCTTTTCACATACCACATATGGATCCACCAGTGTCATTGGAATGTGTGTTCTCTACATAGACCACACATGGATCCACCGGTGTCATTGCATGTATGTTCTTTTCACTAACAACAACTGGAGTCATTGCATGTGTGTTCTCTTCACAATCCACACATGGATCCACCAGTGTCATTGCATGTGTGTTCTTTTTAGTAACAACAACCAGTGTCATTGCATGTGTGTTCTTTTTACTAACAACAACAAGAGTCATTGAAATGTGTGCTCTCTTCAGAGACCACACATGGATCCACCAGTGTCATTTCATGTGTGTTCTTTTCACTAACAACAAATAGAGTCATTGCATGTGTGTTCTTTTCACATACCACATATGGATCCACCAGAGTCATTGCATGTGTGTTCTTTTCACATACCACATATGGATCCACCAGTGTCATTGCATGTGTGCTCTTTTCACAATCCACCCATGGATCCACCAGTGTCATTGCATGTGTGTTCTTTTTAGTAACAATAACCAGAGTCATTTTGCATGTGTGCTCTTTTCACATACCACCCATGGATCCACCAGTGTCATTGCATGTGTGTTCTTTTCACTAACAACAACCAGAGTCATTTTGCATGTGTGTTCTTTTCACACACCACATATGGATCCACCAGTATCATTGCATGTGTGATCTTTTCACTAAC